>OX596124.1:2477104-3096380 GCA_951394315.1 Lactarius evosmus
GTTTAGGACCCGCGAGCAGGTTTCGACTTGGCGTCCGATAATATTCTTAATATTCTTGCGGCCTTGACAGCACTTCACGATCTCTTGACACTTCAATTACCGTGAGCATCAGGTTGACCGTCTCCGGCGCGAACTTCGAAACTAATGGCGACCATTTCGTAGATGAGCTGGGACGGCTTGGCGAACGCTACTAATATTACAACTCTCGTTGGGCTTGTTGCTAGCCCATTCGTACATGGTCTCTACAAGTCACATTGGGTGACTTCGCCATCGGAGACGCTCCTCAAGCAGTGCAAGGAGGAATTGGATAATATCCATGGGCGACTCAAAACTCTCACGCCCAAACAACGTGAAGAGGTATACAACTTGACCCAGCAGGGGAAGTGCAAAAGCCTCGAAGAAATCGAACGGATGTACCTCAGGTAAGCGTTTGCATTGTCTGTGTGCGCAGTTTTAAGAACAACGGGACTACATAGATTGATGGACAACAGTGACGAGCTAAGTTTGAAAACCGCGGAATCGTCATTCCTGGACCGTCGCATTGGTTCATCACAGCTGAGGGTGGATATCGATGGCCTGAGACAGAAGATTGCTGAGCTTCAGAAAGATACATGGGTTCGTGATTGTGGATATCTGGCCGTTCTGTCGCTTACAAGAATTTTGACAGAATACGACAACTTCACGTATGCAGGCAGATAGGCTGGCTCAGGAACATGCGGAACATGCGCATCAGCCATCGTTACCGCCACCTACTGTCGGTATGGGTGCACATACTATCTGAACGGTGCACTCCTTAGATCTGACCGAACACAGAGCCTAGGCTCCAGTCAGTCAGTACCCAATCGTCCACCACCGGGCTTGAAGAGCATCGGTTAGATATTACTTATCCCCCAACTGCTCACATGGCGGCGACTCGGATGCCTGGTACCGCACCAGCCCGGAAATGAACCCAAACTAGCATGCATTTGGGCAAGCGTTGCTGTGCGACGTACGGATTCAGGACTTCCGATGTTACTAGTACTCTATCACTCCCTTCTGATATCCCCACGGACCCCAGTTGGTGTATTTTTTGGTATACACGCGTAGTGAATCATCATTGTAACGACCGACATGGCCATGTTGAATGAAGATATACCTACTCGCCGTCACGGGCAGAGGTGCTGGCTCTCCCATTAGCGACCCTTTGAAAGCCGAGAGGGCAATGACATGGTGTGATTGAAATCGGAGGGAGATGATTGACTCGAGATGGTTTAGGTGCTTACAATTAACAGCCCTGCAGTCATTATGCGGCCATGGCTTGTTCCGTCCGCGTTTGACATAATGGCCCGGAGCTGTCACTTGGGTTTCTAACCGCACAGAGTGAATGCGACGTGCATGGTGCTACGTCCTGAAAACAATTGGTTGTTACCCAAGGGACGAGTCACGGAAGCTATAATTGCAGGGTTGCAGACAAGGGCGAATAAATTGGCGTACGTGAACTTAAGATGCCGATGCCAGTGTCATTGATTCATTGTACTTCATCCGTACCAGGGCAAGTATTTGTGGATGCCTCACATAGGATTTAGGTACCTGGCGTAGAGCACTAAAAAAAACGTTGGATGGTGAAAATTGAGCAGTTAGCGGGAGGGCAAAGCAGATCTACGGTCCCGCAAACAAAAAAGGTCCGGCCGTGGAGACGCCCCCGGTTTTCCGACCAGCCACGGTGGGAGACCGTCGGCGGCATGTTGGTGCCGTCACACGGATGCCCGCTCTGCGCTGTCCTCCGCCTCCACCGTGCCGGGCCCATAAACTAGCTTTCCCATTTGCTCTCTGTGACGGCTTATGAAGCTCGTTCCCTCCGTCGTTTCTACCGTCCCTTGCCAGTAACCTAATTATTCCACCCCATACGCGGCATCAAGGGAAACCGTAACTCCTCACTGGAAGGCGCGGGGAGGGAGGTCATGTTGGAGATCAGCCACTTGAGCATCGGCGGCAACAAGAATGTCCAAGACGAGAACGTGGGTATGGTTAGCCTTGTGTCAACGACGCCCATAGCAGAAGACCCTCTTGCAAACCATGACCCCAACCATAACTCCAGGCATTCTTTCCAGGGAAACGGGCATAGTAAGACAGTCGAAAGTACGTCGTACATACTGTCAGCAAAAGCACTGGGACGGCGCTTTCTTCCCAAAACCCCACAACCGTCGCATTGACCAGGCCAAATGACAAGAACAAAAAGCATACATATCCAATGAGCCGCGCAAGACGAGCGCTCCCCACGATGGGTCATTGTATTCACTATCGTAGCTCGCCTGATGCGTAATTAAAAGTGAACTAGGCACGAAGTCACGGACCGTCTTCCAAGTTTCTTGAATGCGCCGTTAGATCGGTCATGGTGATACTATTGTTCACGACAATTGATCCTGTGTAGATTTCCTAGCCACGTAATTAACAGCGCAGCTGTCCAAGACTCGGGGTTTGATTCGATCTGCGACACAGCAGCTGTAGCCTATCAATCAATGCAACGATGATAACCATCGTGAAGAACAATATTGAAGTTCTGTGGCACGGATTCTAAGTTTACTGTATTGTCCTGGGTGCTTGCGGTCGTCGGGGCTAATTGGCTAGTGTTGGGCTCAGGTCGAAAATACTTTTGGTACCGCCGGAATGGCGAGAGCGGAGTGTGATCTGTGTCGGCCTGCTTCGCTGACCCTGATTGTCTCTAACCCCGACACGCCCGGGCTGCAATTTCCTCATTGGTCTCCGTGAGCAATGCTTTCGTGAGGGTTCTACAGTCGTAACGCTACAGCTGAATTAATTTACGTGCGTCCCTTTACAGCCACACCGACGTTGGGAAGTAGGGCCCACAAGCCAAAAGTGGTGGGGAGCGTGTTCCAAATGCACATCAACCCGTCATACACATTACTAGTTAGCGTGGAGGGCAAAGGAAATTTACTCTTCGAGGAAGAAGTAATTGCCTGAAACTGAAGAACAAAAGGCCGTCAGAGGCGCTCGCAGGAGTCATCTAGGCACAGACCTTTCTGCTCTTTGTCCTTAACTGAATGGAGTTTGTTTACGCGTGGGCGGAAATTCGTCGGGTCGCGACGGAACGTTATCTCCAGTGAGGCGAGGAACTTATTCATTCCCGTGAGCAGTGACTGTGGTCTACAACGACAAGAACAACAATATCAGTCTCTTTTTCGTACGTAAAACAACACGGAAAACTTACGGAGTTGCAGTGGCTGCGATGGCAGGTGTGCCTTCAAAGACGATGACACGATCGGCGAGGTAGGTCGCCATAATAAAGTCGTGCTCGATGATAAAGGCGGTTTTCTTGGCGTGGAGAATGAAGCGCTTGATCACCTTCGCGGCGATGATGCGCTGCTCCGAGTCCAGGAACCTGAAAAAATCACTCAGATCGCGCACAGGCGGTTGCTCGAAATCCCAGAAAGACGCACGAGGATGGCTCGTCGATGAGGTACACATTCACATTGGGCTTGCCGAGTGCCAGCACGATGGCTACTCGCTGGAGCTCACCACCTGACAGTGTCTTCACCTCTTGATCGAGAATATTTTCAATGTTCATCGGCTTCACGACGTCGCTTTGGAACTGCGCGTTCATAAAGGCCGCCTTGATCTGTTTCAGTAAGAGCATGCGGACGGGGCCTGGAAACCTGGGCGAGATCGTCTGCGGCTTGAGCGACACGGACATGCTTTGCTTGTCCGCAGGGTTGTCTGGCTCCTCACCAGCGAGTAGACGCACGAAGGTCGTCTTTCCGGTTCCGTTCTCTCCGAGCATGACGATGATCTCCGAGTCGGTAAATGAGCCCTCTTCGACCGTCAACTTGAAACCACCTAGCGTTTTGGTCATGGACGGATAGGAATAGTGCCGCGTTTTGTCGATTAGTATCTCCTCTGCTGTTTCTACCATCTTGAAGGAAAGGGACTCCTCGCGGAAACGCAAGTTCTCTGTCGGAATGAAACCATCCAGGAAGATGTTGATGCCTGTGCTAGACGTCAGCGATGGGTAGTGAACCTGCTGGTCTGCGCACCTTCTCGCACGGAGTACGGCATCGTGACAACGCCATACACGGATGGCTTGCCGTACAAACAGCAAACAAAGTCGGAGAGGTAGTCGAGAACGGACAGATCGTGCTCCACGGCGACAACATAGTTATCCCGGGTCAACAGCTCTCGAATAACCTCAGCGGCCTTTAGTCGCTGTCTGACGTCTAAGTAACTTGAAGGCTCGTCAAACATGTATCTGCGGGGCGGGGTTAAAAAGCAACATGGGGACACGAAAACACAGGGCGTACACATCTGCCCGCTGGATGCACGACATGGCGATGGCGAATCGCTGAAGCTCTCCTCCAGATAACTGCGATACTTCGCGTTCTAACACCTTGTTCAACTCGAGATCGTCGCAGAGCTTTTGCTTGTTGTCGAGCTCTAGCTTAGAATCAAGCATTTGGCTGACAGTCATTTGAGTTTTGATCGCCCGAGGAATGTGGTCGACATATTGGGGTTTGATAAGCGCTTTGAGGTTATCCTCCAGGACCTTCGTGAAATAGTTTTGCAGTTCTGACCCACGGAAGTATTTTAGGATCTCTTGCCAATCTGGTGGATCCTACTCGGATGCATGAAAATCGAGAGGGTGGGGGCGGGGGTGGGGGTAAAAAGAGCGTACGTCATAGCGGCCAAGATTTGGCTTGAGCTTTCCAGCTAAAATTTTGAGGGCGGTACTCTTCCCGATGCCGTTAGTGCCCACGAGACCGAGCACTTGACCAGGTCGCGGGGTGGGAAGACGATGAAGTTTGAAGGAATTGGCGGTGTAGCGATGAGTGACGGCAGATTCTAAGTTTGTGGGTAGATTGATGATGGTGATAGCTTCGAACGGGCATCTGAAGAGCCGATTTTAATAGGACGAAGAGAAGAGCCTGGCATTGCACGCACTTTTTTACGCAGATACCGCAACCTATGCAAAGGAACTCGGATATGAAGGCGATCTTGTCCGTGGGCTTCACCTCGATACAGAGTTTGCCTGAGCGGTCGTCATTAACCACGCAAAGATAGTCGCGATGAACTACAGACCCATTTTCACGACAGGACATGACTGTCAGAGCTGATTAGATCTTGTCGCGATGCGGCGAGGATCGTCCACATACTTTTTTGCACTCCTGTGCGCAACGCTTGGGCTTGCAGCGATTGTCGTCTACAATCGCTATACGTGTGATCTTGTCGGCCATGGTGCTCTTCAGAGATCAGAGTCATGAGTCCGTGACTCAAATCGCTCTGTTGTAAAACAGATGAGTCAGCGTGACCTGGTGACTCGCGAAATATGCAAAAAGGTGGTATATTATAGGAAATCCGAGATATGTTCAAGATGAAGGTATTGTACAAAAGGATGAAGGGTGGGTATGGAGGGAATACTATTATATCGTATCACTCAAAATGATTATATTCTGGTTCCAGGTGGGCACTTTCAGGTGGTACAAATGCTGCCTATGCCTTATGTGGCCAAATATGGTAATCACTTCCTTTTCTGGTAACCACCACCACCCTAAGTCGCGTCACAACGACTCAGCCTCACCATATCCCATCTCCCTAGCCTCGCCCTCGTGTTATCACCTCCCACCTCTCCAGTCCTTACTCTAATCACCCCCATCACTTCACCTACATCAACACCCTCAGCTGATCGACCACCTGCCCCGTTCCCTCAGCCTCGTTGGTCGCCGATTTTCTTTTGTGTTTTACTCTTTTCTGACACTTCTTTGTTATACGATTACAGTCAAAATTCTCATAATGCATAGCCCTATATGGCAATTTAATGGTCTTTTCAATTCAAAAATTCCAAATTGGGATATGCATTATGAGAATTTCGACTGTAGTGTGCGTCGTCGTACCCTTCGGCGCTGTTACCCGGCCACGATGCCCTTCTCTCCGAACCCCCTCTTTTCGACATATGCCTCGTGTTTTATGTCGCGCGATAACCTCGTGTTCGTATTGACCCCCTTCACCACGGACTACTCGTTTACCTTTCCCCCTCTTCGACCTTTCCTCTCCCATGTTTCAACTTCATCAAATTTCGACTTTGTTACACCTTAGATACAAGCTCTGTATATAAGGGCTACGAACGTCCCGTCAATATTGATTCGATTCCCCACTCTTGTCTTTCGTGTGTGCACCCGTCAAACGTCTCGAGTTCGGTCCAAAACGAGGACACTCGAAGCTTTGACATACATTCCAACTCTTCTTCAAAAACCAAAACTGCTCTCTTCGAATTTCGCTGACTTCTCTCACTTGACTTAGAGAGTTGATCTTCTTAGATCGACGACCCTGATTTTCTCCTTTTCTCGTGAAATACTAACACTTCTTCCTTTCGTAGTAGGAGCCTCGGGAGCGGCGCCGAGTGCGTTGAAACGCCTCCCACTTGTCGACCTAGGCTAGTTACTTTGCACTTCTCGTCCCTGCCTTCGACAAACCTCTCATCAACGCTCGGTTCGCTCATCGGCCTCGATTCCCACCTCGCTTGTCTACCTCTGCGCTCGTCTCGACTCGACTTTAATTCACTCTCTCGGCATATCTCGTCCCATCCCCCTTTCACCTTCCACCTGCGTGGGCGCTTCGACTTCACCCGGGCTTCCTTTAAATCGATAAATGTTCCCTTTCCACACTCAGTCCCATCAACTCACGCGCGGACTTTCGAGCCCGTACACCGTCAACTCAACAGCAGTATTCGTCATACAAGCTAACTCGCTACAACTATTCAATTTACCAGAACACACTCGTGACTTCACTTCATCGATCTTTTGCTGTAATCTCTTTCTTTCTCTCTCTTTTTTTTTTTTGTAAAACCCAATTCCAATCGAGGTGTCGGGCACCATTGTTTAGTTGCACATGATATCCATCTCACCTACCTCAAACGGAAGGAGCAAGAAGAACCAGATGCTTCATAATCACTCCCACCTTCGTCGTTGGCGTCCATACACTCAAGGACGCGTTGCTAGTTATTTCCCCAATGAGTACACATTGCGTGCAGCAAACACCCACTTACATTGTCTTCATCCAATGCCCACAACCCCCCGGAAATTATGTCCCGCTCACCAACGTCATAAACCCCAGAGTAGATATAAATGTCGTCCGGGAGGTTGCTCAACCTCTGACCTCGCAATGACTGCGCTTTCCACTCCTTATCTGTAATAAACACATGACACCAGTCGCGCCCTTCTCTGATGCGGGATGGAAGAGAACTCATGATATCAGCGAGGCCACTTCCCTTTGCACTGTGCGTATTAGAGACAGTCACCTGAACCGTAATGATGAACTGATCGGTACAAATGATGGCATGAGTGGCGGATGGTGACGGGAATCTGGGTAGAAAACAAGATGGGAGTTTATCCATTCTCATCTTCTTCAAGGCGTCCAAGTTGTCGAAATAAGTCGACCGCTTCTCCTCGCATGCTGGAACTAGGAGGTCGGGCCGCCCAGTTGCGGAGGTACAAACGAGAGTACCCGCTTTTGGATCAGAGGACAACCAAGTAAGAACGAATTTCTCGAACATGTACCCCGCGGACGCTTTGAACCGTGAATGCTTGTTTACAATTCTGAAAAAAGCACCTCGCTGGTAGGTGTCGGCGACGGCAGCGGTATACGAGATAATTGCCTTGATTCGTTCTGTTGCCATGTCTGCGATTGGGATCATTCTTCCCCCCCTAGTTTCATCACTTGGCCGGACAGAAAAAAGGATGTGGGACACCCGTATCGCATCGATCTCATTTACACCGTTAAAGTCCTCGACAAACCGTATTGCGGCATTCTTTACAGCGTCTTCATGTGCGGATTCCTCGCTGGGGCTCCGTGACAACCACACGCAAGTGTGCACAGAAGGACCCCACTTTTCGTAATTGCGTCGGATGTCCGTGGCATTGAGACCGAGTACCTTGCTTTAGCGAAATGTTCAGTGAACAATAAACACTTGTACAACTCAAGTCAGACTAACCTGAGAGCTGTCATCTCCTCAATGGAAAAGTGCTTCATCACGAACTTAACCACCCTATTCCTCCTTTTCCACCCTCTCGACATCTCCTCCGGTGGAGAGGCAGTCTGAATGATCCAAGCATTTTGCACCGTGATAGCACCCAGAAAGGCAGTACATGGCAGCTTGGCATTTCCATCAGAACCGGAAAGGGCCCAAGTACCTTTTGGGAGGTGATGAGGATCTGCATCGAGAGGGTATCTATGGACACCGTCATCTCCAAAGACAAGGATATGACGAGATGTTTGAAGAGCCACGGGTGTCTTTTGGCTTAGTAAGCGGAGCAATAGGTAGTAAAGAAAACACGATTTCCCTAAATCGACGTTTAGCAAGCAATTTTTAGAGTGCTGATGATCAGTGAGGAGAGCATACCGGTTCCTGGTTGACCGGTTATAATAACGCCGCCGCCACGACCATATTTCATTGCGGCATTGTAATCAAACGTCATCATTTTCAATGCATCATCAAATTCTGGTCGAACTAAAAGACCTTGCGGTTCACTATAACCAAGCTCATTCAATTCCAAGGAGTCGATTTGTTCCTTCGGCACGTATTTCTAGGTGGTTCCTCCATCGAATATCTCATGCAGTATGGCCTTGAGCTCTTTCCCCCATAGGGCTTTGTACAGTTTCTTGGCAGCTCGCACAACTTGCGCTAAATCAGGGTAATTTATACAGTTGGGGAAGGTGATACCTACCTGGGACCTGATCAATATAAAGGTAGACATGGTCATTCTTCGGGTCACACCAGCCAGAAGGCACTTCATCATTGGCCTGCTTGACCACCCACCCGTTTTTATGTGCACTATCTTCTACCCGATCATGGATAGAATCCCATGGTTTCAGGGAAACGGGGGTGGACTGCGGACAATCAAGTCTGAGTTGGGAGGCTTACTGTTTGAGGATCACTGACCAAAGAGCGAAGTGACAGTCGGGAAAAGTCAGCCCCTTTCGCTTCCAAGGGCACATTCATCGTCTCCCAGATGGCATTCAGAAGGTCACCAACATGAGTGTCATGGCTCGATGGTAACAAAAGTGGCCACGAAAGAGTTGGTATGAGGACCCGTAGGGACATGTGGAAAGTGGGCTGATGCTGTAAACGACGTCATCGCAGTCAGTATATTCAGGTCTAGATGACATAAGACACATGCTCGAAAAGGAACATCATTGTGCGGCACCCCAAAATTAATTTCCCCAGATGCATCCAGTCCAACGCGAGACAGTGATAATCTCAAATAATCTGGTGTTCCTCGTGTCCCCACCGTTATCTAACAGTGGTTCTTGGCCCAAACCTTTCGTTCTGATCATTTCCATTTCCGGCGTCACGGCTCCTACGGTGACCCCTCTAGGAAGAGGCCGCTGGACCTTGTGGGCGCCTCATCAAGCAAGGAAAACTCGCTCCTTTCCGTGCGGCTTCACGACCTCCTGAAGAGTTGCCTCTCCGGAACATCCGATTTAGGACCCCGCACCTGCACTCGTCGCCTTGATCCATGCCTCGGCGCGATCTGGTATTTCGTCAATCACATAACAGGTCCGACCTGAGGGAAAAGCCTCTACTACCTCATTATCCCCCCGCGCTCTTTCCCGATCTCGTAGATGCGCACGTCCTGTAGGCAAATAAAGATATGCGCGCCAAAATTTATGCTGATCCGCATCACTTCACCCGTCATAAGAATGAGGGACTTCTAGCGGAAAACGTCCAAGAGACAAAGAGTTCGCCAACCTATTAGGAGACCCCAAGAACAGGCTGGCGATAGTGGATTACATTAGCAGGACGGGAAGATTTACACAGGAGATTGAGCGGAAAGGAAAGGGTGGGAAGGAGATCACCCGCAACGCACACCCCATCCCCACAAGTCGCTGGGCCTGACACCAGGCCCACTCAAGCCACGAAGAGAGGATCGGTCGACACATGTAGCATGCCCATTACCGATGCTCAAGCCGAAGACACCAAGCATCGCACCTCGCGCCATGGCGGCACAGCTACCCCGCAACTCTCAACGCTCGACGAGAAGCCAAGCCAAGCCTGTTTCTTTCAGGGCTGGGGGGGAACTTTAGTTTTTGGAGACGGAAACGGAAAGGTTTATTTAGTAGGCTTTAGCTGGCCCAGCTCAACCGGTCCAGCCATGGTTGTCTCTAAGTCACGTGCCACTAGTATGTGCTACTGGACGCTCAAAAGGCATCTGGGCCAAAAAAAAGAGGAACCATTTCCGCGACGGATTGGAAGGTATTCGAAGTGTTTGTTTCCGTTTCCGGTCGTACACTTGCACCTTTTCTCTAGTGGCGTCGTATAAATGTAGGGACAATGATCCGTAAATAGGGTTTACATATTAATCGGGTTGCGTGCATAGAACAACTGAATAATCGACATTGAGACATACGAGTTACAAACAACTCGGGAGAGCGACAGGTCCGAATCTTGGAAGACCGTAAGTAGGGTTTGTAAGAGGGTCGGAACCCCAATCCAACCTGACGCGTGGGTGCCGCGCTCCGATGGAACACGTACTAGTAGGTCTCAAAAAAAAGGAGACTAGATGGACATCTAGTGTCGCTCATCGTACAGAAGAAAACTTCAACCGTGCTTTGTCGGTCCGTCGCAGTTCCTCATCTTTTAGCTTGCCGTTTAACGCAGTATATATCTCTAGCGCGTATTTTTCACCCTCCTGTGGGTGGTGTAAATGAGGGGCGATGACTAAGAACAGCGTTGCGTGTTGCACGCGCACCTTGACTAACGACTCGATCTGCGCGAGGTCAATGTCCCCCACGCCGAACAGGTGCATCCCATGAAGCGCCGCCGGCGATTTGGCGGAGAAGGAGAATATCAGGAGCAGACGAATGGGCGCGGCGGCCTCCTCCTGTGTTGTGGTGTCTAGAAAGTGTACTCCCGGAAACTACAGTAGCCGTTTTATTAATGGTCCAAAAAGAGAGTAAAAGAAATGATACCAAGTTAAGCGTGACACACACGGGCCAGGCGTCTCGTCCGCCTAACACGGGCCCCTCGTCCTAGTAATCTTCGAGCTCAAAGTCTGTGGCCGATGCCTTCGATCTTGTATCGAGACCGCTCTGTGATTCGGGTCGACGTCCATGTCATCTGCGTCCTTCGCCCTCCCTCCTCCAGCGTCGCGGCGATATTCGACGGCTCTGGTTTTAGGGACGTGCGTGTCCCAAAGCGCGGCTCGCGCTGCCATGAAGAGCGCGTCGTACACGTTCCCCGCATCCGAGAGCACCATGAGGTCGAGCGTCAGGAGCCATGCCTTCCGGCCAGGAATGATACCGAGGTTGGGAGGGCGCAACGAGGCGTGCGAGAGAGCGTCGTGTAAGACCGTGGTGTAGTCGTGCTGGAGATCGTCCAGTGCGGCTGCTGGGAGATGAGAATACGCAGCCGGAGAGCTTTTCTTCGCACCCGTCAGTAATTTTTTTTTCTTCGAGCGAGAAGAGGGGGGAAGGAGAGCCAGACGCACCAAGAGACAACGCACGCGATTCGGCCACCCTCCACCCCGCTACTGGCGGGCCCTATGTCTTCTACCTCGAGCTTTGCCGCGGCGAGTATCTCGGTCCCGCCTATGCTCTCGTCGGACGACCGGCCGAGATTGAGGAGCGCGCTACCATTGGCGATCGGAGCGACCCCGGTCTGTAAGGTGACGGAACGGAACTGGTGTAGGGAACGGCCGTCTCCACGGAGTGGATGCTGCGCTTGCAGAGATGTCTGGATATAAGACTTTTCAGATTTTGAGAGGGTTTTAAGCGCCATGAATTAAATCGGTAAAGTGAGGTGGGAGGCTGCTGTTATCTCTTGACACGTGAGCTGGGTCACGTCGCGCACTCCGCACGGTGACGCGTCTGCCATATGGCAGTCCTCACTCACGCATCACACGGTGCTTTGTATTTGCTCGATTTAGAGGATGCGCGGTTTTTGAGTAGGCATGGTCTCATCAAGGATGCATAAGGGCATGGTGGGTGCGCATGAAGTATGGGATATACTACAGTAGACTCGCTCATAACGCATAAGGTTATAATGCATATATCTCATAATGCATAGCTTTTTGCCGGAACCATAGTAGGTGCACAGTAAAATACATTTATAATGCATATTGCATATTGCATAGCCTCAGTGAGTAGAATTTATATACTATATGCATTATTATGGCACTTAGTGAACCCATTCCGAACCCGAACCTAACCGAACCGAACCCTATTTCAGGGTCTGGGTCCGGCTGTTTGACATTTTGAGGGCAAAACAGTTGAATTATCATAAAAATTGTGCCAGTTTTGTATACAATTGCTCCATGATTCATATTTTACACATACTACATAACTTAATGAATGTCTTTATTTTTTGGTTGTCACACTGGTCACAAATATGTGACAATGGCCTAATGCATATATCTCATATTGCATACGAAAATGGGCCCGCCAACCCATATGCATTATGAGCGAGTCTACTGTATACGGAAATGGAGGTGGCCAGGGCCACAGACAGGGACTTCAACTGAGGTTTTCAGTTGTTAAATTATTTCAGGCCCAATGCCATTATTTTTGTATTGAAAGAGTGTGTGTTTGCGTGTGCCCGTTTATCGGTTTAACGTTCTCGCTTTCACTTGACGGTGGTGTACACAGTCTGGACTGGCGGCGGTCTACCTTCCTTTTCAGGAGTCCACAGGCAGCAAGTGCGTCACTTGCGTGCAGCCTCAGCCAACTACAACTCTTCCTCTTTCCCACAAGCGCAAAAAATGATCCATATATGCAGGGCCGAAGATGGAGAGGTACTATGCTGTACCCTATGTTCGGACAGTACCCCATGAGGTGGCCTATTTCCGCAGACCTTTGTGGCCCAAAATGGTAAACTATTGGCCCAAACCGAAAGTCCGAATCAAACTACGCTCATTCCAAAAGTTTGGCTAACGGATAATATAATATATTTATTGATGAGTACACAACAACATCAAATATTGAAAATACACTTACATGTACCATCCGACGAGTTGAGATCGTGAAGTAGGTTATGAGCGATAATCGTCTGTATTTTTCCATACCCCTCTAGATAATGTGTTTGTTTGCATGAACGATAGCTTTTCTGAGCTTTCTTAAATAGTGCGCGGAAGTGTGAGAACATGGGCTCGGGCAGGCTCATTTGTTCGTGTTTACGATCAGATTTTATTTGGCCATGTTACGATTTGCAGATTTACTGCCATCGTTGAACGAAAGAAACACCATTTCCTAGCCGAAATTCCTTACCGGACATATCAATCTCAAGTGGGCTCGTAGTATATGTATGTCTGAGTCCTTTCGACTGTCGTGGTACTTGTTGTGGAACTCCGAAACTGGCGCATCTCTTCCCGTGACCAACACTGATGGCAAAAGGCGCCTCCAAGGATAAGAAGCCCGCAGAGAAGAAGAATAGCGATAAAAAGCAAAGGAAAGAGCGAGGAGGCGGCAGACAAAGGGAGCAAAGTGAGCGCTAGTAAAACTCCTTGCCGTCTTTTCCCCCCTCTGACCCTTCGGGATCAGGGCAAAGGCGGTTTGAAGGCTGCGACAGCCATCAATGTGAGGCACATTCTCTGCGAGAAACACTCAAAGGCAACGGAAGCCCTCGAGCGCATTCAGGTACGATACAAGATACACTACTTCTTGTCCTTTCTTCACCATGGGCTCTCTGTTGACCGATCCGTCCCGTGTTCTCAGGCCGGGGAGCGATTCGACAAAGTTGCCCAAGAATGTTCGGAGGACAAGGCCAAAGGTTTATGAGTTTACAGATCTTTCAGTAATCTGATGCTTAAACACGATCTCACACAGCTGGTGGTAGCTTGGGTTGGATGGTTCGCGGATCCATGGTGGTGCGCTCTTTTTTCTCTGGTGATCGATCGAAAGTATGCATCTAAAACCTCATGTAGGGGCCCTTCCAGGATGCAGCGTTTGCCCTAGAACCATCTACCGTGGATAAGCCCATCCTCTCTCCTCTTGTCAAAACCAACTTTGGTTACCACATCATCATGGTCGAGGGCAGACGGTAGACATCACAAAGTGTTCAAGTATTCGTCCTATCCTTGTCTCCAATTACCCCAAAAAAACAATCAAAAAAAAAGGGTGCCGTACAGTATGCAGACAATTATCTGGTTGGACAAGGTACATTAACAGTGTAGTCCAAGCTCCAGTAGCAGTACAGTGGTGATAGATGCTAGATGTGTCTACATCTAAATCGGAAAGGGGTCGCATCGCTGGGGTGTTCGTTAGGAATAAAGGTGTAGCGTCGAACTTGAGGATGATGGAGGTATGGTAAAGGGATAGGATTGAAGGTCCATGAGGTGGGACCGGGAGGTTGCTGAAATTGGGGGGACGTCGCAGATCGCAAATGAGCGCTCATGATTCGCACTTGTGGGATTATCGGGTTGTTCGGGCAATTCTTTCTCAGCTTCTTGGGGTGTTGGCGAACGTCCGGGAGCCTGGGCAGCAATAGTGCTCAGGTCATACCGGTCGAGATTAGACGTGTAGAAGTTGCCCACTTGGATGGTAGTCTGAGGAGAGATTACATATGCAGGAAGTAAGAAATGAGGGTGGACAAACGTACCTTGTTCGGCATGGACGCCGCAATTCGCTTGAAGTCCTTCCCATACTGAGCTAGCAATCCCATAAAGAGATCTGATGTAAACGCATCAGCAAACGTGCCAGCGAGCTCACATTCTCCCTTACCTTTGTCTTCTGCAGACCAGGCGGTGGAAGATCTAGTGCGCTGCACGGGTTGATCGCTCTGGCTCTCAGTCGCCACACCTGGGGATTCGGTGGCCACCTTGGATATTGGCTTTGGCTCCGAGGCTGACGGGTCTGGGACTGGTTTCGGTTTTCGTGGCGCTCGTCTGCTCCTCTTCACTGGCGGTTCCTCCTCTGCCCTGACTGGCTCCGGCTCGGTAACAGGGCGGTTACTTCTTCGGCGCTTGGGGCGCGCCGACTCCGGGTCTGGCTCTGGCGTGGGCGTCGTTACCGGTGTCTGCTCCTCCTGTTGTATCGCCGTGATGCTCCGGCGCTGCGCTGCTCTTGCTGACTCGCGCCTCTTCCGCGCAGCCGTATTTGCTCGGCGTTTCACCGGATCCTGCTCCTTTGACACTTCTGCATCGTGCTGGCGAATATCTGCGAGCAGACCACCTTTCTTTTTGTCCGTCTTTCGTCCACCACGTCTCCTTTTGCTTTGACCGTACGCGGCAACTGCTTCGCGGAAATCGATAAGCGCCTTCTTGTACAGATAATAAAACTGGACACATTGAGCTTGCGTCTTGTGTGGAAGTCCCGCGGCGATGTGACCGAACTGTTTTGGGTACTTCGCAAAGCGCTGCTTGTAAATTTCCACTTCGCCGTCTGTCCATTCGGCAAGGCCGGGCGAGGGGTCAAAAAAGGAAGGAGGGTCGTCGACAGCGTTGTTGACATCGTCGAAGACGGCATCCACTTTGCCACGCGTGACTGAGATCATGTCTGGAATGACTGCAAGGTTCCGTAGTGCGAGGTGGGCCGGATCGTAGAGCTCGTCATTGCCCAAGCTAGCAATGATCTGCTCCATTTCGAGATCCGAACGCACGGCATCCCCGAGGACAGCGGCCGAACGGCGGGTGGTGCGTGCGGGGATGGCGGCTACTTCACCGGCCGCGGGATCGACTCGATGTGAGTTATCCAATTCAGCACAACGCGCTACCCACTCTCGATGGAGCGCGAGGTATTCTTTGCGCAGTCGTGTGACCTTCTCGTCAACGGTTTCCTGTCGGATAGTCATATTTGCCACCAAAGAGTCTCGTACGTGAGAGTAAAAAGTATTGGTAGTTTCATGGGCGCGTTGTCCAGCCAAGACTTCCTGCACGAGGGTATCTGCCGATGGGACGGGAACATTGGGAGAGGTTGCGGCTACGGCCCGATTGGACATCAAAATGGGGTTGACGCGTTCTTCGCGGGACTGAAGATCCAACTGTAGTCGCGCACTAACTACAATGCGCAAAGCTCCAGCTAATGACTCAGCCTCCTTCGCATGGGCGGGGAAAATTTCGGGGTCAGAGCGCACGTTGGGGGATACGCCGACGCCTTGCAAAGGTGATATAGGGTAGGTGCGCACTAGCTCATCCTCTGGTTCTTTCACAATTGGTGGTGCCACGATGACCTCAGGGGCGGCATGAGGCGGTGACGGTGTCTGTAAACTGGGGGTGGGTGCTACTGAGGACACGGGAGAAGACGTCGTGACTTCTGTGAGGCCGTTGACAGGGAGAGTTTGTGGCGTACTACGCGGCTCCAAGGAAGGCTCAGAAGGTCTCGCAGGGACAGGGGAAAATAGTGTCGATTGAGATCGAGAGGGTGAGTCGGATACTTCAAGGAGTCTATTCTGTGCTAGCGTGGGCTCCGCGGGTAATTCTGGAGGCGGTATGACAAGTTTCGGTAGTTCCGTGACCGCTGTTACAGGGGGGGACGACGGTTGCTGCCTGTCGATAATCGCAGGGGGTGTCACCTCGCCTGGCTCTGGGGGTAGACTTGTATCCGCGGTGCCAGTCATCAGGTCCTCCTCTGGCTGCTTTAGACTGGGAACACTTTCTTCCTCTACCTTGAAAGTTACCGAAGGGAGGGGTTCGTTCGCCATAGCTAAAGAGGGCTTTGATTCTAGCTCATGGGCTGGTACAAGAGCCTCATTCGAAACCACAGTGGTATGCATCTCACGTTCTGGTGCTACAGGAACGAATGAGCCTTTTGACGCCTTAAACTCCTCCACAGGAGATAGAACAGGCCACAAAGCAGGGGGCGGGACAAGGGGCATAGCAAACTCTCTTGGACCATTTGGAGGAAAAGGTGTTGCATTCGAGTCAATGGGAGTTTCCCGGGGTACTCCGGCTTGATGCTGGAACATCCCCCGTTTCTTTCGATTAACACCCCCACGTCGCTTTCTTTTTGATCTTCCTTGTTGGTACCCCTGTTGACTAGTGTTAGGATGTAGCGAACTTCCTGCACCGTTCGTCAGTACCCACAATAGCCTCTGGGAGTGATGCTCAAAAACTCACCTCTGCCAGCTTGGGAATCACTGAATCTATTCTGTGTAGTTCCAGAAAACCCACGTTCAGAGAAGCGTTGTCGTCCACCAAGACCAGATGCAAGAAAAGGTGGAGAGGGCCGTAGAGGTAGAGAAGGATGGCTCATAAAGCGATCGTCAGGTCTTGACTCATTGGGATACGCCATGGACGGCGGAAAGGGGGGATTAACAGGATCGCGAAAGGCATCCGCGTGCAGGCGCGTTGCGAGTCGCGGGCCACGACGCCGACCCCGGGATAGACCGACAGTATAGCTCCGCTGAACAGGCGATCGCACAGGAGGCTCTGCAGTAAACGAACGAGAACCAGCAGATGACCGCACCGAGGATCGAGAACGGTCGCGAGACCGCGGAGGAGATTTTGACCGCTCCCGGGAGGAGCGAATGGATGACGACGACGGAGAAGGCGCCCTGCGAGAAGCGCCAGTGCGAGAGTGCCTCGGAGATGAAATGCGTGAGGAACGAGGCGAACCACTGAGGGACCTTTCATACGACATGTCCCTGCAGTCCGATCGCCCACGAGGACGAGATGTGGTGCTTGGAGATCGCTGGCGAGCCCAGTTCGATGCATCATCCAAAGGAAATGAAGAACCCCAGCGCCCTTCCTCAGTGTATCCCGGCCTATAATAATCAGTCGAGCGCGGGTACGTCAAGTCTCGTCTAGGCACGTAAGGGTTCCCAGCCCGGTAAGAGTCACCGCCATAAGGGTACACATAGTCTTCTCTAGGGGGTGGCATCCGGCCGCGAGGTTCGACAAATCTCTCAGACACATCCAGTTCCGAGTCAGGTCTAGGAGTAATTGGGGTAAACAAGAAGGAACGGAATACCCGCAGTTGTGCTCAGAAACTCACACGTGGCCATTTTTCCAAGAATCAGATGGCTCAAACATCCTCTCTGCCATGACATCGCGTCTCGGCCATAGGTCAGAGGGATCATATGTCTGAGGTTGAGAGTAGCTGGTTCCCCATCCAAAACGAGGCCCGTCATCGCCGTAGTCAGGCTCATAGTGATCCGCATTGGGATCCCTTGGACGATAGGTGGGTTCACTCCGCCAAGAATCGCCGCGGGATCTCCCAGAGTTGGCTGTTCCGTTTCCGTAGATGGGACCCCCCTGTGGGGGCTGGTACCCGCCATAACCAGGGCGAGGGCGTGAGGGCCCGGGAGATGGTGGAATTGGGACATTTGACATCTGCGCTATCACTCTAGCACAGAAATACTACGTGAGATCTCAACAGCCATAGACAGAATAGAGGGCACCAACAGTATGATGGTGAAGATAGGTTTCGTGAAGGCGTGTGACAATGAACTGCAAAGGGGGCTTTTGATATATATATGTTCCCGCGTATAAGAGAGGAAAATTCGTTCGAATATCTATGTTCAGACGTCGTTGTGGGCCTTGAGTAGTAGTTGGAGGGTGCGCGTGAGACAAGACAAGCGGGTTTCGGGTATTTACTGGGTACGGTGTGACCTGCAGGAGAAGGAAAATCGTTGAGATGGGGACTTTGTAAGTAGCACTCTGCTGGTCAGTCAATGCCAGTGCCAGTTCACCTGGTGCCACCGACTTGAAACTCCGCCGGCATTGGCCACCGTCGTCCTTGCTGCTCACTGTGGCTTTGGCTCTGGCTCGGGCCAGCGCAATGAGTGGTCACAATTTGAAGGACCCTTCTACGTTATTATTTGAGAGACCACGTACGCGGAGGTGGATATTTGGCTCTTATCTGGCTCTTGTATTGCTTGGTCTCCCTCTCTGGTGGCGCACGACAAGCATCGAGCGACTCTCGTTACCCACTCTTCGCATAGATTCCCTCGGCGGAAAAGAGGTTCGTTCCCAAATGTCCAGTTTGGCTCGTTTCCTGACGAGAAACAAGTTCCATTTACCTCTTAGCGTCGCGGTCGATGTAGCAAGTACTGGAACACTTCCCGACAACTTAGCGCATAAGTTGCGAGCTACATTTGAGTCGAGGAAAGGACAGGCTCCAGATCTGTACAGCCATCTGGAGTTCTCCGTTGATTCTTTTCAAGGTGTCAGCCAGTAATTTCCCGCCTCGTGAATGTCTTGTGATCTGAACGCCGCTTGTGACAGTTAGCACCACCAGACACATATAGCGTCTCGCTCAGTGAAGATGCGCAGTTCCCCATTATTCAAAACAAGCATCTTTCTGTCCCAATACATCAAGGTCAGTTCTATAAACTCCTTTAATGAATGAAAAGTGTAGCGGGATTGTCCACGAACAGCGAACAAGGTTCCCAACTTGTTAATGTCTCTCTTGACTCCGTACGAGACTGTGGCCCCCCCTGGAACATTCCGTCATCTAGTCGCCAAATACTCCCCTCGCTATCGCCTCTCCTTCACTCTTCTCAACGAGGATGCCGCGGCTGGCAAAGCTGTCGTTGGATGGGACGTTGCTAAGATGATCTCTCGTAAGGTCCTTTCATTCCCGTCACATTAAGAAAGGGGAGGTCTGGATCTCACATGCAGGTTGGATCGCACCCATTCTGGAACAGACTTCGGAGCTCCACAACTTTACCGTCGAGAGCCAGATCCGGTTCTACGCACCCCTAGCGTTCGAACCGCGGATCCTCAGTAACGGGGAAGACGTCATCCATGGACTCACCCAAGAACACCTCAAAGTATTCGTGAATTCCGCCGAGTGGACGCTGGGTGAGTAATTCAGACAAGCGACGCTCAGTTAGCCGCCAAGTTGACTTCGTTTTCACAGCATCTAGCGTCTCCAACGACCCCGTTCTCCATTTCGTCTTGTTTGTTCCCTCCGGTTCTCACTCGCCACTACGCATACTCGACGACGCTAGTGAGTCCAGCTAATCCTGCCCTGGCTGCGATCTCACGAGGGTAGGTCAACCCATATCCTCCGATGCCTTCGTACTCCCACAGTGGGGCGGTATCGTCTTGTTGAACCTGCCAGCGGATGTCCCCCCGAAGCACTATCTCAAAGAAACTGAACTCGATCACGTTTTCAGTAGTTTCCAAACCCAGCTCCATCGTCTTATTGGCGTTTCCGACCTCCCTCCAGGGGTGCAGTCCGCCGATCTCGACCGCACTCTGACCGACTTCCAACTGGACACGCTCTACCGCCAACGCGCGTTCGAGAACGCTGGAGGCAGCAAGGAGACGCTGCAGAGCATCGTCAAGCTCGTCCATCAGATCCCAAACATGCCCGTCGGCCAGGACGTCCGCGACGATGTTCGAGAAGCACTCTCGGCGCTCGAAGTGGTGCGTTCCACCCTTCACCCCCCTTACGTCCTGACGTCTAAAGAGTCTTGAAGCTTTACGCCGGAGTCTGGAGGGTCCCTGCCTCTGCTCTGCAACACTCAACTCGCGCTCTGACGGTCGCCTCACGCGCATTCTTCAATCCCGGGATGTTAGCGTTGCTGTACTTCCCTGCGGAGCACAAGTACGCCGTGTACACGCCCCTTTTCGCCCCAGTAGCCGTCCCTTTGGTCGTTACCCTTCTGAGGGAAGTGTCCGCGTGGAGGAAAGACAGACGCGGAAAGAGAAGCGCAACTTGATACTCCGGCCGGCACCAATAAAAATGGTGTCCCTGCTGGGCCGCGATGCCTCTACGCGGATCCGGAGCACTTGCTACAATGCGATAATGTTGTCCCGTTCTCTCCGTGGAGAATGGTCGGGTTATCATTTTACATTCATTGAGAGTAGCGTAGACATCACTGGTCTTCTCCGATATCCGAAAGAGTAGAATGCATCAGATACAGATGGGATTGCAAGCATACAAAATGCACGGCAGACATGGTCAGGGTTCAGAAAATGGCGCAAATGCCTAGCAATAATAAGGTGAGTAAGAGTGGCCGTTCGTGGTCGGAACGACACATCCTACGTACACCAAAATTACGCGCTATGAAGGATTTTAATTCAGCTCCTCGAGCCCGTTATCCTTGCCCTCCTTCTTTTGTTCTTCCACATCAAAGTTTTCGACCAAGTCAGGCACATCGTCGTCATCATCGTCGGCAGCACCTGCGCCGGCCCCTTGCCGACCCTGCTGAATCGCCTGATACGACTCAGCAAGCTTACGTAGCGACGCAAGAGAGTCGGGGCCGAGCTGGTTGAGGATGCCCGGGACGAGCTCGGTGAGCTCCTTGACCTGCCCCGCGCCGTAGATGGCAAAAGTGTTCGCGGAAACCGCGGCATGCACTGTCAACAAAGCCCCACCCCCAAAGGTCAATTTAGTCTACGTCAACACTGGCAACACCAAAACACGCATGCGCCGCCGCGGGCCGCATTCCGGGCGAACCTCCCCCCCTCCCCATTTTCGGTGGAAAGAGAGAGAGAGAGACAGAAAGGGTGGAGTGGAGGAGGGGGTTGGTGGGAACAATGGAAACTCACCCTTCGGAGCGCTGAAATGCAGGACGTTGCCATCCTCCCTGAACATGTTGACCTCCTCCACGCCCGTGATCGGCTGCACGTTCAGCTTCTTGAGCGCGCCTTGGAGCTTCTTGTCGTCCTGCGAGTTTGCGGGTTTCGATTTGCGCACGATCTTTCGCCGTACGGTGCCCTTCCCGCCTGCTCAGACAACAGCAACAATAACACGAGGAGCGCTGGCGTCAGCGGCACGGACAAAATTACCACGCCCTCAACGGTAGCAGCAGCAGGCTCTTGTTTTTTTTTTTTTTTTGGAGGGGGAAGGGTCGACGCACCGATCCTATTCGATGCCGCCTGGGCTTGCAGTTTTGCCAGTTTTGCCTGATCCATGGTTCACGTCGTCGGCAGCAGCAACAACTTGGCACACTAGCGTAGTTTTGTCGGTCGGTCGGTCACTGACAGAATCGAAAAACAAGGTTCGCTGGCGGAGTTCACCAAATATTGGTAAATAAGCCGCAAGGACTGTATTGCCTTTTTTGGGTGTCATCGACCTTGGACAAGACAAGGATGTCAGCGTCTATCGGATATTTCATCAGACCCGCGCAACCAGAAGATGTGGTGAGTTGAATAACGCAGAACGCAGAAGCGGTGCACATGCGAGACAACCATTACAGCCCGCACTCATCCAGCTAATCTACGAGTTGGCACGATCCGTCTCCCTACATTCACGCCTAGATGCGTTTGCTCATCTGTGCGGCGATAGGCTGTTTATGAGAAAGCACCCCATCTTGCCGTAGCAACTCCCGAACTGGTGAGCACGTCGAGAGACGAGGGCACACCCAGGAAATCAACATATTTTGCAGATCACGAAACATTTATTCGAAACCCGAATTGCGAGTGCGTTTATTGCATTTTCTGGGTCTACGGAGGCTCCTGGAGAAGCAATCGGTTTTGCACTGTACTTTTTCAACTTCTCGACGTGGACTGGTAAACCAGGGATATACGTGCGTTGCCTTCCGGGAAAGCTCGGGGGGCTGATCCTAGGGCGTCTCGCATAGCTTGAGGACCTCTATGTGAAACCCGAGCACAGGAACAAAGGTATAGGAAAGGCGTTTTTCAAACAGCTTGCTGTCGTTGCGCAGGAGAAGGTAAAAACACCTACACCCTCGCTTGAACCACGCGACTTACGTGTTCGTAGGACTGCGCCCGTATGGACTGGTCGGTGCTCAAGGTATGAAGTTGACTATGCATATTTATGCCAGCAGATCTGATTCTTGCAAAGTGGAATCAGCCCTCCATCGACTTTTATGAGAAATGCCTCCATGCAAAACGCCAGGATGAATGGTCTGGAATGCGCCTTGAAACAGAGGGGATCGAAAACCTGAAGAATATCACTACAAAGGAAGTATGATCGAAGAGATGGTGCACAGCCCAGATAGATGGGGCGCTGGTCTTAAGACAACAGGTATGGTGGTATTGTGTTGCAAGAAAGATATAGCAGTACCAATTGCATATATACCTTGATGGATGTCGTGGTGTTACACCCCGTCGTAACTGGCACCTCCGGCCTACATAAGAGGTCAGTTCCTGCGACAAACTAGGACACGAGATCAGAAGAACGACCTTGCGCAACCGTACAACAATCGGCTCTTCCTTCAAATCGTCCTTCTCCCTCGCTGCGACATCAATAGAGTACACACGGAACACAGACTTCACGTCAGCGGCGTGCACGGAGATCTGTCACGAGAGCATTAGCTTATTGGCAGTTACCTCAACCAACGCCTCGTGAACAGAGTGATTCGTTCTGCCGAACTGTATAGGTAGGCGAGGACAGACCTTTGCTTTCCTCAACACTTTGCATCCGGGGCCGATCCACGTAACGAGGATGAATTTCTCACGCTGCGACTCCTTGTCATTCGAGTACGTGACACGAACATAGGCGTAGGAGGCCTTGGCGGGATCTAGTTTCTCCTGCAACTCAGCCAAGCCTCCAGTGCCCGTAGCAGTGACGACCAATTTATCAGAGCGGTCGTTCTGGGAACCAAGAAATCGGTAAGGAGAGAAACAAAACGTTGAACAAAAAACACGGACGAACCTCATAATCTATGAGGACCCAGTTGGCGTCGGATTTGTCTGAACGAACTTCCTCATACGCTAAAGTAGCCTTGTGAGAGGAATGACCCTCGCATCTTAGGATTTACGAGGGCACCTTCGTTGATTTTGGGGTCAGATACATCAGCCATGATGAGAGAAATGCAAGGAAAAAGAAGACACGAGAAGAAGGGTCAGGCGTTGCACGATAGCGAGAAAACGAGAGGATGCGTGTAGGGTATGAAAAGCGTACAGGTTCCGATTCGGTCGCTTGTTCGTTGCTGCTTGGTACCGCCGCTCTCTTACACGTGACTTGTGGTCGTCTTCATCGGCCGCCATGTTCTCTCTGATTCGCCCTGTCCACTGTCGATTCAGGCCCTCTATTCACCCTATAATTTCCTTTCGGCTCGTGCACAACTCAGGGAAAAGCACCTCTTTACCCCATCGAGATTGGGGTGTCGTCGGACGCGTATCTCGAGCGCCTACGCTCGCCAGCGAGGAGCCGGACGGGGAAGAGGAAGAGGAAGACGCGAAGAATGCGCGGTACCAGACGGACAATTACACCCCTGAGTCCGATCCCACCCCCTTGCGCTGGGCGAAACATCGTGCCTCTTTGAAGGCAAAGTTCCCCGAGGGCTGGGCGCCGCCGCACAAGCTCTCCCGCGCTGCGATGGACGGCCTGCGCGCGCTGCACGCGCACGACCCCGAATCCTTTGCGACGCCCGTCCTCGCCGAAAAGTTCCGCATCAGCCCCGAGGCGGTGCGCCGCATCCTCAAGAGCAAGTGGCAGCCCACGAAGGAACAGCGCGATCGCATGTTGGAGCGGGAACGGCGGTTTCGGCAGAACCGCGCGCGATCGAGCAGCAGCGGCACCGCTGGGCGTGCGGGACCAGAGGAGAACAAGTGGAAGAAGAAGGCTCGCTAGAGACCACCGATCAGCGTCCAGGAGAACGATGTTGCTTACTTTCCGCTAGCTTTGACCTACTGTACGAGACAAATACCTCCCCGTCATGAGGTCACTGATACCTTTTATTTACCCAGTAATTTTAACCTTGCGTATAATAACCACGCACGGACGTCGAAGGGATGTCTCCTACCTCTTGCGTGGCAGTGTGTGCACGATAATTTGCCTACGATGCGGAACGGATGCTTTCATCTCGTGGGGGGGGGGGGGGGACGAGACCATATCCATGACGCACAACGTGTTGGTCACGAGCTTCCGTATCCTGCGGCGTACTTTCTACATGCGAATGAGGTACGTGGAGTCGGGGGTTGTTGAGACAACAATGTGAAACTTGATTAATTCTCGTCACAGCGTACCAGCGATTTCGAGAACTTCGCCTACCCCTCTGGATGACACAGTATCTTTTCCAGAAACGAACAGACAACCCCCACGTCTACCCGGATCTGCCGCGGATGCTCCATTGTCCTCTCCCCCCTTTCCAGTTCATCTCCCAACCCATTCTGGGCACAATGGGCACAACTATGAAGCGGTGTGGCGGCGGCGCTGAACAGCACTTTCATTGAAGCCGTGATGGGTAGAGAACCCTCTTATCATTTGCGTCGGATACCGCGGCGTTTTATGATGCTCCCTCCCTTCGCACCCGAGAGAGTAAGAGAGCTGATGTTTGCGATGGTTACAGCTAGGGGAAAGAAAAGCCATTTTTGAATTGTTACGGCTATAACAAGGACTGCGTTGCAGTTGCATTGTCCACAATTGGTGTTCCGTAGCCCTCGCAACTTGACCGCTATGCTACAGAGGTGCCCTCCCCCCGTGCCGATTATAGCAGTGCTCGACGTAGCAAGATCTTCCCTAGTCTCCCGAATCCACGCCACTATCGGGACACGTGTACAATCCCTTTCCGGTTGCTACAGGGGTATATATATCTACGAGCGGGAAGTCGGATGCCCGAGGCGAAAGGGTCAAAGGTGATGATACACGACATGCAAGCTGACAAACGGAGGCGAAACGAGTATACTTTGTTTTTCGTTGTGTCACATACGCCCGCGGTCAAACAAGGCGACTTGCTGGTACGCTCGGCGGACGCACGGCACTCTTTAGGGGCGTACGCGGCTCCTGCAATAATTTATAAACTGATGCTTTGGGGTCATACGCGAAAACCACCGCTGGCAGTGTACAGTGTACAGTACGGCGGCTGGACCCGAAGGGGTATCAGGCGCCGAAAACGGCAGGCGAAGCGAAGGCGGAGCCAGACGCTAAAAATTAGCCTTTTCTCTCATAAGCCTCATAAGCATTTCGGTTTCCTTCCTCTGGAACGAGATACTCCCGCGACGATCAGTAACGCCTTCAACACATTTAGCTTTTCGCCCGCCCCGTGGAATCGAGTATCTCCGGGGGTTATTTTCCTCCGGCAAGGCAACAGCGTTCATCATCCCTTGCGCAGGGACTCTCCATGGCAACCCTGCACGATGATCCGAATTGTTGAATGCTCAGGCCTGCTCAAGACGCGGCTACAGTGGTGTTATCACTCAATCTCGAGAATCTGATTGCAGGACGCTGTATTCGGGCCTCATCTAGGCGCCCTACCGATATTTCAACAGCCGTAACTGGAACTTACATGGTCCCCAATTCCATGGCTTTGGAAAATTGGCGCACCGACAATGCTAGTTACCAACCATACCATCAATGAAACCACCAGACCTCGATATAGTTCGATTAGACTGTTAGCCATGGTACTAGTATTTTAAGGCTACAATTATGGAAATTGCGTTTTCTCTATGGAGTTAGTCTATGGCGTAGTACTGTATCGTGCATAGCTTGGAGACGAAATCAAAACGCGAGGCGTGCACGACATACACCAGAACAGAGAGTCCCGACTACAGCGGATGAGTCCCTGGTGACCGCCGCCCGTAAGGGAAATCCAAACTCTTGTAGTTGAGGTAAAATTGGCCCCGAGTAGGCCGGCATGTCAGGTCGTCGTTCCAGTTTGGTTTTGGGTGCGGGTCGGCGATCCGCCCGCTCGCATCTACGGTGTCAAAGTCGAAATCCAGGAGTAGCAGCGCGGTGACAAGCTTCATCGTCAGTCTCGCTATCCGCGAGCCAAGACAGGTCACCCTCCCTAAGCCGCACAACGAAACAAACAAACAGAGGCTTGGCTCAGCTAGGCAAGTCACGAAATGAGCAAAGGAGCCTTACCTCCCCCCCATCCCACATATGCAAAACCGGCCTGAGGATGCGACCGTGCGGGATCGAATTTCCAAGGGTCGGGGTATAGTGTAGAGTCGAGATGGACGCTCGAAAACGGGTACACGACGAGCGTGCCCGTGGGGATGACCTTGCCGTCGATGTACGTCTCTGGGCCCACGTTGCGCCGCATCGCCGTGTGTGGCTGTGCAATGCGGAGCGTTTCGCGGATGAGCATGTCCAGGACTGGCGTCTCATTTTCCCATGCAGTCAGGGGGATGGACGAGAGCGCGCTGGACGGCGGCGGGGAATCACACGCGGAGACGGTCTCCAGGGTGTGCGACGAGATCAATTTCTCGACTTCCGCGCGCGCTTCAGCACGCCATTTCGGATGACAACCAAGAAATGTGATCAGCCAAGAAGCTAGTAAAGAGGGTGAATGTCAACCCTCCTCCGAGGGGCCGAAATACAAAGTAAACACTCGCCTGTGTTGCCAGTGGACCGCGCACCGGCCGTGACAAGACCTATCATAAACTAAGTATTGCACGTCAGAAAGATCAACCTTCAGACTTTTGAGAGTGCGGAGCTTACCCCCGCGATTGTTGACACATCGTCTTCCGAGTCCAAGAGCATTTGTAGGTTATCGTTGTGGGACACACCAGTCTGCTCCCTGACTTTGATGGCGTTCACGATAATATCATATATCTGTTTCGTCGCTCGCGCTTTTGAAACCATCGCGGGGCTAGGGAACCACGGAAATAGCACGGTCGCGGGCGTCGTTCCGCGATCCACTTTTTCAAAAAGCTGCCTGAGGCGAGCCACAATTTCGGGATCGTCAGCTATTTCCGTACACGTCAGACACCGTACGGTAGCCTGAAATAGGAGCTGGAATAGGAAGCGGGTCAGCGCCCATCTCAACCCTTGGCGAGGTAAGGCCAGACAATCAGAATGCGCCAGAGAATGACCGTCCATTTCCGGACTGATGCTATCTCCGCACGTACTGTACACTGCAGGGGGTGACGATGGACAGAGCAGTTGACTTGCCTCGTATATCCTGTCAAAGGGGTCAAGGGTCCCGGCCCTTTGCCATGGTTGCAAGAGCCGTCGGCCGTCATCCAAAATTTCGGGAATTACTGTGCGGAAATAAGGTGAGGTGGGAGACTTCGGCGTGGGCTAGGCGTACATTCTGTCAGACGTTCGCTCCGCTGGGCGTTCGCCAAGCGCCTATATATTCTAGCAACCCGCTGTTGGCGAAGTCCTGCTGTCACGCCATGGATGAGAGGGAGCTAAAGCGGAAAGTTTATCTGGTTGGTGAGGTCCCTTGGTGGGGTGATCTAGCACACTCACCGCTCCCGAAAGAACCACGAAACCTTCCTGAAGATCCAATCCCTTTGCATTGAAGAAATCTTTCCGACCCTGCTCTCCAGAGACGACGACGACATTATTCTATTTCCGTAAAGGTTAGGTGGTCCGACGTCAGAGCAAAACAAACTCCCCGGGAGCAGGATCAAGGAAGCTTTAACGTACGCGTAGAAGTCTAAACTGGAACAGCCGTTCATCTGTCACTTGAAATCCCCAAACAAAAAAGTCGTAGCGTCGCCGAAAGAAGGCCAAGATAATGAAGAGGGAGAAACCAGGCAGGAGGACTGGCGTATCTTGGTGGCGTTGGTTGCGGCGACAAAGAAACAAGACTGACAGAAACAACCCTAGAGTCACCAGGACGAACGACGAAGGAAGTTCGTGTTCCCAAATTAATTGTAGGAGGGTGACTACTCCGACTGGATACATGGCAGGCCGGGTTGCAAGAATGAAGTTGGCCTCAAAGCTGGTGGGTATAAATACGTGGGGAGACGTACGGGTATGCAGTAAGGCCGGTAGGAGCGGTCACATCGGAGAGGTGAAAGGCTCGGAGGGAGTGTATATTTCAGGAAGGCCGCCAGAAACAGATGGGGAGATGCAATACAAACATGCATCGTCACGAAAGGGTCTCATACCCTCTTTGGGGACACCCGTCAATCTCGAGTTGCACCGCGGTGGTTTCGGGGTGACCTGGTGATGCCGCGTACGACGGACGGGATAAATTGAGTGAGCAGCGATCTAGAGTCGTAGCGGTTCCGTGATGTGGGCTTCCATCGTACGAGCAGCTTGAGACTACCGCGATACTGTGACATTTCATTGACGGTCCTCGGAAAGGTACACGGTCCTTCTCTAAATGATGTGCCGGCGTTAGTTGCTAGCGAGAGGAAGAAGTTCAGAAGCTCTCCACAAAGAAGCGAATAAAACTTGGGAACTCGGCCCTTAGAGCTCAGGACTGTGGACGACGCATCAAATTAATCGGCGACTCGATCCGCGTTTTCACCCGCCGACAATATCCATGTCTTGCCTGGTCTAAAATCACACCCGCCATAGTATTGTGTGTACGTTACTCTTGGGTCATTGGATCATGTTGCCTATAAAAATAAAATGGGCGGACGCAAACGTGGGAATGCCGTTGGGGTCCTAATGAAGAACGTTGTCGTGGATCGGTGAGGCGGCGATAGGCATGTATCGAACAGCTGATGGAGAAGTCACCGAGATTTACGGATGACACGTGCATGAGCCGGTTCGGAGCCTCGGACCTGCTGGTCGAAGAAGGAATGGAGGTCTCATAGGGCACGGACAAACCTAGGCGGTTGGGTATTTGTGGCGTCGGGACCGTTGGATTCCGAAACGGGCCGTGGGTCCATGGTATAGTGTATCTCCTAAGGCCGATCTCACACAATTGGTCAAACATTCGGCCATTTGCCTCTGACGACATGTGGTGATGACCGTATAAAAAAGGAACACCCATCAAGCACGTAGGTATGAAATAATAATCTGACAGAGAGGGTGTCAGATGGGCATTGACAGGTTGGAAAGAAGCAATAGAAGAAACATACCTATCTTAACGACACGAGTTGTCAAGGCTATATCTCCCCGAATCCGCCGCCTTCTCGGGGATTACGTTGCGCACGTCCCGCGCTGGCTGTGCCGGTGATCGAATGCTGTTAGCACACACACATAGGTGGATAGAGCAGCAAGGACGACGAAGGCGTGGAAGATTTGATGAGAGGAGAAGAAGAGGTCGAATTTGCCAGGGGCGAGTCTCTCTGGGACCCTGTTTGCACTAACGTTGATCAAGATAAGTGAGCCGGCTCTAAGGAGACTTTAAGCGGAAATAGACTTGCTACAGTGTAGCTCCCGCAATGTACATTGCACCAGCAGCCAGGAGCCAGAGGAAGCCCATTTCTTGGAGCACGTTTATTCCGTGAGAAAGAACCAAGTGGGAGACTGGGAGGACACCACACAAGCCGAAGGAGATGAAGACCTTCGTCCGCGCATGCCGGCCAGCTGGCCCTCGATACTCGGGGCTCAGGACAGTGTACGCTGCAGCTGCAACAAAAATAAGGTGCCGAACGTGATCGGAAATATAACTACTTGCCAAGACCAGTTGCGGTGAAAAGGAGCAAGTAACAAAATTTGTAGTAAGGTTCGCAAAAGAACCCATAATACAAACAAGGATATGTGGAACCGAGGATAAGAACTAAGGAACAGTCACGACTAGCGTTTCAAGCAGGGAGCGAGAGGGCTTGCCGATAATCCCGGAATAATCTAGGGCATTGCATCGAGCAGCCACCTTGAAAGAGGTGATCAGTGCATGTTCCGTGCGGATGCAGGCTGATTGAGTGGCGCATACATTCTTCGAATGGGATGAGGACATGTGGAAGAATGCACTGCAAAACAAACAAAAGGCTGCTGATGAGAGGAAGACCACGAATACGGCATGATCGGCCCAAGACACGTCTTCATAAGACTTGAAGTGCGAAGTATTGAACGTGAGGAGGAAGAAGACAAACAAGACAGAGGCATGAAGATGGGTATGGATGTTAACTAGAGTGGATGTATCAACACAGATCACACACGACTCACGAACTGTGACCATACCGGTTTCATTATGTAGGTCTGTAAAAGTATCCGGTAAAAATGGACGGAAATTTTAAAAATTTGTTGCCCTACGTACAACCAAAGACTGAATTCAGGCACTTTCGCCAGCTATTCAACTCTCTGGTGGGTCAAGAGAATCAATACGAGAGTTCTGGTGGGAGAATGGACGTTTACCCTCTATAACCCGATAAAATGAACTCATTGTCTTTCATCCACTCTGGCAATTCTGCAAACGTCAGGGTACGACACTTTTGTACGATAGACTGGTTTAATGACAAGGCACGATCTGGTATCAACTCGGCACGCAAAGAGTGTGTAGCATGTCGCTTAAGGAGGGACGCAGACATGGCTGTATGTAACAGACCAACTGTAGGGTTAACGCAACAAAATAATAAACACATGTCTGCAACGGCCGGGAGTTCCCTTGATGGGGTCGTCACATTGTACATCCTAACACCACAATTCGCCCAGTAAGTCACCAATTTAAGTTCATTCGGATGCGATGCGGGCCGGACTGCGCCAATGTGAAATTTGACCCAATGCTTACATAATCGGCCATGCGAGTGGCTTGCAAGTGACACAATTCGTTTTATTTCGCCAGCTCACTCACTCCTTTGTTCCACGCCACCCTCACCGCCGCGCGCGCGAGTTTGAAGTTCCTATCTGTTGCATCCAATTTGCACTTTGTCACCGTGAGCACTCATGTCGTGATATATCTCAGCGGTGTATACTTCCGAGATTTAGGCCAACACACTACGCCCATGTCGACTACGGAGCAGCAACAAAAGGCTCCGCAGGAGATACGAAATGTCGTGAACTTTCTCCGCAGTAGTAAGGCGGGACTCAAGAATAGAGTGGGGGTGTTGAATGGCAAGCGAGTTGACTATTTCAAAGGTGGGTGCCGTGCCGTTTCTCACCTTATTGCAGCTACCTATATATGGTTTTGTGACTGGATACTATCATCTCCAGGCAAGTCTGCTGTCAAAGCGTTGCTATCACCAACCTATGCCAAAACAAAGAACACGCCCAAGGTCACTTCAGAAGCCGAAGCGCAGACCCTTCTTCATAATATTATCCCCTTTGCGTTCTTCTTACGTGTCGACCGCGGCCAACCAGCAGGCTCCGCGACGTCCCCGAAGACAGTGCAGATCAATCAAATGCAGCTGTTCAAACCCGACGAGTACTACGCTTGGTTTTACGAGGGCTCTCAATGGACAAACTATGTTGGCGGGGTCGCAATGGTTGCCATTATCCTTGCTGGCGTCATGTTCCCGCTCTGGCCTCCAATTTTGCGTCTTGGCGTGTGGTACCTCTCCATGGTCTTGTTGGGTCTCGTCGGGTTGTTACTCGTCATCGCCGTGATACGTTTGATATTTTACATTATCACTGTCCTCGTGGCAAGTCCCGGAATATGGATATTTCCACGTTTGTTCGCCGATGTCGGATTCGTATGTCCTCATACTTGTTAACCGATCCGCGGATGCTAACCAAAGTCCTTGTATCCAGGTTGACTCCTTTATCCCGCTCTGGGAGTGGGACTATCCTAAAAAGAAGTCGAAGAAGAAATCCGCCGAAAAATCGGACAAAGTCAAGAATGCGAGCAGTGGCGTTGCCACACCCGATGTGGCTATTGTGGAGGTAGATGACTCCGGCACCTCAGCTGGAAACTCACGCTCGGCGAGCCGCGCCGCGACGGTGGAGGAGGTCGCAGATGAGAATTCGTGATAGATTTACGGGGTCAGTCTGCAAACTACACTGCAGAACCCTTGTTTGTAGTCGCTACGCTCGACCATATCTATTTTTTTGGCACTATTCCTAGCTCAGGATCTGGTGCATATGATGGTGCATCAAACTGTTCCCTATCTAACCTCCGCACTGCGTTTCGGGCTTGCACCATACCTTCCTGCCATCTAAGATTCTTGGACTGCTCTAACGATTGCTCGAACATCTGCCGAGCGGACTTTGGATCACCATTCATCTTTGGATCAATGTTGAGTCAATCGAGCATAGGCGAAGGGGAAGGGAAGGTACGAACCTCGCGAAGGGAACCCAGGTTGAATAAGACCACCGCGAGCGCTTCTTCGCACACCCGAACGTCGTCAGACCGACTAGTGTTTCCTCGCGTTTTCTGTAACAAGGAGAGCGCTTGCCGGGCCCAAGCCTCGGATTGATGCAACGCAGCCGAAGTGGGGGCGCTCCGCATGAATAGCTCTGACAAATTGCTCATAAGTTGGGCACCTGGATGGAGAGTGATCAGTGTCCGCCAGTACGTCGGGGTAGAGGGAAATAGGGCTCGCACGAACCTCGGCAAAGCTCCTCTCTAGTGGCTTTCCTTGGAGAGGTGACGGGAGGGACCAGAAGCGATATGGTGTGGAGATAAAGAGGCACGGCAAATCTGAAATGAGAGAAGTAGGCGATGGGCTAATCAGCCTTTGAAAGCGAAGAAGCATGTCTGTCGTCCTCACGTCAATTTATCAGTTCTCGCATAAAAGGCTCCGAGTGCTTCCAAGGGAGCCCCGATGTCGGTCACACTGACCCACTTTGGTAACTCCAGGTCAGAAAGTACCAGGTGGCTGTCTTCACTTTTGCCGCTTAGCCGAGGGCTTCCATTATCTTTTGCAAGCTTCAGCACTTCCTCAACCGACCAGGTCAACCACCGCTCCTCTTCTTCGTCACCCAGTTGATATGTGTCGGCCATCTCGCCAAGTTTCTGCCCTAAGGATATCGCACGTAGCCTTTCCTCGCCCGTGAGGACGCCCCAGTGCTGCTTTAGGTGTTCGAGTGCGGTGACAAAGGTCTCATAGGCCTTTTTCGGCTGCCCATCCTCCTCAAGGACTTCGCTCAAAGTGATCGCTATTCCTGACAACTTCAAGTGAGGCAATGGGGAAAACTTGTCTGATGGAAGCGATAGGGCAGTTTCAAGCGCTCTTCGCGCGGACGTGAGTGACCATGTAGGCGCCATCAGTGTAAATCACGTACTGTGTTAGCAGTCTTCGACTGAGAGCAAAGTTCCCCTGTTGTTTAGCCTTGACTCCAGCCCTTAAATCCGAGCGAACCTCTTCCGGCCAGATAGCAAAGGAAGAGTAAAACTCGTAACTGACAAAGCAACTTAGCACGTCGTGGCAGAGCTAAGCCAAAGACATACGGACACCCCGATCATTGTTGAGACGAAGCCTAGGCCTATGAGCCCAAGAAAAATGGTCCCCACACGGGGATTTAATCCTGTGGGTAGTGTCACTCCAGATCGGAAAAACGTCCTACGCGTGTCGGGTGCCCGTCGAAAGCATCCTGAAGTCCTCAGCGGAGTAACCTGAGGGTACGGAAGAGCGGAAGAGCGGTAGCGAGGAATAGATACAGCACGACGCGCTAGTGATGCCATTTATAATATACCTTCAGCGAGAAGATGAAGTGAGACCCTAGTCGCCGAACGGTGTAGAGAAAGTGGTCACGTGTTGCTACCTGGCGACAAATATGGACCGGGCGGAACGACGGCCCTTTGAACTCCGTTCCAGGTCACTGTCAGTGGCAGCGAGCGGCGCCGCATTGGATTGACCGAACAATGGCAGAACACCCTACGACATCATGGCAGGCTATGCAAAGCGGAAATGTATTCTACAGGCAACAGAGGTTGTACATCCTAGATGGGAAACTGCCTAATCTAGGTGACTGCGTCGTCGCTGGATGCCGCAATGGTGGTCCCTTGGGTGAGTGTGTCAAAATTTCGTGGCTACGAGGTCTCTTAGAGCGCGTCAAAAACAGCACTGATGAGAGATACTACAAAATTGATCGCGATCGGGCCTGCGACACCTATGTTCGCTAAGTCACAAATTCAAGTGTACTCACCTTCTGGGGAGGGGCTGCTGCTGTTCGGCGTACGTACCCGCCCCCGGCTTGCTCTTCTCAAGCTTACTTTTCGTCCTCCGTTGTAGTGGGATCAAGCCAAGGTCGTTCGCTTTGGATGGACAGGTGACGAGCGACTAGTGGTTATCAATGAGGAGGGCGTGTACCGCCTCTACGACCTACAGGGCGATTACGTGCAATTCTCCCTGGGAACAGATGCCGGAGAGGTCGGCATCACGGACGCACGCGTCCACGAGAGCGGCCTTGTAGCGTTGACCGGCTCACTGCAACTGTTGGAAGTAAAGGGATGGGAAGGCGCTAAGCCGCTGACTCTAGCCAACCCGAGTGAGTCCACTCCGCCTTGGTTCACGGGTTCTAAATCGACCAGATAGGTAGATCTCTCTGAGCCACCCAGAGTCTGGACTCTCATCCCACCAGATCTCACAATCTCGCGCCACGTTGAAGTCCTGCTGTCTGTCGAGGCCAGCGTTGTTTCTGTGGACAATCTCGAGGCCGTCGACCAACGTCTGTCTCGCGGCCCATTTACCCACATGGCACCATCTCCCAACGGCAAGTCTTTTGCCCTTTTGACCGAAACAGGTTTGCTTTGGGTCGTATCAACCGACTTCCAGCGAAGCCTGGCCGAGTTCGATACCACCTCTGTTGTCGGTGCTGAGGGCTCCGTCAGGCAGGTCGAGTGGTGTGGTAACGATGCCATCCTAGTCACCTGGGAGGCGCTGGTGCTACTAGTTGGCCCGTTCGGTGATACATTACAGTGTGTTCTATGGAGCGAATCACGACACACCACTGATGCCTGAATTAAGATACTTCTACGCTGGGCCTACGTTCGCAGTGACAGAGGTTGACGGTATTAGAGTCATTGGCGGTGACACGTGTGACCTCATTCAGAAAGTCCCAGGTGATCTCCGATTTCTGCACAGCTAGGCGTCTCCCTGATGGCCATTTAAGCTTCTAGTGTATCTGTATTTCGTCCAGGATCTACGTCGCCCTCGGCAATTCTGTTCGACGCCTGGGAGAACTTTAATAACCGCTCTCCTAAAGCTGATGAGAACATACGGAGTATCAAGTTGGACCTTGCGGCAGCTGTCGACGAGGTCATTGACGCAGCGGGACAGGAATGGGACCCGGTATGGCAACGGAAGCTTCTAAGCGTACGTATCGTTCCGCCGAGCCCTTCGTCGCACGTTACGATTTCGCCTATGTCTCTTAGGCCGCGAACTTTGGCAAGTCGTTTCTGGATCTGTATAATGCGAATGATTTCGTGAGTATGGGCAAGAGCCTCAAAGTCCTCAATGCAGTACGCGAGTTCGAAGTGGGCATCCCCATCACCCATTACCAGTGCGTCCGATTTTCCTATGGATATGCATCAACTGATATACTTTAGATACGACTATCTATCGCCCACGCACCTCATCTCTCGCCTAACATCGCGTAACCTGCACCTTCTCGCGCTCCACATATCGTCTTTCTTGTCTCTCCCACCGGACAATGTCCTCAAACATTGGGCCTCTGCGAAGATAACCAAGTCGAAACCCATCCCCAGTGGCACAGGAAGAGATGCCGAGATGATAGGCGACGAAGAGGTGTCGAGGGCTATCGTCGAGAAGTTCGAAGAGCTAGGCGGCGCTTCCGTCAGTTACGCTGAAATAGCAAAGAAGGCATGGGAGGTCGGCCGAACTCGCCTGGCTACGATGGTGAGCCATGCATTATCACTGATTTCCGTCTTTGGACACGACCCAGGGAGATGTAGTTGTTGGACCACGAGCCGAGGGCATCGGATCAAGTCCCCTTATTGCTGTTGATGAAAGAAGACCGACTGGCGCTCCAGAAAGCTGTCGATAGTGGCGACACCGATCTAGGTATGTCGCTGCGATCCAAAGGGAAGACACGGCCGCTCACACGTGTTTAGTCTATCATGTGTTGCTGCAGTTATACAACCGCCTGCCCCTGGGATCATTCTTTCGTCTAATTGAGGACGGTGGCTCCAGTCTCGCACCAGCCAACCGGTTGCTGCAAGTATATGCGAGGGAACAGAACCCAGAAATGCTTCGAGATTTCTATTACTCAGATGATAGGCGTGTCGAGAGTGCCGTTCTCTCTTTGGAGGAATCAAGGCGAATGAAGGTGACGTCGGCCAGCTTTTTGCACTTTGGTTGTACAAACCAGCGTCCATTTTAGGATCCTGCTGCGAAGATCACGTCAATCAAAGCCGCGCAGAAGTTTTTCTCTGAGGATAAGGAGCGATCATTTGAGTCGAAGGTAGGCTTCTCATGAAAAACAGGCTTAGGAAGTCCCGTGCAGAGGATACTGATACATACCGTAGATGATGGATGAGTACAGCCGGTTGTTGGCATTCCAGCAGACCCTCGAGAAAGAGACCACGGACAAGATAGAATTCTTCGGGCTCAGTGTCGACGAGACCATCAAGAAGTGCCTCCTGAACGGCATGGCTAAACGCGCCGACAAACTCAAGTCGGACTTCAAAGTGCCCGACAAAAGGTTCGCAACCCAGGTCCCCACCGTCGTCTCCGCGCCGTTCGCTGACTGAGGGGTTGGAAACGCAGATTCTGGTACCTGAAATTGCACGCACTCACCGCTGTCCGGGACTTCGAGGGCTTGGAGGCGTTCTCACGGTCAAAGCGGAATGCGATCGGGTTCGAGGCGTTTGTGCGGCACCTCGTCGAGAAGGGCCACGCGAAGGAGGCCGTCAATTACGTGCAACGCTGCGATGGACCCAAGCGCATCGATCTGTACGTCGAGTGCGGAGAGTGGGTGATGGCTGGCAAAGAGTGCAAAGATCGCGGGGATCGTGCTAAGCTTGAGTGCGTGCCTAACTTTTTTTAACTCTTCGCTTGCACGTTCCTGATGCCGGTGATATAGTAAATTGCGTGCCTCATGCCCCAACTCCTTGATTGCCCGGGAGTTAGATCAGATTGCGTCGACGATGAAGTGAACCCATGTGTCGTACGGTATATTAGTTATCATCGTCATCTCTTCGCTTCTCGCTAGCATGAACCCCCTCATGGCTCTGGACAGGATGTCTCCGATGAAAGCACGACAGACCCTCGAAGCTGCGACTATCAGGGCCCTTGCCTGGTTGACTCTATGATATTATTGATGATGTACCGAACAGAAGCTGTACACGGTCACATGAGGTCTACCCCCCGCCTCGTTTTGTGTGACGTGTTAAAGCACGCTAAGATACGCTGAATGTCCTACCAAGACTGAGCAAAGAACAATCGATTTACCACCCCAACTTAAGTCTAGACGAGCGCTCAGCCTTCCGAGTGCACGTGCGAGTGCGAGCACGGTCGTCGTCGTCTCCGACATCGGTTTCATAGTTAGGTTCGTCAAAAGAGTATGGCAGAGGCACTTCTCGCGTGACGCGGTACTGATCCATATTACCTAGATGTTCGCTCTCCAAGCGGTCTACCCGTCCACACAATACACATTTGGTCGGCAGGTGTAGAACTGACGAAAGGAGCTGACGTACAGATGTTCCACTGGCAGCGCCGCAGCACTTCAAGGAGCGCGACTATCAACGAACGAACAGGAGTAGAGGGCCCCCGCGTTGGGAGGTATATTATCCAGCTGAAGCGGATGAGAATGTTCGTGATCTGCACTAGGCGTCAGCCACACTACTCTTTCCCAGAAGTAGAGTAACCCCTTTACGATAGAAATGTAGTAAAACTACACGCAGTGTTGGCATCAATATGGTTTGAAATTACAAGACGAGAAGAAGCGCACCGGAATGTGGCTCGAGTAAGTCAACTCATCGCGGAGGAACACAAAACGCGCGTGCGGACGTAGGACAGACCAATCAACAAATAGGTCCTAGTACACAGTAGTCAGTCACTGTTTATCACCAGAAAGTCGAAGCTCACCCATAATAACGCATACAGAGAGTTTATTATTTCAAAAAAGCAGAAAAAAGCGAAGCTCGCGTCGTCTTTAGAGTCTATTGATCCAACCACGTTGAGAACGACAGTGGAACCTCTCAGAAAGACACATACCATGATGTCGCCATATATAGTAAAGAAAGTAGGATAGGACCCCCATGAAATATTTGCCGGCCTAAGAACGATGTCGATGAGCTCACTAACATCGGATGTGAAGAAAAGACTTGCGTTGATTAGATTTGTGACCTGGCCCGAGTCCCACCAACGTCGAAGGCTCTGAAGGAAACGGGCCACTAGTGGCAGAGCACCGAGGAGGAAAGGTACTCCCCAGGGAGCAGGTTTACTACACCTCTCAAATTGGTCGGAGTGGAACCCCACAGCATAAGAACAGCCGGCGAAGTAGATGCCACTGAGTGAGAATGCAAACGAGCAAAGTTGGTCCCTGAAACGGTGCGTAGTATCAATCACTGGCTTGGGTCGTCATCGAATGCACACACCCGAGCCAGAAGTCCGCGAACTGAGCCGCAAGCTACGATGAGAATCGTGACAGGAAGGACCGTGGAACTCGCGTACCTCCACCCGATGGGTTCCACTTGTCAGAACTCGTCCGATTTTACGGAGCAACCACCACCGGCTCTCGCGGGACATGACCGGGAGAGGGTTGGTCATCAACAGCGCGACAAACAGCAGCCAAATCACGGGCCACGCCCAAGGCGCGACTGTGTGCTCCATACCGCGTACGAAGGAGAGCCAAAAGGAAAGGCAGAGTGTTGTTAGTAGAATGCAAGGTATCTACAATGTGTGCTCGTCAGCGCCCTCACATGTCCTACCCATAACCCACCTCGAAGTATTCTCGGTGATCGAGACGCGTTCTAACATCAAACTCTGAATAATTTATCAGAGATAAGTGACGAAACGTTGCGGGATCGTTACCGAAAATGAAAACGTAGTTGATACGAGCGGCCCTCCAAACTAACAAATTGATGCCAACTAGACATGCGGCAAGGATAGGGACGAGCAAAATGGCGTAAATGTACAACAAGCTTCTCCATGCCGGTATTGCAGCTCGCGTACGGTCCTGGAAGCCTTAAAGGGTCTCAGCAACCGTGTGAAAGAAGACTGAGGACGTACTGCGAACGATACCATCAACCAAGGCGGGCAAAGCAAGACCAAGAGCGATTCCTGTACGGAATGTGCTAAAATGGTGTGTCTTCTGAGAGTATGCTGCGCGTAATTTGGTCAAGGCACGTTTCCTATCACCCTGCGCTGTGTACTAATTCATCAGAAAATGAGCTGGGTAGTCATCAGAAAATGCCCACCGAAACGCGTAGTAAATTGTTCCTCCGTCTCCTTCAAAAGCGCTTGCACGGTCTGGTCTGACGTGAAACTGCATAGGTCAACCTGTAGGGAACTATTTAACATCATCATTACAATGAGAAAGGTGGAAAAAACCTTCTCCTTCATGTACGCATCTTGCAATGGTACCTAAGGGAATGACTTATGAGGAGTCGACAACTGAACCGAATAATCATACCCCTGTGACCTTCTCAAATTTCTTCAGCGCCTTTCGAAAGCCCGTGATATTCAAAATCTGCTTCCTCTGGTCAACTCCGAGGCAACAAGAACTTTAAAAAAAAATCATCTTACGCGATAATTATTGAGGACTTCAAGCCCACGGTAGTGTTCCGCTACAGCACGTTTGAGCTTCTTGCGCGCGGATATATAATCTTCCGGCTGAAGCTTCGCCACGCTGGCCTGGCGTTTTAGGCGAAATTCCTGTGCGGCGTCTGCCTTCCGGTTTTCGGTTCGTGCCCTTTCGTCCGTAGGAATGGCACCACGGGACCACTGCGGATCATAGTCCTTCCCCCTGGAGGCATGTGACAGATGAACCGGAAGAAAGGGCAACGGCGTGTTACGGTGGGCCTCCGGGTAAGTATCCTGTTTTCAAATAGTTTAGCACTGCAGAAATGGAAGGACGAAAAATTGGTCACATGAAATAAACGACGATGGTCCTTTAACTCCCCAAGTTGCTCCTTGAGTCGTAAGCTCCGTGCGCGAGCTTCGGCCTCTTGCTTGATAAAGAAAGACTCGACTTTGGACAGTTCCGAGTCGAGCTTGTCAACAAACGCCAACTGAACAGGTGGCATTCGCTCAAGAAGTATGGTCAGTGTAGGCGGATGAATAGGTATAGAAGCTGACACTGGCGACTGGATGACTAGGAGATACCATTGAGGCAAAACAACGAGTAGACAAAAAAAACGTAATCACATCGCGAGGATCGTCTGCGCCATTTTTCCAGGAGTTGTGAACCTCGTTGAGATGCAGAGGGTCGCCCCCCCTTCGAAGGGAGCGGAATAAACTCCAATATTAAGACACCCGGATGCTGTTTAGCAGGGAGGCTATGGTGGGTTGCAGAGGTCGTCTTTGGAGAAATTTTTGAAACCACGCGCTGAGAAAGTATAACGGCGCCTACGTTGGTATGATCATCCCTTCTCATCTTCAGCTCTTCGAGCTCAAGCTGATTTCCGCGGGTGTCCGTGACGGTCTGCTTTTGTTGTCGTCTATCTTGGGCACCGGCTCCATGGTCACCATCAGCATTTTCCCCAGGGTGGATACGGGGGGGCCACTTAGATGCGCCTGACCCACTGGGGAGAGCATCATGGTCGCTATCTGATGACACGGTCCGGGTCAAGTGCAGCTCATTTCCACCTTGTTGCGCCGACTTTATGACCATAATACGCTTCTTGAGACCACGATAATCACTGTCACACGACCAGCCACACACACCGCCCCGTGAGAATTGAAGGTGAGGGAATAAGTCCCGAGATACGCACACGTATGCACGTTTCCATTCCGGTGCCTTTGGGACAGCGGCTACGTGTTAACGAGCACCGACCGAATTTATTGAGCAGGTGACCGTACCTGCGCGTTGTCCAGGTATCTACATGTCCAGAGATATGAGAGATTTAATGCCAAGCATGAGAGGATACAACACGGAGATATTACCTGGCAAACTTCATTGTGGGTTTGTCGAAACCTGGTGCAAGCAACCACTCGGTTGTCCCCAATTTTTAAAGATTTACTGTTATGTAACGTGGTTCAAGTTCAGAAACATATATAGACTCCAAGGTTATTGACTCACCGATATTGTCATTGGGACTTTATTAATTTATTGCCCAATTAGCTCCCTTGCGTCGGATCCGCTCTAGAAGGGAAATCCGCGGGTGTAGCACAATCTCAAGTCAGGTCGCACGGATGCAACCGTGACCAGGCAACATCCTAAGTCTAAATAAGCGCCAACGTAACTAGGAAGTGAGGGTGCGGACGGCCCCTTTCCCCCTCCGGTCACGCGTCACGGGGGTGACGGGACGGTGGGGTGACCCCGTGAGTGGGGGCCAAACATCGCTCGGCAGGTCGGCGAGCGAAGAGGGGGGGACGACCGCACGGCGCCACCCTCCCGACGAGAGGGCGCCCGGCCGCGGGTGGCGCTGAGGTCCGGGAGCCCCGGCCGATCGAACCGAACGCGTCCTGACCCCTGACCCGCGGCCCGCAAGGCCCAGCGCCCGCGCCCGTCCCCCCCGTCCCCCCAAAGGCGATCCGACCCTACACGACCACCAGGAACCCTAACCCAACCCCCCCTAAACCCATTCCACCCTACACGACCACCGGGAAAACCCTAACCCAACCCCTGGCCAAACCCCACCCGCCCTGGCGGCAGAAGCGAAGGCAAAGTGGTGGACGGCAACGACGACGACGACAAAAAAAAAAAAAAAAAAAAAAAAGTGCGCGACAACACCCAGCCTCGGTGCGTGCATGTGCAGAGGGAGAAAAAAACAACAACAACAACAAAAAAAAAAAAAAAAAAAAAACATGTGCGCGCGCGCGCACGTGCGCGATGCGAGAAGCCGACGTCGCGAGCAGTACGTGGTGTGGGCCCAAATGCCAGGAGACGCTCACCGAGGGACGTCCAGCAGGTGGACAGGCGCGTGCTCCAGCGAGAATGGCATGGTATGGTCTTTTCTGTTGGTTTCTTGCAGGGTGGGGGAGAGAGCAGATGGGGCGAGAGAGGCAGGGCGGGGGTAGGTGGGGATGGGGGCGGTCAAACCCGGGAGGGTGGTGCAATACGGTACATCTGCTGAACAAACATTGTATTAAAATACTGTATTTATTGTATTGCACGCAGCACCAGCACGATGGGATCGGGATCTGTCGCGTCACGTCGCGTCGCGTCGCGTCGTGTCGGTGGTCCGTTGATTGGGATTGGGACTGGGACTCACGAGTCTCAATCCAGCCGTTCCTCGCCCACGTGAGGCTCAATCCCAGTGCCATTCCCCCGCGAAATCCTGTACGAAAGTGAGGGGAGGCGGGAAATTCACGGTCCACGCGTTCTCACGCATCAATCCCTTCCCCCCTGCCCGTGCGCCTCCTCAATCCCCGATCCCCCACCCCAGTTGTGCTGTTCTCAACAGCTCAGCATGTGTTGCACGCGCCATCATCAGTTGTCTTTCATATAGTGCAGTTCTCATTGGCAGGACTATTGCTAAAACAAAAGGGACGGCACGTCCAAGACTATGTAACTTGTAGTACTATAATATGTGTGTGTGTACATGCAATGGAGACTGGGATTGAGAGGGTCACCTCTGTTGGGGCGGGAGAGGATGGCAGCAGCAGGAACACGCTGAATGTGAATGGGTGAGTGGGCGTGTGCTGAAGGTGTCAGTGTTGTAGTGGCGGCCGGTTTCTCCTTAACCTGGAGGGGTGAGGTGCCTCTGCGGCAGTGGGGGCAGTGGGTGCAGCGCGGTGGCACCACGAAGGGTCCTGCACGAGGGTGGGGGTGTGTGCTGCCTGACTGGTGTCACCGTGGCTGGGTGCAGTGGGGTGGCCCTATGAAGGGCCCCGCAGAGCTCATGCACAGCTGCCCAGTGTGCTGGGCGCTCTTGATGATGGTCGCCGCAAGGGGCTCTGTGCAAGGGGGAGGGTGTGCCGCTGTGGCCCGGCACAGCAAGGTGGCACTGCAACCCAGACGAGAGCACTGATTTTGGAACCACCTTGAGGTGTGGTGGCACCAGCGCCAGAGAGGGAGGCAGAGAGCACTCCCTGGTACTGCCAGTGCCGGTGCCAGTGCCAGCGGGGAGGGCATGATGTGGATGGGGGACACGGATGGGGGACACTGACGAGGGGATTAGGATATGCGCAGTGAACAAGCGGAAGTCACGCAGCTCAGTGTGGCCCACAAGTGCAAGGCACTACTGCAAGGCACTACGTTGGGGATGGGTCGGGTGTGGTGCCTGCGTCCATCCAGTGAGGTGGCCAGGGTGGTTAAGAGGTGATTAATTGGTTAAGTCGGAGGGGAGGGAGGAAGCACGCACCAGACCATGCAGCGCAGCGTTGTGGCCGCTTGTCAAGTGCAGTGCCTGCACCCGCCTGGCGAGGTGATTAAGTTGGAAGGGAGAGGAAGAGCGTACATTGTACACATGTCCGGGCCAAGGCAGTTGCATTGCTGCCGACACTGCAGAACGTGTCCAGAATGGCATCGCAGATACACCACGACTTGTTCGAATAAGTGTCGTCGCAGATGATCCCAGGAGCTGGAAATGAATGCCGAAATAAATATTTGGTGCCTGTAAATCCCTTGGAGATAGGGAAACGCACCTTGGGACGAAGGTGAGGATGATCACGGGCCACAAACATAACTGAAGGGCAGAGATGAGTGCGGTGGCGGGCACAGGTGACTCCCACGGGCACCCTACAACAAAGCATGTATGAGAACCGTACCGTAGTTGGAAACAAGATAAACTCAAGATGAAAGACACACCAAGGCAGGACTGCGAGCCATAGTGGCAGTGAAGGGCCAGGAGCTTTCCTGGGTACCCCTTGAAGGGAGAGGGATGCCAAGTTGTTAAGGCGTACGCTGGGCGGACTTCTCCTGCGAGGAACGAAAGCAATGCCTAGACTCAGTACTCACTTCCGAAGCTGAGCTCTCCAATCCAAAGGTGAGTAATGCGTGCACGGAGATGATGACATGCTCACGGTGAAGGAGCACGTACCGTCCGCATCCACAGGGCTGGGAGCACCCTGAGATTTTGCGTTTCCATTGACCCGCCTCCCACCTTGTGCCCCTGGCCGGACTTGGTGCCAGACTAAGGTGAAAGTGGGTGGCGACGGCAATGGCCAGCCCACCGGTGCCCTCACGGAGAGCTGCGACCTGCTCACGCCAAGCATCGGGGAGATTAGGTGTCCGTCATCTGTCGCCTGTCACACCACTGCTCTGCGATACTGTCGTCAACCGCGTGTTGGAACCGCGTGTTGACACCGTCGTGGGCTTTCCCTCAACGTCAGTGATCACATTGCCCTGCACATATTCGGCCTTGTGCAGGACCCCGTGCTCGTTCAGCCACACGATGGCGTCGACGTAGGCGAGGCACTTGAATGGACACGTGGGCGGTGCGAAGGTGGAAGGGCTGGAGGCAGGTCCAGGACGTGTGCGGGTGAGTGAGGTGGTGCACAAGGACGACATCTGTGAATACATGGTCACCCACGACGATGATCTCGTGCAGCGCTCACAAGGAAGCTCCAATCGAACACAGACCCGGACGTCTCGTACGCAGGCAATGCCGTGAACAGCCGTGGGTGGTGAGAAGGTGAAAGGGCTGAAGGCAGGTCCAAGATGTGTGTGGGTGAGTGAGGTGATGCACAAGGATGACATCTGTGAATACGCGGTCACCCATGACGACGATCTCGTGCAGTGCTCACCGTCTCGTACACAGGCAACGCCGCAAACAGCCCTATGCCCGCACCATCGTCTGCCGCCGGTGGGAATGACATGCACAGCTGCACGAGCGTTGAGAGGAGGCATATGCCCTGCACCACTCCAGCGAATCGAGCATGAAAACGCGTGAAAAATAAAACATAGAACATACCATCAGCTGCGCAAGGACGAGTAGGACACGTCGGATCGACAATGATGGCACCCACGAGCACGAGGTTCACCTGGCACGTCATGTATAAGATGTTTGCTTCTGTGGCGGGTGAACGCCCAACCACCTCCAGTACAAGCACGAGGAGGATAGACACGAGGAGATCGGGGCCCAGATGTGGATCAGGTGGGGTGGTCGGTTGCGAGGCGGGGTATCTCAGTTCTTCTCACCACCAGCGATCGTTGCTCGTATGAGTGCGCCAAGCTCTTGACAAGGGCATATGCAGGTGCTGGTGCCGCTAGCGCAGCGCCGAGCTCGGCGTGAGCGGCTTCCCTCGATGAGGGTGACGGTGAGGGCAAGGGCGAGGGCGAGGGCGAGGGCATGTGCGGGGCTGGACGTGGGCGCGGGCTTCCTTCGATGAGGGCGATGGCGACGGCGACGGTGAGGGCGACGGCAAGGGCAAGGGCAAGGGCAAGGGCATGGGCGGGGCTGGGCGCGGGTGCGGGCTTCCCTCGATGACGGCGACGGCGACGGTGAGGGTGAGGGTGAGGGTGAGGGCGAGGGCAAGGGCAAGGGCGACGGCATGGGCGACGGCGACGAGATGGGCGGGGCTGGGCGCGGGCGCGGGCTTCCCTCGATGACAGCGACGGCGAGGGTGAGGGTGAGGGTGAGGGCGAGGGCGAGGGCATGGGCGAGGGCAAGGGGACATGGGCTGCGACAGGAACGAGATCGCCACGGTGACGATGAGCATCTGGTTCTGCGTCAGGTCACACCCGAGCCCGCAGTTCTGGATCGCCGAGATGAGGTCGAGGAAAACGAAGCAGGAGAACGTCTGCGATCCACCGGTGTGAGTGAGCACACATACAACACGTATATCAGGAAGAGGAAAGAGCACACCATCGTCTGATCGCGGCGCGACATGCGCTGGTCGTCCGACAGCGCAAAGTAGTAGACGAAGAGCGTGCCGACGACGATGACGGACGCGGAAAAGACGACGCGGGAGAGGATGCGACGGCTGATGATCAGCTCGTCCTTCTTCCGCGGCGGCTTGCGCATCACGTCGTGGTCGATGGGGTCGACGCCGAGCGACTGGCTCGGCGGGCCTGTGAGCGGCAGTGTCAAGTGTCATGTCAGCGCCAATGTTGGACTGAAGGCGGGCCTGGTATGGGAGCACTCGCCGTCCATGAGGATGTTGATGAACAGGATTTGCATCGCGTTGAGTGGGTTGCTCAGCCCGAACATCGTGCTCAGCGTGATGAGCGTGGGAGCCGCTGCTGCGGTACTGAGCTGGAAAGACAAGAAGTTTTGGAAGTTGTAGGATATCGACTTTCCTGCAACATCGTCTCGGGGGTCAGCACAATAGGGCTGGGCAAGAGGGTGAGGGTGAGGGTGAGGGTGAGGGTGCGCCCATGGGCATGGGCATGGGCGAGGGCGACGAGATGGGCGGGGCTGGGCTGGGCGCGGGCGCGGGCTTCCCTCGATGACGGCAAGGGCAAGGGCAAAGGGCGAGGGCGAGGGCGCGGGCGCGGGCTAGGGCAAGGGCAAGGGCAAGGGCAAAGGGCGAGGGCGAGGGCGAGGGCAAGGGCGAGGGCGAGGGAAAGGGCGAGGGCGAGGGCGAGGGCGAGGGCGAGGGAAAGGGCGAGGGCGAGGGCGAGGGCGAGGGCGAGGGCAAGGGCGAGGGCGAGGGCAAGGGCAAGGGCAAGGGCAAGGGCATGGCCGACGGCGACGAGATGGGCGGGGCTGGGCGCGGGCGCAGGCTTCCCTCGATGACGGCGACGGCGACGGCGACGGCAAGGGCGACGGCAAGGGCATGGGCAAGGGTGAGGGCGAGGGCGAGGGCGAGGGCGAGGGTGAGGGCGAGGGCGAGGGCGAGGGCATGGGTGGGGCTGGGTGCGGGCGCGAGGACTCCTCAGAGCAGCATATGCAGAATCTGATGCCGCTAGCGCAGCGCCGAGCTCGGCGTGAGCGGCTTCCCTCGATGAGGGCGACGGCGACGGCGACGGCGACGGTGAGGGTGAGGGTGAGGGTGAGGGTGAGGGCATGGGCATGGGCATGGGCATGGGCGGGGCTGGGTACGGGCGCAAGGTCTCCTCAGAGTGGCGCATGAGGACTATCTCTCTGCGCTCGAGCTTGGTCTGCTCCAGAGTACCTCAAGGACTATCTCACCAGCAGGTTGTCGCACGAGCCACGCGCGGTGCACGTGTAACCTGAAGGCCTGAACCGTGAGGGGGGGGGAGGGAACGGAGGAAGGGAAGGAAAGGAAACGTACGAGTTCCCCGAGTTGTCGCCATGCTTGCTCGACGACGCCGTCCTGCCTGTCAATGACGACGCGCATTGACATGGGTCCCGTATCCCGGTGCGGCACACGATGAGTGAGTCAATGTTGGACCCGCGGCCTGCGATTATCCCAGATGTGTGTGAGAACACACCGGGCTCGTTCTGGACGACGCAGTTGCTCACCTTCTGTACGGCTGCAGGGGGTGTGCTGTGGGGGACGTAGTCGTGTTGTGGAGGTTCGTCACGACCTCCTCGTGACTGCGGCAGGTCCATCTTCGGGCCGAAGACGGGAGGAGAGGAGAGGAGAGGAGAGGAGAGGAGAGGAGAGGAGGCCGCGCCTCATGCGGCGTCTTGTAGTCGAGGGCGGACGTCGAGTTGTCGGTTGGAGGTGGGGGGCTTGGGAGGAATTCCATCGGACAGGATGCGCGCTCAAAGGAAGCCCCTGTGCATCGGGAGAGGCTCAAGGTGGCCGACGTGGCCGACGTTGAGGTAAAGTGGGGGGGAAGGGCGTGGCGTGGCATGTGAAGGGGAGCAGGGCAGGTAGTGAGACGATGGTGGGCGGTGGGTGATGGTGGGCGGTGTGGGGGTGTGAAGAAAGGGGGTATCGGGAAATACTCGGGGGGAAGGGCATGGCGTGGTGTGTGAAGGGGAGCAGGACAGGTGGGAAGCAGAGACGATGGCAGGCGACGGTGGGCAATGGCGGGCAATGGCGGGAGACGATGGCAGGCAATGGTGGGCAATGGTGGGCAATGGCGGGAGACGACGGCAGGTGGAGGGTGGTGGTAGTGTGGGGGTGGGGTGTGAAGAAAGGGGCGCAACTGCGGAACGTGAATCGTTTGAGTTTGATGATCAGATAGACACATGACCACCTTACGGGACAAAGTGGCCACAGCAATATGTTTGCCCTTTCTGCTGGGGCCATCGGATACGTGTGGATGTGGATGCCCATGTTCCTGGTTGAGGAGGAATGGGATGCGTGCATTGGTGTGGTTATGGAACTCGGGTAGAGTGACGAAGCCAATAAACCGAATGGGATTAAGGCACACGCGGGAGTTCGAGCGATAAGAATGCTACATTTTGAGGCCCGCATTCGAGCCTTATAACCATTCGTACAGTACAAGCAATCAGAAGTAAACATATGAGTAACATATGACGAAATACTTGACGCATTTACTGCGTCATTTTACTATAACAAAAATACCCGAGCGTGTCGAGCTTGAAGCAGTAAGCCGAACATACACAATACCATATGAATGCACATATGAGTCAACAAACTAAAAAAGGGAACTGGCCATACCGAAACCAAGGCCGTTCAAAACAAAACTGAAGAATAAACACACTAAGTAAATTCCACCCTGCATGCTTTGGGTGAGGGGTGAGATGGCAGGAGGGGTTGCGAAGGAAGGGATGAGCTGAGGAACGTGCATCGTTTGATAAGATAAGCGTGTGACCACTTTTCGGGATGTAGCAGCCACAGGGTAATTTTGCCAAAATCCGGGGTTATCAGATACACAGGGACATTCACGGATTGCCCTTGTTCCCCTCTGCTGAGTGCCATCTCTAATGTCTGGTCTTGACCCAACCTCCTTTGCTGGTGTCTTGAACATCATTGCACCCTCCAAGCCTGCAGATCAGCTTGATGAGGAGGCTGTGTTGGATGATCTGGAAGGAGAGCAGGAGACCATGCCCAATCTTGAACAGGATGATGTCCCCCATGTAACAGAGCTGCTTGCCACATTGAATGATGTGTCAAGGGGGGTATCAGATAGAACACATGATGAGTACCGGCGGTAGGTGTCTCCAGCAGGTCCTGTCACTGGCTGGCACCCATGATGCTCACCCCTTCAAGCCTTATAGACCAGTGTGAGGAGTTTCTCACACAGAAGAAGCTTGTTGCCCCTGGCCAGTTCTTCAGCAACAGGCCCCACAAATATGCTCCTCAGTTCATTGTTGCGTGGATCATGAATGAGTTGGCATGTTCTGCTTCTTGAAAACCATGTAGTGCTCACTGCTGAGCCACAGGTGTGATGAGCTCAACCTCAATGGGACCAGGAGGCCATTCCATGAAGTGCGCGCAACCTTTGGGACTGCACAAAAGATGCGCGCCTCAATGACATATGCCTTTGGTCGGATCTTTGGCCTTGGATCCATGCATTGGCAGCTAAGTGCAGCTGATGGGAGCATGGTGGGGAACCCATCAGTGTCTGAGATTGTTTCCTGATACATGCTCAGCCTGCGCCGACGCAAGGTCAAAGCTGGGGAGACTGCTACCAGTGCAAGGGCGATCAGTGCTGTATGTCATCCACCATAGTGGGAAGGGTGTGCACTTAGAGCTGACATGCTGGCGTTGATACAGGACACATTGAAAAAGTTGTATGACTTCAACCAGAGACCAGAGAACTGGAACCTGAGGGACTACACACCAGGGACCAAAAAGAAGGCCAGTGATCAGTGGGGGGGTGGCCGTGCGAGGCGGTTACTTGGGCTTGCCTTCACAATAGCATTCAGCTGCCTTCTGCGTGTGGATGAGGTGCTCAAGATCCAGAGCCATGATCTTATCCTGCTTGATGAGAACAGGCTCCAGCTCACCTTGCCATTCCGAAAGACAAGCCAATTTGGGGGTGCGTCTGACTCAGAGGCCATGCCATCATGGTGATACTGACCATTGTGCTGCAGACATCAAGCCATTTGTGCTGCACAAGATGCCAGTTTCAATGGCCCACCTCTGCCCTATGCGAGCCTATGCAGAGTGGCTGACCGTGTCCCGGATCACGAGTGGGTATATTTTCCGAAGGCTGGGTTCTGGTGACCGAGTGTCGGAAAACAATCATCCAATGGTGCGCTTCGAGTTTCCCTGGACGTGCACACACTCCTCATGGGGCCACTGACTTGCTGGCAGACGGCCGAGTTTTTCCTGGAAATGTTCCGGAACAACCTGATTGATATTGGCGTTGACCCCGTTGCCTACGGCACCCACTCATTCCGGCGTGGTGGGTGCCAGTGGCTGTCCGTTGAGCTCAGGTGGCCGCTCCGAATGATTTGTGAGTGGGGGGGTTGGAGCATGGAGTTCTCGCACTTGACAATTGTCAAGTACTTGATCTCCTGGAACGACGACCCCTCGCAGAGGCGAGAGGACTTCTTCAATTTCAACCGGGCCCCTGCGTTGAAGTGTTTTGCGTGTGGCCGGTCGTGCCACTGCTCCTGAACAGTCAGGACAGAGGGATGGGAAACGGGAAAGTAAACAAGTGGAATTAGGGTGGTGAATGTGGCTACAAAACATGTGTCAATTGGCTGTGGTGTGTAGGCTACGGTAGCGTCTTGCAATCGCCGACTGTTTGTCCCTCACGATGTGCTCGCCACCTCGTCGGTATTCGAAAGCGGATTTGAACCCGTCGCCGTACTCTTCTCTTGCTTGCTCGGTGAGGTGGAGATCGGCCACCATGCGCTCCTCCTTCAGTACCTCACAGATTGCCGTGTACGACATCGGCTGGTGGTCGGCGGTCGAGAACTTGTCCCAGAAGCCTCGTTCTGTGAGCTCTTGCCAGCTCGTAGCGATGTCCTGGTCACATTGGGGTGGTAAGGTGCCGCGTCGCAGGGGAAAGAGGCGGGGATCACTTACCCGCCAATGGGCCCAGTTCTTCTTTGTGCCTGCCCACTGACCAGACTTACCATACCGGTACAGGACCGGCCAGTGCTTCAGCGCGATCGGCTCTCCCTGGATGTGGAGCACTGCCTCTGAGGGGCTCCAGTCGGGCGAGCTGTCATCCCACACCCTCATCAGCCGAGGGATGTCCTTCGCGAACGAGATCGAGGGCGGGTCGGGAACACTCTGCTTTGAGAAGCCGAGCACAGTGCCGCTTCCAAGTTTGATGAACTCCAGCTGGCCAGAGGTGGACGTGGGGAGGATAGGTGGCTGAGGTGGTTGCTCGCGGATTGCTGTCACTTGAGGGGGAGTCCTTGTTGAGGGAAGGGGCCCGTGGGTGGCACCGATGATGCCGGCGGTGGTCGTGGTGGAGTTGTCGATGGTGGGGTTGTCAGTGGTGGGCCCACCTTCTCTGTCCCCACCGGAGACGGCCACCATGAGTGCGGTGAGCTGGCTCTGCATCTGCCAGAGCCGCTCAGCGAGGGCGGGGCTCTTGCGAGCCTGGACCTATGTGAGTTATGTGAGTTAGTCGCGTGCGGTGAAAGGGAGAGAACGAAACAAGGGGTGGACTCACCGCCACCGCCGCCGCTGCCGCCGCCGCCAGACCCGCGGGCGACGTGGGCGCGCTCCCGCCTGTATCGCCATGTTGGACGCGTGCCGTCGCGTCGCGACTCACGTAGGGCGGCGACGACCGCTCGTGCCCTTGCTCGTGCCCTTGCTCGTGCCCTGGGTGTGGTGGGCCGCGCTCGCACTCGTTGCGCGCGGCACGGCGCTCGCGCTCGTTGAGCGCGACGCAGCGGTCGGCCTGTGGGGGGAGGGGAGAGAGGACGCGGGACGTGGGACGGAGCATGTGGACTGGGTCAGAGAGTGCGGCGAACCGGGGAGAGGAGGGGGGGCGGGACGCACCCACGCCAGCAGCTCCGCCTTCTCCTCGTTGGTGCGAGCGTCCTTCGACCTCTCCGTGGGGAGGTACGGCTGGGTCGTCCAGCCGGTGCCGTCGGTGGTGCCGCTGAAGAGGAGGCCGCGTCGCTGCGTCGACTGCTTCGCGGCCCCCTTCTTCTTGTTCGGACCCGGGCCCTTCGTGACGCCACCGTCTCGTGGCCCACGGTGCCTTCTGCGTGCGCCGGCGAGGAGCCTGTGTGTGAGCGGGGTGTGCGCGTACGTGCGTGGTGCGCGGACGAGCGTGGGTACGTGCGTGGTGCGCGCGTGATGCGTAAGTGCGTGCGGGGTGTGCGCGTGCGCGTGGGTGTGAGCGTGGGGGGGGGTCGCGAACGTGGGTCAGCGAGCGAGCACACGAGCGCGGAGGTCGTCGACACTCACCCGTCCCATTCCCGTCGGTCCGCGCTGAACTTCTCCAGCCGCTCCGTCAGCGTCGCCTTGTTCCCGGTCTTCGCGAGACGGAAGGCCTCGCAGAGGTCCCGGAGGCCCACCTTCGAGAGGTTGCCGCTACGAGTGGGCGGGCGGGGCGGGCTGGCGGTCAGCGTCCGTGGGGCCCAAAGGTACCCGGGTACTCACAGGTCGTGGTAGACCACCTGGCGTGCGCCGTCGACGAACTCTCCCGGGAACGGCAGGCCACGCGGCCCCACTGCCGACGGCGACGGCGACGGCGACGACCACGACCACAACGGTGGCCGTGGCAACGTGATCGTGGGCGTGGGCGGGGGCGGGGGCGGGGGCGGTGATGGCGAGCGTGGCGGCCGCGTGGACGTGACCGGATCGACGTCCATCGGGTCGTCGTACGGCAGCGCGCGGGGAGGAGGAGAGGAGGGGGGTCCCTTGGACCCAGGAGGAGGAGGAGGAGGAGGAGGAGGAGAGGGGCGGGCACCCCTGGGCTCAGACATGGCGGCCGAGACGAGGAGGCGGTGATCGAGGAGCTCCTGTTCTCCGACGGCGGCCAGTTTCTCTCCACCGATGACGATGACGACCGCCGCGACGAGGGCGACGAGGACGGAGAGCAGCAGGTGGGGGTGGCAGCCCAGAGACAGAGACAGAGACAGAGACAGAGACAGAGGCGGAGGCGGAGACGGAGACAGAGAGGGAGGACGGGCGGGGGCAACCAGCAGGGCGCCATCGGGGACGATCGATCTGATTCACGGGCGGGGGGTCGGGGGTCAGTACATAGCGGGGCATGTCAGAGGCAGGAAAGAGGAGGGAGACCGGCGAGCGGACGGCAGGGGGGCGGACGGTGGGGGGGACGACAAACGAGGCAACCGTGGGGGCGGTCGCAGACGGCGAACGACGGCGAACCCCGACGAACGACCCACCACGTCCGTTTTCGGACGGGGGGGCAACAGGGCCATACAGGGCCAAATGAGAGGCCCAGTCCCTGGGACGAGCCACGCTTAGGTCAGCGGATGGCGGGGAGGGCCGTTCACGGTCCCGTCACGACGCGTGACCGGAGGGGGAACCCGCCGAGAGAAGTGGCTGTGCGCAGTGCGCAATGCACTGCTGGAGTGACTTGACACTAGCGCTCGTTACCTGGAGGCCTCACACATCTCCGCACGACAAAAAGCCGGACTCCACACCCAATCTCCGAGTCCAGCCACCACACTACGTCAGGCTTGTGTTTGGCCTCATAAGCATGGCAATCGGTCATAGCGTCTCTTGACCACAATCTCCTCTGTTCCCTCTGTATTATCCGTTGTGAGAGGCACACTTCTTCCCATCACTCTATCCTAGGTCCTGCCACACCCAACCTGGGCCTTCTTATGGGCTGTAACTGCTCATGTTTCTGAACAACGACCCCGTTGCTTATGGTGAGCCTCCAGGCTCGGCACTTACACATACCGGAATGCCTAACTGGCCTCCAATAGCTCACCTTGTAAAGTTGGTTCATGTATTTGCCGGTATCTATGTGTACGTAGGGAAATCCTCTCCCGCCCCACCATGACTCTGATCACCGGCTTACTGCATATAGATGGGAGTACGTCACCAATCTAGACTTCGAGTGGGAGATATACACCGGGCGGCGACACTGGCGATGGTCGTTTGTCGTCTATCTCGTGGCAAGGGCGCTTGCCCTCGCGTGTCTTGTCACCATGGTGGTCGGCTTCGATGTCAGGACACGTTATGACTGCGACGTGAGCACCCACACCAATCTTTCCTTCCGTGTCTCCTGACACCTTTTATTTCCCGCAGGTATGGTTTAGAGTAGTGCTGGTTTGTACTTCATTTTACTCGGCAGACGCAAGGAGCTGAAAAGCGATAGGCCACTTCGTGGTCTTCTGGTGTATTTGCATCTCTGCTTCTGGTGCTTCGAGGGTTAGTCATTATATTTTTTTATGTGCTCTGCCAGCGATCGAAGCAGCTGTCACGCAGAGTGGCCCTATGGGGACGCGATAGAAAGGTTATTGCCCTTGCCGGAACGGTGTGGTTGGCTAATTTGGGTGGATCGATTTACGGTATGCGCATAATCACCTTCGGATATTGAGGTACTCACTCAAGTCTTTCATATTCTCCATAAAGCGACGACGAGGGTCAGTGCCCCCGTGCCTGAATCCCCGAGGTACAATGACGATCTTGTCCCCTCTGTTCATAGGGCTATTCGCGTTGGTCCCCTTCTACAAAGTATTGCCCTATCGACGGCACGTCGGACTTCCGGTGGAGCATTTTGATCAATTTTATTCAAGACTTGACTCTGCTTTGCATCATGTTCTCCGGTGTGCTTCACAAGAAAAATTCGACACGTCTGTGGAACATGCTCTATATCCAAGGTCTGTGGTGGATCCTCGCCTGGATCTTGACGGAGTTGCCTTCCATCGTATGTTATTTATTCTCGAGGCTACCTTGTCCTCATGGTGAGACTTTCCTCAGGCATTGAGTTTTCGAGGCGTGAATGGTACGTGTTTTCCAAAAGAATGTAGAACGACGTTACATTGAAATTATACTGATTTCATAGAACACTGGAACCTGGTGCGCCGACATCTATATGCTCTTGCTCCTACCGGCATCGTTATTGATATCTACACAGATGTTCCAAGTGCCACACAGTTCGTACCCACTATCTTGCATCTTCATTGACGTGACCAGCTATCGCTCCCCGGCGTGCTAAATAGTGACACTCACGTGCGCAGTTCCCTGCCCTCCCCTTTACGTCTCCAACTAACCCGACCCGGGCGGGAGGTAGGGTCATCACTGCTTCGCGTGCTTACCGCATTCTTTTCCAATACATCACCAAGTAAACGAATTCCTCTTTTTTCTGTCGCCGGGAGGCTCACATCCCAATCCCAATCCCATGACCTCAGTGACCACGAATCCTACCCTCCGCCACGACGACGGGCCCGCGCCACCAACGCACCACGCATTCTCTACGACGGGCAAGACCTTCAGGTAACGATCCACCGTACAGTCGAGTATGACGTGGAGCTGCCTGCACCGATACCGTGCTTAAATAAGCACCCGCTGCCAAAGCACCATCTGGACACCGCGATAGTACTGAAGGACATGGGCCACGCATCGAGCACCGGGTCATCGAGCACTGGTTCGGAATGCAGTAGGAGTGGCGCAGCATCGCCAGTGTAAGGGGGACGGAGACAGGTGGATGTGATGCAGGTGAGGCAATATTTCGGTACATGGTGCGGGCCGCCACGGCCGTGCCACGTGCATCTCGTAAGACAAGTAGCTACCGACCCACGTTGAACCCACGTGAGTGGGAGGCATGTAACCAACATATAGGCGCAAGTGTTGCTGTATGATCACACGCCGGACAAAGCTTCTGATGGTGACTTCTGCCCGGGATAGCCTGGCCAGGACGAGCGAGACGTATGTCTTGACCACCGCGCTCTTCAGGGGCAGACATTGCATTCTTCGAGGGTCCAGACTCGGGAAAACAGAAGAGGCCTCTTTCCCGGAGCAATGGAGAGACCCTCTTTGTTTGTTGTCACATACTGTACCCCAGACGTCAGGCGCGTCAGGGGCAGACCCGGGGGGCGCATCCCCTCGGATTTTTTAGGTTCAAGCTACAGGGTTCTTGTGCGCTCGAAGTATCGTCCTTCCAGTTGTTCTTTTCTTTTGGACGGATCCGCAGGTACAACGTACGCCACGCGTCATGACTGCATGACGGGTCGATAGAACTTCAGACCGACGTAACTTATGCAGATTCGACCCACGCCCATTCCGGGACGGCGTCATTTGCAAGCTACGGACCGCTCACGACCACTACAGTACTACAGTGGGCTCTCGGCCGAGCTCTTGGATATCACATTGACCGTGGGTGACTTTGCATTGCCCGAGAATTAAATGAAATGGTCGAGGTGTAGCCTTTACTTAGCCTGCGTGTAGTGCACGTCACGTCGGGAACATTGATCCCGAGGCTATAATCCTTCTCCACCCTGCACGCGACACGCCTTCAATGCCTTGACAAAGGCGGCGTGATTTTTGTCCTTGTCCTTGTCTTTTTCTCTTTCGAAATCGCTCAGGTGCTAGCGCACCTTGGGTACGTAGTACAGTATAGCTATTCTGGGTCGTCAATGCCGCCCCCTTGTTTCGTACCTTCCATTCTTTGCGGATCTGTCCTTCTCCGAAAAGCAGAACACCCCCGCCTTTGTCAATACCGGTGGTGCAGCAAAAGCGCGGGCCAACCGCAGCACCTCACTACTCATTCCAAAAACCATAATCCGCGGTATGTAACTTAAAGTGGACAAAGACGGTGGACGGGATAATTTTCCCGCATTTGAATCGTTTACTGCGTCTGTGTACCCATGGGCCGAGCCTTTGGCCCCGGGCCGAAGTCCGTTATATCGGCCCTTGTCTTTCGAAATCGGTAATGTAAGTCGGGGTGGACTAAGAAAAGTGCCTGCGCTATGGATTGGGGTGGGGTATTATTAAATTGGTGAAATCTGCGGACCATCCGTGTTCAAGCACCCTTCTTCCGTGCTTACCTGTACCTTCTAAAGAAGCACTCTATAGTTTTTAACCCCCGGCGTGCAGCGTGGCAGGTCCTACGTAGAACTTTGTAAACGCAAGGCTGCAGTCCACCAGTCGCGCCCAGCTCGCAGCGCTCAAGTTCTTCGGTCATAGCACCACCTCGTTCTTCCAATCGGCCTTTCACTCTTCCACGGGAGCCGACTACTGCGTCCGAGTGCGCCTACGTCCGCGCGTCCTCAACACCGGAGTCGTCATTGCTGATGGGGCGCACTGATGTCAGCGCCATATACACATGAAAGGCTGCACCGCCGCTGATTTGTCGGACGGGTCTCCGGAGTGTGCGCTGACGCCACTGGCATGTCCGTCATGGTCCTTTTCATGGTGCCCATCTAAGTGATTGGACTCGGCGCTACGGGCCACGGAGCAGTTGCATTACCGGTCGTGCCGCGTATACCCGCCTGCCATTCGGCGCGCGGGAGGACGGAGTTTTGGCAGACGTAGAAGTTACCGGGACTCTGTAGTCGGTTCTTAAGGTTAAATAGTGTCTCGCCCATGTGAGGCGGCAACACGTCATTTGTCTCGCACACTTGAGGGTTTGAAATATGGGAGGAGTATTTCAGCACTCTGGCTCTGGGTCATCCAAAGGGGTCGTGACATCACAAAACGAATGAGTGGGGAGCAAACATCGCGGCAATCTACTGGACATGCGTAAAATGAACACACGCTACGCATAATAGATCCCGAATGAGAGTAAGCGGGCTCAAAAATCTATCCAATCAGTATTGAGAGGCAGCTGCTTGGCACTAGAAAAGAAGACAGTAAGGACCAACCCGCAAATCACAAAGGGAAAAGATTACATACAGCCTTGAGTTGCTCGAGGTACCATGAGCAGCTCTGCAGGTCGGCCTTCTCGATACACTTGGAGAACTCCTTGGCCTGCACCTCGCAATTCGACGCGAAAGAAGACGTGTTTTGCTGGGGAGCTGCTTGCTGCTGCTGCTCAGCTGGCGCGGCTTCAGAGCGGCCACCAAAGAGCATGGATGAGATGCCGTGGCCGATAGTCGAACCAACAGCAACGGAGCCTGCGGTGGCTGCCATCTGCGCGAGCATTCCGGGACCACTGCTAGGGGCCTGCGCCTGCGCCGGAGCGGCGGTGTGCGCAGGTGGTGCAGGAGCTGGGGGAGCGTGCTGGGCGGGATAGGCTGCTGTGGCGGCACCGCGAGAGGGTGCGCTGGCAGGCGCTGGGGCGGGACGAGAGGTCGTGGGACGAGAAGAGCGAGATTGGCGCTGTCAGAATATACATGAGTTCACTCGCACCTATCTTATGACTTTGTGAGTAACTCACAGGCATCGTGGTTGAGTTTAGGTTGACAACTGAAAAGCGTGAAGCCGAGCGACGCGAATGGTTCCGGAAGAAAATTAGGAACCCGTGAGAAAACATCACGTGGCTATATTCCCCAAGTCAAAGCGGCCAGGGACAGCGGATTTGGTGTCAAAGCTCAGTTCACGGCCATGGCGGCCAGAGCGACTCAACACTCGGCTCAAGTCAGGCGCGCATGGCAATCAGCACTGCCCATTCCCCCAGCACATCGTGGGCCGATGGTATCTTCGTTAATATGGTCATTATCTTCACCGTCCGCGTCCCACCCTTACTTCAGACCTACTCCTTGGCCCACACCAGCACTTCCCCAAGTGGCAAAGCGAGGAATGGCTACTCTTCCACAGTCGAAGAAGGATTTTAAAATACAGGAGTCTGAAGACGAGTCGTTGGCGAGGTTCCATCGTGCCGTCCGTGACGAAAGCCAGTCAACTATTGACATGTGGTCACTCCCTCTGGAGGCTCTAGGTGTGTGTCGCCTCCTTTAGACGCACTATTGCCTCACCAGAACCTCGAACACTGGACCCCGTACGTTAATGAAGACGTTCACATTCCATCATTTCCTACACGGGTGAAGAATGCCACTCTGCGCGATCATCTTGCACTCCTTCGAGATAATTTCTTGAACTCCCTAAAAAATATTTCGAGGTGCGTGGCATTCCTTCCGCTTCAGTACTAGTCAAGTCCCTAGTTCCTGGAGGATCGCCAGCGCACTACAACGTGCTTCTTTGAACCATCCCATCTCTCGGGTGCTTCTTCTCGTCCAAAAAGAAGTCAGACATACTAACCATATACAGTATGCGTAGACTCGCCCAAGAAAACGCGTTTCCCGGACGGGAAACGTCGTCCGCCCGTTCTTTCCAGATTTTCCAGACTAAATCCACGAAGGATGATGCATGGGTCGCACCATTGCGCGGCGTCCTTCTCGAAAATTATAAGCGCGTGAACAATGCCATCGCCGAGTGAATTTTTCATCTCATCGCCTTGTGTTGTCATTCCCGCTGACGCCCATTTCCAGTGGCGACGCGAAAACGATTGCGTCTCTAACCACAGGCGATTACGCCAAGTCCGCTCTCAGGAAGCTGCGGAGTCTACATCCTCCTGGGAGTGCCACGGCCTATAGGTGGCGCTTAGTTTCGCACCCCTCGCCTGTATGCATCGTCAGCGTCCGCGCTATAGACGGTTACCTCGGTCTACAGCCGCTACACGCTGGCAATCCTCTTTATGTAAATGTCCTTGCGCGCTTTGAGACCATTCAGTCTCTGACCAGACGTGGGGTCGCATCGACGACCGAGCCGAAGCGTGTCGTCGAGCACCTGTTGTTTGAAAAGCGCATGTGGTACGACACGCCTTGGATTATCAAGGAGCAGCTACATGTGGACCGGTAGAATACTTACAGCCCGGTTCTGCTACGTGGTATCCTATAGCATTCATACTTTTTTGCCGAGGAAACACGAATCATGACGTATAGATCTGCTCTGACCCAAAATCTTATTTATCTACTTATTAACCCTACCTGGTTTGCAAAGGAGTCAAGGCTAATTTACCCGACATGTGAGCCTGTTTTCGACAATTTTCAGGGATGCGGGCTCGGGCTGAGTGGGCTACTGCTGGCCAATGAGCTCCTTCATCTTCTCGACTGCCGCGACTGGTGCATCATCGCTCAAAAACACATCCATATTTTGCATGGACAGCTCCCATTCTTTCTTAGCGCGCTCATGCATCGCGGCCTCATACTCCCGGATGCGCACTGAGAGCTCGGCTGGCGTCTTCGCTTTGGCGAGCGCAAGTCCGAGATCAGCACCGTCCGCCATGGCGAGATTTGCGCCGGCGCCTGCAAACGGCACCATCAAATGTGCGGCGTCGCCAAGCAGCGTGACCCGTCCACTCGACGCGGTGTCCCACTGGTGCCCAGACGGCAGCACCCAGAGCGGGCGTGCGACGAAGCCCGTGGCGCTAGGCGTGCCAATTAGCGCACGCAACTGCGGCGCCCACCCGTCAAAATGCCGCAACACCGCCGCGCGGAGCGCGCACGTATCTTGCTGCGCCGCCGCCGCCGCCGCATCGAACGCGCCAAGAGGAACGCGCAGCGCCGCATAGACGCGCACCACACCGCCGCTGTTGCGCTGTGTGATGATCGCCCGGCTATCCCCGAGTGCGAAGAGCGTCCCGCGGCCGACGAGCTTCGCGGTCTCTTGAACTGTGGCGTCGCCGTCGGCACCCAGCGTGAGGTGACATTCTACGAAGGTCACGCCGCTGTAGGTTGGCTGCGCGTGTGACACGAGCGGGCGCACGCGTGACCACGCGCCGTCTGCGCCGACGACGACGTCGAACTTTTTTGGGGGTGTGATGAAGGAAGCGGGCCGCGTGAAGATGAGGGACACTTTGTCGTCGGCGTCTGAGAGCTGCACAGACTCGACGTTGTGGTCCCAATGTACCGTGCCTGGATGCAGCGAATCGAGCAGCAGCTGGCGCAGCTGGCCGCGGTCTATCTCCGGGCGGTCTCCACGTGGGGAGACCAGCTCGCCTGAAGAAGGATCTTCGGCTGCAGGTGGCGGTATTTCCTCGAAAGCGACGGAGCCATGTTTGTCCGTTATCCTCATCTCATCGCCCTCTGTACGTGCGAACTTGAGGAACTGCGCCGTGAGTTGTGCCGTCTCCAACGCATACTGCCCTGATTCGGGGTGGATGTCGAGCGAGCCTCCCTGCCCGCGAGAGGCCGACGTGGGTTCGCACTCAAAGACGCTCACAGTGAGTCCGTGCAATTGGAGGACACGGGCGAGAATGAGACCACCAAGGCCAGCGCCAACAACGGCGACTGAGAATGGGGACGGAGAAGCCATCAAGAATTGGGGTTTTTCCAGAGTGAATTTTTTTTTTCCCTTTGACTACTCTGACTCGAACTGAGTCTGCTGACAGTCTTTGTCTAATTGTGTACCAGGGTTGACGTTGATCAGTAATCCATCATATGACCTAACGGATTCGTTAATCAAAACATGAGAAGATCAACAGGTTCCGGTGAAACCTGATGTGCAAAGCAACGTTGTAAATGTGTTGTTGTAGTGTTGTGTTTTCTGTCTTGTTCTAGGATAAGGGTGGCCACGGTGCACCGTCTTCCATTCTGAGAACCGCGTCATGCGAGACGTGATAAGGTTGATTGTTTATGTCCATGTCTCAATCAGACAGACACACATGGGCCAGGTCGTGTTGGCGTTGACGTATCCCGGTCTTCCGCGGTTTTTAGCGTGGAGAACGTATCTCTCGGCTGTTCTTGGAACAACTCGAGTTTGACACGATGCACCATCTCACTGAAGGCTGACCGATATATGATCCCTTTAGCGCCTTTGGCCTTAGAGCTTGGCTCGCAATCGAGCTCGATCGCCACTGGATACCCGCCACCAACACGATATTCTGGCTCTGCTATGGAGCCGAATCCCGAGTGTCCGTACCAGTGACTGGCCGATCCATCCACTTCAGTGGAAGCGAAGGAAATTTGATAGGGCTGGCTCGCGCGCTTCGATGAATACAGCGACTACCGGAGGCCGATCACAACAGTTCTCAACAGGTTTCCCAAAAGGTTTCCTCTCTTCCATACTCACGTACAGGTCCTTTGCGGAACCGTCCATATCCTTCCCCCCATTTTTTCTTCCTCACAATATTCTAGGCCCTGGTTTCTTTTTGGGCAATGACTCCTCCCCGCAAGGCCCGATTTCTGCGTGGGTAACGACTTACTCGAGAGCGTCATTGGTCCGCTGTCAACGTGTCACGAGTTCCTCGGCTCAGGTAGCTTGGGTTTACACAGTGCTTACACTCACTCACGGAGTTTCTTGTGCTCCTCATTGGCTTACGCCGCACACAGCGCTCTTGCCCTGCCCCTGTTTTTCCGGGGTGGCGGCGTTCGCTTGGGGCCAAAAACGTCCGCACACTGGTTTCCTCTTGGGTAACCTCGCCTGCCTTTGGGCCCCAGTGTCCATTTCGCCACCTCCCGGTACCGCCCAACCCGGCCAAGGCCCACACTTAAGAACGTTAGGAACAATCCGCCAGCGTCAATCACGCTTATGGATCCAAGGACCAAAAGACCCTATAGAAGAGGTCCATCACGGCAGCCTCTCTCGCGGCAAATTGATAAATACTCCTTCTGTATTTTCAGCTGCCGTTCTCACGTTCGCTTGTCTTCTACTGCGCATCTGCGAAACCGCCCTCGTAAAATCGGGCCCTCATGATGGAGCAATTGCCTCGTGCCTGGGATGTTGACAGGGACACCGTCCCTCATAGTCACCGCCAGCATCGTTCGTTGCCCAGCAATGCCCTTCGATACAATTCCCATGGTCCCGATACTCCAGCGCCCGCTCACGATGCGTTCAGGCAAGCGAACTTTCACTTAGATTTCTTGATCGTTGGCGGTGGTTCGTCCCGCGACACTCTTCGTTCTTGCTCACAGCCAACTCGCTGCTTCTGCACCAGGGATCGCTGGACTTGCTGCCGCATACGCGCTGGCCGCTTCGGGTCATCGCGTTCGTGTTCTCGAGCAAGCGCTGGGCATTAAGCGTTGTCCAGGGGGCGTGCGACTACCTCCAAATGCAACAAGGATCTTGACATACTGGGGAGTCGAGAAAGAGATAACACAAAAAACTTCCTCCATCCCATCGTCTTCTATCCTCGACAGTGAGTGTCTCCGTCGACCGGCACTTTTGGCCCGTGTGGTGCCGCTGACTAAAGGGGATTTCGTTTGCTTGAAAGTGAAGACGGGTAAATCTATTGGACAGTCTGCATGGCAAACGGGTCTAGCTGAGGAGCTCGGTTCGGAATATCTCACGATGCACGTAAGCCCGACGCGCCGGCGCGCTCCACTGCTTGACACTGAATTCCACGATGGTCAGCACGCGGACTTACTCGAAATTCTTCATCGCCTCGCTTTGTCCGCAGGCGCACGTGTAACTTTTGGTGCGGTTGTTGAATCGGTGGAGCCTGCGCCCGAAGCTCCGCCTGAAAATGGTACAAGCACCTCTATCGCCGGGCCTAGCTCACGCACGTTGCGACCCAGTGTGAGGCTCAAGACCGGCGAGATCCTCCATGCGGACGTGATTGTAGGCGCGGATGGACAGCGGAGCGTCGCACGCCGAGTCGTCACTGGGGAGCCAGAGCCAGAAGCGACTTCAACCGGGTTAAATGTGTACACTGGCAGCGTACCGATGTCTGAGATTCGCAAGCACGCGCCTCTGAGACAACTCGCAGATGGGTGGGTGGTCTGGGTTGGCGAGGGGCGTGCCGTGCTTGGTGCGTCAAATTCTGTCCCCATTCACAATCCCGGCACGACGATCCCCGCGTGGGCGTGCGATTTTTTCTCCCTACTGCATACTGATTGATGCCATTGTCCCGGGACTCTAGGCTACCCCGTAGTGAGTTCGGCTACCGTCTAGGAGGAGGAGATGAACTAACGATTCTGGGGCATCCTTTCCTAGCGACGCCATCAGGACTTCGCCATTCACGTGTGGTGGGAAGGTCACAATAAGTCCGCATCGGGTTCAAGACAAGGCGCGCTTGACAGCTGGGATCCAACCACTTCATTAAGTTCGATAAGATACAAGGAAGGACAAATGGACCCAAGGTGGGCGGTGGATCCCGTGGCGGCGTCGCAGAACTCTAATTGCTCTATTCCCACCCAGGTTGCGTTTCTTGCTCGACAAGGCGGGTGCTGTGTCGTGCCAACCATGTGTTGTGATACCACGGCTCGAGAGTTGGGTCGATGAGTCGGAAAGCATCGTGCTCATTGGCGAAGCGGCGCATCCGCAAGGTGTACGTGTGCATGCATGAATTTTACCCTTCCCACACATTTTACCCTTTCTGTCTTTCTGCCTTCCTCTTCCTTGACTTTGTTCTGACTTTGGGGACCGTGCGCCAGCCCGGAAAGACCTATGCTTGCAGCCTCGCTCTCGAGGACGCTGCCATTCTCGGCACACTGTTCTCGCGCCTGCGGAGCCGGGACCAGGTCCCGACGCTCCTGTACGCGTTCCAGGACCTGCACAAGGGGCGCGTGGACGCGGTGGCAGCTATGGAGATCGAAAACGCCGAGGTGGCGTTCTCGAACCCACCGCGCATCCGCGATGGACTGGTCCGCTGGACCGCGCTCCTGGCCGACGAGCCCGAACCCCCGTCGGAAAGCGGCCCAACGGACGCCGAGCTCGCGGATATCACGGAGGTGTGGGGCTACTTTGCGATAGATGCCGCGGACGAATGGTGGGTGGAGTGGGGCCTCCTACGCGAGCGATCTCGCGTGGGAAAATAGGGTCCGACCGATTTGCGCAGGCCTGCCCCCCAGCTGGTTCCCCGTGTTTAGAGGGGACTGGGACTGGGACTGTTCAGTGGGGGGGGGGTTTTTCTCCCTGCTTCACCCGGCCCTGCGGGAAAAATGGGTCGAAAACAATCATTTGGTGGTGGTGCCACTCCAGAGTGTCCCCCGCTTTCGACCGGTGGACTTTTCTTTCTTTCTTTTTTTGGTTTGCTCTCTCTCTCCCCACGCCACTCCTCTGATTCTTGCTGGAGATCGATCATCACTTGGACCACCATCGACGACAGGTGTTTTATACATAGGACACAAGGACATTCATTTTTTAAATGCCTCCTCTGCGTGTGCCACTTTCTCGGGTGTGTCAAGATGTGCCAGTCGGGGGTGTCTTTTTTCCCTTTTGTCTTTGGTGTCCATCGATGGGAAAGTGCGGTGATGGGGGTTTGGATCTCGCCGCCACTCAGCCACTCATTAAAGTTACTCAAACTCACTTGGCATTACACCAAGATGGGGGGGGGAAAGGAAATTGATAAATTCGAATAATACCGCATGTTCGAAACCGTCATAGATCGCTGGCTGAGTTATCGTGTAGTCAGCCGTCGGCCGTGCATGCATGAACACGCGGCTTCTATCACCCCAACTTTCATTTCGCGACGGCGTTTTTAAAACCGACCTCTTGGCTGGCAGGCTTCTACAGGAGTAGTGCTGTAGTTCGACCATGCGGTCGCGTCTTTCGACTCTCAGTTCTTGTATCAACACCTGTTTTTTTTTTCTCCTTGTTCCTCCCAGAAACGGTAGGTGAAATCGTACAGACAAAGGCAATACTTAATACAAGACGTGACAACATCCACCTGCTCGATAATAAGCCAGGTTTGATATGTGATTTTTAAAAAGCCTCGGAACACTCCCCCCCCATTCCTCGTGAAACGCCGCGTCAAAATTTATCCCGTCTTGTTCCGGAGATACTCCACCCACCATTCCTCGAACCCGCCTGTCATAAGCCCACCATCGACACCCAGGTCTTCTGTCTCCCGCAGAGACAATTGGGTGTTTTGCGGACGGGGCGTGGAGCCTTTTTAAATTGTCCCGAACGAAAGTGAGGAAGTGGAAGAAAAAAAAAAAGAACGCATCAGGTCTGTGGTAGCGAGGGAGGGAAGGTATGTGTGTGCCGTGACCCGTACCTGGGGGCGGTGGCCCAGCATCCGGTATGATGTGTGCGTGTGGAAGACCGAGGGTGCGCGCAAAAACGAGGCATATCTCGTATTTCGTAAAGGGTTCTTCAGCCGAGTAATGTATCACCGGTGGTAGCGGCGCGTCCCTTGGCCTTTCTGACTCCCAATGAATTAAAAAAAAAAAACCAAAAGCGACGAGGGAGAGGAGGGGATTAAAAAATGGATCCTTACGTGCAAGGCGGACGAGAAAGCTTGCGATATCGAGCACGTTGGTGGGGAACCGCGTCTGATAGTGGTCCATCTTGTACTGCTTTCCCGACTGGTCCCGCACGACGTCCAGCAGGATATTGACCGCTGAATCTGCGTTCGACGGAGCGGGGCCATATCTGGAACCGATCAAGGATCAGGGATCAAAGGAGAAGACGTAGACGTACAAGACGGGAACGCGCAGCACGGCTGCGCACGCGCCTTGGGCGCCGAGCACGGCGAGCTCGCCGTCGCGCTTTGTGACGCCATAAAGGTTGAGCGGGTTCGGTTGCGCCGAGGGTGCATACGGTGGCGAGGTGCCGTCAAAGACATAGTCTATAGTGCGGCGGGACGCATCGCCCGGTTTAGTTGAGCATCGGCGAACGGGGAGGCAAGAAAACGAGGGAGTAACCGGTGGAAATGAAGATGAGCGTGAACCCAAGTTCCTTCGAGAGCGCAGCGAGGTGCCCGGGCACGTCGACGTTTAGCTGTCCCAGAAAGGAAGGGAAGGGAAGGGAAGAAAAAGGGCGTCTGTGAGACAAATCGTGGGGGGAGAGGGGATAAGGAGGTAGGGTAGTACCTTCCTCGTGCCTTCTGGGTCCTGTGCGGTGCATCGCGATCAGAGTGGGGAACACTTGGTACCCCGGGGCAAAAGGGCCCGGGCCCCGCGACGCACCTTCTCGGCGACGTCAGGCTTGCGCTCTGCCGCACAGTGTATCACCCCTACGTACGAAAGAGGGTAAGCTCCGTTTTCCCGTGTCTGGGGGACAGTCACCACAAGCAAAATAAAATAAAATAAAAAGATATATTGGAGGACCGCGGCTCGGAAATCTCGTTGAAGGGGGTTATAAACGTGGAAGACGAAATTACGCGATGGCACGCCACGAAGGGGACGGCCGCCAATGTGGCAATGGCAGCATCACGACCGGCGTGACACCGCCCGCGGCTGGTTCCATTACAGTAAAATGAACTGATGACGCGCTCGCTCACAATTGGGTTTGGCGTCCCGGAAAAACGTGGAAACGGCATCTGAATCGAGGAGATTCAGTTTACGCAGGTTGCGGTCTCCTTCTGGACGCGAGTGTGCGAGGCCGATGACTACGTGGTCGTCAGTGTGTCCCGCCGTGTGTGTGTTCGCAAATGCATCGAACACGGCAGTCCCGAGGACACCGGACGCTCCTGTACAAATAGAAGCATTTAATATTGTTGAAGGTTGAGCGCACCTTCCGTTACTGACCAGTTATGACGACTTTCATAATTTCGTTCGAGTACTGACGCAAGTTGATTAGGCTCGCGATTGATTGCAATCGACCGTATTACGGCCCCGTGTCCCACGATCTAATTTAATAAGCAGAGGACCATCTCCGCTTGACGCACCTCCGTCGTGCCTCCTACGAATGCACTGCTAGGCGGTCGGATCACACCTCGGGTGATCATGATGTCCGCGGGTTTATTGTACCCTTAGCTCGCGCCATATGTACTGTATAGTAGTGCCCAGGTCTGATACTAGGCCCGTGTCATGCGATACTCGGACTGCATGACTTCCCATCATCCTAAACCCTTCTGTCGTTGACCTGGTGAGTGGGGGATGCGGGGCGTTCAAGGCTCATTTGGTTGTCTTTGGGTCTCACACGGCATGGCCCCTCGGGACACGTATCCGGTTCTGAACAATCTTCGTGCAGATTATGTCGGGATCAATCAGATATGAAGTGTTCGTCAGCCAATTTGGGTGGAAGGGGTCATTTGGGAACACGATATTTTGCGACATTGCACATGGGGGGGAAGTATGTTGCGCTGTAATATCAGTAGCCATGGCCTTTAACCGCCTACTTGTTGTGCTTCCCCTTTTCCACGATGGAGAGAACTAGCTCTAAGCATACGGGCATGGTCGGCAACAGATCATCAGGAGTCAGGAACCAATCTATGGTCTCAAGTTAATGGTATCGGGGTTGGTTTCCTCTCCATTCTCAAGGGGTTACGATTGGCAAATGCAGGATTTGAGACGGCGGCAAATCATCCAAGGAGAAAGGATACGTAGGTTGCCAGGACAACAGTTTACAGGATACACCTCTGCTAACTTACAATAAGCTCCACGTCAAACATGCTTTGCTAAGTTATAATGGATCAGGCACGCGTGGCGCTACGAATGTCGTCGTTGCCCATTTTCTTGAATGGGCCAGATGCCATGGGGGCGGTCTATTCGAAATAAAAATGAAACATAACCGTGGAACGTGGAAGAGTACTCACTTCAAGCATGGCCTCAGGTTGCGGGTCATGTGCAGGCCTGAGGTCGTCCAGATTCGCTGGCATCTGCTGTCCTGGGACGGTGTCTGTAGTGGACATGTCCCCGCGTGGCTGCTCGGCCTTCGTGGCCGCTTTGGCTTTGAGTCCCTGCTCTTGGGACTCGGGCGAATCAAAATATTCTGAAAGAGAATGGAAAGTGATAAGGTTTACTGCGATAGATTGAAGTGACCAAAGGTACGGCTGCGCTGTAGACGGTCAGGAATACCGCCAGCGTTGCCACCCCTTATGGAACACACTCCCATCGGTTCGTGGTCCTCAAGGGGCGGCGACTGAGTTCCCCCTGTGGTCGTGAGCTTGATATTGGTTCGTGACATTGGGTGATTCGACTTGAAGCGGTGAGTGAGGGTGAGCCACTGATTGGCTGACAGTACGTCATCTTGGCCCCTCTCTTGCTTCATCGTCATGCAGCAACAACAGCAATCCCGCGTAAAACCACCACCACGCCTTACCCCGACCCGCAAGTCTTCGTTCACTCTGCAGAGATCAGCTTCAATCACAGCCCCCTTGGTGTCGTCCCAGACCGGATCGACTAAACCCCCTGCCGCGCAGCGCACCTCCAAGACCCACCAAAGACTCGTCGAACTCCCTTCAGACCCACAGACCCGCCCTCTCCCCACAGAAGGAGGTGAGGACGACGCGATCCATGGCTACGAGACAGACGCAGGCGTGCGTGTGCGCGAGAACAAGAGCGCTGCAGAACGCATGACAAAGGTGGAGCGCCGCCGAGCAGGCTGCCGCCGCATCACCGCCTACTGGCTCGCAGATGGCTTCCGAATGAAGCTTCTCGCGAACTTCCTGAAGCGCGAGCACAATGTCGTCCCGCGCTCGTTCGACGAGGCTCTCTACGTCGTAAGTCCAAGTCCAACAATCTACCCCACCCCCCTTCCCTCGTCTTGAACCATACCACCGTCACCACCCGCCACTTCTACCAGATGTACCACCTCCCGCTGCTCCCCGGCTACGGTCCCGCGGCCAAAGTACGCTCCTCGGTGCCCGCGCCGTCGCACACGCGCCGCCTCTCGCGCATGTCGCAGGCGGAGGAGGACGGCTACACGGGCTCGTACTTCGTCCCCGGGCGCTCACCCGAGAACGGGTTCTGGCGCGACGACGGGTACATCGCGGGTCACTCGCCGCCCACCGCCCGTCGCGAGCCAGAGGACAGCGAGGTCGAGGGCGAGTCGCGCGACCGCGGGCGGTCCGTGGAGTCCGCGGAGACGCCCGCCCTCGTGGCGCAGGACCTCGCGTTCACGCCTGTGACTGCCGGCGCGGCGCCACCAGTGAGCGAGCCGAGAACGCCGTCGTTGGCTCCAGGCGACGACGCGGCGGAGATCGTGTTCTTCGCGTATGGCGTCGTGGTGTTCTTCGGGTTTGATGAAATACAGGAGCGCTACATCCTCGAGGATATACTCGGTGCGGGTACAATCAAGGCCCCGCGGGCAGAAGGCGAGTGGGAGGTTGAGGAGTGTCATTATGCGGTAAGTGTAATAGATCTTTATGGTCCTGAGCTCGTGCTTGACACACAGGTCGACCGTGCTCGCTGCAGTATGACCCAACGATTACTTACCCGCGCATTTACAATGACTTTTTCAGTGAGTGTGGCGACTTCTTCTCAAAAGTCTCCCTCCTCCACTTTGGAAAATGGACACTCACGACTATTGTTTTCTATCAGCATTCAAGTCCCCCTCCCACCTCCTTACACTGTCGTTGTCGCACGCGCTCGCACAGTCAACGCTGTTGGCGCACTACGAATCACAGGCACACGCGATTCTCCAACACCCGCAGACGCAGGCTCTCCCACGCAGGCTCGCGCTCACGGGAAAGCTGGCACTCTCACGGCGCGACGCGATGCGGCTGACGGGCAAGCTCTTCGCGCTGCGCCGGGACGTCGTCCTCGGGCGCAACGTGCTCGACGTGCCAGGCATATTTTGGGAAGAGGCGAGCCTGCACGCGCTGTACGAGGCGGGCAGGGCGTACTTTGAGATCGGAGAGCGCGTCGAGGGGCTAAACGAGCGCATTGGCGGCGCGAACGATCTGGTGCGTTGCGCATACCCCCACACACACCACTTTTTTTTTTTTCCCCTTCTCTTACACTTACATTCTCTCTGGTCGGGCCCATTGCAGCTGGACGCGATACATCAACACTTGAACAATAGTGCGATGGAGCGCATCACGTGGATCATCATCGGGTACGCCTCGCGTCCCTTCCCTTCCCTTCTTCGTTTCTTTTCTCGGATCCGGACTCCCTCACATCCACGTTCTTTCAGCTTAATCGTCATAGCCATCCTCGTTGAACTCGTAAGTCCCCCCCCCCCCGGCATTGTAAGTCTGATCGAGTTCCGCCCTCTAATGCGTGCATGCGTGTGTTCCTAGGGAGAGATCATCGCGCGCCTTGCAGTACATGCGACTACCCGCGGCGACCCGGGCGGCAGCAGGAAGGCGGCGTTCTTTTCTGCTCTGGCAACACGGGCGATGTCGGCGCTCGTGACTTGAAAAAAAAAAAAGGCGAAAACGGCAAAGCGATGTGTATATTTTTTAACAAATAATAATATGACAATCAATATATGAACAATACTCGTTGGGCTGGTGAGACGTGCGGGCGCGTGCGTTCTCGTCGCGGCGCGGCGTAGGCGCGGGTGTGGCGACGTGGCGAACGCGTATGAGACTGGGAGAAAAGGGAGACTTGGGTTCGACGCCGCGGCCTCCGCGGAAACCGGGTTCGGTCTTCGATGCATGGCCCGAAGACGTGGCGTGGCGTGGCGTGGCGTGGAAGGGTGGGTCTGCTGCTTGGGTTTCACCGGGATGTAGTGTGGATGTATAGTTTAGAATTAGGCGTGAAAACGCCGGTGGTTGAGTGTGTTGAGTGACTTTGAATACTGCGTTACAGTGCGGCCGCGCGGTGCTTATTGCGCGGTGCTTGATGGTGATCTCATCAATTTATTCGACGTTAATGACAATTTGCGGCGATGTCTACGCTGTTGCAAGCGCAACGTTATCTATGAAAAAAAAAAGCTTTATGAGGAAAGACTATGCAGTAGTATAGCACGTCCAGTTAGGGCCTCGCATTTAAAACAACAAAAAAAAAAAGCTTTAGACATCGGTACTACAAGAGCAAGGTGGAAGGTGAGTTCATGGAACTTTATCTACGATCGAGCACATGCACACGTGTCGAGAACCAAACGAATGTGGGGGGTGGGCAAAAAACACAAAACAATGGGCCAGTGTCTATGTATGCGCTTCCAACGCCAAGTATATACAGATGGCCACGCTGAATATAGTCTAGAAACTGCAGGACGGCAAATGCTCTAACGAAGTCTATGAAGAATCGGTAGACCAAGAAAGGACCACATCATCACGGGCGGTCTCGATTACTTCCCACTTGATGTCTTGAAAAGAATTAGTCCACCCAACGCGATCGAGTAACCTTGGGTCGAGGGAAATAGGAGGGAAAATTAGTAAAAGAAAAAGAAAAAAACGAGCACCGGTCATTGACGGTGATAATGGAGAGTAACGACATACCGAAGACCTGCAGCGGTGTAATCGTAGAACCAAAGATCAAAACGGAACCGGTGATGAGTAAAATATCCTGAAGAAAATTAAAATGTCAAAAGTTGGCAAACTATACCAAAAATGACGGCGTGTGGCGGCCGCGTACCTTGAACACGCCAGCTAGTGTCAAAACGAGGCCAGAGCCTGCTCCGACAAGGAACACGGCGGCCACGTTGAGGCAAAAGGCGATGCTAGCGTTGGACAAGAGGATGAGGGGGCCGACGCGAGCGAGCTCGTAGAACGGTGCGAAGCCCTCCGTGAACGGAAGGATGGCGAGGTTGATGAGTGCACAGACGGGCGCGTAGTAATGCAACGACACCAGGGGGTCCATCTTGAGACCGTGGAGCAATATTTGGATCATTACCAGGCGCGATGCTTCGAACTGATGGCGTCGGTTAATTTAGGACGCACCCCGTGTGAATGGGAACGGAATAGAAGACGTACGCCGACAGCCGCGGCCTGAGTGAGGAAGCCAATGAGGTTGAAGCGCAACTCGCCGTGGGACGCAAGTGCTACACCGGAGGAGATCATGAATACGATGACGGCTAGCTTCCGATTGGGCTCTTGGATGCGGAACGTCCAGGAGATAAGGAGGATCGCAACCGGCGTAAATGCCTATGGAAACATGAAAGTCGTTAGATTAAAAAAAAAAAACAGGGGCGTAGGTAGGGGGAAAAAAAAGCGACATGCCTTGAGCATTTGGATGTAGGCTACACTGAGATAGAGATACGCGGTATTGCTGAGGATGAGACTTGCACTGAAGAGAAGGCCGATGGGGAGAATCGAGCGGACAAACATGTCCTTCGTGAGGTGGACATCCTTCGCGCCGTCGAGGAGGTGGGTTGTCCGTTGTAAGACGCGCGTGCCAACGGCCTGTGGGACAAAGGAAGTGAGAACGACGCGTATACGACGGGGGGAGATGTACCGCGAAGCCAAGGTGGAACGTGACGAGGAAAACGGGAAACTTGAAGTTGAGGGTGTTGTACAGATAATTGTTGTAAATGATGACGGCGGAAGAGAGCGCTATCCAGATGGGAATGATGAACGCTGTGGACAGCTTGGCCTTCGGTTTTGGGGCAGGGCAGGCGGCGGGGGTGGGCAATGGCGTGGCAGGCTGGACAATCTCTGGTTTGGCGTTGTCGTTGAGGAAATTGGCGTTTTCGATGTCGATGGGACGACCGCCATTCTCGAAGAATTTTTCTGAAGACATAGCTACGCTGGTGGTTGAAGAAAAGAAAGAAAGACAAGGAAAGGAGGGAGTGACTATCAGTTAGCGAGCGGCGTGGTCAGGCTTGACTTGGTTAGGAAAATAACCTAATGTGACGCTCTCGGCTAAGATCTTGTTTAGCTGGCAGGCCCTCGGCCACTCCCCCTCTGGACCCTCTGACACTACCGATTCCTCTCTGGCTCTGCTCTCAGCAGGTGCTCAGTCCCGGTCCCAGTATGTCAAGCCTTCAGGGCTACGTCGACCGTGAGTCTCCTTCTATCTCCTCTCTTCCCCATGTATAAACAGTAATTATATCCCGCTTAAAGGTCGTGTACTCCTCGTTCTCCAAGATGGACGCTCCATAGTTGTACGCGCCTTCCGCTTTCTTTCCCGCAGTGCTCGCCCGCTCACTCTCATTCTTCAAGGGCGTGCTCTCTGGTTACGACCAAAAGTCCAACATCGTCCTGTCGGACTCGAAAGAGCGCGTCTACAGCACGGACGAGGGCGTCGAGGAGATCCCTCTCGGTCTCTACCTCGTCAAGGGTGATATGATGTGCGTTCGCCGCCCTCACGCACGTGTCTCTCCACGCGCTGCTTACTGTACCGTACGCTGTACAGCATCCTCATAGGCGAGATCGACGAAGAACGTGACAATTCGATCGACCTCTCCGCCATCCGCGCCGATCCGATCCCTCCCATCCGCTACTGAGGAACGAACAATCGTCGTTCACGCCAGGCCGCTTCCTCATTCTCCTCCTCCTTTCCCCCTTGGTCTGTCCTCGTCCTGTTTCTTTCAGCCTCTACTGCCATACGGCCCAACTTCACAAAAAGATTCTGCATTAATCTATCACACATACAAAAGATGCTGTGATGCCCGGACACTCGGATATGAAAACGGTACGGGGCGTGTGTGCCACGGTGCCAATAATTGTGCAGCGAACGGCCCCCGTTCCCCGTTATCACGCCCGTGCCAAAATGACCTAAGCGACGTCAAATATACGCATCCCGGCGGCTACATGGGCGCACGGTCTGTTGCACACTAAATTAAATATAAAAAAAACTCGCCATCTACCGTTCATATGGAGATCCAAAGGGGAGGGGTGTGATTGAAGGAAAGTGGGTGATTATGTGAAGGGGTGAGAGTTGCTTCCGCGACACATCCCCACACCTTCTCTTCGACGTTCCCATCCAACAAGTAGATAGATAGATGTAGTATTAAGGTCGTGCAAAATCCGGATAAACAAGTATGCTATGGCGATACAATGTGTGCATAACACACGTGTTTTGACCACTACAGAACAGTGTCCCTGCACGTGCGCGCAAGCCACAGAGTGCTAGTGGCGTCTAGAGTCTAAAGTTAATGCGAATTCTGACACAGGGGGGACGAGCTATGCCCCCCTATCGAGCTCTTCTGAGATAGCGCGCACGACCGCTTGTGCATCTAGTGCAAAGTCGTCGTATGTCACCGCGCGTGTGACTGCTGGTAGATTTTCGCCAGAGTATTTTCTGTGTGCAGAGAGAAATCCCGCGAGTGAGCACTATCCCCGAAGAGAGAAGAGCGAGTGAAACGCAACTGGTTGCCCTGCCAAGCGACGTAACGGATGCCCATCGACTGCACAACGGTCTCCCAGTCCCGATTGAACACGTTGGGCGGGAAGAACTCCATCAAGGCACTCTGCGGTACTCGCTTCATGAACGCCGCGTCCGCGACGTGCTCCCCAAACACGCTTAACACAATCTAACCAAAAACCAAAAAAAAAAAAAAAAAAAAAAAAAAAAGCGCGCACGACCCCCTATCAGTCAGTCATCTAGATAGTGTGAAAAGGGGGTCACGGCTCACCGTCGACTGGGCCACCGCGCGCATGCGCTCCGTCCAGCTTGCCTTCTCGTTCACTACGTGCACCGTGACGCCGGTTCTGGCGAGCTTCGCCAGCTCATCAAGTAGCGCCGCGTGATCCGCAGCGCGCAGCCGCTCGCCCTCAAGCCGGTCCTGCCCAGCGAGGTACGTAACCGTGCGTGTTGCTGTGGCAGCGCCCGCGTGATCCGCGGAGCCAAAATACTCGGCTAGTGTGTGCCGCACAGGCTCGAACCAGTCCTCTGCGGCCTCCAGCGTGGAGAACGGTGGAACCCATGCGGGGATTTCGCGTGCGAGCCCTGCACGACGCGCTGCGCCGCGGTCGGCGATGATGAGGCGGTCCAACAGGAGGGGCGCCCCAATGTTCACAAAGTCGTCAAAGTCGCCTGCGAAGAGCGGCCCTGCGAGGTTCGGGTAGGCTGCTTTGAGCGTCTCTGGGGCCACGCCGATTTTCGATCGGCGTCGCGGGGCCCATCCGGAGTCTGGTACTGGGCGGGGGTCTGTGAAGGTGGGGATGGCGGGGAAGAATAGGCGGTGGGGTGGGGGGAGCGATTGAGGTGAGGAAGAGTTAAGGGTGCTGTAGAGGCGCTGGAGGGTAATGAGCGTATGCGAGTCCGTCGTGGATGGACCGTCATATGACAAGAAAGTGACACCATGCATGCTTATGTGGACAATAGAAGACGGACGTCAGCTTAGAAACATTCCCAGAAGTCGCGATAGGTGCGCACCGGCCGCCGTAAGGACCGAATTTACTAAGTGCGGATTGTGCGCGTAGGACCTGCCAATCGGTATCACGCGGTGCATCGTTATGGTTCATCATCGAAGACCCAATGGCCCCGACAGGAGGCATGGACGCTGTATCACCCGTGACAATGAAAAATGTACCGTTAAACAGTATCACGTTGTCGAGAATGGTAAATCCTACGAACGAGAGACAGTCAAACGCGCGATTAGTCACAGGGCAAAGCGAGAACGCACCGGGGACATGTTGTCTGAGCTCTGTACGTGGCACGTCCTCGCCCCAACGCACAAATTCGTCGTTCACGCTCGTCGAGCCCAGCCCCTCACCCTGCCCATAACGGCCCTCCCCGACGCCTTGCAACCACATTGACTGCTCCCCACTCAGCCCCTCCCCGCTTAGATACACGTCTGGGTTATCGTACGTCTTTCCGTGCATCACGCGGGCAGATTCGGCCGCCTTTACTGCTGCGATGTGTCCGGGTTCCCAGTCCCACTCGCCGAAGATTTCATTTTCGAGGCTATCACGATAGCCCTCTGGTCTGCGACCATCTGGGCCTATGGGTGTAGGACGAGATGAGAATGGGATGAGCGAAGAGGAGTCAATGCCAACAATGCGGAGGGAGGGGCTAGCATTGTAAGCAACGATGAAGACGGTGACACAAAAGAGAAGGAGGGTCAGCTCGCGTCTCGTCGGGGGCGAGGTCCAACTGGTCATGAGGGGCTTGTAAGGAGTGCGCGCTTCCTTCTGTTCGCTCCTGTTGTGGCTGAAAGGAGAAACCGGAAGCGGAAGTAGAAGCGGAAGATTGGTTCCGGTGACAATTAGTCAGTGTGAACGTGTGGGAAAGAGGAAGGGAAGCGTCAAGTCAACCCTCTGGGAAAATGAAGCCGTGGTGGGAAGAAAGCAGTGGGTGCCGTTCTATTCTGCTCTCAGTCGAAATATGCGATTGACACCCTTCTCGTCCGCACTTTCTCCCTCCACCGCAACCGATTTTCTACGAAGTCTGAGGTGATAATATGAATGACTCTTCTCCAATTTGGAGCGACCAAAAAAAAAAAAACTTATGTAGCTCATTACAGGTTGTGAGACCGAACCGCGACTAACCGGCTTCCTGAACTGAACTCCGAGGAACAGAGAACGACATGGAACGATGGAGAAAGGGGTGTAATACAGTACTGCGAAAACCCCGATTTATTGTTCTCGATATGCACTCATGACCATGATACGATGACTCGCTCCGAGTCTCATGGCACAACGTTCAAGGGACGTGAAAGTATTGTCCTTTCAGGGCACACATAGCTTGCGGAGTGGCGTTGATAAGCCAACTTACCATATTTGCGGAGATCAACCCTGAGTGCTGCAGAGGTTACCACTGCTTATGGGCTAGTACGGCATCCAGGCGGACTTATTGTAACTTTTTTGTGGATTTTACCCAGGTTGCGGCTATAAAGAATTCCTCATTGAGGTCTGATGGAACAGCGATCAAATTAGGCGGCAAGCCGGCGCAACCGAAGGCGCCAAGATTAAAAAACACGGCCACTCCATCACGTTGCACATATGGGGTGGCAATCGCGCCGTTCGCTTATGGTGCCGAAAGATGCGGGGTGGTCGGAGGCTCGGGGTCTGTCCAAGCAGCCAGGAAACAAGATGTCAAAGACGGTCCGCAAGCCAAGTCAACGCGTTAGCACCTGTGGCTGCGCTTACACTTGCGGTCGTCGACTCGGATCCGAAGGTTGAGATCGCTGCCACTGAGTCTCAGACTCAGACTAGATCAAGCGGTTATTCGTGATCACATGGCACCAAAGAACACCTACACACCTTTTCATATCGGCGTTCACCGTTTACTCCATTAGAGACGACTGCACACTTTTCATCGCTTGGCACCGGTTTCGAGGGGATTCATGGCGCGTTGACGCATCCTGATGACCCTTTCCGTTTCGTTGCGTTCAAGGTGGCCCACCTGGAATGTCGCCCGTATGTTTGTTTTGCCGGTGGAGCGATCTATCCGGGGCACATTATTTCATGCTTTATGACATTTTATATCACATATTCGGCAACTACTTGACGTCGATGATCGCAACCAACATAACTGTGGTCCTTGGATATCTACAAGTTTTGACGTCTTAACGGACTGCATCCCGACTATATGTGCCTCCCTGGTTTGAAGGCGGCTGCTTAGATCTCAATTAGAACTGAAACTGTCCAAGGGATACGGTGTGCCATCGTTACCTGTCACCCGCTTAAGGCTTAGTGGTATATATAGCGCAGAAGCGAGCGAACCAGCGGGCGCTACGTCATCTCCACCCCAGTCTTGGCGCCCTTGTCAACGTTCACGTTTGGTTAAATTTTACAGCGCGCTTTAATACTCCAGGCGATCGCGAAGGTGCGGCCGTTTGCGTGGCGGATACGGTGACGGGAAGCGTACAATACCATCAGAACCGAGAAGCCTGTTTTCCTCTTAGTCTCCAACTTCTCCAAAGACTCAACTTCCTCCCCTTTCGCTCCCTTTGTCCACCTGTTGTGAGCCATGGCTTCCCAAGTTGAGGTCTACGGTAAGTCAGAGGTTGCTCGTGTAGTGCCTTGCCGATCTCGTTTACGATCACTTATTTCCTCTCAGTCCATCTTGTCAAAATCATCCACATATTCAATGGTATCTACATGTACGCTTCGATCTTAGCACCCGGACGCTCTCTGCGATGCTGACGGCCGCTTGTCGCAGATGGGAGTTCTTCACCACCCTCGACTTTGAGTGGGAGGTGTTCACTGGCAAACGACCGTGGAAGTGGTCATTCGCCGTGTATCTTACGGCACGACTGTTGGCCCTCACGTCCATCATCCTCAACTTCATTGGGTTCAACCTCACGACTCGCTTCGACTGCAATGTCGGTAGACCATTCGAGCAGTTTTTCCCGGCGTACACGCGGCTCATCTTGCACAGGCGTGGTTTCGTTGTGTACTTGTGTCCTCGTGGTTCTCGGTTGCCATCGCCTCGTTTTTACTCGTGCTCCGCGGGTGTGTGATTTTCGCAATTTGCCCTTTTCTAAATTTCGTCAGCTGATTGCACTGATTACTAACCAGTATCGCCATTTGGGGACGAGACAAAATGATTACAGCAGTTACCGTAGCAATATGGTCCGTAAATATGATTATGGCGACCTACAGTGCGTTTTTATCATACATCTTCCTTTGTCTTGCGAGAAATCACGAACCGTGTCCGTGTAGGTATTACCAAGGTAAGCATTCAATGTGGCCCGACATCGCAGACATTTGGACTCAAGATATAACGTCACTTCCTTTTATTTAGGCTAACGCTACCTGGAGTCCTCTGGCGAGCGCATGTGTCATCACTGGCACAAACGGTTTCCGCTGGAGTGTGCTCGCCAATCTCGTCGTAGACCTGTCACTGTTGGGCATAATGTTCCTTGGCGTATTGCAAAAGAAGAACGCGACATATCTCTGGCGGATGTTGTACCTTCAAGGCATCTTCTGGATTTTGACTGCCATCTTTACTGAGGTGCCTGCCCTGGTGAGTGATTGCCTTTGCTATGCTTCTTGTGATCCGGAAGGTGACCTGGCCGCACTGCACCAAGGTCCTTCCATTCATGAACATGAACGGTATGTAATCGTGTATGACTTGACCTGACCCCGTGTGTGTTTGCTTATTCGGGTCTGTCTGCTGTATCAGATGCATGGAATCTGGTGAGTAGGGTAACACTCAAGTGTCCGGATCGTACCCGCTGATGGCTATGAAATATGCAGATGTTCCAAGTCCCGCACAGTCAGTGTCCTTCCGTGTTCATTTGACCTTTTGTCTTGATCGCAATACTTACCTTTGGTATAGTGGTTCTCATGTTCGTCGTCTCACACTTGATTTTTTGAGATGGCGGTTCCCTGACTTCGTATTCACAGGGTTATCATGTCAACACGACTTTATCGTGACTTATTCCAGTACATCACAAAGTATGGTCCCCAGCCTGACAACTCGGGCTATGTTCTCTCAACTGTCTATTTAAGTGACCACGACCCGTTCGGTCGTCGTCGTCCAAACGTTTATCCCCAACCAAACGTACAGGTTGCTGTGCACCGGACGGTGGAATATGACGTTGACCTTCGACGCGGCGATGAAGAGCAAGCCGGACCAAAATCAATAGCCACCATTCGGTCACAGGCCGATATGGATCTGCACACAGCCGAACTCCAGATGAAGAAGGAATTACAGATCTAAGGTGAATCGGTATGACCCCGAGTGGTGTGAATGCGATGCTGACAGGAATACGTCAAAGGTTGCCAGTCAATCGATACCTCGGACAGACGCACTGGGATGGATAAGTACGTACAGTACAAGTAGTGCTTGCCTCGACTTGGGAGTTAGACTCGCTCTGGGTCGAATGTAATTTGAGTCGGCATGGCTGGACCTAGACTATATACTTAACTGCTACGCTTGCACTGACTCTGATTGACGGCTCGAGGACGATATGCATGTTGGGCTGTTATCGTTCGCTGTCGCTGACGCAAGTTGTGCTGACAGACACATTCCGACGATAAGGTACTGCGGCCAAGGCCTACATTCTCGCGTCTGTCAACTGCCCGCTACTGTATAGAGCAGGGTCGCTGGTGGCACCACCACGCTGCAACCCCTCGACACATATCGTAAGAATTTGGCTGCTAACCTGAATTGGATTATGTCACCGTATCATCAGTAACTTACATCCATCTGCCTCCGCCTCGTTCTGCTTCCACCTCGAACATCTCAGTTACAACCATGATGATGAATGGCCCCGTAAGCTGACCTCGCTGACTGCTCTTTGCAGTGCGGCACCTATTGCCGGCGTCCGGTCATGCTTCAAGCCGCGGACAGGGGCGAGACGGGCGGAGGGGCTACCAAAAGGAGAAGGAAGACGACGATTTCCGGCCCTATTCCCAAAGTGCGGTATCGCTGCGGCTGTGCTGTCGTTACACACTGCAAAATCGAATTTCCCATACGTCTGCCGTATTTTTATATCCGATTTTTTTTTCCCATCTCCCTGGTGCGTAGCGATAACGCGTAGCAGCAAGCATGTGAGCCTTACTTGACGCGTACTCATTTCTGTACTGAATGTGCTGTCAAGATGGGCCTGACAGATCAGGAGGGTCGACGTTTGTGAGGCTCCGTTCGCGGAGAAGCAACACCTTTTGTTTTATCTGGGTTCTTTCTTTGCCGTGAAACCTTTTACGATTACGGTACACTGTAGGCGCGGGGCGGCCAGTCCTCGCGTGAGTTAGGCCCAATGGTCCCTTCCTCATGTTTTGAGGCTTCTTCTAAACCATCACTACCAAGTGCTCCGTTTCTCACCCCCCAGCCTCCCTTCCCCAAGGTTGAGGCCAACGATGTCTACCGAAGACGAAGCGTATACATTGGAGACATATGGTTTGTCCCAATTTAGCTCCTTCACCGCATCAAAGCTAATGAAGGCCTTTCCACCAAGGTCATTTCCTGAAGGTCCTGCACGTTTTTGCGGGGCTTTACATGTAAGCTGCGTCTGCTCTGTCGAGTTAGCTGACCTTAATTACCGCCGCCCCTTACAGATGGGAGTACTTTATCACGCTCGACTTTGAGTGGGAAGTGTACACCGGCAGACGGCGGTGGCGATGGTCGTTCCTCGTGTACCTCTCTGCAAGATTCCTAGCTCTCACCTGCATCATCGTGAGTCTCGTGGGATTCAATGTTGGAAGAGAGTTCAACTGCAGTGTACGTCTGCCTGGCGTGTGCCGTAAGATCCTGTCCGTACTTACTCCGCTCATCTCGACATAGATTTGGTTTCGTTCCGTACTGGTACGAAATCTGCCGTTCCTCGTGTGTCGACGGCCGCCAATACTCTTTCCCAGGTCACGGCGTGGTTAGCAGCGTGCTCTTCCTCGTTTCTCCTTGTTCTCCGAGGGTGAGCGATCCACCTCCGTCTATCTCCGCTCTGCGCGCCCTTACCGATGACCAGAATTGCGATATGGGGGCGGGAAACATGGGCTGTGGTGGCCACCGCGGTGGCCTGGCTGTTAGGTGTGGCCGCTGCTGTCTATGGTATGTCCTTACCGATTCGCCCGGCTAGCCAGAAGTTATGACCCGTTGACTTGTAGCCATGACACTGGTCGGCTTTCTTCAGTTCCTCTCATATCTCATTGGCACTGATGTCATGCACTATTCAGGGTGAAACCCAGTGGTTACCCCAATACCGCGTATGTGGTGTCTACAACACAACCGAGTACAAATGGAGTATTATGATCAACTTCTTTGAAGACTTCGTCTTGTTGGGGATTATGATTTTGGGTGTACTCCACAAAAGGAACGCGACGCATCTGTGGAATATGTTGTACTTCCAGGGCTTATTCTGGATATTGACTGCGACTTTGACTGAGTTACCGTCAATGGTACGTCGCCTGTGTCCCTTCGAAGACTGCGGGTACACTCATCTACCCCTACCCAGGCTTTGAGTTTCCGGAATATTAATGGTACGTACAATGTTGACTGGTTGGAAAAGTCATTGAAGGGCATGTCGACATTCACCCAGATCCTTGGAATTTGGTGAGTGACCTTAGATCTCAGCATTTTCCCCATTGCTGAGAGCATTGCCATGTAGATGTTTCAATACCCACATCGTAAGCCCCAGGTCGCCTTTTTTATACACCTCCCTACTAATCTCCCATTTATTGTAGTGACTGTCATGTAAGATCGCCCGAATTCTCTCTTTCCGGGGGTTCACCGCGCCCACATACAGGGTCATTACATCTTCACGAGCCTACCGGGATCTCTTCCAATATATAACAAGGTAAGATCACTGGGCCCTACATGATTAGTAACCATGTTCATCCTGGTAACAGCGACCAGGATGAGTACCAGGCGCGCATTAGACGAACGCCCCCACGGATGCGGACAGTACCACTATCCGGTCGTGACGTCCAGGTCACCATAACTAAAACGGTCGAATTTGATGTCGAACTTCGTCTTCACGATAATGCCCCCGTGTTACCGTCGTCGGGAATAGAAGACGTAGAGAGCCAGAGCTCTGATTCGCCTGAACTTACAAAGGAGGAACAACAGATCCGATCGCTGGACCTACAGATGAGACAGGATTTGGAGATCTAGGTGCGCGGCCACCCATCGATCCGTTCGTCCATGTGAAGACTGATTGACCCAGCGTTGGCTCAGCTACCCGCACAGCTTGTATCTGTACTTTCGCGAACCTGTTCTATCCAGTTGTAGATTCCCTGCGGCGCGTCGTGAAGCCTCGTTACCTCTCCCTGTATTTGCGGGACTCACAGTAGTGATTGGTTTTATTGAAATGCAATATCGGAAAGACAGACATAGCACTTCTTCCCGATGATCGAGATCACTTCCTCGTATCGGCCCGGTTGAGACGCGAACACGAATGTGTTTCGAATAGTGGTACTGGCGGCGTGCTGTTCTCTTCCGTCATGGCATCGAATATGCTCTTACCCCAGTCCAGTCTTGATGTGGACCTGCTTTCGCCTAATTGATCGCTTTGGTAAGGGCGCCGCTCGCTACCGCGTTTGGGGGACACTCTTCTATCAGTTCCAATAAACCCGTTCTGGGCACTTTATTCTTTTTACCAGAGTATCGCCAACGCCGACATCGACACACAAAGTCAAGATCTGTGGCGTGTCCGAAATGTGTTCTGAGCTCCAAAGAGTTAACTTACTACTGAGTACTGAGTAGTCGCTGGAGCGCGTAGTCTAATAAGGCCAGCATCCAAGAGGTGCCAGTGCCATGACGTGAGTAACTCCGCGCCGACCCGTCGAGAAAAATGTAAAATGAAAAAAAAGGAAACTTTTTTAATTTTAATTTTCGCGGCTGTTGCAAGATCGAAGCGCGAAGAGTTTAAAAACTCAATGCTTCGTGTGATGCGGTGCGATGCGATACGATTAATTGATGCTGTCCGTGCCAGCCGGGTAGTGATTAAGCCAAAGGCGGACTTGGCCTGGCGGCCATGATTGTGGACCCCGTCTGCTATCATAGTACACTGACCTCGTGCTTCTAACTCTTGACTTCTTTGATATCTTCCTTACACTGAAACACGTAGACTGTGTATCAAGCGATGCTGCATAGCCGGTGATCGCAACTATTTCTAGGGTTAGAACAAGAACCAACCAGTCTCGGGTGAGGGCGTGGTCGTATTACTAGTAAATGATATTTAGAGGGTGGCGCCCGGAAGATTATTTCGCAAAGACGGTCACTTCCCCCCCCCCCGCTTATGCTCTGACCGATTCGCAGCCTGCTCGCTTGAGTTATTCCGTCCGTAGTGGGGAACGAATCTCTGTACTGGACAGCTTCTCCCGAGTCTTCGATCTTCGCTACGGTGCACTCTCTATGACCCAGGATAGCTCGGACTTGTCAGTGCTAAGCGCTAGGTCTTGTCAATAGTTCTTCTAATAAATGCACAAGTTGGGTATGCTTGTTAAGGCACAGTACTCGTATTTGGCTTGAAGGACGTCAGGATCAGCTCGGGAAATTTCATAGCTGTTCTTCAGATCAGGGGCAGGAAGGCATTCACGTTTGTAAAACGGACCAGCTGGTCATCTTGGCAAGGTAAGTCGAAGTCAGCACGAATCAATAGTGAGATGAGCAAATAATATCCAATCCAGTGGTAGCTCAGTTCAGGTTGGAGTCATGGTTGCATTGACAGGAGTGAGGGTCAACTCAGACTGTGCGTGACAAAATTGCAAGTCAAAGTAACTTAATATACAGTATTGTAGTTGTTACAAGCACTGGACAGTATTCCAGAGAGAGAAAGTTGGTGGCCCCAACTAAACCTCTTGGCTAGCACCCTCCTTCTTGCCAGTCCTGAAGAAATACAAATGAAACGGCGAAACTGAATCTAAGCAGAGGGACCTACTTTGATTTACTTGGTAGAAGTTCGGGGTTGATGAAGGGTACAACGCCCCCCTGACTGATGACAACATCACCGAGAAGTTTGTTTAGTCTATATGGCATGGCTTAGTCATCTCAAGCAACGGATGTCATAAAAGGTAAACCCACTCTTCATCATTGCGGATGGCAAGTTGCAAGTGTCGTGGAACGATACGTTGCTTTTTGTTATCGCGAGCAGCGTTGCCCGCCAACTCCAGAATCTCGGCAGCCAGATACTCTAGAACGGCCGCAAGATAGACTAAACACAGACCATGAGGGATCATTGAACCGATATCCTTGAAGGTGGTCTGACTTACCAGGGGCACCAGCACCCACACGTTGTGCATAGTTGCCTCGCTTCAAGAGACGATGCACACGACCAACAGGAAACTGGAGGCCTGCCTTGGCAGAGCGCGACTGTGACTTGCTATCCCCGCTCGCCTTGCCACCAGCGGATGATTTTCCAGCTTTGCCTATGGCACAAATGGGTGTCAGAAACTCAGTTTGGGGCCAGTATTCGAGGCAATACCTTTCCCGCTCTGGGAACGTAGTCAGTAAACCAAATTTGCCATATAATCGCAACCGAATACACACCATGATTGTTCACCGAAATCCACTTGTTTGAAAAGGTGTATTAGGAGGATGGTAGAGGTAGCAGAGCAAGAGCAACGCGCCTTTGCACTGGCGCGCCTTGAATTATATAATCTGTGCACACGTGACCATGGTGTTGGTGACTCGGTCGCGTGGCCCGGCGTGCGGCCGCGAGCTTCCGCGAGATGCTGTTCCTTGTTGCCCGCTTTTGTGACTCAAGTAGAGCGACTTGCCGTGTGTCGCGAAGGTGGTACGGCGTTAGAGCATCAGGGAAAACAGATGCGACCAAGACCGAGAGCGCTTCAGATGATGCAGCTGAAATACCCCCGCTCCGCAGACCACTTGGCGTACCAGACGTGCCGTCGAAAAGGGTCAAGACGCTTTCGGAAATGAGCGCAGACTTCCTGAACCAGGAGAAGCAACTCGAGAAAAGGCGTCACTTGTGCGTTGGTACTTTCTGTTCGGCAAGTCGCTGATGCGCTGACGGTCTCATGTGAGCGCAGGGTGAAGGAGGCATCCACGGGATACTTCTATGACCTCCACATGACTCGCGTGCATGGAGGGAAAACTTGGATGGCGCCCAAGGTTCTCATTCGGGAGGATGTACGTGTTCGCCAGTCCGTCTCGTGCTATCAGACCCATGGATGTATATCCTGCTTAGAAAGCACTCTATTTCCCGAATATCGTTGGCGCTCGCCTAGACAATGGTGTCAAGGCCCATACTACACACATGTGCGCCGGTAAAGTGTCTGTCATAGCCATGTTGTCTACAAAAATGTCGGAGGTGTCGTATCGCGCCTTATTGTGTGTCCGGCGAAGTAATGACGTCTCATCCCACTCAAGTTCCATGCAACTTCTTACACGGAAACGCTCAATTCCCTATACCAAAGGCATCCTGTGTATCAATATATTCAAATAAATCTACAAGAGAACATTCTCAAGTCCATCCTCGTTAACATCTTCCTTTCGTCACTACGTTCCAAAGTTCCACCGTATCAACATACGAGATACCTGGTCTCTCGGCAGAACATGGTTTGTGCCTCCCATGTTTTGACCAACTGTGTCACTCATCATGTCATGCGTTTCCAGGAGTACCTGCGGGAGCCACTCGGAATGACCAACAGTCGTATCGGTTATGTTTACCTGGTAGACGAAAGTCTGAAAGTCAGGTGGGCAGGGTGTGCAGATGCGAAAGAGGAGGAGGAAAAGGCCCTCATTCGCTGCACCAGCGTTTTGCTCAATCGTCAAAAACGACTGCGCTCCAAGGGTACCCCCCCGCTAGCGGAACCGCGACAGTAAGGACGAAGATGAAGAAATCCATATTTTTTGCATCAATGCATAATTCCTTTCGCTGAAACTCTGTACTGTGATTCGATGTGCGTCGGGTTATAGGGTGACACTATCCAAGCCCGCATTATCGTCAATCTTGCCGTTGGTGCCCCTTCGGCACCCAAGCCCATAACGCCACAAGCAATCCCATCATTGAGACTAGTCTATTTATCCCATCAGTTCACACCGCAAACTTCTAGTTGAGCGAAACGCTTACAGCGGGTGCAAACTTTTGATTCCAGTCTTACTCGCCATTGCGCCAGTCATGAACGGCAGTACTGCTGACCCAGTTTGTCCGAATCCCGCAATCCAGCCAATGCAGCCTGTGAGCAACCAACGCGGGAGAATGCGTCCCGCCTCGTTCATGACAATGGGATAAATCGGACCTAGAAGAATGCCAACAAGTGAGACGGCCACCGCTCCCCCTATAAGTGACGGAACGAGCCAGACGACGAGCTCGAGACTAGGTGGGAGTGTATTAGCCAGCGTTACACAGACTCAAAGAGAGCCAACCCGATAGCGAGGAGAGCATAGACGAAGATTGCTGTGCGTTCGCCGAGCTGGGGGGGCACATCTGAGAGACCACCAGGGGAGAGCGGTTCGTAAACATACTTTCGTATTGACCCACAGAAGAGCGACTCGGCCCGCAGTAAGCCCTTGAATACCAGTTCAACCTGTTCCCAGTGATGTCATCATCATAATCCGCTTACCTCCAAAGAATCCGGTAGATATATATCCGGAGGATGGCCCTCCGTGACGAACCTGAATGATGTAGGTGACGATCCACCCTATAATGCGATGGGTTTTGACGTAGAGGCACTGAGAGTGCCAGCTACGTACCACCGATTGTGACCTCAATACCTACGTAAACCAGAATGAAGAGAGCGAGTAGGTGGAGAGCCTTCAGTTTAAACATTTCCTTGTACTTGCTACCATTAACGCTGTCTTTTTCTTCGGGAGGTTGACCAATCTGAGAGAAGCATTCTGAACCATTCCAGTGTGTGGGATCGGACGTCGTATCAAAGAGGAAAGTCGGACGTACCCTCCTGAGTCTTGAACTTGAAGACGCAGATGACAAGAGCTGTATTCGACGCCGCGACCCCAAAGGAAGCAAGGTAGTGGAAAGACCATCTGTGGAGCTGGGCAAACTGTGTCCCAACAAGAGGAGCTGTCAAGGCCCCAACGCCTGAACAACCGAGTGAAGCTGAGCGGCGGTGATAGAGGATGAAAAGTATCTTTACCGTAAGCAGCGTGCAGAATCCCCATCTTCGCCGCGGCGTTGTCCTTGTAACTTGCAACAAACCCGTTGGCCTGCGCATCCTCTAATGATGCACCGAATCCGTTGATAGCGTATGCAATCGCGAAAAGCGGGAACGGCGGTGCGGATGCCTGGATGCCGAAGGCGACCATCTGTGCCGCAGAGCCAAGAGCGATGGTCTGTAGTGCCTTATCAAGATTCCGTCCACTAACCGGCTAGTTCTAAGGCGATCATGCACCTTTCCAAAGCCTATTTTATCGTTTAAGACGACGTTCAAGGTAGAGCCAGCGACGAATCCCTGCGAGCCCAGGTCAATGCTGGGTTGCCCTAGAGGACAATGTTATTGACCCACAATACAGTTTGCTATGAATATGACGGAGACCGCAGCAAAGCCGACCTAATTTGAGCATTACTAACTTACGCTAAGTCAGACCAATATGAGGATTGTGACGGTACATGATAGACGCTTTGGATTTTGGGGAGGAGAGGGCCCGTAGAACTGTCACTCCATCCGATAAGAAAAAGTGTCCAGCAGAGCGAGAAGAATTGAATCTTTGCTCTCAGCCTAGCAGATTTGCTCGGTTCCGAGACGGCGACTTGACCATTTGAGACACTCCCTTCGTGCACTTGCGAGGGCGTTCTGGCGTTCACCTCCGAAAGCTCAATGTCCTCCGCACGGGTAGTCTTGTGCATAGAGGGCTTGGTAATACAGAGGCGCCAGGCAGTGAGTTATTAGACATCAGCTGGTGGTCGTTTGGAGGCGCATGACCAATTAGGTAAACCTTAGATGAGGGTTTGGTATGCGTGGGAAAATGGGCGTGTCAGGTAGAGGCGTCTTGTCGGGTCTATCACGCAAATATCTTTTCTTTCTTTTCTTCCCGTATCTCTCAATTTCATGGCAGACCCCAATCAACAACTCCCACCAGGATGGACAGCCGAATGGTAGGGTACAATCCCATCCTTTATACTTGTTTTTCTGAGTAATCATTACAGGGAACCCGACAATCAACGGTACCTCTTCGTTGGTGCGCCCTCAATACTCGTACTATTATTCATTGTCCGAGCCGTGATGACTTTGCAGAGGCTGCCACTGGTCGTGCCCAGTGGGAACATCCCGGGACTGGTGCCGTACCTGAGCCAGCCGCTCCCCCGACCGACGCTCCATCAACGCAGCCGGCGCATACCGCGAAACGCCGTCAGTACGCCGTCGACCAAACCCAAGCCTACTATGGAGGTGCTGACACCGTTGCTGCCCCCGCATTTGGTGGTGTCGGAGTGCAGCCTCCGGCTCTGAGTGGCGGACAACTCTTTACTCCTGGTCTCGCCGCGGAGAACCAGTTCACTCAGCAACAGCAGCAGGCAACTGCTCCTTCATACTATGGCCAACAGCAGGGAGAGCCCGAGTACATAAATGCGCCCGGTTATGGCCAGCCCCCCGTAGCTGGCTACGCTGCAGGTGGCGTTGGCCAACTTGCGGACCAGTTCGGCCAGATGGGCATCAATGGCGGCCAGAAGCCCTTCCAGCTTCACACCGTCAACCTACTTACCTCCCCTCCGGACCCGCGTGACCTTGAGTTGCCACCGCCGCAGATACGGCTCCCTCCCGGTGCATGCTTGACCAACTCTCCACTTGCAAATGCGCATCACTCCTACCAACGGTGTACTGTGAATGCAATCCCAAATTCCGGATCTATTGTTGGCAAATCGAAGATCCCTTTGAGTCTCATCATCACGCCGTACCGCTCTGTCAAGGAAGGGGAGGAGGCTGTTCCGGTAGTAGCAGATACAATCATTGCTCGCTGCAGGCGATGCCGAACATATATCAATCCTTATGTGCAGTTCATTGACGGGGGCAATCGGTGCGTTCTTCTTCCAATCGTTCCCATGCTGTGAGGTGATCGTTCGATTTAGCTGGCGCTGCTGCATGTGCGGTATGTCAAATGAGGTCCCCCAACTCTTTGACTGGGACCAGGCTCGGAATCAGCCCGGAGACCGCTGGGCGCGTGCCGAGCTGAACCATGCAGTAGTCGAGTTTGTCGCACCCACCGAATACATGGTTCGACCTCCGCAACCGGCTGTCTATATATTCCTCATCGATGTCAGTCACAGTGCTGTGCAGTCTGGTATGTACACTGTTTCCGAAAGTGAATTTTCGATACTAATGTAAAGAAAGGCATGGTGGCCACTGCTACCCGAACAATTCTGGAGAACTTGGATCGACTACCTAATGAGGACCAACGAACCAAAGTCGCAATTATTGCCTACGATACCTCCATTTACTACTTCTCGATGTCGGTGAGTTTGTTCTTTATCTCACGCAATTCGGGCCCATAACGGTGTGCAGGCTGAGTCGACAGATTGCACAATGCTCGTTATGTCTGATGTTGATGACGTGTTCCTGCCAAAACCTAATGACTTACTCGTGAACCTCACCGAATGTAGAACTTCCCTGGAATCGCTTCTCGGTAGGCTGAACGACATGTTCGCTGAGAATCATACCGTCGGAAGTGCACTCGGGCCGGCGCTACAGTCTGGTTTCAAGTTGATTGTGAGTCGCCTTGCGTCGACCGTTCCGCTGGTACTTATTCCCACCAGAATCCTATTGGTGGTAAACTCATTGTGCTGTCCTCGAGCCTGCCGAGCATTGGGGCGGGTGCGCTCAAGAACAGGGAAGATCCGAAGATTTTGGGCACTCCGAAGGTGAGTACATGCTTCCTTGTTTGCCGCCTTTTATCCATATTCGCGTAGGAATCCGGTCTTTTACAAACAGCATCTCCGTTCTACAAGACCTTTGCCATCGAATGTTCGCGCGCTCAGGTTTCAGTTGATATGTTCTTGTTCAGCGCCGCATATCAAGATGTTGCCACACTGGGTAACGTCCCGTTTCCCACCGTTCAATTGTCGTCTTAATTGACACGCTTCTAAGCTTGCCTTCCTCATTACACCTCCGGTCAGACCTATTTCTATCCCGCTTTCAATGCAGCGCGTTCCGAGGACGCGGTTAAGTTTGCACACGAATTTGGCGAGGTCCTTGCCATGCCCATCATGCTAGAAGCGGTAATGCGTGTGCGTGCAACCCGCGGGGTTCGCATGTCCTCATTCCACGGAAACTTTTTCGTGCGCTCAACCGACCTGCTCGCGATGCCCGCTGTACCGCAAGATACTTCATATGCGATTGAACTGCAGATTGAGGAGACAATTTCTTCGCCGTTTGTCGTCTTCCAAACGGCCATCCTGCATACAACTTGCTACGGTACGTCTATGCACCATGGACACCGTCAAGAGCGGCTTGTGACTGGTCAGCAGGCGAACGTCGGATCCGCGTCATTACGACGGCGTACCCGACAACGTCAAACCTGTCCGAGGTTTTTGCCTCTGCAGACCAAGTGGCCATTGCTACCTTACTCGCAAACAAGGCTGTGGAGCGCACAATCACCCATAAGCTTGAGGACGCGCGTGACGCGGTTCAAAGCAAGCTTGTCGAGATTCTTCAGGCGTACAAAACAAGCATGACGGCTGCCGGCGCAGGCGCCAGCGCTCAGTTGGCTGTCAGTGAAAACTTGAAGATGTTGCCGGTGCTAGTACTTGGCCTACTGAAGAACGTCGGTATTCGGCAAAGCGCGCAAATCCCGCCGGACCTCAGGGCATACGCTCAAGCATTACTCACTTCGTTGCCGTCGCAACTCCTGGTACCTTACATCCACCCTACATTCTATTCATTGCATAACATGCCACCAGAGGTAAAGTCTTACTTTGAGGTGGTGCTCAGGTATTGACATCTTGTAGGCTGGGACTGTCGGTGAACGTGGCGTTATTTTGCCACCCCCTCTACCTCTTACCTCGGAAAGGCTGGAGAGACACGGACTCTTCTTAATCGAAGATGGTCAGACGCTCTTCCTCTGGGTGGGACGCGATGCAGTTCCTCAGTTGATCGTCGACGTATTTGATCTGCCAAATTACGAGACACTTCGTGGCGGAAAGGTATTCTCACTGGCATTTTAACGCTCGGACTCACTTGGCGTTGGCTAACTTGATTGAATTGTAGACGACATTGCCGCTACTTGACAATCCCTTCTCGCAACGTGTGAACGGAGTTATACAAAAGACGCGAGAAATACGTCGTGGGATGTATCACCCACACCTATATGTTGTCAAGGAAGACGGCGAGCCGCCGCTACGCCTGTGGGCCCTGTCCGGGCTTATCCAGGATCGTGCGGACGTGTTGCCCAGCTACCAGCAATTTATTGGCCAGCTGAAGGACAAGGTGCGCACGTCTAGCGGCGGCTCCCGACATGCGATGTTCGACTGACTACGTCGACCGACAGGTAAATGGTTCCAGCTACTGATAAATTCCGAGCTAGGGCATGTGCGGAGGCGGAGGCGGAGGCGAGCCGGTTGGGTCAATTATTATATGCCTTCGATTAGTACTGTAGATGACTCGTTTTCACGAAGCAATATCTCTTTCGTTGTCGTTGTAAACGATCTGTTGGGGTGTCTCAGTCGAGTCGATATACGCGTCTTTGTCACGTGCCCTGGTGGTCAGGTGGCTGTGGCGCGTCAACACGGGTTTCGGTTCCAACGCGCTCTGTCCTTTTTGTCATAGCGTGCACAGTACACAGAATGGATACGGTATGTCGTTTCTTTGAACAAACCACTATTTCTGAACACTCTAGCAGGATTTATCTGAGCCTCTTGCAGGCGACCTCATGTCCCTTTTTGATCTCTCACCCGAAGGGTTTCCTTGGATTGCACCTCGACCCCACGAAATTGAGACGCGGAGGGCTCAACTGTCAGACTTACTTATCTTTGACATACTTCTTTCTTCCGGGGGTGTGCGACAGCCAGATAGTCTTTGGCCTCCCACTGATCCCTCGTCTCTTCTCCGCCTTCTCAGCGCCATCGAGGAATCCACGTATGACACGCTGAAAAAGGATTGCCTTATATATTTTCTGCTGAAATGGCATCAGGACGGAAGAGAAGAGAGGTTTAAGGAGGAGAGGTGCATACCACCGCAGTTCGCTATGCTGTCTGACGCATACTGGCACCTCGATTCAGGAATCTATGTGGAAGTACGTAGCGCGCTTCCTCAACTCATACTGTGATGTCTAAATCACCGTGCCTTTCTGGATCATGGTAGAAAGCAGTGTCACTGCTGTGTGACGTCCGCCTAAACAGGGATTATACCTCCAAGATCATACAAGCCATCTCCTTGTCGGATGCCCCCACACGTCTGCTTTTGCAGTATTTGCGTACCGCAAAGCCCATGTTGACGGAGCCAGATGACATGGACATATATATTTTGGCCTTGGCCGAGGATAGCCTGATCAGCGCCTGGCGATATCAAAGAACTTTCCCAGACAAAAGCGAAATCAGAACACGCCTGGCGAGAAAAGTGTTTGTCTGGTGTTTTTCCCGTGAGCCTCATTTTGTTCTACGTCCCAGATCCGTGGACTCAATCACGGTAGCAAAGCCACGTCCTGAACATCTGAAGCAGCTGATCTCCTTTCCCCTCTCTGCTTTCGAGCAATCTCTCTTGCACGACTTTGCCCTCAATCCGCCAATATCCTTCCCTACATCTTCCATTCCCGTACTCCAGGACCTCGTCTGCGTGCGACTTATTCAGTCTGGGCAGTACGTGGAGGCCCTCAAGCTCGACCGACAGTACGCGAGCACCCAACGTAGTACTCAAGCACCACAGGTAGCGGATCGACGCCGAAAAATGATTGAAGATGTTATTGCGGCGCTCCCGTCTGTGGAGCGACTAGAAATCGAGGAGAGAATGCGGGCAATACCCCAGCACAAGCCGGAAGCACTCCCCAAACCTGCTCAGACCAAGGCACCAGCTGACCTGAGCATGTCCTGGGAAGAAATACCCCCTCCTCCCCGCATCATTTCCACCACATCTGGTGCACCCAAATTTGTGCTGGGAAGAAACATTCATGGGCACATCCAGCAGAAGGCAGCTGCAAGTCCAGCGAAAGAAAACCCTCCTGTGCAGGCCGCTCTCCCGCTGGTACCTTCAGCACATACAACGGGTGCTGGAAGCTATTTGCCACCCAGTTTGAATTGCGCGTCCTATGCGCAAAACGCGGCGCCTCCCCCATTAACAAGCGCACGGGTTGGATTGTTTGGGTCTGGACCCCCAGCGAGCAAACTATTTTCGAACAATTCTGGACCTACAAGTTATAAACCCTCGCCACTCTTCCCCTCGAGTGTTTCTCGAAACGCCCGCCACTCAATTAACGACCAGACTAATCTATATGACCGAAAAGGGACGCTCCCTGAAGAACCCCGTATCGAAGACTCGTCTCCCCAAAGCGGTACTGTCCCACAGTTGGCCTCGGAAACAAGATCCGGCTACGAAGATCGAAGGCACGATCCTACCCAATCGTCGGAACCCTCACCGGTTGCAGGATTCTCAGAGTCTGTGTTCATTGGCCCCCGTGCTGCACACAGCCCCCACACCAGGGAAACCGCTGAGCCGGCACTACCAGGGGCATTTCGCGTTGAGCGTGAGGGACCTCATCTGGAGTCAAGTTCGTTTGCACATTCTCCACCGACCCCACCCACGCGGCCGCGACCGACGAAATCACGAAGGACCGCACGGACGTCGGTTCCAGGCGGGTTCGATGACGTCGCAAGCGGAGAAGAGGACAATGTGCCACCTCTCCCGGAAGTTTCCCCCGTTAAGCGGTCAACACGCAGGCGAGCTTCTCGTGCTAGTTCAGTCGATGCGGAGGAAGACAGTAATGCACCAGTGAAGCCGCGGCGTAGCTCGCGTTTGAGCGCAGCATCGTCCTCACCAGACCCTTCGCCGCAAAAAACCAGTGCACCAAAGGCGACAAGAAAGACTCGTGCACCGGCCGGGGGTTCGGCGACGACTGGGGTTGCTACTGCGACACGATCATCGATGAGGAAGAAACGTTAGAAGAGCTCGGAGAGAGTATTGTGGCGTCTGGGCAAAAGAGTATATTATTTGAATGAGCGTAGTCTCAACTCAGTTGAAGGTACTTTTTTGCCAATAAAGTTACTGGATTGTTATTTAGGGCGGTATTGAGCTGGCGCCGCACCATCCTCGGATTCCACTCGCCAAATGACGGTCCATGTTTGCGTTATCGGACCCCTCTCCCCCCACATGGGACTTTCACGCCTTTCTCGTCATGGTTCGGGGATTGGCGCCGCTTGTCCTGTCCAAGTGTGTCGCCCTTGGTGCCGTCACTCGGTGATTGTACGTCGTTCTTAATGGCTTAAGCCTCAGGCCTCATGCAGGCCTCATGCCTCAGGACGGGCTCCGAGGATCCGAAGTGGCTCAGTTCCCGCGACCGCCGTCGACTGGACAACTGTCGTAACATGCAAGCCACCAGAATGATCAGGTCTGATATTACCTACCAAGATGACATGTCGGCTGCCGCGAGCGTCGCACATACCACATATCGAGATGTGCCTGGTGGAGCTCTGCTTCTGCTATGTAAAGTTTTAGGCTCGGCATGAAGAGAGATAACTAGCATACAACTGGGGCCCAATCCCCAATTTTTTTCCCCATACCAAAGGACCCGATGGTCAATTTTAGAGACCCCGCGGTTGTCGAGGCTGATTTTCGTGAGTGTGACCTATAGACCCCCGGCTAGTCTACCTCTGACCGACATTGCCTTTACAGGGGCATTACAAAGGACTATTTATGTCGTAGAGGGTATATACCTGTGAGCCTTGGCTCCTTGCTTCGCGTTGTAGGCGTTCACATACCGCCTCAGATGGGAATACTTCTCGACGCTCTGGTTCGAATGGAGCTTCATCGTAGGGGCGCAACCATATCGGTGGTCAATATGGGTGAGTATCCGACCGCCGTACAACTGCTAGCTATCTCACTGCGACCGGACACAGGTCTACTCGGGAACACGCCTGTTTACCCTAGCGAACGTTGTGTCCAACCTCGTCGGGTTTGGTGTGAAAACACGAATAAACTGCCAGGTATGCAGCGGTCCCCGTCTTTGCAGGCTCCTGACGTGCTTAACCCTCGACGCGAGTAGGTCTGGATATATGTCCAATTAGTTTGTCGTCATCATCACCTATCGCGAACCGCCTTGACATCCAACAGATTACCGGACATGCCGCATTCTCATTCCGTTCGTTGCTTCTTATCCTCCAAATGTGGGCGCCCGAGCACCCTTCCATGTGCTAGCTACTGACCCATAATGATGACTGCCGGGACCAGATCTGCCATTTGGAGCTGGAATAAATGGGTTCTCGGGGCTTGCATAGGCGCGTATTTTACGAACATAGCCTCCTTGATCCGCAGTAAGGGCATCTATGCCACTTTTCCACCCGAGCCTCCTTAGACTTGCCTTCATTCGACAGGTATCGTCATAGTGAGCATAGATATTCTCCCTTCCTCGCCATCTCTGATTAGGTCGGCAGACTAGATCGTCCTGGTTGGAAGGGATCAACTTATGCATCATTAACGGGGCCGAGGCTGGTCGCGTCAACGTTATAGCGACCTTCTGCTCTGAAGTGTTTCTGATCCTCCTCTCGATGGCTGGGCTTTTCCGCCAGCGGGACCACTATCTCGGACGTTTCCTCTTCAACCAGGTTGCTACCTCAATGCGCGTTTCACGCTTGTCATACAACTGACTACGCGTGTCGTCCGTTACAGTGTATGGTCTGTTTAGTCGTGGCTACATTTGCCGAGCTTCCGCCATTTGTGAGTGACCTAGCTACCGTGAGTCTGCTTGCGGACTTATCATCACTCTCAGGTACTTTTATTCCTCAGTCTCAATAGTGAGAAAAAGTTCTCTTGCAGTTGAGGTATTTTACTTACATGCACTATTTCCGCCAAACGTAAAGCACCGTTCAACCTGGTGAGTGATCCCACTAACTTGGTAGTTCTGATTTTGGTCCTCTGACTGAGTTGAACTCTGAAGATGCTTCAGGTGACGTCTCGTAAGTACTACTACCTATTGTTTATGGGAGATGAACCGACCAATGACTCAATTTCCTGTAAGTCCTCGCAATGTAAGAAGCCCAAGTTTGCATAAGGGACCTTTCCCACCCATTTACGAGGGGAACGATAGGACAATGTGCATCACGTACATGTACAGGAGCCTGAGCGCAGTGAGGGATCGCCGACGGTGAGTCTCGCCTAGTTCGTTATACCGTCATATCTCACCTAGATGCTGCGCAAGTGAGCCGAAATCCCTCAATATAATCTTCACCGCGCAAAATAACGGCGAGGCCCCATCCTCGTCTATTCAACTACGTACCTTGGAGTTGCGGGCAGAGGAGTGCACAACAATATCATCTCAGGATTCACTTTCACGCGATGTGAGCGACGGCGCGGAGCGGAAGTTGGAGGACATCGAGATGTCCGAGTTTCGCGGATCCATTGTCGTATGATATATCGTACGTTAGCTAGCTTATGTCCAACTCGTACTGATGCAAGGGCCAGATAGTATCCTATTTCGCTGTGGGCTGTTGTGCGGCCCCTTTCTCTCGTAATCGATCGACGAGGGGGGCGTCAGCAGCAGTCGCAGCAGGTATCTCGAGCTTGCTGCTGCCCTCCTTCCGTATCGTTCTGGTTTCACCCATGAAACCGATGTAGTATATCCGAGTGCTTTCTTCGCCCACAGAATCACTCTATGTAACGGGCCCATCAGGTGGCAGTATTGTTGGGTATTTTACGACACTCACGAAGAATAGCGATAAACTATTAATACTTGCAAAGGTGGCTGCGCGCAGCGGGTATTCGGTGACGCCTGTCTCTCCTTCAAGCAGGGAGATATCTAGGGACGGTTGGATGTCGTCCACGTCCGAAAAGTCTACAATGTTTGCGCGATTGGCGTATACGCGCATACGTCGGGGAGTCAAGTCTCCTCTACCTGTCAGTCGCGAGTCAACGTCGCAACGCATGGAAAATTCGATGCGAGACATACCAAGCTTCAGTAGCACAGATTTTATTCGAACGTTCTGAGCAAACGGGACGTGAATGATCAACTGCGACACAACTAGATCAGCTACCGAGGTCAAGAGAACGAGTACGTTGCCAACTGAGGCCCCCGCCCGACCTGGTCATCGACGTTAGAATCCGCAAATTTCTCTGTGGACTCGCGCTCGTCCCACGGCTTTATCGTTTCCTTTGCGTCCTCTGGAACGGTGAGATTCAAACCGTGTACGCTTACTCGGAGCGCCATCAATCTATATGTGGGTTTGATTGTGTAGCGGACGGGCTCACTTCTCTCTGTCTATTACCGTGAAGAGGTTGTCTGTATTGCTGCCCACTATCTGAGATGCATTGGAGCTTGGCTCTGGTTCTTGTTCCATGATCTGGTCCAAGTGGCTTGAATTGCACGGGCAGAGCAAATACAACCTATCGGAAATAAATAAGTAATTAATTAATTAAAGGCTCATGACTTGTCCGCGTCGCGTCTTTTGAGTCAAAATTCACTGAGACATTGACGATGAACACACTCACGAGGGGGTCGGCCTCCCGCTCTCGTCTGTTCGTTAAGTCAAATCTGCACCACAAAGTTCTCCTACGCCCCTACTCCTCTGACACTCCCTCCCGACCCGCACCTCCTCAACTCCAAACCGATGTGCCAGCGCAAGCACCGACAAGCGGGGGGACTGCCCTTACACCGCGGCGGCGGACAAAAAGGCGTGTAAGAGCGCCGTCGGAAATCATCCACCATCTTCCATTTCCCGACATTTCGACGCCCAATCCCCTCCTCGACCTCTCCGACTCGAAACAGTTCCCGCCGTCCAAACTCTCCCCGTATGCGTCTCGCGTGGTCATCCGCAACGACCCCCCTCTGTACGTCGCGGAGGCCAAAGACGGAAGCGAGGGGGCCAAGCAGGAGGGGAAGGAGGAGGAAGAGGAGGAAGAGGAGGAGGTCCTGGCGGGAGAAGGGGGCGAGGACGAGCACGCGCCGATTCTGCCGCTCAGCCGGCGCGAGCTCGAGAAGCTGCACCGCTTCCCGCTCATCAGGCGGCGGGTGACGCAGCAGACGGGGAAGGGCAAGATCCACCGGCACGGGGTGCTGGTCGTCGTCGGGAACGGGAACGGACTGGTCGGGTACGGCGAGGCGAAGCACGACGACCCGTCGCGCGCGTCGGGCCGCGCGTTCGCGATGGCCGTGCGCAACATGGACTACGTCGACCGTTTCGAGGGCCGCACGATATGGACGGAGATGTCGAGCAAGCTCGGCGCGACGCGCATCATCCTCCGCCCACGTCCCGTCGGCTTCGGCCTCCACTGCAACCCGAACGTGCACCAGGTCCTCAAGGCCGCGGGTATTAAGGACGTGTCCGCCAAGGTCTGGGGCTCGCGCAATCCCCTCAACGTCATAAAGCTCCTCTTCCGCATGCTCCACGCGGGCAACGCGCCGCTGGCGATGGGTAACGGCATCGGTGGGCCTGGGCGCAAGCTTGACAAGGGTTCAGGCGTGCGTGGGAAGCAGGAGATCGAGCGTGAACGGGGCAGGAAGCTGATCAACCTTAGGACGCAATGATCGTGCCCTATCTTTTTAATTTAGTCCTGCAGCATGCATCACATTTCTTTTATTCACTTCCGCCTGCCGTGATAGTTGGATGTCGTGGACATAAGGCATTCCCGTGCTTGTCATAAAAACAATGGTGGTACATAATACATAGGTGATGACCTTGAGGTCTGTTTTCTACGGTGAATGCAATGCAAAGAGTAAGGGGGGGAGGGGGGGAGATAGTGATGAAAGGAAAAAATATTGATCAGAAGGGTTTTACTTTAATGCTCAGGTTCAGGTTCAGTAATAAACAGTTGTATGCTCGAGTGCTGGCACATGAGTATTCAGATGAGGACGAGGGCCGAATTGATAAATATCGTGTTGAATAGGTGTATTCACGCGCAGCGCTCTACGCTGCGGCAGCCGCGAAAAATTTACCCGAGAAGAGCCAGTCCCGGGCGGAACGAAGTGGTTGACGATGACGCCGGCGTCCACGCGAGTGCTCCGGCGGTGCGACGGACTGGTGCACCAATTCGGCGCGTGTCGGTTTTCTATGGGTGGTGGGGCAGGAGACATGAGTGAAGACGTTGGCCGAGGCGGGGGCCGAACGCCGTTTGGGAACGGACGGGGCCGGAGAGGGGTGGCGGGGAGGAAACGCAAATTTGATGGGATTAAAAAAACTTGAGGAACGTGGTTTCGTGCGGGCGTTGGCTGGCCCGGAGGAAGGGGACTGAAAGGGCGTCGTGGTTGCGGGGGAAGACTTGAGGGGGACGAGTGGAAAGGGCAGCCGGGTGCCCTGGACCTGCGGTTGGGGCATCGGGGTCACGGTGTAGAAATCCTGCCACTGCTTGCCGCTGATGGGTGAATGACCGATCGTTGTGTGCTCCTGCTCGGTGGGGCTGAGGTCCATCGAAGATACGTCAACAATTTCGGACTCGGCATGCGTGCGTTGGTCATAGGCCGAGGCCTGTGTCCAACTCATAGAATCGCGAAGACGCTCCTCATCCTCGTCAAAGGTGCTGATCCCCACCTCGAATGCGGACGGTGCCGCGTAGGAGGGTTTTGCGACGGAGATGGAGCTTTGGAGGAAGAAAGACGAGTATGTCACGGGGCTCTCGAGCGCAGTGTGCATCGTGGAAGAGTCTGCAGAACGCATGACGATACTGCCCTCGTACAACTCGCTAGCAGTTGTAATGGAGAGAGCCTCCGGTTCGATTTGCTCGGAACCATCGACGAAGGTCGACTCATCCCCTTGTGTGGACACAAACGGCCCAGACAAGGCCGGAGAGTACATCGAGAATGATGAAGAAGGTGTCCTCTGGTCGTCGTAAGTGAGGAAGCTTGTTGAACGCTCCGACGGTGCGCTGGTTTGCAGGTCCGAGTCGGCACCCCAGGTCGCCACTGACGGCGTGTAGGGTACCCACGAGCTGTCGTCCCCCTGCGACAATGCAGCAAAGACCATGTCGGCGCTGGAGTCCGTGCTCCAGCCAGACTTGGGGTCCTCTTGCTGTGGCAGGTCGAAGGCATCGTCTTCGGGTTGGGATCCGTGGGTGATGTCGATTCCTGCCTCCCAGGAGCATCGTGCCATGCTTCCTTCGAATACGACGTCGTCCGCATAGAACGTCGATACCCCCTTGATCGCACGTCGTAACTCAGAGATGCTTATGCGGTTCCGCCAGTTGATGTCAAGTGTTCGCAGAAGGATCTCGTTCACCTCGGCAGAGATGGGAAGAACACTAGGCAGGAAGCTCACGGGGTCTTGCAGGTACGCTTGGAATGTAGGATCCGAGGCTGAGGCCGATTTCCATGGATTACGTCCAGTGATGAGATTGAGAAGAATGATGCCGAGGGACCATATGTCATTGAAAGGAGGTGAGTACGTCCCGCTGGGAGCAAAGCTTCCTCCTTGACACTCTTGAAAATACATTAGTACGTCTTTAAGACATACGAGGGAAAGTAAGTGACGTACCAGGACTCATGTGGTACACGCTGCCGGTCCGGAATTCTTCGCTCACTTTTTCAGTGGTGGCAAGTCCAAAATCCGTTATCGCAAGCCGCAGGCCTCCCTTGAGGCAAAGAACGTTCTCCGGCTTGAGATCACGGTGATAGATGCCCGAGGAATGGCAGAACTCGACCGCCTCAAGGAGCTGAAGAAATACGTGTTTGATCAAGTCATCGCGGCCGAGATAGCGACGCTTGTGTAGGATTTGGCCAAATAGATCGCCATCAGGACAATAATCCATGACGATGAAGGTGCAGTCTTCCTCCTCGATAACACGGTGGAGTGTGACGACATTCGGGTGGGCAGATGCGAGTTTATGTAAGGTGATCTCTTGCATGTGAAGCCGTCGTTGGCGGGCGGCGTTCCGTGTCGGTGTGTGAAGGAGACACTTGACGGCGTAGGTCGGTGGTTCAGGGGAAGCTGACCGAACGTCGACCGCACGGTAAACGACGCCGTAGCCGCCATAACCCAGGACGCCTACGAGTTCGAGGTTACCGTTGTCGATGAGGGTGCCAACAGCGGGAGGACGAGGGAGGTTGTTGGACGACATCTGGCCGGGCAGAGTCTGAGGAGGCCTGCGGGGGGTGTCTTTAGGAGAAGAGGGATGAGGAGGGGAGGGGCCTTCTGGCGAAAGGGATAAACGATCAGAGGGTCTGGGGAGTTGATGCAAGAGAGGATCGAAAGTCTGCCACTTTTACGTGGGCGGTGGGTGAGGCCGCGAGGGCGCGGGACGGCGGAGGCGTGTGTAACATGAGCCGACCACGTTTACACTGACAGAAGTAACGAAGTATCCAGCGGGGCATTCTATCGAATCTAGACTTCCGGATCTGATCTATGGTGGCAGAATCGAGAATGCGGCCATTAGATGTGCCAAGATCCACCTTAGGAGTGGTTCAGGCACCTTCCTGGCCCCGGCCTGGCGATGGCAAAGATCCCTCCGTGAGGATCAGGAGATTTGCTCAAGTACAGACGGTAGAAACCTGAGTGTTCCACAGAGAACCATGCTGTGTCCGGTATTGCCCCTGAAGATAGTCTATCTAGTGTGAGTGTCGGACCAAGACTCTATTATGCCCTAGAGAGGTCAAGGTAAGGCCCCAGTGCGGAAACCCGTATTCAGACGCAGGGGATGGATCCACTCGGCGCCGATCGTACCCTTGGGAATGTGACTCCAATATTCAGCCTCAGCAAGGCAGTTTAGGTTTGGGATATGCTTGGGGAGGCTCGATCAACGCGTCCCAAGACCTGCGCATCACCCTGAAACTTGTGCTTGCTAAAGCAATTTTGCACTACGGGAGCCAACGTTATTCATCAAATTGCGGCATTAATTGAGCCCACGATAAGACTATGATAGGATAGGACGTCATTAACAATGGCACGACACGGGAGATTGATAAATTTAGCTGACCCATACTGTGCAGCCGGATCCAGGCGTGCCACAAAACTCCTTGTTCGTTCCGCCGCAGCAAAACCATTTTGGCCCCAGTAGGATGATTAAGAGTGGAGAACCGAACAAGTCGGGGCGGCAAAAAATGGAAAGCGGACGTGAGTGATTAAGTGATTAGGTTTCTTGTGAGGCGCTGCAACCGCCGTTGTATGTGCTTCATTACGAGAGGAAACCACGAGGTGACGGTGCAGCATTAGAGAACATCGGCTCATCAGTACTTCACGCACGCCGAAGTTTCGGAGTAGACCTTCCCCGCTAAGCCACTGTACGCTCCACGACTTTGAGGCCTTTAAGCACATTAGCTCTCGACTGCCGTCCGCCTCCTCCTCTTCCCAATCCCAATCCCAGGGTCCTTTTGTACACGTGACCTGAACGCGTGTCACGCGTCGAAATTAGAGGGTTTCCTAAAAAGGAGAAAAAGTGAGGAGTTGTTCGGAGTTTAAAGAGAGCCGAGTTGCAAGTTGTTAAAGAGGGCGCCGCCACGACCTACAGCTTGACTTGGTCCTCACCTCTTCGTCGTGTTCATTCACCTCGCGTGTGCCATCGTCACAACCCTGATCCCTGGCACCGCCTCCCTTTCCTCGTTTATCATCACCACTAGCTCTTCGGCCCTTCCTTAACACGCGTCATTCACATCATCAAGTTCACGAACCGTCTACTCCACAAACGTACAAACGTAACATGGCTACTCGCGCATTTGTAGTCTTTCGGGACGAACCATCCAAGCCCTTATCTACCGCTGTCAAAACTGACGTATCACCTTCCTCACTTGTTGTTCAACCTACCATTCTCGTCCTTTCCCCTGGTACCCCTTTGACCACTGCTGAGAAAGAGAACCTTCATCCGTCAACTGGTGCTCGCTCCGGTGTGATTAATGACCCTCAAACAAAGAAGCGTAAGAACAGCGTTCTTGCTACCAAGTCGCAAATCCCCCCGACTGTGAAGAAGCAGAGGGACTCGGCTTTAGATGGGAGGAAACGTAAGACCGCCTCAACGTCATCGTCCAAGGGCAGCAAGGTTACCACCTCAGGAGCTCCAGATTTGCCTAGGGTCGAGGAGGTCGTTGAGCCTGAACCATGCAGTCAGAGCAGGGTTACGCAAGCTGAGGTTGATTCGAAATGTTATGACCTCACCGTTTCGCCACTTGCCGATGTTTCACATGCCTTCGATCAAGTGTCTCTTTCGCCTTCAGAATCACGGCTTGACAATCCTCGTGTTCTCTCTCCAAAGGTTGGTTCGCGTCTGCTATCATAGCCGACCTCATTTAACTTATCCTTATCTCAACAGAAGGCCAGCCTCAGTGAAGATAGTGGGGTTTCCTTACCGAAGCCCGTAGCCCGTGCTACCTCTCCAAAAAAGGCTGACATGGTCAGTGAAGAGGGCTTGTTTTCGACCCCGGAGCGGAAGCAAATTTACGCCGCTTTCACATTCACCTCGCCATCGCCGTCCTCCAAGCGCTTTGCAGCCCCTCACCTCGACATTTTTGGGGATATCAGATTTGATCCCTAATCCTCACATCTACGTATCCGAAGTTATCTTTCGATGCTTACGACCACTCGACGATACCAAGACTACTCACAGATTCCCCGCACTGTCCTTGTCTCACTGGAATGGAACTAACGTCGCATACTGCTGTTGCACATTGTTGCCCTTACATTGCCCCTTCCCCTTCTCCTCACTGACACCCCGCCTGGAGCACACATTTATTTATTACCATCTCGTGTCTGCACCTATCGCACGTTTTTTTAAAACACTTGTTGGTCGCTTTACTGTATGCAACACGTACCTCTTTCCCCATCTGTTGAGTGTGCGCCAAGCACCTACACTTGACGGCTCGTGTTTGGTAAACGTTTCGGGATGACATTAGCGCTAATTGACACACGTTGGAGAGCGCATCTCCATAAGAGGAAGGTAAGTAGGTTCGTTATCACGGATTGCACGTCTTCGAAAATTCCCATGACTAGGCTTCCTCAAAATTTTTGAATTCGTTTAATACGTCGAGTGTTCGTTGAATGCTCGAATCGATGTTGCCATGGTCGCCACCTGGCTCATTTCTAAACTTGAGATCCCCCACGATAGAACACTCACTCGGTCTCAGCGACTGCTCACGGTATCGATCGCATCATCATCTGCGTGACGCGCGCCTCTCCATTATACTGACGCCCGGTTCTATAGAGTGAAGATCTGTTGCCCGTCGGACCTGAGAAACAGACCTGGGACACGATTAATTTTGTCACTTTGTACGTTTTCCATTCGCTTACCGTCATTCACTCACCAGGTCCGTGCATATAGCTGGATAGCAGACAGCTTCAATGTCAACACGTAAGCCCAATGCTTCCCAAAACAACTTCACATATACTTACCCCGCGCACAGATGGATGATTGCTTCTTCCATGATTCAGCTCGGCCTTTCATGGTGGCAGGCATGGCTCTGCGTCTGGATCGGATACGGCATTGTTGCGCCATTCATTGTAGCCAATGCCCGTCCTGGAGCAATCTTTCACGTCACATTTCCGGTGGTCGCCCGCACCTCTTTTGGCATTTGGGGTAGCCTTTGGTGCACCTTCAACAGAGGGGCGATGGCATGGTGCGGTCACATCGATTCTTCGGTGATCGGCGACTAACTACTCTTGTAGCATTTGGTATGGTGTCCAGGCCAGTATCGGCGGAGACTGCATGAAGGTGATGTTGCGGTCAATATGGCCTAGCTCGGACAATATCCGTAGGTTCTTGAATATGGATTCGAAGTGCGTACCGCCATGGGCTGATACGCTGATGGCCGAACCAACAGCAAACACAATGCCCGCGTCATCTGGTACCAACACCAGGGACTTTATGTGTTTCTTCCTTTTCTGGCTTATTTCCCTTCCGGCTATCTGGTTTCCCATCCATACCATGTATTCTGTTCATGTTCTCAACGCCTCGTCCGCATTGTGATTGACGCTTATTTAGTCGGCACCTTTTCACCCTCAAGGCCATAGTCGCGCCGGCTGCCGGAATCACCTTCTTCGTCTGGTGCATCGTGCGAGCTAACGGTGTCGGTCCAATCATTCATCAGCCCTCCACGTTGCACGGAAGCGACCTCAGTTGGGCGATGATAGTCAGCCTTATGTCCTGCATTAGTAATATGGCTACACTCGTCACGTACGCTTCAACTTTGGAACACCACGTCCCTCCTTCCTGGGTGGTTTGCTAACTCTATTTTGGTGCCGCAGCAACGCCCCGGATTTCGCATCTCGCGCGAGGCGTCCGTTTGCGGCTGGCCTCCCGCAGCTTCTTGCTGTCCCCCTCACATTCTCCATCGTGAGCTTCATAGGCATCATAGTCAGCTCCTCTTCCCAGGTCATCTTTGGAGAGCCCGTGTGGTCCCCAGTCGACCTGCTGAATAGGTTCCTTGACGACAGCCCATCCCACGCAACACGTTTTGGTGTATGTCGTTGCGTCCCGATCAGAAGCTCTTTCCTGCGGCTAACGATGTGCCAACAGGTGTGGTTCATTTCGACTGCGTTTATCATTGCACAGGTATGTGACGTTTTTTGTCCGTCCGGTGAAGTCGGCTTGCTCATCACTCTCGGCAGCTCGGGTGGGTCCCCCCCTCTCGTCATGCATACAGATGGACGTACTAGATAGAGAAACCCGAATACAGCACCAACATCTCTGCCAACTCCATCTCAGCGGGCTGTGACCTCACGGCTCTGTTGCCGCGTTTTATTGTACGTAGCCGCCTTACGCCCGGCCCGACTTACGGATCATAACCCTGTGCATAGAATATCCGCAGAGGAGGCTACGTAGCGGCGATCGTTGGAATATGTATGCTCCCCTGGAACCTGCTCAAGAGCAGCAACAGCTTTACGTCCTACCTCTCTGCCTACTCCGTCTTCCTGAGCTCGATTGCAGGCGTAATGGTCCGCCCCAATTAGCTCTCTTTTGCCTCCGCTGCTCGGCTTCTGATACGTCCATTTTGCTAAGATCACAGAGTACTTCTTCATTCGAAAGGGCCATTACCGCGTTGCGGACCTGTACAGCCCCCGCAGCGACGGATGGTACTACTACACGTTTGGCGTAAACCTCCGGTTCGTTCCAAAGCCTCGTCCGAGCCAAGCAAGCAAGCGCTGACCGGTTTCTTGTGCAGGGCATATGCGGCGTACATCGCTGGCATCCTGATCAACGTCGTCGGCTTCGCGGGTGCTAGTAAGCCTTTTTTTTCCCGTTCCCTCTGCCCAGCCGCTGACAGCCCGCAGCCGGCCGCACGGTCCCCCTCGCCGCCACGCGTATCTACCAGATGTCCTTCTTTACCGGTTTCGGAGTGTCTTCGCTCGTGTATTATAGCCTCAACGTAGCATTCCCCCCACCAGGCCGCTTCAAGCATTTCAAGGAGATCGACCTCTCAGACAGCGAATTGCCAGGTAGCAAAGGGCATGAGGTATGGGTGGGCGGAGAACCCAACGAAAAATTGCGAGGTGAGGAAAAGGGAACCAGAGTAGAGGTCATCGACTCGGTGAATCCCGTCTAAGGCGAGCAAGCAGGCAGGGATAACGTACAACGATCGCTTTATTGACAGAGGAGAGGAGTGTACGAGAACGCCCAAATGCCCAAATGACCGCGCAAAACGGCATCGAATTACACTGTACTAGCTAGCTCCGATTCGTCCTCCCCATAACCAACCCTGTGCTTCTTCTCCCGCGTATCCTCGGCATAGTTCTCGTAGAAATTGTTGGGGTCACGTTCCTCGTACCCGCCCTCTCCCTCGCCGTGTGTGCGGCCGGGGCCGTCCCAAAAGTGATACGCCTGACTATGCACGCCGTATGACGCGGGCACGACTTCTATGAGATCTCCACGCGCGACCTCGATAGCCGGTATCTCAGACGGCGGCAAACCAATCAGGTACGCAAGCAGGCAGCGGATGACGGATGCGTGCCCAATGATTAGTAGATCTTCCTGTTGTCGCTCGAGCTCAATCAACGTCGGCTCCAGTCGGACTTTTTTATGCAGTTTAGCTGCTCTGCTCAGGCACGCACGCACGCACGCACGCACGCAAGGTGCTGGGCGGAAATGAGGAAGCGAGATACGTACCACTGAGGTCATGATAGCTTTCCGCGCGCGGTGCTCGGAAGGTATAGGGATCCTTGAGGAAGCGCTCCCACTCCTCCGGGTACTCCCGTTTGGCGTCTGCTACGGTGAGCCCATCCCAGACACCGGGATTGATCTCGGACATTTGCGGTTTCTCGATGACTTTGACGTTGCATTGGGGGCCGCCTGGCTGCTTGGGGTCGGCCGCAACCATGAACGGCCACGCGGTGTGGTGCGAACGGCGGCGAGCGGAGGTCCATATCTAAGGGGGAAAAAAAAATAAGTGAGCAGCGGGACTTTGCACAGGATGATAGCGGGCAAGCGAACCACCAAGCGGCTCGTCTTTGGATCGCGCCCCCGTTCCTTCAGTGACTTGGCACGGCGGTCAAGGACGAAATCTTTCAGTTGCGCAGCGTATTCCCATCCAATGTCGGAGAGATCGGCATCGATCTTATAGGAGTGCTCGTGAAGTGAGTGTCCTGACTGAAACAAGCCCTTAATGAGCCAACAGCTGACTGGCTAGAAGTCAGCCGTACGCGTGCGAAGTATATGGTCCGGTATCGGTTGTGAATGTTCATCAGGAAGAAGATTATTCTGGACTACGCCACATAAGTCACACATACGGTGCGGCACAGCCCTAATTTATTTCCTTACCTGCAGATAGCCCCGGACGTTCTAGAAGTACTGCGTTGAGCGACAGGAGACGCCGGCGAAACGTGAAGTGACCTTACATTGACCATAATCTTTTCACCAACCTAAGTTTCACGGGCGGTGAGCTGAACAGCAATGATGTACACAGCGGCGTAGAAAACACACATTGATGATCCGGATGGACGGAACATCGAGCTCGTCCACAGTCTCGTAGTGCTTTTCGTGTTCCCTTATACGATTATAGTAATCCTGCACGGCGAGGTCCGAATTCCACGAACGATACTTCACAAAGCATGGAACGGTCAAACAAGCAATAACCACATGAGAGGGAGGAAGCGGCCGGAACGTACATCCGGTGAAGAGATCTTCACACTGCGAATATTACGTTCTATAATCGCAGGGTCGTCACAGATCGATTCTGCAAGCGGTAAGGTCAGGAAAGGGAGCGCAATGAAACCAAACGTAGCAGTTACGACCTAGGATCACAACGTGTATGCCCTCCTTGCCAAACTTCTCATAAACTCTCTGCCGTTGTTCACGGCGCCCATTGTTGGCGTCGTAGATAACGCACTGGCCGCCAGCGTTGAAAAAGTCCCATATGAGCTGCTCACAGCCATCCAGAACCTTTTGGCGCAGTTCGATGGTCTCAGGGCTTTTCTTCCCTAAGGTAAGGTTGGCGCCGTAAACATACAGCAATACGCCCGTGATCGATCAGCCACGCACCGAGTGTGAAGTAGTCGGAGGGGAGCTTCTGGGCGCCCCCTATCGTCTTTCGCCGGTAGTCACCCAGAGAGACGACCTGAGTTTTTATCCCAGCCCATCGGAGATAGCGTTCGAGGGCTCTGGATATGTGGGTCTTGCCACGAGCAGGCAGCCCGACAGTGACGACAAGGATCTTTCCTGCATGGAATAGGAGCCCGGAAGCAGTTGTGTAAAGTGGTGCGACCATTGCAATGGAGATAACGATAGCTGGTCAAGCGAAGTGTTATTGCTCGTTGCTGAGACTCGAGCTCCGATAATATAATCAGGAGTACATAGGGTATTGATTGACCCTAACCCTAATGCATTCATCGGGGGAGAAAAGGGCATACAACATTATTCTACTGCATCCCGAGCCAGACACCCTCAATCTCGACATATGACAATGGCCAAGTATATGTCAGAGACACAACAAGAGGGGGGCCCCGAAGGGAAAAGCATACAGGTGTAAATCGCACACTGAGGGTGCGGTTGGCCATGGGGATATAAGATCAGCAACCTTTGCAAATCGCACACAGCATACAATCCATTTCGAAGGGGTCCCGAAGGCCCGAGCAGAACAAAGGGACCCGAGCACGGGTTATGCAACCTTTCTGTCCGTAGCAGACGCCCGATAGTCCTCCATCTCTTGGTCCAGCTGAGCGACTGACTTCTTGACGCGCTTGGGTCCTTTCTTTGTGCGCTTTTTGGGCCCGGCCACAAAAATCACAGGCGTGTTACTCTTCACCGGACGCTGTCTAGACAATAGTAAATGGTGTAAGTTTTCGCCGTCAGACAGCGTGACTAGAGAGAACTTCAATCTGTGACATACGAGGAAGGCGTAGGACGCCCTTCGCTTGGAGTCGAGTCTGGCACTGGTCGGGCAAGAGGGCCGGAAATACGAGATAACAAAGAGGGCTGCTCTTTAACCGCCTCGGGCAATGGTTCGTCGCCGTCCGTCACCAATTCAATTTTGAGTTTGTGTTCTAGTTTTAGTTAGTTGATTGCTTATATATACGCGCGAAGTGAATTAAAAAAAAAAAAAACTTACTGCCGTCAATCACCTTGCCGTTGTACTTTGACCGAGACGAAACAGCATCCGTAGCGCGTTGAAAGGTGACAACTGCCATTCCCTTTGATCGCCCTTGGTTATTGTAGATGATGAACATCTCTTTTATCGGGCCCACTGTTCTCTTGAATAGTTCCTGCAAGTAATGAGGGTACTATGGACGGGGTAGAGAATGTGAGTGTACGCACCTCAATCTCGGTCTCCGCAACATCCATAGGTAAGTTGCTGAGTAATATTTTGCTTCCCAGTTGCAACGCCTTCCTCGACAGAGGTGAAGTGCTTCCGTTCACGGCTGCTGCACCGTTCGCTGTCCGCCAAGCAGGCGCAGCTTGGCCAGCACTTGTTCCAGTCAGTTGTCGCTTTGTCCCATGATAGGCGTTCAATCGCGCAGAGCCAGCCCTTGTCTGTCCGCTCATTTTGAGATTTAGGAAGGTTGTTTCCTTCGGAGATATATCGACCTGAGTGAGGCAAAAACAATGAACATCCGCGGGGGTTCTTGACTCAGAGTTTGGCGCCTTATTTCGTGCGTATCACGTGTCCGTTGCAGGTGGCTTACACAATATGCGATGGCCACTTACTCTTATGGAAGACTCACGAAGAACTTAGAAACCTTCAAATCATCTCTCTTCACAACCACCACCACCTTCCTATCCACTCCGTTCCCAGCAGTAAGCTATTGCCGGTGTCCTGCTATCTGCGCTCACATGTCGCCCCAGACTCTCTCAATGGTCCCATTCAACCTCTGGCATTGCAGATAGATTACTGATGCTTATTCAGGCTGAGCATACTTACAAGTTTGATGTCAAGGTAACGCCAAATTCTGCGTGATGACGTTGCATAACTGACCCCGATGATAGATGACCTGCGGCGGTTGCTCCGGCGCCGTGACTCGCGTCCTGGAGAAGGCCAAAGATTCCGGGGGCGAGTACCACGGTTACGACCCCGATAAAGTCCAAAACTGACTTGTCCGGTTCAGTCTCCGAGTACAGTGTTAGTCTGGATACCCAGGAAGTTATAGTTAAAGGAACCATTCCTTATGATGATGTCCTCGAGCGCATCAAGAAGACAGGGAAGGAGGTTAGTGTGGACATGATTTCCAGAAAAACTTTCTCTTATCGATCTGCATTTAGGTTCGCTCTGGAGTGACTGTCGAGTAGACAATGGCAAAGTTTCGGATGTTAATAATGTAGACGGGTTATCTGAAGTTACCCCTGTTGCAGGATTGAAACAGCGTCCCGCGTGTCAGTTCTTCGATCCCTCAGGGTTCAGGCCGACACCCTGGGAGTAAAAATACTTTCCTTCCATCTAAAGCTAGGACCGGTGTCTCTCGCTGGCCCTCGAATGAGAAATCATTGCTGCTGGGCCACCCTCGGCATATCTTCGGCTTCTTGATCACCTAGCACTCATCTCTCGACTGTGCCAGCTCAAAGAAGATGCTAGCTTGTGTTCTACTTCGTATGGTCCCGCTGCTACACCACGGCTAACTTAGACTAGACAGTCAACCTGTCCTATCGTCATTAATTAAGTTGGAGACGAGAAACCTCGGACTGCGTCAACCTCGGACTGCGTCACTATATCCGCCACCATTTCTGGCATACCCCCGCAATCCGCTCCCAAAAGATATTTTCCGGGTAACACAATCATCGAGTACCTTACTAAATGGCATTTCTCCTTGGACTCATACAAGATACAATTGACGTCACAACCGAGGGTGTTTCGTCTGGCCATTGCAGGGCAGCAACCACTCTTGACGAACCCAGCGATACAATGACGATAACCTCGTGCGCAGGTCTGGTTCTGGTTCAGCATGTCGCTGCGTCAGGGTCGTCGATCCAAATCGCCAAGACTTGTTCAATTCTCCCCGTAGAAAGGTGCACTCATTCTTGATAGTTTGGGACACGAGGTAGCCTCATTTTCATCGTCCAGCAATGTTTTGGCGTCCCTCTTCTACTTGCTGGACCAGTGCCATATTCCACAACCTCTCCAACTCAATTCCATGCTCCCGCGGGAAGCCAGCTGATCTCTTGGCTTTTTCCTGGACGCACTACCTCCCATGGACCGACAACTATTGCACTGTGTTGACGGTCGTAATGTCGTGATGCTCAACGCGCGTGGAAAATGACGCACAATCGTCTCTACACCTGTGGTACGTCTTTGGCCGCACACGGTTACACGTCCAAGCTGCCGGGCAGTCCGAGGTGGATCAGAAGGTATTCGTCAAGGGGCGATTGGACCCCCTGAATACACTTGGACTGGTGGCTCATTTTTTTATCTTTTAATTTTTTAATTTTTTTTTTGGGGGGGTGGGGATTTTGACGGGGTCGAAGTATTTGTCGTGGAAATGTCCGCGCTCGGCTTCGGTCCAGGCAAGAGCGTGCTCGTTGGTCTTAAGGACATGCTGGGCAAGTCGCTCTTCTTCCAGCCACAGGAAGCTGTATTTGTTGATCCCCATGTCGGTAAGTCTTTCTTAGGTGAGACGTAGCCCCGGAATAAAGTATGGTGGGTTAGTGGGTAATGGCTTTAGGGAGAGTAAAGGGTCTTCGGAGCATCGGCGAATGATACGGAAGTCCTCTGGTAGTCTTAGCATAGTATTTCAGAATTGCTCATCTATGGCCATTATCCGGAACAATATTATTCACAAGGTTAACGCTGGGCGGTAGTAAATCACCGCGTGTGACCGGTTGCTTGGTCCTATCACCCACGGACATGGAGTCATGTAGCGGTCCTGAGCTTCTATAAGACTGGGCACAGCGACTAGCATTGACCCGGAACTGTGTTGTCATCTCAAAATATGTATAACAAGAATAAGAAGGTGATGGAAATGCGGTGCGGGTGCCCATGTACATTTGATTGAAAACTACTGTTTCCCTGGCTAGATCTGCCACGGGAAGGGGGCATAAAAGGCGATTTCACACCATACCCCGTTCCTGTGTTTTGCCGTCGTTTGTAGGAAAAATGAAGACGATCACAGATCCCGAAGCCTGAAGATGATCCCCTGACTTAGTTTGACACGTTCGCTCGGCTGACTGGGCGCCAGTATCGTTTCGTGTTTCCCGTCCGACTCGGAGTCTTATCTACCGTCCGGTCTTCTTGACCTCCCAGAGGCCCATGATTTCCAAAGAATCCTAGCAAGACGCAGGTTAAGCGAGCTTCAGTGCTCCAAAACTTGGCACCAACGGACGGTATCATAGTCATAATCATGGGCGTTCGGGATCATGGGCGTCGCATGGGCCCCGGCACTTTAGTCGACTTGGCAGCGGAGATCTGTGAGCTTCGCGAACAGCCACGCCCGAGAAAGCAAAAAATAAGCAAAAAGTTCAGCCGACGGCTATTCAGCGCGTAAGTCATGGCATGCGTGGAGCTGTGGCCGTGGCTTACTCTATTGTGCAGTACTGTATAGAACTCGAGTCGGGGCCAGTGCACATTAGGTGTACATGGTAGGCCAATTCCAAGTTTGCAATCGGCTAAAGCGCATACAGTACGTGTCTGGACAAGCCGATGGCACCGCAATCTTCGTGTCGATTGTGTCGTAAATGCCTTTTCTCTGACAGAGACGCCACCAGCAAAAGGGCTTGGTTGCGTGACGTGAATGAGTCAGTGCCAGTCGGCTTCTCTTCTTCGTTACACACAGACCGCAGCGTATTCGGCCGATTTCTGACGCTTCGAGCAATTTTGTTGCCAATACACTGGCATGCGTAGTTTTAAACAGACAGCGGGACCGTTGCCACTCTTGGCCCAGAGCTGAATTTTTTTCGCCATTGACAGACGCCCCCTAAATGATATTTTAGCAGAGCCCCGCTTCGTTTCGCGGTAGTTAGTAGTTAGAATCTGTTCCATCGTGATTCCATGGCTGGAGCAGTTCAGTAGGTCATCTCCCGGTACTTAAATTCGTGACGCGCACGGCGTTAATGGAGAGGCAGATTTCCTACGAGCTTTCTGCAATGCCCTCTGGCGTCACCGAACGACCGAAACATACCACCGGTCGCCGACATCATCGGTACGCCAATCGCCGGAATTTCGACGATTAGCACTGCTATTCCTACATCATCTGCCTCTGCGGTTCTGCTTGCATTGTCAAATACGTCTGCAGAGCAAAAACTGTAGGTATCGCAGGCTGCATTGTGCTGGTGTCTCTTTGTTGGTGGTTGAGGCCATGACGGCTTAACTAGGCCGCTTCTCCCAACTGTTCAGGGCTACTACTATGTCAGTATACGGTGGCAAGCCGTAACAACCCGTCTCTGGGCTTCTTAATAGGCACGTCCTCCCTTATTACCTTAAACGACCGCATCAGTTGGGAAGGTGAATTGGCCCCGTAGCATTTATGGACTTAGCTGACCGACCTGCAGACGACTCGGACGTCTTGGGTATTTTCTCGTTCCATGACGAATCTCCGCATATTGGCCTCCTTGGGTCAAGCCGCTACCTATTCGACGCAGGCTCCTGCTGGGCCGTTTCCGGTCATGCTTGTGGGCTACCTCATTGCCGTTTCGTCCTGTCACAACAGGTTTGCGGTCGGTACTCATCTGCTCGTTCGCCACCTATTGGGATTGCGTGAACGCCGGCGCAAATGCCTTCGTTGGAAGTCTCGAGGAGGACGTGGCTTTCTATCTATCTTGGGCTTTTCAAGCGTCATATCCGCCATGGTGATGATATGTATTGAAGTGGCGCTCCCACTGGTACCCCATTCAGGGCTCGGCGCATTCTGTGCACCTGTCTCTGCGATGCACTTTGACCATACCCGTCACTTCATTTCCCTTTGTCTCTCTTGAACACCGCTCTGTAGTCGGCGGTTTTTCATTTCTGGTTCCAAAATAGTACCAGGCCTACGCCCGCACAACGTTGATATGCAAGCTACAGAAATCATGGACGAGACTGGCCACGGGAGCGGGGAAGTAGGTACCACATAGCAGGGGAAATGCGGACAATTTTTGCGTCTTGAGGACCGTGGACCATCTGGCACTCTTTTGCACTGATGTACGTAGGTGTGGGAACGAATTGTCACGTTTATCATCCGTGAACATCAAGGCGGACCCAACACGGGTAAAATCTCGTCCGGATTCATTGGGGTGTGAGTAATATCGGGGTACCAACGTAGTTGAACCCGGACTTTGTTCGCAGGGTTAATGATTGGGCGTGTTGCGCTCATCCTGTTGAATCACAGGGCCAACCGATTCTCAGTGACCAAATTCCAGCACGCACTCCTACTCATGCGATGATTTGTATCACATACGTCATTCCCCCCAGTTTCAACATTTGGATCCCAGGTCGTTCATAGGATTAGACCGGAAATGACCATTTGGGTTGTCCTATCTCTGGCTGGGTACGGTATCGCTGTTTCCCTCTCATGACCTCAATTCTGGTCGAATATGCCCACGACCGTGTTGCCAAAGTGGTTACTTGTGAGGCATCGGCATCATCACAGCTATCAAGGAAGCGGGATCAGTTGATTTTCCCCTTCATTATCAGCTCTTTGAAACCACTATAAGTTATTTCTTAACTCGGAAAGCGATGGGTTTTTTTTTTCTCTCCACAGGGTGATGTGGTTGCATGACTTCTATGTGGTGCAACGGGGCGTAATGGCATGGTGGCGTGGCATGGAAGATTAGCTTATGTCATCAAATATTGGGGTCGGGCTTTCGCTCCCAACTCGTGACGCGTGGTGAAGCGAGTGAGGGCCTCACATCGTCGGTAACGTGCGAGAACTTGGCCAAAAATTTAGAGATGATACATAATATATTTATTGTTGTACGTCTTTGTACCACGAAGAAAAAGCTTTTGTCCGATTATTTCCCGGCCGTCGGATTTACCGATTCGAGATGAAATTTCTTTGGCAGGCCTGGTGGGTCAGGCCGGTCAGGTCCAGCTCGGTCTGCCCTTTTCCATCTTTTTTTTCGCCCCTCTTGAGTGTTATCTCATGGACCATCAAGACGTGCAGCAGCAACAGAAGGACTTTTTAAATACCCTATTCACTTCGGATGGAGGCGCTGAGGACGTTCGACGCGGGAATGAATCTCACCATCCAACTTTGTATGGTGGCGCCCTGCCTTCATCTCCACAGACGACCATGCCCCCCTCTAACTCAGTGATACCCAACGTCCCCCTCGACTTCGAAATCGTGACACAACTGATGGGCATGCAAAGCCAACAATCTGGGTCGATAGGCCAGGGCCAGTATAGCCCGCAGCTCGTACTCGAGCAACGCCTCAAGCTTAATCAATTGCAACAGTTGCAGTTACAGAACCAGATTCTTCAGCAACAGGTACGCCGGATCTTGTCCCCTATCGTTGACCTCTTTAATGAATTGGCGCTGTGTACATTCCTTCACCGTGATTTTTAGCTCGAATTATTGAATGGCCAGGGTAGTACGTCTTCCATTGATGGCTCAAGTGACCGACAGAAACCTCAAACCCATTTTCTTGGCCTCCCCACACCCGGTGAGTGCGGTCTTCTGACTCACCACCGTCACCCCAGACCGACAAGACCAACCTCACTTCAGTCAATTCCGCCGAGCTCCACGCTCAATCTAGCCCGAACACGGACTACATCTCCCCCATTACCCTCAGCTATGTCGATACTACGCCCTTTAGGTCCAACGGCCAGTCACAGCTCCCTCCCGATATGCATCTCCCTCCTCATCATATGTCGGCCGCCCACGATGCCCGCTCCGCGCCAGCCAATCTGGTCTTTAATACGACACCACCTATCCCCCTACCCTCACCTGGAGAGTTAGATTTAGATCTTTCGCCTTTAAGTCCCTGGATGGATGCATATAACCCCGATCCCTCTCAGCAACGACGAAGTAAACGCACTGCGTCACCACATGAAGAAGAACAAGCGAAATTCGCTAGACAACGTCCGTCACCCTCGCTGCGCGCTCATCCCACCCCGAACTCCACAAAGCGTGTGTCGCGCGGCACAAAATCTGCATCTTCGACACCCCTTCTACGCTCCACACGCGCCGGGGCACGCAAGAGCGGCAGCATTGGCGAGGGACCCGGGGATACCCCTTCACCGGTAGACTTGTCAATGCCCCCACCAGTTGCACCAGCTTCGCAGTCCGAGCTCGGATCATCACCTCCTTCAACGAACTCGGCCGTCTCAAGTACATCGGGTTCTTCTGGCCATGTTCATAATATAACGCCTGTCACACCTGCTAGCATCATGAATCTGGGGGGGCTTGGCATAAACAGTGGGCTTGCGCCTCCAACAAGTGCAGCAAAAAATGACGCCAAGGGTAAATCCGTTGGTCGTGGGAAAGATACGCAAACTTCCGCGCTTTCAACCAAAAAAGGCAATGGGCTTTCACTCGTGAGCCCAAGCTTGAAGCCTATTCTACCCGGTAAATCGAGTACCTTCTCTCACGAAAGATAAGACTGATCCCACACACAGCCGGAAATGTGTATGGTTCTAGTATCCTTGCCTCGTCCCTGCCGTCGCCTGTCCTCCGTAAAACGTCGCATAAAGCGGCTGAGCAGAAGCGTCGTGATTCACTTAAGACCACGTTCGATGACCTACGCACGCTGCTTCCCCCAATCCCGCTACCCACTGAGGATGGCTACCCAGATGAGCCGATCTTACCAGGGGCCATGCCTCCTCGTGGGCCACCCAGAGGCAACACAGACGGCCCGAATCGCGGCATCAGCAAGTTACAACTCCTGCGGTGTGGAAACGAGTACATCCGTCTGCTCAAGGAGAAAATCTCGAGGCGTGACAATGAAATGGCGCTTCTCCGCTTTGAGGTGCGACGTTTGCGCGGGCTTACAAGCGAGGACGTCTGGCGAGATGGTGCAGAAGATATCGATTTAGAGCGTGACGTTGATCAAGGCGAGCTTGGCCCATGGCGCCGGGGTTCAAGCGCATATGATGGAGACGAAGGAGACGAAGATATGGCAGAGTAGCGCTACTGATCTACTGGATCGATTTTGGGCGCCGGTTGCATTGCTCGGTGTAGTGATGATTAGGTATTTTGCAGCGGACCTCTCAACGAAGAGGATTTGTGTTTATAGCGTCGTCGCGACGTATGTGCAACCTTGTACCGTCTCCTGACAAATTCCTTCTCTGTATCGTACGTGGGCTGATGCTGACTGGATTGATCTAATGTTTTTCTTCCTCCCCGTCTCTGACTCCAAACCTCTCTGAGACTCCAACCGGCTTCAGTCCCCGGCTACGTTCTGTGTTTTTCCACCCTGTCGTCTTTCTTCTCCCCTGGTCTGATACGACCTTGGCCGGTCCTCGTGATTCTCTCCCATCTTGCTCCAGAGAAGGAACCCCACATACGATCCGGCTTGGGGTCGGGTACCTTATTTACTGGCTTGGGCCGGGGTTCCTAGACGTCCCGCTGTGTTTCCGAGTCGGAGTTTCATGCCATGATTGTCACTTAAAACCACAAAACTACTCGGGCGATATTAACCTTGTCTGGCGAGGTCGACAATCACACACGCTCTGGTCGGCCGTGACCGTGGCAGCATTCCTAACTTTTCTGGGGATGATACCACAATATGATATGTTCAGAGATCGTGGCTACTCTTAGATGATGATGTCTGCTGGTAGTGGGGGTAATGGGGGGTAATGAAGTCCGGCCATTAACGATGTATTGTTTATTTTTCTCGCCGCCACCACCAGAGGGGGAAGGGGTATCTGTCCGCTCGCTCGCAGTCGTCATAAGTCGTCTTTTTTTTTTTTTTAACACATACATCGGATGTGAGTCAACGCATGCCTCCATACTTTTAGCTGTTACTCACTCAATATTCCATGTGCCCATTGTCAGTTGTCTCCTGCGAGTTTCCAATATTCCATATCTCCGCGTTCAGGGAGGCGCACACGACCGCCTTCAACCCTTTTTTTTTTTTTTTTTCACCCAATTTCTGTGCACCGAATTACAAAGATCTACTTATGCGCACCCGCGACCCGTGTGCCACCTATACCACCTTTCTGGCTCGCATCACATAGAGGTGGTGTGGACATGGGCCATTAAGGAAGGTCTAGAAGGGGACACAGAAGCCCCCTACGAGCTTGCGAGCCATCCAGCAGGTGAGGTTGGGCGGCTCGCCCTGAGCGCTTCAGCACGCCGCTCTTTCCCGTACTGTGATTCTTTCTGACCCACCCATCAGCCCGAGATAGTTTGTGTGTGTGGACGCGGCGGGCTCCCGAGAATCAACAAGGGTGCCAGTATGTCACACTTGGCGACAATTCGATCGCCGGTAAGGCTAGCGTGTCGGCCGCCAAAAATCCCCCCTTCCTCCTCCTCTCCGCCGCCGCACCGTGCGTACCGTGGATTATGAGCGTCTTGTGTTGTTGTGCCCAAGCTAAAATTAAAAACCAAGTCTGCCGGCCATCAAAGCGTCGGGTGAATCGGACATGAAGCAGTGACGGCATCATTATAGCGCCGCACTCCGTGGTGCATCGAGTACTCAAATCGTTCACAGAAGACCTTGAGGGTATGGGCTTCTAAATTCAAATATTTGAGCCTGGAGTCCAATTTACATTGGGTGGAACGACTTATTGTGCCATTGTTGGGGGAGATCCAGCGAGATCTTGAGAACGCGCTGTGCCACTTTTTTTCTTGAGAGGTACAGAACACTTCGTAGCACGCTAGTTACGTAGAATCCCGTCTAAATGAGGTATGCCCCCACCAGTTAACTCTAGCGAGCGATAGGAAAGATAGTCACGGTTACTATGCACGTTGCTGCTGCGTGAAGTCGCTTGATAAGAGGTAAAGGGTTTGCGTAAACAGGCCCCGAGTACTGCGGAAGATACCAGTATGATTCGAGCACGTCACCGGCTGTCTGTCACAGGATTGCGAAGTTGTCGCCAGTTGCGTGCTTCGCCAGCGGGTTTGAGAAAGCAGACCCGATCCCGCTCTGGATGAAGGCTGAGGATCGGTTCGAGAAGCAGTCTTCTTTTCTGAAATAATGCGGCCTTGAGAAATCGTCGATCAAAGAGGTCCAGAGTCCCCAATTTATTTTTTTTCTTTTCCTTTCAGCGGAGTACAATTGCCGCCGAAGTGGTGGCTGGATCCTGGGGGTGTCCACCCAAGCCAAGTGAGGTATAGTCAGGTATTTGGAATGGAACCATTCCAAGATAAGATCTCAGATAACGATGGAAACCTTGTGTGAGCCACGGAGATGTGCGAATCTGAGATCAGAACTCGTGTCCCTGATGTTACGCGATACAACGTTTTCACTCTTCTTCCCCAACCGTCACCATGTCCCACCAGCCCGGACGAAGTCCTCTGTACGTTTTGCACGGATATTTCCAGCAGTAGGCTCATTGGCTCCAACACCCCAGCTCTGCGGTGTTCTTGCTCCACATCGCCTTGGAGGTCCCTTTGGCCATCCAAGGCATTTGGGCACCCACATCTCTTCCGTTCCTTCAACTCAACAACACCACAATTGTCATGCTGAAGGTGTGTTGGAACATCCAAAATAGGAAGTGCTGCACTTACTTTACCTTCAAAAAAGATGTACGCGTCGCTAGTACTGAGTGTCTGCATTATCGCGCTGCTCTGCTATCCTCTACCGGGTGAGTTGTCCCTATATATATGTGGAACATGCAATTGGGAATTAAGACGTCCCAGAATTCCTCCCCGGGAAGCGGGCCCTTGCCATCGGCCTTTGCGTGTACCATAGTATCTTATCGACCGTACTCTTTCAAGCTCCGCGCTTCATTCCGTACTCATTCGGCCCCTTCCTCGAAGCGTCAGTACGGTGTTCGCGCCACTCCGGTCTGCGCTGATCTTACGTCTTGAATTTTAGGTACAAGCTCTCCCCCGAAATCGTTTGGGGCTGTATGCACGGCTTTTTGGGTCTTGGCTTCGTCGGGTGGTGGCAGGGCACTGTGGCATACACACAGATGATGAAAAGGGCGGAATAGGTGTACTTTGAGCTACACCGCACACAGTCAGTACTGCTTCGGCTAATGCACCGGTTTCAAGGCTATAGGTGAGAGACGTAGGATTAACTGGTGTATGGGACTAGGGCATTCTCGGCGGTGACTCTTGCGAACATGGTCCGTGTGTGCCAGTGGGGCTCCTTGTACATGGCACCGCGGTGAGAGGGAAATTGATGCGTGCGCACATGCCCGTCGAAGTAAGCAGTGAGCTTGGCACCATGACAGTGCCCATGTACGTATATTAACGGCGGCGATAAATGAAGAAATGGGTTCCAAGACAGGGGACGAGCAGATCGTCGCCGACCCAAACACGATGCAGGTTAGATGCAGGATATAGGGGTCACATGGTAGTGGTCCTTCACATTCCCGTTTAGCTCAGTTGGTAGAGCGCGTCACTAGTAAATCGGGCGGTTGTCTGCTTACTCAATGACGAGGTCAGTCGTTCAAGTCGGCTAATGGGAATCCTTTTTTGTCCTGGTCTCGTGGACGCGGAGCGCCTTCGAAGTAGGGCCACGAGCGGAAGGGGACCAATTAGCTTTTGATCTGATCTCCGGCCAAAACACCGTCGTGCATTCTTTTTGCATTTCTCTGGGGTACAAGCGTCAATTGCTCAATTATCCCGAGGGTCAAGGCGCAACACGAAACACATGATAGGTCTCAAAACCAACACCAACAAGGGCAGCCGAGCCTCGGCCCGAGTCACAATGGACATGCCCGGGTTGAATGGCACGAGTCATCTCAGCTTTGTCCAGGTCCAGATGCCAGACGCCGGACGTATGGACCCATTCAACTTGAGTGGCGGTGGCGACTGCGACCTTCTCCGCGGAGTCGATTGCCACCTGTAAGAACCTTACATACATATAATTTATGGCGCCACATCGGCGTAAATATTGTAAGGATTGGACACAGATGTCGCGTCTAACCAAAGCACGAGAAAAGCGATGATAAGATATGGTCAACAGCTTGCGGTCGCCATAGCTGGTCGGTCCGAATGCTGTGGCTGCGGGGAAGTTGATGGCCTGAGGGAGAGAGAGATAATAATAAAAATAAAAATAAAAACCTCTACACATGGACTCGGGGGTAACAATAAGCCGGATGCCTCTAGACCGTTTTTGTGTAGACCTTTTTTTTTTGGTTGCTGTCCATTCTTGCTCCAGGTCCAAGCTAACGATTATTTTTATTCTGGTGTCGAATTCACTTGCCGCGTTGTTGTACTGTAGCTTAAATTTTGCCTTTTAATATTTTTTCTTTTCGCAGATCCATTTTTGTGCACCTTGGGGGGTGAGGCCAGTGAGGGGCTTACGTGGCGGATCCACCTTCTCTTGCAATCGTCCTGGCCTTACTTCATTCGTGTTCGCGGTGAAGTGCGGTCAGGACTGTTCCTTTCGGGCGAGTGTTCTTGATCGACTGCACGTGTAATTTCTCCGATAGCCCAGCCCAGCCTAGCCGCACTCGAACCTGCCAGTGTGCGCACCCTCGCAAGCGACATTAGCATTGCGCACGTCGGACTCCTTAGTGTCGGGGGCAATACGTGACCCGCAAGGCAGCGGGTGATCGATTAGGGCAACAAAACGATCGGCTGACAGATTGTGTTGGGGGCCATCCTATCCTCTACTATCCCCTTGTTCACACACTACCGCAAGCGCGCGGGGGAGGGGATCTTTGGCTTTCTGGATCGGTCCACCTTGAAGGGGAAGACCGCCTCAGTCTTGTATAGTTCGTGGGGGCTGTTGCACTGTCTGGGCCACCCCAGGTGTGGCGCGGCAAATTCCAGAAACAGAAGAGGCAAGCCCGAGAAGCACAGCGACAACAGTTCCTACCAACCCTGGCGCCCAGAGCACATGCGCATATATCTGCATGTTCCCGCCAGCGGTGAGTTGGGAATGGGGCCGAACATCTGATGGAGCCACAAATTCAAATTTCTTCTGTTTTAATGTCCCTTCACAACAAAGGAGATAGCCTAGACAGTCGACGCTGATGTATTGCCGTAGATAGACAAGGAGGCTACCATATGAGCTGATCCAGGTCACGGGAGAGCGGAACAACGAATGGGCGCTTGCAGAAAAAGGCAAGGGTCTGACAAATGATTATCGCAGTCTGTGACTGGAGGAACTCTGTCAGGGTTTGACAAGGGGAGCAAGCTGCTCAATGTTGACAAGAACAGTAAGCGTTCGGCCAACATGGACCAAAGCCCAAGCTGGATGGGGTTGTGTGGAGAGAGGATACCGTTAACTGGGTATTCGAGGAGAGACCGAGAGCCCTCCAGTGGGCACACAGGAGCCGCCGTTCCGTGTAGAATTCCTTGCTCGAGTGGGGGACTAACAGACTGACGGATCCAAGAAAAGTTGATGACAGCGTGATGCTGATGATCTGAAATTCGTGGACTGCAGGGTCACAGCACTCTACTGTACACCTTACGTTCGCGAAGTTGTTGACTCCATATGATGTGTGATGGCGTAGTCCCTGTTCGTAGGCCCCAAGCCCGAGTGTGAGAAGAGCACAAGCTAGGAATAGCAGTCGTTTCCGGCCAGCGATCACGAAGGGCAAAGCAAAACGTGATCCTCGGGTCGCGCGGCGGAGCTACTCTGGGGATTTCCGGGCGGCGGAATGTATCAAAGAACCATCGTGAGTCGTTAGAGTCGTCTGAGTACCAGATCGAGTCATTCACTATGACTTTTGGTTCCGGAATCGGGAACTGGTAGGTTGACCCGCTCAGGAATCTGGGTGTGGAAGAAACCGAGGCTTTTCTAGGCCCAATTGTACAACTTGGGAAGGTAGGGCGCCCAAAGGCCCCAAAGACGGTTAGCCGCGCTGTCAGTAAGGGGATGTGCCAGTCCGTCCAAATTGTCGGGCATGAGAGATCCACACTAGAGGCGCTGCATTGGACAATTGTGTCTCCACAGCAACGGAGGCGGAACGCGGGAGACGGTGTAGACGTGGGGGAGAAGCTGAGATAGAACTGGGTATAATTGCGCCCAGGGGCCCAGACAAGGCCAAGGCTGAGGCTCTGTTTCATATCAGAGCGGGTCCAGTAAGCTGGAAAAAATAATACGTATTTAAAGTTATCTGAAAGGGAGATAAGATCTTATGGAATGTGTGATAGGTGGAGGGGAAAGACCCTGAGAAGAAGAGCGGAGTGAAGACGTACAGAATGGAGCATCGGAGCTTCTCTGTCTGACAAATAAATAAATAAATAAAATTTGAGGCTAACGGGAGGTTATCGTTTGTGGGAAAAAGGTAAACAAAACCACGTGTTGTCTATTTATTTACGTTTCACAAAACTGCCGTTTGAGTATAACAGCCGGCATTCACTCGTCTGTTTATTAGGCCACCACGCTCACTGCTCCACCCAACACCTGCGATATATAACCCCCCACTACCATCCTTACCCTGATAACATGGCCGTTACTCTCCCTATCCATCCCCCTACTCTTCCACCCCATAAACGTCGTCGTCGCACCGCTACTTCTGTCTTTGCGGGCGATTTCGACCCTCGACCATCTAGGGACGTCCTTACTAGCCTTCTGAACGGCGTCCCTCGTTACACCCTTGTAGAGTCTGGAGACGACTTGAAGCGGGAAAGGCGGAAGGATAAAAAGGCGCGCGAAAGAGTAAGGAAAAGGGCCAAATCGGCCCAGGGTGACCCCGTAAATGGTGAATCGGGCGCTCACCTCGATACTCTTCCCCCCATCGCCGATACTCCCTTACATTCCAAAGATTTCCTTTTTGAACCCCCGTCTTCGTCAGCCTGGGGTTCCCGGCCGGTGTTACACCTCGCCACCACACAGCGTTCTGTGTCGGTCACGCCGCCACCTATGCCATCATCCCCTCCTATGACACCGGACCCCTCCATCTCGTCTAGCACGTCTCGGACATCGTCCAAGAGACCGCACACTCCAGGAGATGATTCCGACCTAGATGAGTCGCATGGTGACATGTCTGGAACACCCCCCGCACCTCGACCTCGCAAAAAACGTCCCGCAGCACGCAAAGGGTGGAAGGGCTGGGTGGAGGGGTCACCGCCGCCGTCGGAGAAGTTGATAAACCTTGATGCTGTGCAAGTCTTGGAAGAGCGGCGGACCCGGAGTGGTAAAAGTTTCGATGCGATCGGACTCGGAAAAGATTCATGGGTTTGAATTGGTGCGCCCTGTCCTCGCCAGTCTCTCGCCTTACACTTCTCTTACCTTGGCTAGCCTGGCTTACAAGCGATGATTGGCGCTGCGGTTTTGTGCTGCGGTCGGCAGTGCATACCGCTTATCGTATCCCTCCATATTTATATACTTTCACTCTCAGTTTTTGAATTCTTATCTGTTCTTGCTTTCTTCCTTGGATTTCATCCCCTTCGGTCGGTTGCTCTGCGTTCTCATGTATATCCCCCCTCATTTCATCCTGTTATGTTGGCCAGCTTTTGCGCGATCTTTCACACATCAGTACCATCCACATGTATTTCATACGCCCCCTTTACCACTGCAGCCAGTATCCCCTTCCAGCTCTTGGGAAAATCATCTTAGTATTTCTTTGTATTTCTCCTTCGAAAGTAGATTACTGCCCAACAGAACGCCTGTCGTTTACAGGAAGAATTGATAGAAACGTTTTGCAAACCCCGTGCCCCTCTTTGATCCATGGAAAGGTGGGATGGGGACCGGATCAGGGTCGTATCAACAGAGGGAGAGAGTCGGGTCTCCCGGAGACAATGAGGACACCACCCGCCAAACTCTCGTTGCGTCTCGGTTTGACTTGGTGATCGATGACTCTCAGACCAGGATTTCCATATTTGGCCATCCCACCAGCCCGGCGCGGCTATCGAGTGTCGTCTGTTGTCGTCCTTGACATTGGACAAGTGGTCAACGTGGCAAACGGCACCCTCCCCTTTTATTTCTCGGGCTAGAAATGTACGTCAAACTTAAGCACGGGTGTTTGCCTCGCTTTTTGCAGTGATCTGGCGCTCTCCTGCGTGCTCCGCTGCAATGTGCTGACACACTCGATCGCAAACGCCTAAGTGACATACAACTGACGCTACGTCCGTCCAGACCTCCTTCTCACGGACTTGCCATGACGCTGTCACGTTTCTTACCTCCACCATTGCCTCCGCCTCAGTCATGGTACCCTGGACATATGACGCAATTCTCTCGGGTCCTTCCTGCCTTACTAGCGCGCACTGACGTGGTTCTCGAGTTGCGAGACGCCCGGCTACCTCTCACGAGCGTAAACAGAAACTTCGAAGGTGAGCAATCAACGTCAAGGGTACATAGAACCCCATTCCGGGGACAGCGGTGTGTTCTCGCCACCTCAGAAACGCACGTGTTGTGTAGGGTCTCGTCCCCCAGGCGGGTGCGCAGTGGATGGGCGTGCCCGACATGTGGCCAATCGAAAATGCTCTGGATATTCTTGCTCGGAGATTCGATTGCCCGAGTTCTTAGCACCTCAGTGGATTTCCATTTTCTCTTCCCCCCCCCCCCCCTCTTCCGCGAGGGCGTGTCCAGCAGGCTTGGAATGAGGCACTCATAAAATTTCGCGCCGAACCCTCACGCATAACTTGCGGTTGGAAACTCGATTTTTGCGGAACATGTCGCTGATACGATCGGCCTACCCAGGAGCCTTGAACCGATGGCGCACAGAGCGTGTGCGGCTCTCCGAACACGCCGCTGCTTCTTCCCCCCACGCCGGCGCCCGCGTGTGTGAGCGTGTAGTCGTGTTCAACAAACGCGACCTCGTCCCTGAGTGGGGCGTCGCGGTATGGACCTCATCTGCCTAAATGCTGGTTCGGGGGTCGCTGATCACACGTCATTGTGACCCGAACCGCAGCCCTTTCAGAAGGCTATGGCCGCAAAATTTCCCGACCAAAGGACGATGTTCGTTTCGTGGAATAGGCCGAACGATCTCAGAACGCTGAGCGGCCTGCTCGTGGGTATGTGTCGGCTCGTTTATCTGCTGCTCAGGCTGGATTTATCCACCCGGTGCGAATAGATGTTGCTCGGAAATACCCGCATATACCTGAGCTAAATGTACTTGTCGTTGGTATGCCCAATGTCGGAAAGTCTACGCTCTTAAATGCCCTAAGAGGCGTTGGTATCCCCGGTCGTACGTTTCCCTGACATCTGTCACCTGTAGGTACTCACAAATATTATCCGTATATACACAGCGACGCCCAAGGCCCTCCGTACTTCCGCTCAGCCAGGGCTAACGAAAGCTCTCTCCACACGATTGAAGCTGTCAGAAGACCCGCTTGTATACTCCTTTGACACTCCGGGAGTGATGTTACCTTTTCTCGGGCGCGGAGACAGAGGTGCCGAACGAGGTGTAAAATTGGCACTAATCGGTAGGTGCTTGGCCAGAACAGGTGCTTCCGCTATGCGTTTAGTAACTCACTTTGCGCCGGGTACAGCTGGAATCAAAGAAGGGTTATATGACAACGAGGCGCTCGCTGCCTACCTGTTATATCGCCTTAATGCACTCGATAAGACCAGTACGTTCCCGTGCATGGAGATACACCCCGAATCAACTGACCATTACTGGTGCTTTATTTTTCCCAATCGCTGATAACAGGGCCTGCGTATCTGACGCTATTGCCTGCGGAAACAATGCCGACTGACGACGTGCACGAATTTTTAGGCTCGCTATCGCGAAGACTCGGCATGCTGCAACGCGGCGGGGTGCCCGACTTGCCCCGGGCCGCGGGTTGGTTCGTGCGGTGGTGGAGAGATGAAGGCAACGCGGCGAGCACCCGCCGTACTGGGTGGGGCCTCGACCTTGAATGGCAAGCTGACGCGGACACGAGCGACGCCACAGTACAGGCCCACATGGAGGAGTGCATCGGGCGCTTTGTGACGGAGGATGTGCGGGAGGAAGACGAAGGCGGGGCGGTGAGTACTACGCAGGAGCGCAAGCGCCTCCGCGAGGAAAAACGGGCAAAGCGGGCACTGCGTACCAAGGCACGGTTGGCGGCCAAGCGTGCGGGTTGATTAATGGCACTGGCCGCGGAACCAATGGGCGGTTGCCGGTTTGTTCCCGCCGCTTATCTACTGTACAGCATACGGGAACCCAACAGCTGCTAGGTTCCCTCGCCCAGCGCTGCCAGAAATCAGATGGTCACATGCGCGATATCCTTTGCATCATTTTCTCGTATACGCGCTATCCCCATTGGATTCCGCAGGTCCAATCTAGCCTGTTGTATCGAGACGCCAGGGACTACTTTCGAGTGATTCCACCAGCCCATCAGGTTCTGTGTACAAACCGCCATTGGAGCACATTAATTTGTTAACTTTATCTTCCTCGGCTGTGGCAACCACAAGAAGGTTTGTGATTGAATCCACGTGTTCGTTAAGGTACGTGAAATAGGATTCAGTTCATCATAGGTGGATGGCACATCTCCGAGAAAATGCGCAAAATAAATAAAATGGTAATGATGGATGTGATCAGAACTAGAGAAACGTTCTGTGGCATCGTGCCAAGCTTCTAACTGTTGTGATGCAGATCAAGTAAGGCGGCCGTGGCCGTCGCGGGCTGCGAAAATTATACAAATCCCCACAAGAAACAGCTACCAAAGTGCGCAAGATGCCGATGGACATAGAAAACCCCGTGCGATCGCATCAACCGACCGTCGCGCTCTTCCAACAGCTTAAACATCATAGCTATCGCCTGCTCACAGCTGGTAGATGGCAGATGAGAAGTACAAAGCGATATTTCCAAATTGGGGCGCCTAATACGGCGTCCTCGCCGCACCTAGGACGCCCTACGTGATACTAGGAAGACAAGCACACCGCCTTAAGTTGACTAATGGCACGGTTGCATAAAAAATGGACGAGTCAGCGGCCCCGCTTCCACGGCCGGCGCTGAGGCGATGCAGGGTGTTCTAAAGCTAGGCCTGTCTCGTTCGAATCAAATCACCGCATCTGAGAAAAAAAAGAAGAAATTCAGTGGAGCCTTATGTTAGGTTTTTTTTTTTGATTATCATCACCACAAGCCAGCGATCGCTGTCACAAGACCACATACCGATCCCACAAGGAATGGTGTAGTAGCACCTATATTGGGACGACCCGCAGGTGTTGGGCTAAGTCGGCGCCACCCCACGGGTGAGCCCCCCAGCCTTCAGGGGAAAGGCCACGTCGTGGAAGATGGTGCGCGAGCGGGTGTTCGTCCAGACGAAGATAGATAGCTCCAGACCTGATTAGCCCGATTCTCATCGCATGAATGTCCGGCGTTTATCGAGGGGGAACGACAATCCTCTCTCCTCTCAAAAGTGATTCGCGCCATGGCAAGCCAACGCGGACGGACGGACGGCGGAAGCCGGCTCTAGTTGTCTGCTCAATTTAGACGGGCACAGTCCGCACTCGCACCAAAATAATGGCTCAGGTTTGTTGACGGGAAAAGTGCCCCGCTCCGCGGGAACTTCCTTCGAACACCTAGTGCGGTCCAAAACTAGACTGTCAATCCACGAGACGAGAAAGAAGCGCTCGGTATGGCTAGCTGAGTTTGCCCAAGTTGACAACTGGTACGTACACGCGTACCAGAAAGTCATTCTGACATCGAAAAATAGCGTTCGCTGTGAAAAAAAAAAGGACAAAGTTGGTAAGGTACAGGTCTAATATCGTGGGTAAAATACAGGTGACGACCAACAGCAGAATCCTGTAGCATGCGTGATAAACTTTAAAAGTCCATGTAGTCACGCCCCGAGGCCCATGTTGGCCCTGCATTCGAAGTGCCGTAAGGATCTTCAGTGGCGACACCTTCGACATCCTTGAAAGAGAACTCGCGCTTGAACTTGGCCTCCAGCGACGACAGCGTACCGATTAGCTTTGTGCACGCCTGCTCGAGAGCAGCCGTCGCTGTGATCGTACCATCCGTCTGGATCTTGACCAGGAAATACGGGTGTAGTGGATGGGGGACCTTATAGCCAGCAAAGAGGACCTGTGGCATGGCGAGAAGTTGGCTGCGGGACAGTGGTGTGTGAGTAGAGGGCAATGTAAAGGCAAAGGCAAAAGTGAATTTCACACACCCGCGGATCATGTTGCCGAGCGTGTGATCTTGCTTGACGATTTTTACGGTCGCGGCATTCGGAATTTTCGTGTCCTCGGTCACTTCGACCCTACACAAATAGATTTAGGGGGTGAATATCCTCCAGGCCGCATGCGCGAAGGGACGCACGGCTTCTCGCCTTCATCAAGGACATAGAGCTCGTATCTGTTTGGCGCGTTCATGGAATAACTGCCAAAACGAACGGATGTCAGCTAAAGCCGTCCTCACGAAAATGGTGAGATCATAAGCAGAACTGTGATTTGTTGTCACCAGCGTGCAGAGCACTCAGCGGATTGACAGATAAGGTATAGAGTATAATCATATTAGACATCAAATCCGAAAAGAATGCTCACCCGAATCAGTTGCAATTGACCCAACAACTCAAGGGTGTTCTGGGACCACTGAGGACTGTTTGTCAGGTGTTGGATAGCGACGTGTGACAGCGGGGTATATAAACAGAAAATTCAGGACACATTATACGATCATACGATATCATCGACAATAAATTCTTGGCTCTACGGCCGACATCATAGTACAACAAACGAGGGGAGGTGTTACTTACAAGTTGCGAGTACAGTGAGACGCGTCGACGGATCACCCGTACTGGTTACAGGTAAGGTCACTAGTCACGCTGAGCTGCCATTGTGACACTTCTAACTCCGCCTGAATTTACTTCGTTTCCTCCGAAAGCAAAATCCAATTGTCGGTCCATAAGGCAAAGTCAAACCGTCCTCAAGGTGAGTTGCACGTCGTTTATCGCCCCTTTGACTCTTGAGAATGTTCCAAATGCTCTCCATGGGTGTTATGAACCGTGCTCGTCGAGATGCGGTTGTCGTGTGGGGCAATTCCCGTGGTGGATTGGCACTTTAGTGTCCGGGTGACAAGTCAAGTGCTAACTTTTGGGATGTGTAGAAGATGCCGACCCGTCACTCGAAGACTCGCAAGCACCGCGGTCATGTTTCAGCCGGTCATGGTCGTGTAGGAAAGCACCGGAAACACCCCGGAGGTCGTGGTCTTGCTGGTGGTCAGCACCATCACCGGTATGTGTCGCCCATCACCACAACCATCGCAGGATTTAATGCGCTTTGCGTTCACTAAGAACAAATTTTGATAAATACCACCCTGGTTACTTCGGTAAGGTCGGTATGCGCCGCTTCCATTTGACGCGCAACGCGCAATGGAACCCGACGATCAACGTGGATAAGTTGTGGACGCTTGTGCCGGAGGAGCATAAGAAGGGCCTCACGGAGAAGTCGCAAGTTGTGCCGGTGGTAGATGTGTTGCACCATGGCTATAGCAAGGTCTTGGGTAACGGCCGGTGGGTGCTTGCGGTTAGTTGCCGTCTTTTGGCATGGTATTGAAGGTCGCTAGGCTTCCCAACTTGCCGCTAATTGTAAAGGCACGATTCGTCTCTGAGAAAGCAGAGTACGTTGTCCAACGCTACTTATTCGAAATCCGCTGATAAGCCGTTGTAGGGCCAAAATTAAGGCTGTGGGTGGTGTTGTGAAGTTGGTCGCTTGAGGTCCCCTACTGTTGTGTTTTTACTATTTTTCCCGTTCATCCCACCCTCCTACATGATATGAACTCGCAATGCCCATGTCATGTGGTTTCATGCTATTTTTAAGGACCGAGGCCTGGTCAGGTTGATGTGTGTGTGGGAGCATAGTTGACCAAGAAGCACGGAAAGGGTGAGATATGGGAGATACCCACAGGCTTGGTGCAAATTGGGTCGAAGTATTCCCAAGGGCTATGCTATCCTTATCCGAAAATCGGACGCAAACATATGGGCCATCTGCAGCCGGACGACCTCGAAACACCTCACAGGCCTCACCTCTCGATGAGAGACCAGGAGGACAGTCAGGTCAATAGGCTCAGGTTGTGAAATTGTATTAGACTTACTCGGCAAACTCTATCGCCGAAACCTGCTGACCAAGTCAGAGCCGTCCGCGGGATCTCACATCATCTTAGGAGAGCAGCAGTTGCCTTCGGACTCACTGGTGAGGCTATCCCCTTCCCCTTCCCCTCCCTCCCTTCTCCCACATCTTCCATGCCTTCATTCTCGAACTGGTGTAAGTTCTGTCTGAAGCGGCTTTTCTAGCTGAGGAATGATAAGGAGCTATTATCTTCTCGCAGACTCTCAGCAGTACGCAGCATGGAATCGCACCAGGAGACTTCAGGCGACTCCTTACCTCGCTAGGACTGACACCAACACCTCACGAAGAGCGACGGCCATGGCTAACGGCCTAGAGAACCCACCGCCTACCACCAGCGGTGTCGAGGCAGTTTCCACAGAGCCCCCAACGGAGAAAAGACAAGAGACTCTCTTTGGACCGAATATCGGTATCGTCAGTGACGGCCCAGCCTGGGCCCGGTCGGAGGATGCAAAGAAGGGTACTCCCTCAGAATTTCTCACTCCAGAAATAGTCAGGCGATGGGTAGAGACGAGCAAAGACGTGCACTTATCTTTCTGCCCCTTGGGTCGCATATACTGACCTTTTTACAGACAATTCAACCTACGACTACGTTGCAAGCCCTGATCAATCTGAAGCGACCCTCTCTCAAACTCTCCCCAGTTACACTTCACACGTCTGAAGATCCATCTGAAGATCCCCCTAATGCAGAGTCCCATAATAATCACGCTGTCGAATTCGAGTACGACTGCGATGCTCCTAATTGCAGCATCACCGTCCAGGTCATCGTTTCCAACCAGTCAAGTCCTTCTGAGAACTCTGACCGTATCACTGTTTACGAGTCCGTTACCGAAGGTGGTTTCGGTCGCTTACTCACGCTTGAGGACGGCGCAACGATCGAACTTGGCCGGTTCGAGCATATGGCGCACGGTGTCCCGGTAGCTGATGCGGACAGACCACCCAAAGCTGATAAAACTCTGGTCACGACCGAGGTATCGGAGGTATCTGAACATCCCTCTCAGACCACCGTGACCCCTGTCACGACGGTCGAGAACCAAGATAACGCCCGCAAACGTCGCTTCGCTGCATTGCATTTTCGTCGGCGATCCCAGAACCGTTCTGTTTCGGGCCCCGCCCTTGCGGTCTTGGATAACGATGTTACGGCGGCTACCGAGGAAGGGGTCCGCATCGCCATTCAACTCGTCGCTCTCGACGAGCTCGGGAAAGAGCTATCTTCTGTTAACCGTCAAACGACATACTTGCATGTCATCCGGTTTGGCTCAGTGGCTACAGATGGGGAGGATAATAGACCCTGGGTGGTCAAAGTCGTAAAACGCGAGGCTACGGCGAGTACACGTCTTTTTCTTTCATACATACGCACGTGTGGTTTACTTGGTAAATGTGCAGATTGGCCCGCATACATTTCATCTGCATGAAATTTATGGCCTCTCCTCTACCTCTACTTCGGTTCCCCCCACTGCACCGGATGCCACTCCGATCGCCCATACCTATCCACCTACTGTCCCGGTTCCCACCGAGGAGGAGCCTTCATCCGAGTGCCTCGTGTGTCTCAGTTCGCCACGCGAGGTCGTGCTTCTACCGTGTCGGCACCTTGTCGCATGCAAAGAGTGTGCCATCAACATGGTCGAATTTGGCGCCGGTGGTGCCATCACGCATGCAGAGGAGCCCGCTACGACTGCCGAAGCGCAGCCGGCTGAGACTACTGATGCGCCCGCTGTCGACGACTCCGCGCCTCCAGTTGTGGGGACAGGCACTGCTGGGGAAGAGGCATCTGTTCCAGCGGCTGCAGCTGTGGGTGGCGAAGCTAACCTTTCTAACCCATCCGCTGTCAATGCATCTCAGGCACCTGGGGAGCTTGTTGGGGACAGCACTCCGGAAGCGTCTTCCCCACCTCCGCCGCCACCGGCAGCCTCTACCACGCCTGCGCAGGCCACCCCAAATGCACTCCCCATTGCATCGGTCCCCCCGAACCCACGGCGCAAGCGCCGTGCAAAGGGCTGGTTCTGTCCCGTTTGCCGTCAACGTAAGTCATATCACCGCCGTTTCGTTCTTTCCGAAACTTCCCGTCCCTATCCCCCTCTTCTCTTCACATGTTTCTGATCCGTTCCGACTTCCGAGTCTGCTTCCTGACAACCCCCCCTTTCTCTCTCTCCTTCCAGCGTACACGTCCCTGCTACGGATCACGACCACTCCTCCGACGATGGAGGACACCAAGGAGGGCAAGCGCGTGTCGACGTCGACTATAGATCACCCGCTGGCGACCACCGGCAATACCGCCCCCGCCCCCGCGGATCAGGCCGCCGCTAGGCTTGCCCCAGCGCTCGAGGCGACGCCCGAGGAGCCGGCACCCGCACCCTCACGCTCGCTGCGGCCGGTGTTCCTAGGGAGACTGTCGCGACGCACCACCGCCGATGCCTCGTCCCCGGTCTGACCTGGGCTCAGGCTTTATGGCTTCAGCGGGGGGAGTGTCCCCCTACTATAATTGGCTTCCCCCTGGACATCTCTCCGGGATATACTGTACATTCGTCCCTTGTAAGATATACCAGAGGCGCCCCGTACGGGCCTCGGTCGCTCCCATGTCCTCCATTCCTTTTACTTATTTTTTTCCCCCTTGTTCCGTGAATGTGTAGTTTTCTCTCCCTCGTGGAAACCTCTCTCGTTGCTTATGCTTACCGTATGTTACTCCTTTCTTCTCGGCCCTTGGTTTATTGGCCCAATAGCGGCGAACTTAAATAAACATACACGATTACGGTGACTGCTTATTTACCACTTTCATATTGCAGGAACGGGTGAACCATTGTGTTGTATGCACACCTTGGGCCGGGTGTTGCGTGGGATACGTATGTATACAACCGTTCCAATCTACAGAGAAAGATACAATACATGTACACAGATGTGGAAACCGTGCTCTATGGTAGTTTGCTGGTATACTGTTCATACAGTGGTGGCGATGCAAATCGTCCGAAATAATAGTGTAGTGAATAAATAAAAGGTATCGCTTAGACGTTCACCATGCGCGAGTCCCCGTCCTCCCCACCAAAGCCAGCGGGCGGCATGCCCGGCGTTTGCGGCTCGAGTGCATCGAGCGTCCACTCTGCGCGCAGCCGCGCACACACGGCGCGGAACGCGCTGACGGAGCCTTTCTCCTGCACGAGCGTCATCGTGCTACCAGCGCTGCCACTGCCACGGCTGACAGCAAACTCGACGCGGAAGCGCACGGCCTTCTGCACGACGTGGCCTGTGGAGGGGTCGTACGCGTCCTCGAGGCGCGCGCGCAGTGCACCGTCGGCCTGCGGCTCGGGGAGGAGGACCGGCGCGAGCAGGCGACGTGCCTCTGCGCGTGTTGACGCGACGCCGTCGCGCGAGCGGAGGGCGACTGCGTGTGTGCGCCAATGGAAGAGACTCGAGAACCAGCCCTTGACTTCGCCGACGGCGGGGGGCACAAGCAGCGATTTCGGCGAACCAAGGACGGGTGAACCACTGCTATTGCCAGGTGTCGAGTCGTGAAAGTCCAACATCGGCGCTGCGGGGGGGGGGGGGGGGAGGGATGTGTTTTAATGAGAATGAGGATGGCGACAGAGAGGGGGGACTTACGCTTGCTCCTGCGGTCTTTCTTTATGCGGGTCACGGCCTCAGGTGGGACGGCGATGTTCCCGATCTCCTTGCGGAGCACGCCGCTGCCGTTCGTTTTGCCAAACCCGAGACCACTCAGGACTTGGCCCTCCTCAGCGTCATGACCGGTGCTGGGCCGTCTCCGCCCACTCGAGCCCTGCTCGATGCTTGCGTTCTCCTTGTCGCCACCGGACGCCGCCTCATGCGCATGTGTCGGTTCTTTCTCCCCCCCTGCTTCGCCGGGTGCGGGGTACTGTCCGAGCATAGGCAGGGTACTACGGAACCGTGCCTGGGCCTGGGCAGCATCTGCACGTGCCTGGATCTGGGCGCGCGCAAAGGCTGCGTTCAGAACGTTCATGCGGCCTGCAATATCATCAATGGTGCGCTGGAAGGTAGCATTCGAAATGCGTGGTGCGCTGACTGGCGGGAGAGCTCCGGAGAGAGGTGAGGCAGTAACCGGGCCCATAGGAACCATAAAACCAGTTGCATGCTCGTGTGGGTGCGCTTGGCCAGATGGAACGAAAGGATTCGGTTGTTCGATATAGGCTGCAGCAGGTGGGACACGGGGCCCTCCATAGAAGGTGCGTGCATGAGACGGCGAAGACGGGTTGCTCAAAGGTGTCATGTTCGGGGCTGTGAGGCTGGAATGGGAGAGTGCATGAGCAGGCGGAGGTGATGAAATGGGGCGGGGGCGATGAGGACGCGGACCAGCAGGGGAGCCGGGGCGAGTTCGTCGCACTTGGCCCTGGGCCCACGTCGGCTGGTAGGCGGGTGGCGCAGTGGACATGCACTCATCAGACGTACGCGGTGGGAAGGCGAAACCCGATATTGGCGGGGGTGGGCTATCTGCGCTGAGCGGCCGGGGCTTCTTGGACAACGGGGCCATGTATAAACGAGTGATGAATTTTTCCCCGCGAGCATTCAAGAGAGAGGGCTCGTCGATATCCATGAAGATCCCGCGCTCTTCGAGCGTGCTGGAGCGGTGTTGCTGGAGAAGGAAATAGAACGCCTTAGTAAGCGTACCAGAACCTGCTGGGCTGAGCAGCTCGGCAGTAATTGTGTTGGGGTCAGCATAACGACCCCAGATCACACAAAGATACTCGAACACGTCCGGGTCGATGTGTGCAGTCGACGGGATAGGACGGGCGAGTTCGACGACGGTGGGTGCCGGAACATAGATAATACCTGGGGTGTCCTGCATGAACCAGGGATGAACAAGAATATCGGGGATCTATAATCACGAGTCGTGAGTCCACGTATCAGTCCGGGGGAAAATATACAACTACTACTAACGGATATGCGCCGTGATGCATCCACTGTGAGCATGCGGGATATGAGATCTTGAGCTTGTGGATCGACCCAGGTGGGCACGTCGTACTTTCCGGCCTTGACCTTAGAAAGGAGGGTGCGTACATTCTTGTCGTCAAAAGGGAGGCGCCCCGTCAGAAGAGCGAAGAGGATGACGCCACAGGACCAAATATCGGTGGCCGTCCCGCTGTATTTGTGGCCGTACACAATCTCAGGGCTAGCATAGTGAGGGCTACCGCAGCTAGTCTCAAGCTCAAGGGTGGGTGGGGCAAAAGCAGCCATGCCCCAGTCTGCGATCTTGATTAGGGGAGGATTAAGTGAGTGAATTAGGATGTTCTCCGGTTTGAGGTCGCGATGAATGATGGAAAAAGCGTGGGCGTAATTAAGGCCATAGATTATTTGTTTGAAATAGGCAAGGGCATCTAGAGGGGGTAATTTGCCGCGGTTTACGAGAAAGTCAAATAGTTCGCCGCCTTCGACATATTCGAGTATGAGGTAGAGCTCTTTGTCGCCTTCATAGACATCATAAATGCGCATGATATTTGGGTGGTTCATGAGTTTCATCATGATAATCTCGCGGTCAATGCCAAGGCGTTGTTTGTCCACCTTTGCTTGCCTTGTATTGAGAGAAGTACGAGAGCCAAAGACGAAATCGAGAGGTAGAATCTTTATGGCTGCAAGCTGACCAGTGCGACGATGTCGAGCGATTTTAACATGCCCGCTGGCACCCTTACCGACGCATTCACCGATAATCCACGGGCCTACATACTTTGCATCTTCAGGATAGTCGAAAGCGCCTTGACGGGCGGCTGCCTTTTCCTTTTGCCAACGAGTTCCGTGGTGAGCGGTATACTGAACTGGGGGTGGGCGAGGAGGGCTGTCGGGTAGAGAAGTCATATTATATAGAATGTTGAGAAGTGAACTATAAGTATTATAAAGATGATAGTTGTGGTTGATGGTCAAGTCATGGTCAATCGAAATCTCTGTCGGCGATAATCAACTCTCCCACGTGATCGCGTAAGTGACCTTTTGGGCTGTGGAGGGCCGACTGGCGCCGACATACCTTTTGACCTGAGACCGACGATGATCAAGTCGATGCTGCATTCGTGGCTGACGATACCGTTTTTCTTTTTCTTTTTCCCTCGTTATTCATGCGCATACACCTGGCAATTCACTTCTCAGCCTCGTCAATGTCAGAATGTTTCCATCGACGTTCAGGGCTCGGGTCAACCCCCATACAGCCTCCTCCTCATCCCCAGTGGCCCTACCCCTCTCCCAAATAATACCGAAGTTCGCACAATTCAGAACATTCCTTTCACTGGAACAAGCACGTCCCTCAGCTTTAAACTCAATTTCCCAGAAGGTTCTTCCTTCGTAGCAGTCGTATGTCTATATCTTGTCTTAATCACCGCTGCGCCCCCCTTCTCGAGTTGCTGGCTTATTGCCTGCCCCACCACCTGCAGGTAAGTGACAGCAGTGGTTTTGGTACTGGCGGTACCAGCACCCCAGTTACGGTCCTTCAATCATCCGACTCGAGTTGTTATGATCCCACCAAGAGCGTCCAAGGCCCTTGGGTGTTCAGCGTCTCTCCCACGGGCGGTATCACACAATGTCAATCGGTTCGGTTGTGGTGGGAACCAATTTTCGTCAACGGGTGCGTTCACCATTCCTCCGCAGTTGGCCTTCCCTCTTCGGCTATCTCTATCTCTGACACCTTCCTTCTTATCACGGCATACAGTACTGTCAATTTTTATGGAGTCATTCCCGGGGGAAATTCCTTCAATATCCCCCAAGGTTCTTTGTCCACGGACACGGACACCGGCACCGGCTTCAATTGGACCGTTGACATCACTGGTGGAACCAATATATTTCTTGTCGCTGGCGATGACCGCGGAATCGGTTCCGGCGGTAGTGCTCCATTCACAGTCGCTTACTCATCAAACAGTTCCTGTCTGAGTGGTACTTCCCCTTCCTCGACTGCTGGTAGCCCTGCAGGAGGCAGCTATCCCACAAGCACAAGCGGCTCATCAAGCGGCAATAGTGGGGGCCATTCGTAAGTCGGTCTGTTGTTTGTCAGCGAAATTTCTTCTGCTGATGTTCGCTTCTAAGCAATACTGGCGCTATTGCCGGTACGTATTTCCACTACACGAATTCTCGGAAGCTTACGTACCGTTGATATTTTTTCTTCATAGGTGGTGTCGCGGGTGGGCTCGTCGCCATTGTTGCTGTTGCCTTGATTGCTTTCTTCTACTTCCGACGACGGGGGTACTCTGCTGTTTCGAAAGAGCGCCCTGTCAATGTGCTCCAGGACGACGAAGATGGCCACGTATCACAAGACCTTCCCCAGTATTATGCACCTGAACCATACCTCGTCCCCGATCCGACTATCGGTGGAACGTCGGAGGCTGCCTCCACACATGATCGTCCTCTCTCCATGTCCACAGCAGATTTTCCGCGGCCGCAGACACCGGGAAGCATGAATACCGCGACGACTAACACACGCAAAACTGCTCCACTCGCTCAACTGCGCCCCGTCAATATCATTCAGCACGATGATGCGGGCCCTAGCGAAGAGCCAACGAGTGCCGGCGAGCCTGAGACGATCGAGCTCCCGCCCGCGTACACTAACATTCGTTCGACTAAACCTCCTCCCGGTACTGATCCTGCTCCCACAACTGCCTCTGCTCCAGCTCCTACCGAGACGACAACCTCATGATGCCCGCTTTATCGCTAATTCGTTACATGCCTCGACCTGCGCCACATTTACTGATGATGCTTATATTTACTCATATTCCTGCGTTATCCTTTGACCCTTGCACTCGTTTACACTTTATGTGCTCGGAATGGACATCCTGTTTATTTAAGACCTCCACGTTGTACTAACACCTCTACGGCCAAGCAACCTTCTTTTGTCATCTAGTTCCTGTCACTTGCACAACCATTTATATGCCATGGACATGGATATTCTCCAACACCCTCATTCTTCTATTAATGAAATGCCCCGCCGTTGTAGTGGATACCTCTCTTTACATACATGCCCCACCTGTTCCTGGTTTTTCCCCTTTCGATAGACATCATGCGCAATGGGGATCTTGGCACAATACTTGGCGGTCTGGTCCGCCGAATAAAATTGCAGCGGAATGTCTTCGTATCGTGGTGACGAGGAACTTCGAAGCAAGAGTCTAGACTGAAACAGCGTGTGCGTTGGAGAACGACGGTTCGTGATCAGTTCGAACTAGGAGCGGCGTTGAGAACCTTGATGGCCTGTGCAACGAACAAAAAAAAAATTCATTCACATGATCAATGAGGCTGTGCGATGGGTCGATGCGAAAAAAAAGGATCAGCAAGAACCCACCTGGTCATCTCCTTTGAGGAAGGGGTATGAATAATGCTTCTGCTGCCAGTCGTCCACAGCTCTCGCCAGTATCGCCGCGTCGGCGGGCTCCGGTCCCGCGCTGGGTCCTTCCACCTCGAGCCGCCGCAAAAAGCGCAGCGCGGCATCCGTCCGCGGGATCCCGCCCACCGCGGCGCCGCTGCCCTCTAAACCGTACCCGAGCTTCTCACGGAGCATCTCGGCGACGCACCCCGCCGCGACGATAGCGCGGCGGTCGATGAGTCCGCGCAGCACAGCCGTATGCGCGACGAGCAGCTGCGTCCACGCGTCGCGCGCAGACTTGGACCTGGGGCCGAGGTCCAGATCCACGTCCGCATCCCACTCCTGCAGCTCCGAACCTGTCCCCGCGCCCCCCCGCGCATGCTCGCGCTCCTCTTGCACCTCTTGCATCACCCCTAGCATGCGCAGTGCCATCGCTGGCTCGCCGTGCCGCGCTTGCAGCGCCGCGGCAGTGCCGAGTATCCGCGCGCTGGGTGCGATGTAGCGGTCCTGCATGTCGCCGAGGACCTGCAAGCCATGTGCGGCGCCGCGGAGCAGCGAGTTCGCGACAAGGAATGGCCGGAAATGGGCCGCGTCGTATCGGTCGGCGTGTGAGAAACCGCCCACGCCACGGTTAGAGTTGTGGGTTGGCGGCCCCTGTTGGCGAGGAGATCGCCCCGCGCTGCGCTGGAGGAGCTGTTCGTAGAGAGCAAAGACCTCCTCCTCGTTATCGCAGAGCTGCACGAGCGCAGTCCAGACGAGGGCGGTGTGATACGCCGTCGGCCATAACTTGGACGGAAGATTGAAGGTCGTTTCGGTGATACGAAGTGGGGGGCCCCAGAAGTGGAGGCGCATGTGTGGGGGATAGTGGTCGCGCTTCCACAGACGTTGTGTGACTTCTGCCGCGGGAACGCCGACGACGTGGAAAAACTTCTCAAAAACCCAGAGAACGTGCGTAAACTGGCCGCGCCGATGATGGTGTAATAGTTCTGCGAGGAGGACCGCAGACACTGCAGTGAGCGACATCCTGTACGCGTGCGAGCGAAGCTTGATCACCGCTGGGCCACCCCGAACGCCGGTTTTGTAGAGATCGAAATAGGGTACAATGTCGGTTGCATAGGTCGGCAACCCAAAAAGCGAACTTTGCTTCAGGATGGCCAAAGCAACGGCATTGTTGGCGTTTAAACTTCGGTTAGGAGAGATAGAGGGTATCGGTTCAAGAGTGGGAATATTCTCGATGGTGAATCGGTTTTTCGCAACATCGAGAGATTTACAACCGGAGAGATCCCGAATCTCCGCTGCGGACTCGTGCAAACCGTCGGCTTCTAGTTTTCCTAAAAGATATTGATAGGTGTATTGTGTGAGAGTAACCCCGCGTTCGTGTACACTCTTGGCTACTTGAAGCGCAACTTTTGGCCGACCGACCGTGCAATGTGTCCGAACGACAATGCTCCACAGCCGCTTCGAGGTATCTTTAAATCGAGTCTCCGCGTTCCTCGTGAGACCAAGCTTGTTCCGCTTGTAGTTATCGTCGGCGGTCACCATCTCGTCTAATACGCGGGAGCTGGTCCCTGGATCGGCATAACGGGTCAAGCAAGCGACGACAGTAGCTCCCACGCTTCGGATGTACCCCTTCGAAGAAAGGATGACGCCGAAAAGAGCAACGCTCTCGAGATCCAAGTCACTCGAGTTAAAGAGCTGCGCCGACTTGAGCTGGTTAAAATTGATCGTCTTTTTTTTTTCTGCAAAGTCCGGAAGGAGAGAGAGCCAATTTGCGAACCGCTCCGCACGATTTGGGGGCCAAGGGCGTAGGTGCAGGACGTTGCAGGCAACACGATAGTAAGCAAGGCTGTGGCGTATAGGCACACCCATTCCGACCAGCTCTTCGCGCATCTCTTCTGCTTCAGCAAACATTTCATCCCGTGATAGTCTCTCGAGCACCGCACTCGGATTATGGCGTCGACTTGTACTCCGGATCAGTCTCAGTTTCTCCATAGACCGTGCAGCACAGGGCAGGGAAACACCACTGTATTCATTTGACCAAGACTCGAAAATGGAAGGGTCTGGGGAGGCAGATGGATAGGGTATGTCCTTTAAAGCCTTCATCGCTGGAGTCTCTTCCCTGTCGGTTGTTAGGGAAGTGCTGAATGCCTTGAGAGTTGATATCGAAGGGGCCCATAAAAGAGATTTGAGATGGTTGGGAAGACGAGCGAGACCATTTGGGATGGCCAAGGTAGCCGAGGTCATGAACCAGAATTACTGTAAATCTGCTGTGAGCGCGAGTGGCAGGGATTGGCACGTGGTGAGCGTGGGAAAATCATGATTTGTTGAGGAGGGTCGAGCCGAAAGCGCAAGTGCAAGGGCGAACGCTCGACTCGTCACTTTGACGCGAATTGGTTATGGACTCACCAAAGCGTACCGCGTCTCCATCTCCGTCTTCATCAGACACAAAACGTATAAAACTCAATGTTCCGCCACAAAATCAAGGTGCAACACCGGTTAACCCGGACAACGCCCCAGGAAAACGCGCCGAACTGGATCCTGTCCAAGGTGGCGAACTCGGAAACCTCCCAAATGACCCACCAGTAGTACCCGGTCCAGAAACCGGTGGAAAGGTCAAGGTGGTGAAGGGAGAGGGCGAGGGCGAGGAGGAAACCGCAGACGTGGAAATGGCAGAGGGAGGCGAAGAGGAGGCAGAGTCCGGTGATGAGAACGACGACGAGGACCCCGCGCAACTCGAAGCTAATAGGCAGCGCGTTGAAGACCAAGCCCGCAAATATCTTGCCGCACAGACTCACGAGGTCATCATACCTTCCTACTCCGCATGGTTCGACATGTCCAAGATTCATCCTGTTGAGCGACGCGCACTCCCGGAGTTCTTCAACTCGCGAAACAGATCAAAAACTCCCTCTATTTACAAAGATTACCGGGACTTTATGATCAACACCTATCGTCTCCGGCCGACCGAGTATCTCACTGTCACCGCGTGCAGACGCAATCTCGCTGGCGACGTATGCGCTATCATGCGTGTGCACGCTTTCCTAGAACAATGGGGCCTAATCAACTACCAGGTGCGTATGAATATTTACTGGCATTCACCGGAGCCTGATATAACATGGCTTCATTTAGATTGACCCAGAAGCGCGTCCTGCCGCTCTTGCTCCACCATTTACTGGCCACTTCCGGGTCATTCTTGACACTCCCCGTGGACTCCAATCCCTCCACCCTGGTACTCGCCCATCGCAGCACCCTAATACAGCTATCAATGGCGTCAAACTCCAACCGTCTGCTACTCCCGCCTCCCTCGAGCTCCGCTCCAACATCTACCAAACTACCTCAAAAGCATCACGACAGGTCACAGAAACGGAGGCGAGCACACTAGCGAACGGTGCTGCTTCAGGTGCTGTAAATGGCTCCGCGGGACGAAGTATTGCGACGGTGACCTACAAGTGCGACACCTGTGGCTCTGACTGCACGGCTGTGCGGTATCACTCTCTCAAGGTGAAAGACTTTGAGCTCTGCCAGCCGTGTTACTTGGACGGCCGTTTCCCGTCGACCATGTTTAGCGGCGACTTTGTCAAACTCTCGAACGTAAGCAGCGGTGGAAATTCGCATGGCGCGGGCAACGGAGACGCGTGGACGGATCAAGAGGTCCTGCATCTACTCGAGGCGGTGGAAATGTATGACGATGACTGGTTTGCCATCGAGGCTCACGTCGGTACTCGTTCGGCACAGCAATGCATACGCAAGTTCCTTGAACTACCGATCGAAGACCCGTATCTCTCAAGCGAAGGCGAGATGGGTGCGTTACGGTACGCACGAGTGCCTTTCGAGCAAGCAGACAACCCAGTGATGAGCGTCGTCGCATTCCTTGCTGGTGTCGTGGGTCCTGGAGTTGCCGCAGATGCGGCAAAGACAGCGTTACATGACCTCACCATCGACAGCGAAGAAACGAAGCCTGTACTGGAAGGCCTCAAAGAGCAGTCAGAGTCGGAAAAGAAAGACAGCGCCGCAAAAGACAGTATGGAAGAGGATACTCCTGACAAGTTGTCTGCCCCCGTCGACGCCTCCAACACTGCCTCTGTCTCCGCAGCCGATGAGATGTCTGTCGATGGCCCACCCACGAAACCTACCCCGGGCGTACCACACTCAAAGGTTGTACGCGCAGCGAAGTTGGCCCTGAGCTCGTCTGCCAAGGCAGCCTCCGCCCTCGCCGATTCCGAGGAGACACAGATTCGTTCGACGCTCGCGGCGGTGATCAAGCTGACGCTGACAAAATTGGAGCTGAAGATGTCGCAGTTCGAGGAATTGGAGGACCTGCTAGAAGAGGAGCGACGGACGCTCGAGGCTGCGAGAGTGTCGTTGGTTAATGAGCGTATCGGTTTGAAACGCGCTCTTGATGGCGTGCGCACCGAGCTCGCCAAGCACTCGAACGGTACCAGTAGCACGGGTGCCGTGGCGGCAGCGATCGCGCAGACTGGGATGGGAACCACCGGCCAGGGACTGCGCGCAACCGAGTTGCAAGGTAATGCTACCGCAGAAGGCGAAGGGGGCCCCCTGAGCGGAGGAAACATCGCTGCGCTATCTTAGGAGTCGCCGGTGGCGGCGATAGACGCGCCGCTATACTACTGTAGTGGATACTACTACTACGTGCTTTCCATCTGTGACTGGTTCTCCCTCCATACTTTTCCCCCGCCCTTTGTTAAGTATTGTCTGTCGTATAGCCTTAGGATCTCGTATACTACTAGTGTCTAGTGTCACACCTTTTTTTGCTTGTCCATCTGTAGCGTGCCACTGGGCAATGGAAGCAGGTTTGGAGATTGCAAAATCCTACACCCGCCCGGATGTTCAGCGTTTGACCCGTTAGTGGCGTTCACAAACAAGAGAGATAAAGCCAACTGCTGGTCGATGGGCGGTGCAATCGGGTGTGGTTTTCACCAAGACTTTCCTCAGAATTTCGCTCGTCAAATCGCCTAAGGTTTGTGCGACTACCCGAAACAAAAGGACATCCATTGTGGAGGTATGCTTCCTCTTCCTTATTCCCCAACCGATCGCGATCTCAACGTACAGTACACGCAAAACGCCGCCGCCGCATGCGGCCGAAGGTTAGCAGGAATGTTCGGGCGGAGACTGAATCTGAGACCGGTCAAGATTGGGCCGGACCGTGAGATCCGTCCGTGCGAAAAGTATGCAACCAAGTAGCCAATTCTTGCCCTTGCCCTTTGCAACACAACAGTAGTTTTTAAAATAACTGGAGTATGTTCAGAAATACTACACAGTATAACTAATTTTGGTATGATAGGACAAGAAACGAACAAGGAATTTGTAGTGTCCAACCATGAGGCTGTAAGTGTATTTTGTGCCAAGGGGAGGCTGTGCTACGCAGCCTCTTATGTGTGGAATGAGGCATTAATGAGGCACCCGGGCAACTTTGTAATGTCGAAGACACTGCCATGGCCTTCACACCCTTATTTGCTTCTTGACCCTATGAGCCCTGCTCACTCTGTATGGCTTCCGCACTCAAAGTTTTGCTCAATTTTCTATGCAAGCTACCCCGCATGCTACGCTTTACAAGGGGATACATTCCTCGTTGCTTCAAACCCTGGGCCCTGTTTTTAGCTTTCCTCGGTCGCAAGTTGGGCATTTGGCGCCCGTGGAACATCGGGAAGGGTACATTTCAGAGAGCTGAGCAGGCTGAATGTTCGTTTCCTGGCACTGGAGCTCGTTTAGAGGTCAAGCAAGATCATGTAGTAGCTTGCAGTAACATTCCGGCGTCGGCCCGTCACCCGAGTGCCCAAGACCCGTCGGCTGTTGCTGTTCAGCAAGCTCAATCAGCAAGCCCATCCGGCGCCATCCATCCGGTTCCTGCCAACCTCACCGTAAGGCCTCAGCACGATCATCCCCAGGCCTACTCGATATCGGTGTTTGATGCGGGGATATACTCTAACCGTAGCTGTGCTAGCTTAAGCAGCCGCGCCAGTGACAGGCTCTCTATCATCCAGTCACATTCCTACGAATCCTTGCACACGCCGCCTGGTCAGCCAAAACGAAACCCCAGAGCAGCTTATCGCCAATTTGGATGTGGACCATCGACAGATCGTCTCGAATCTTCCGCACATTCTCACGCGTCGCTTAGCCCAACAGGTGGTCATCACAGAGGACAGTCTCCAACGAGTGTGCTTGTGGGGATCGAGAACCCGTCAACAGAATCGCTTCCTCGTAGCCATCTGGTCGACTCACCACCGCTGCCGGATGCGTCTATAGGCTCTCCCACTGTCCATTCATCTCCCGCTTCCAACCCCCTCGACTTGCCTGAAGAGTCACCTCAGCTCACTCCTACAGCCACTTCTTCGATATCCGACTTCGATCTGCCTGTTGGTCGTTTTTTGCAGTTGATAATCTCCGATCAGGTTCCACGATACACAAAGAGTGTTACGGTGCAAGTAAATAATATTATTACTCCATCAAACCCTCACGTCTTTTGGCAGACCCCGCGAGAGGAGATACTACGAAATTAGGCCCTTGACAACAACGTTTCCTCAGTATGTATACGACCTGAATAGTCATCAGTGTCTAATGGAGACCCCCCGCCCCCTCCTCCTCCACAGCGTCCCAAAGCAGATTGATCCCGAGCAAGGCTCACCCGAAGTAGACTGTGCTCCTTGGATACCAGCCACCCACCCAGATGGGGCTCTTTACTTCTTCGATAAAGACAGGGTGCGTGCATTGGCATCCTTATAAGTACTCAGTTGTGACCAACTCACGTTCGAAGAGGCTGTTCACCGACACAAATATGCACGACCTCGAGTTGAGGGAGGAGATGGAAGATTTCTATTACTACCTACAGAAGATTCTACGTCACGAAGGACATATAATCTCATCAAACAACTATGACTTGGTGCTTGACATTATGCCCACAGCCGATGGGAGGATACAGTGGTCTTATTACTACGCCTGCCACGAAACCCGATGCTTATTCTGGCTCGACGTGTATGACGCGAACCACATGATATCCGAAGTTTTCTGGGTGACCTCGCCCGCCCATGTCAGTGCGTTGCGGTTTTCGTCTTCGTTTTCGTTTCTGTTCCTACTGATCTGGTGCGCAGAGCATCGATTAGAGGCTCTTTATTGGTGTGTCCGCTATTTTAGGCTAGATCTTAAACTTGCACATTGATGTTCTCTCTTTAGGACCCATTGGTCTCTCTTTCCAGTCGTCTTTGATGATCGCCGTCTTCAACCCGCAGTTTACGACGAACTCGTAGGAATTTTGTCGCATGGGTGTATGGGTAACTAGGTGTCACTGGCCGTACCTGCACGATAAAACTCAACGGTTGGTACCACAGATGTCATGACCTCAAAGTCTTCGACACTACCGTACGATGATGAAACTATGCAGAAGATGATCAAACTTGTAAGAAAAGCCAAGGGTACGCCGCAGCACTACGAAGACGATAAGTGTCGCTAACTTTGTAGCACAGAGACTGATGCTGGTGTGGAGTACCACACTGCTGGCGTCAGTGAGTCACCGAATCGGTTGATTTTGATTTTGTTCTTAAGTTACTTATGGGACGTCATCAACAAGCCCGACTCCTTTCATTTTTCGGTAAATCCAGAACATTGTAGACCTTTGCCGTTCGCTGACGAACGCGCGTGTTTAGCACACTGGAGATTCCTATATATCCACGGACAGCAGCACGCTCGATTAATCAGGCACCAGACAGTCTATTCTGGGGTAAAACAAGAAAGATCGCTACTAATCACGTTACTGTCCCTGGTGCTTTTCCTGGCGCCGGAGGTCCATCTACAAGATATGGAAAGATTGTGGACGGATGAAATCATCATTGAGACGGTTTGGAAAAGCTTCATGACCAAATTAGTAGGAGAGTGGGAAGAGCTGATTCTCTGGGTATGTCACGGTTCCGCCTTGAAATTAGAATTCTCGAGCCCCACACGATTTATATCCCAGTCAACCGTGATGCTTACAGCAAATGTTGGGTTCCTCGCCATCCCTGGCGTGGTCATTTCCAATATCAACAACACAATAGAGAAGGCAAGCCAGGTCGACATTTTTTTGTCTCCCGCGCAGATCGCTAGTTCCATGTCGATCTTGGCGAGCGTAGGAAGTATCGTGATCGGCCTGCTCCTGGTTCGCCATAACCGGTCTAAACAGAAGGAAGACCCTGCAGGCGCAGTGAGTAGACTATGTCGCTTAGATCTCTGCGCACGGCTAATCTCGTTGCGGCAGTCTACCTACCTTTACCAGAGTATGCACCGGATATTCGGCCTAGAACCGATGGCCATTATCTTCAGTCTCCCGTGGGCACTGCTGATGTGGGCGTAGGTCATCTTCCATCCTTCTGGACCCTTCTTTGAGCTCATTTGCATCTATGATCCCCTCTCCTCCGATCCTGGAGGACAGGATGGTGATGTTTTACATTGCGCTGCTGCTCTTTAGCTTCTATCAATCGAACACCTCAACACGGGTTGTCGTTGCGATAGCGTCGGCCATGTTGGCTGCCCTCATTGGGTGGTGCATCCGAAGATCCTGGGAGTCCAGTGCTGGGAGGGAGGCGTGGTCCAGCAGCCTGCTACCCTCGGTCACGCATGCGTTTAACCACGCCTGCGTCAAGTCCCGCAATTTTTTTGCCACTATATCACGTCGGGAGCATCCTTCTTCACATGCACCAAATCATGCTGCCAGTGTACATTCGGCGCTTGATCGCGAGGAAGGGGGGGACGTCTAGGGCTTCATGTATTTATGGCCTGTACACCCTGTTGCTTGTTTCTGGTTCTGCTCTTGTATTGTCATGCTATCCACGGACTACCCTTACGAGTGCAGTTCAAGTACAATACGGCATATTATCCGCAAGAGGAAAAAGCCCTTACATACAACACACAGCCACGACGTTGGCCACGGCTCACTAGCGCTCACTGTCGGGGCGGAGATGTACAGTAGTCCTCGCGACTGCCGTCGCATCGCATGTATAAAAGATCCAGAGACGGTACTTTCAGTTGAACCGTACGTTCGCCCTATTGCCGGTGTACCCGTGAACACGCACAGTAGTCTAGCCATAAAGACCACACGATGCATGAGGGAATGGGAATCCGGTATGTCTACCAGGACCAACAGCTGGGACCGGGCGATTGACGGCAACAGTCAGCTCCGGGTTTCAGGGAGCGGGTTTACGAGAGCGATGAGAATGTGAGAACGAAATGGATACAGCATGGGTAAAACAACAAGTCTGAATACAGTATGGTGGATAACAGCAGTTAAGAACAGTTTTGCCTGACGACGCCAATGATTGTCATGGCAAGTATGGGAAGCCAGCCAAATTAGGGCGTCAGTTTCAGTCAAAGTTTGAATAGAGTAGAACCCAATCCCTGGCGCTTGTGCCCACTTTTTGTTCTTGGTCTGAGCGAGGTCGACTCTTTTATCTCAACCATCTCGACCATCACATAGCTACACTACGTTGCAACATGACCGACGCTGCAGCCGCCACGCAAAAGAAGTCAAAGCACGGTCATACTGCCTCCCAGGCTCAACCTGCCCCGAGGAAGGTGCGATTCAATGTCGGTATGTATGTTTTCCCTTCGTCCTCGTTCCAGTTCAAATGAGACACTCCATTCGTGTAGGCACCCAGTATCAGGTCCTTGATGTTGTCGGCGAAGGCGCATATGGTATTGTTTGCTCGGCGACACACCGACCGACTGGTCGCAAGGTTGCGATAAAGAAGATCATGCCGTTTGACCACTCGATGTTCTGTCTACGGACGCTAAGAGAACTCAAACTCCTCAAGTTCCTAAGCGAGGCGGGCGTGAGCGAGAACGTGAGTCCGCTTTCTGATCCAATCAGCAGCTTCCGTGCTGTGATGCCTCCCCCTTGGCCACCTGGGACCCACCCTTGATCATCATTATCTGACACTGACAGGCGTGTGTAGATTATTTCGATTCTGGACATAATCAAACCACCGACACTGGAGGCTTTCAAGGAGGTCTATTGTATGGGTTCATTGTCTCTACCAGGATGCGTGCTAACGTCGTCGCCAGTGATTCAAGAGTTGATGGAAACTGACATGCACCGTGTCATCCGCACTCAAGATCTCTCGGACGATCATGCGCAATATTTCGTGTACCAGACCTTGCGCGCACTCAAGGCACTACACTCGGCAGATGTCATACATCGTGATCTCAAGCCATCGAATCTCTTATTGAACGCCAATTGTGATCTGAAAGTCTGCGACTTCGGATTGGCGCGATCCGTGAAAACAGCTGAGCCGTCAGGAACGGAAACAGGATTCATGACCGAATATGTGGCGACCCGGTGGTACCGTGCGCCGGAGATCATGCTCACATTTAAACAATACACAAAGGTACGCCTTTTTGCCTTGTTTGGTCACTGCATCAGGCTACCCGTCTTCCCGTTAGGCCATCGATGTCTGGTCTGTCGGGTGCATTCTCGCAGAGATGTTGTCAGGGAAACCACTCTTCCCTGGTCGTGATTATCATCATCAACTGAGTTTGATTCTGGATGTGCTTGGCACGCCGACCTTGGACGAGTTTTATGCCATAACCACGCGTCGTTCACGCGATTACATCCGTGCTTTACCGTTCCGGAAAAAGAAGCCATTCCAGACCATTTTCCCGAATGCGAACCCACTGGCAATCGACTTTCTAACCAAAACCCTGGTATTACTATTACTTGATCACTTTTTCCCCCCCTCACGCCCGATGTCATTTCTCTCTTAGACATTCGATCCAAAGAAGCGCATTACTGTCGAGCAAGCGCTGGCGCACCCATACCTCGAGGCATATGTGCGTATAAAATGGGATTGGCCGCTGTTCATGGGAAGCCTCATCTTTCTTTTTGTTTTTCATTCAGCACGACCCAGATGACGAGCCGGTTGCCCCTCCACTAGATCCGGAGTTTTTTGAATTTGACTGTAGGTGTTCATTCGATCCTTCGGTGGCTACTCATCATGTTGCGTGCAGTACACAAGGACGACATCAGTCGCGAGCAGCTCAAGGAGCTATTATATGAGGAGATCATGAGCTTCAAGCCCATTATCGGGGCGTAGATCGTCTAGCGGACAATGCACATTACGAGCGCAGCAGCTAGATTTGAGTGTCTCGAGTGTAATTACGATATTCTTGGTTGACGGGGTCATGGTTATGGTTCTGTGTTCTGTGATGAAGTGGCACGGGAGATGCCGATTGGTTGGGACTAAGAAAGTTTGTCTGCCGCATTTACACTTTTGCGCACCGTCCTCGACGACGTTGACTCAGCTCCCCCCGCCTTTTCTGAAATTTGCTCTCTCTCGATTTCTCTTAGATTCTCCTTTCGCATTTATTCTCTCCACATTCATCGCATCAGTATGTCCGTCTAAGCCTGAATATGCCTTGTTCTGACCCCCACAGCTTTCTCCACCCCGTCATGACGAATACCACTCCTTCCAACGATTCTTCTCATAATAATGTCGTCCCATCCGAAGTGGGATGGCAATTTGTCCCTCAATATTATACATACGTCAATAAGTCACCCCACCGTCTGCACTGTTTCTACAACAAAACATCTACGTTCATTCACGGTACTGAAGGCGAAGATGGCACACCCTGTTACGGTCAGCAGGTCTGTCTCATCGTTTAATGACCTTTTTTCGACCAGTCTCAATTTCTCGAAAGGAGATACACAACAAGATAACCTCGCTTGGGTTTGAAGACTGCAAGGTCTTCATCCACTCGGTCGACGCACAGTCCTCTGCCAACGGTGGCATTATTATTCAAGTCATTGGTGAAATGTCAAACCGTGGCGAGCCGTGGCGGAAATTTGTTCAGACCTTCTTCCTCGCCGAACAACCCAACGGCTACTTTGTTCTCAACGACATCTTTCGCTTCCTCAAAGAAGAGTCCGTTGAGAGCGACGAAGGCGAGCCAGAGCAAGCCACCACTGAGGCCGAACAAGTTTCCGCACCGTCTCTGTCAGAGGCTGACTCTCCCCTATCACCTGAGCCCCCCCAGTCGGTAGCCCCCACTGTGGACATTCAGGTTCCTGAACCGGTGCAGACCGCTTCACCTACCCCTTCCGCAGCCCCCATAGAAGAGGCTGCTCCGGCGCCTGAGCCGCCTGCTGCGGAGCCCCACACGAATGGTCATGCAGAGACCGAGCTTGAAGTTCCTGAGATCTTGGCACCGGCTCCGGCGCCTGAGAAATCACCTACTCCCGAGCCCGAGCCCGCGCCCGCCGTGGAATCTCCGGCTCCAGTTGCATCACCCGCTCCGCCACCTGCCGCCTCACCCGCTCCATCTCAGCCTCCTGCGCCTGTTGCACCCTCTCAACCTGCACTGCCGCCTGCTCCACCTGCACCGAAGACATGGGCCAATCTGGCTGCAACTAACCCGAAAAAGTGGGGTTCAGCTGTGGCGCAGGAGTCTCGCGGCACCAGCGAAGCGCCTGCTGCCAGCTCATCATCCCCTGGGAGTGGGACCCAAACACCCGTGGGCCATCACGGTCCCGGTCCCAGACCGCAGCAGCAGCAGCAACGAGAACCTCATCCTGCGTACGTAGCTGCAACTAACGTCTCAAATCCCCAATGCTTTGTCAAGGTAAGATGATCACGCATGACTATTTTCGATATGACGCCCTCATACGTTTTACAGAGCGTACAAGAGAGTGTTACCGAGGTAGCGTTGAGGAATACCTTGACCACTCGTTTCGGACCCATCAAAGATCTTGACATCGTACGGAACAAAGCGTGTGCATTCCTCGAGTTCACCACCATTGATGCTGCGCGCCGTGCCATTGCCGCTTCCCTTCCCCCCGCGCAAGGTGGTGAGGGCGGTATTCGCATTGACATAGGGGAAGGCCAGCAGATGCGTATAATGGTCGAGACTCGTAAAGAGCGGGGTGAGCGTCCAGTCAGCCGACCGCGCGGCGGTGCCCCTGTAAATGGTGACATGCGGGGTGGTGGTGGTGGTGGTGGTGGCTTCCGTGGCGGCCGTGGGGGGCAAGGTCGCGGCGGACGAGGGATTGGCACCAAGTAGGTACCAGTAGCCTGTCGAGGCATTTCTTGTTCGGCGTCATTATGGGGTTCTGTAGTAGGGGTATGTCGACTGATTCTCCTGTGTTGTGGCGAGCAATACATGAGGTAAAAAGCCAATGTGGTAAAATTCTCCCATGACTTGGCATCAACATAAGTTGCGGGTTTACCTCTTCAACGGTCCACTGGGCAACTATTACTAGCAGCTCGTTTGTGTGGTTTCTCTGTAACCCTTGGGCAGCCTAAGCGATCCTAGAGCACCTTTGCCATCAGAGTATCAACTCGCAGGTCATTTCACTGTCGTCACCGCATTGGTGGGATCCAACACGCCATCCCTGTCTGGATCACGCAGTCAAAGCTATAATCCAGGGAATAGAAATCCTGATACGGACAATCCCTGGGTCTGGAAAAGTTCTTACGACAACAATTGGATTTAGGAAAAAAATGGAGGCAATCAAAATTTCTCCCGAGCCACCGAAGCACTGCGCACTGCCCATCATTCGGCGACTTGCAATACCTCGGACCATATATGGAATCCTTTGAACTGAGAGCGTGGGTAAGGTAAGTTCTCAGCGGTTTTGGCTTGATTGGTGTCAAGACGCCGGGACGCCCTTGCTGGATGTGGCACTTCGGGGGTCCGCTGTGGGGTCCCGCAGCAAGTCTTAATTCATTTATTCATTCTAGGCCAGATGATGCGAGGTGATCATATAAAGACCTAGCTGGTTGTACAGTGACCGTTTTCTTCATCAGTCCTTTCCCGCAAACGAAGACCGCCTCATGTCTTCCCGACCTCGCCTTTCCATATCTTCTCGTCCCCTGGACTGCAACGCAACCAGCGCAACCGGCGAAGGGCTGGGTTCATCGCAATTTCTTCCTCGTGGAACCCATCCGCGCGTCAGTATTCCCGAGCGCAGACTATGGTCGCATGGCCGGCCTAAGTTCTACATACATGATTCGTCGGGCTCCTCCCAGGGCGGCTCGTCGACAAAAAGCAGTGGGGGCAGATCTATCACGAGCGAGGGGCGGGAGGGAAGCCACGTCCATACTGTGTCACCTTATGGTTCCTTCTTCGTACAAGATATGGAGATCGATGACCCTGTGGACGGCAATTCACCTAATCGGGGAGGTGGCCGGACAAGAGGCCTCTATCAGATCTCTGCGCGGGGGCCACCCTCAAGCCAGAATGTTCTCTACCACCGGCAATCCTCAATGGTACCCCGTCCGTTTGAGTCGACCGACTCTACCTACGTCGGAAGACCTGGTGCGCTGCCAATACCTGGCCGCAACGCACCCAGGGAAGGGGTGCCGACATCGTCGACTTTGGTCACGAGCACCTACAGACCCCATTCCAACCGACCTACCTCTCAGAACCGAGAGTACTATCAAAACCGCCCAAACCGCCCAAACCGCCCCCACAACCCCCAAGTACGTCCTCCGCGAGCAGTAACGGGGACAGCGTTACCGCCCGGAAGCCCCGTGTCGAACCCAGACAGACAAAAGTCCCGCGGGTCAGCTCGCACGACATGGCAGAAGTGATATTTGGGGGTGTCTGTGTTCAATAGCAAACATTTAAGCCCGAGGTAATGATAGATTTAGAACTGTAGAATGTTTGCACGTGACCCCGAACTTGACTCACTATTCCCCAGTGGTGAGTACTAGTGAGTCTGTGTGGCGCACGCGTCTCTTTGAGCACGGTGGAAAACAGTGACTCTTGATTACAACCTCTGACTCTGAGAATTCCGCCTATATATTCAGTACCGCTTGTCCTATACCCTTGGATTTTTTTGCGCTCTCGATCAGGAGCTACGACAAAACGACATGTTTTCCGAACCGTGCACACCTAGCCGCCTTCTTGAAGACTCTTTCTCTGAAACAAGGCCACCCGCTGTTGACTTTGGAAAATCTGGTTTTTCTGAAGCTTCTATTATACAAGCAAAGCTCAACAGACGCCTTGGTCCGGAATATGTATCCCAACGTCCCTCCCCCGGCGGGGGCCCGAAGCTCACGTACATAGAAGGATGGAAGATAATCGGGCTTGCGAACGAAGTCTTTGGATACAACGGATGGTCCTCAACCGTGACGAGAATTGAGACGGACTTTATCGATATGGATCCCGAATTGAGGAGGTGCAGTGTTGGTGTTACAGCTGTCGTGAAGATCACACTCAAAGATGGGACCTACCACGAGGATATTGGATATGGGACTGGGGACAATTTGAAGAGCAAAGGTGCGGCATTGGACAAGGTGCGTCACTCAGATTTCTGGGTATTAGACGGTCCAGACTGTCACTACAGGCGAAGAAAGAGGCCGTAACCGACGGTGTGAAGCGCGCCCTCCGTAATTTTGGAAACCTTCTTGGTCTCTGTCTCTATGAGAAGTCATTTACCCAGGAGGTTATAAAAATCAAGCCCCACCTTGTAAGTACTCTCAACTCCGGGGAGTCGGTGCCATCAGATGCGCATATATTCACGATGTCACGAACTGCTCTTGCACCGCCGCGCTCAGCCAAAGTTTGACCAGTCTGACCTGCACCGCCGAGAAAAATTAGACACGACACCGCCCTCTGCGAGTGGTTACCATGATATCGTGTCGCCGACGGTTGTTTCGTCAACGGAAGATGTTAAGCGGGCCCCCTCACTTCCACCCCAGATACGATCGGCTCCGTCAAAGCCCAGCCCTCTCCGCAATACGGTTCTGGGTGCTGACGTACCCAAGGGCACACATCATGATGAACGACTGGCCGGTGGGCAGGAGAAATCATCTCCGGCCCAGGCTCTCCCTAACAACCCTAATAGGGTTGTCCAGGTAGGCAGGCTGCCGCAACAGGGGTCCAGCTCCGACCCCTCGGGGCAATTTGACGTGAAACCACTTGCTCACCAACCATCCGACTCCGACCTTGATTCCTACTTCAACGATGAGGATAACGACGCATTCCTCGCTGTGGAAGACTCTGCGATGCATGGTATTGAGTCCTCCGATGCATTGGGTACCATCGGGGGTAGTGGGCAGAGAACTCACAACGCGAGCCCAAACAGCGAAATTTCTCGCGGTGGGTCTCCCCCCGCTCCGGTTTTGGTGAAGTTTCCAAGTCAGCGTATTGTGCAGAGCTGGCTCAACTAATGAGGTCATAGGTACTAACGAGCGATGCTCACGTCTCCGCGGGCCCGTCTGACAAACCCATATCGACTCTCCGCCAGGCAATAAGAGCCTCCGCCGCCTCACTTGGTACAGCTGAAGCTGTAGGAGTAAAGCGACCTGCTGAAGACATAAGGGGTCTTGGCCGAATGACTGACAACGGTGGAATACTCGTGCCATCAACACGCAGGTCACCATATCTATCACATTCCCGAGACACAAGAATCGGTCCGATGCAACAACAGCAACGATTGACTACGAATAATGGAAGACGTGCACCTCTCAGTGATATACCTATTGAGGAAAGTACCGATGTCAAGCGCGTTAGACGTTGAGCTTTGTTGTGGGGCCGGGGCCCGTAGGTGCTGCCAACCGAACTCTTTTGAGATAATTGTGTAAAATTTGGTACCGCTAGTATGTACGTGTATTGACGAAATCTCGTCCCATAATATTAAGTTACAAGTCGGGCGCTCTGAGAAACGTGGCCACTAGTGGGCCCATTTTTTTTTATTCCATAAAACTGGTCAGGTTCAAATAGCACCAGGTTACCACCATCTCTTTACCATCCTTCACCCCACTCTCGTCTTTCGTCTTCCGTTCATTATCCATCTATTCTGCCTAGTTCGAGTATGTTTCTTTTCCTCCTCCAGGGGGTTCTATCCTGAACACCTTCTCACAGGAACTTCAAATGTCCCCCACCCAACAAAACGATGGACGTGTCGGTTCACGCATCGAAAATTACGCTGGCTTTTGGCAAAAAGACATCAAAAAGGAAGCCAAAGTGGACTCTGATGTCCGCGTCGAAAACTATACCGACGTCGTAAATGGTACCATTTGCCCGACGTCTCGTTCATAGTGCTCCGTCTCATTCCCAATCCCCTTAAGGCTACTACGACGGAGCGACGGAGCTTTACGAATATGGTTGGGCCAAGTCGTTCCACTTTTCGCGCTTCTACAAGGGCGAGGCGTTCGCCGCATCCTTGGCCCGTCACGAGCACTATCTTGCCTCTCAGATGACCCTTCGTCCGGGCATGCGCGTTCTTGATGTCGGCTGTGGCGTGGGTGGCCCCGCTAGAGAGATTGCACGTTTCGCGGATGTCAACATCGTTGGGTTAAACAACAATGACTTTCAAATTGGCCGCGCTCGCCGATATACCAAAGACGCAGGCTTGGAGAGTCAGGTCCAGTTCGTCAAAGGTGACTTTATGAAGCTCTCGGAGCAATTTGGCGAGAACTCCTTCGATGCAGGTGTGCCCCTCCCCCAGTCCTCGTTTCACCGAAACGCGCTGACTTGAATTGTTTGTGCAGTTTACGCTATTGAGGCCACTGTCCACGCTCCGACATGGGAGGGTGTCTACGGCGAGATATTGAAAGTTCTCAAGCCTGGAGGGGTGGTAAGTTCAAGTACATGTCAAGCGACTCATCTGACCCACAAATAATTTTCAGTTTGGTGTTTACGAGTGGTGTATGACCGACAGGTGGGACCCCTCCATACCCGAACACAAAGCCCTGGCCCATGAGATTGAGCTGGGTAATGGTATCCCCGAAATGCGTTCCGTGTCCAGGGCGGTGGAAGCCCTCAAAACAGTCGGCTTCAAAATCGAGCACGAAGAGGACCTTGCTGAGCGCCCTGATCCCGTGCCTTGGTACTACCCCCTAGAAGGTGATATTTTGAAGGCACAAACCGCTTGGGACTATTTTACCGTCTGGCGAATGAGTTGGTCCGGCAAATTGGTCACTCATAACGCTTTACGCATCCTCGAGTTCTTCCACGTCGTCCCTAAGGGCACATGGGAAGTTGGTGAAACTCTCCGTCTTGCTGCCGATGCGTTGGTAAAGGGTGGCCAAACAAAGGTGTGTCAACTGCGATACTGATCAGGCGCTCTCTTACCGTGTTTTTTCCCCAGCTCTTCACGCCTATGTACTTGGTTATCGCGCGGAAGCCCTAGCAGGGATATTCTGCGTGTATATGATGAATGCTTATACCCATAGTCTCATTCAGCTTTCGCATAATCCACACTACTATACAGTGCAACATAGACCTATATCATGATTGATCTAGAACCGAGAGGTGTTTCAGTAACCAAGGCGTCACTGAAGGGATCGAGTTAAACTGGAATTCATTCTCAGCTGCCCGTCGTGAATGCAAAACATAGGAATCTGCACCGATTTCGTGGCCCTCATGCGGTACTAGTCCGATGACGGAACTGAAAGGGGACGTTGCTTCTGACCTGGGCACATCCAGTGGCTCGAACTGTCCATTCGGGGCACGGATTCGTCTTATCTCCTTCCAAGTGTCGATCCTGCTTCTCAGGCCCGCGCAAGCTACTAGTATTGCTGGTGGACAATAACTGCGTGGGTCCACTCGCAATCACGACGCAAGGTTCAATCCACCGTCTCTCTCCCTGAAGAGTTATACGTCGCGTGACATATCACCGCCGTTGCCCTATTTTTTGTGTAAGCTCGTCCTTTCGTTGAATCAACCCATCACCACGTCGACAGCGTCAGGGCATGGATGCGCACCCCTTTGTTATTGCTATCGGCAAGCCATCTCCGGGTAACCTTACTGCCCGTTTACGTATCCTTTGCCTTTGACCACTCGCCTCCCTCTTGTTGCGCCCTATCAGCCCTGCGATGCTTCTTCCGAGTCGTGCACAGGCACATGCCACTTGAAGTGGGGCGATGCAATCGGCGATAGGATGTACCTTCTTGCGACGAACCCTTTTCCAGCGAATTTGGAAACGAGGCCCGAGGACTGGTTAATGCTCGGGTGGGAGGCGGGGACGGACAAAGTCACTTCGTCGAAAGACGCGCGACGGCGCGACATGCGCGCGGAGATACAAAGAAAAGAGGTGACAAGCGACGAGATGCACTTGGTGACCGAGACTATAAACCGTATAGTGTAGTCTAAACTCAGGGTAGGTCCGACGGCCGCTTATGAACCCGATGTGATATCCTCTGGAAAAATTCTTCTATAGGATAAACCGTTCTAGCTCGGACTCATCTGTGGATACAATAACCATCGAGGTTAGCACTGCAGCTACTGATGGCGCAGATGCACACTAAGATTAAATACAACGGTCAGCCGTTCCGTGAAAGCTCAGCTGACACCTGATCAAGTCAGTGTGCCATCAGACTATTTTAGCCCGGTTGGTGAGTCCGTGTGCTTCTCTCCGCTCTTCTATCTGCTCCCTTCAAGTAATGGGGTAAAGAATTGTCGTTTTTATTCAATTGGCGCCGACTCGGAGGCATATGTGGGGAAGAAAAGCATACTCACCACGTGGTAGGTTTCAACTTGCTGAGCGCTGAGCCTGGGTAAAAGCCGAGCGTCGATCATTGAACGCGACTTTACGACAAGAAAGAATCTAGAGCGGAAGCACTATTGGAAGATACACACCAAATAGTATGTTTGTCGGAGTTATAGACGAGCCGATAGACTCCACAACTCTGCATAGGTTATGGTTATCCCTAAGCTTGGGGTCGACAGTGACAGCACTGGCAGTTGATCGACTGGTGACCAGTGACCATCTGGGGTAACCGACTTACAGTCTTTGCTCGAACACCGCGGTTTTGGCCAATGTAAGGTCCATTATGATGGCAAGCTTTGATCACGGGGAGAAAATTTTCGGTATGCTCCCCAAGTGTGCACCGGTGCGTGCCAGAAATGGATATGACGTGATCCATATCGTGATCATGTGTGAATTAAAAGCGGGCCGGGATGTCGTTGGTTGAATAGATGCGGAAGCTTAACTTAGTATCGAGAAGCTAGTAGGAGCAACGCAAGGTAGAATATCTATATAAGAATCATGGTTATGGCACATTTTTCCACCTACCTACTACATTTCCTTGTTCCTTATCATGGCCTCCGACGAGAAGCACGACGGTAGCCCCAAGGTCGATGTAGCCACCTTCGAATCAGCAAGCACTCCCCCACCCCAAGAAGAACTTGTGTCCCACGAGGAACGTCTTCTGGTTCGCAAGTTGGACCGTCGTATATTGCCCATTACTTGCCTCATGTACCTGTTCGCGTGTCAGTCTTCTCGCATCTCTTGTTAGCATAGGTTTTATCCCCTCAACTCCAGATTTGGACAGAAGTAACTTGGGCAATGCTCGTCTACAGGGCCTACCTGCAGATGTACTCGGCGGTGACCCCACAGGCAAGAGGTTCGACTGGGTCAATTCCGTCTTCTTCTTCTCTTATGTAAGCATTCGACCCCCTGCGCTCGAAATCCCTGCCTCACCTTCGGTTTGAACAGGTTCTATGTCCAGTCCCAGCCACCATTCTCGCCAAGCTCTTCCCCCCTCGAATATGGTTGGGCTGCGCGGCTATCGGCTGGGGCATTTGCTCCACGCTCATGGTCGGTCGTCTTTTCACATCTCTTTTGAACACTGTAGAAACCACATCATTACCTAGTCCACCACCTTCAACCAGGCCGGGCTCATGGTCGCCCGGGTAGGTCTTGGCGTCTTCGAGGCGGGATTTGGCCCCGGTATCCCGTTGTACTTTTGTGGGCATCCCCAAGTCACGTGCATCTTTGCTATGGGTCTGACACTCACGTTACAGCGCTATTTTACACGAAGCAAGAACTAGGCCTGCGCCTTGCCTACTGGTTTGGATTTGCTGCCGTATCTGGTGCTTTTGGGGGGCTCCTTGCCTTTGGTGTGCAACACGCCAATGTCGACATCGCAAATTGGCGCCTACTTTTCATCATCGAGGTTTGTTATCTGTGAGGCCATACTGCATCGAGGACTTGAGTAGTTGTCGACAGGGAATCCCAGCTATCCTCCTTGGCATTGTCGCGATATTTTTCCTGCCGAATCGGCCTGAAACGACGAGTTTCTTTACGGAGGAAGAGCGGAAGATTGCTTTGGCTCGTGCTAATCGCGACATCACTGCGGATATAGGGTATCATGTAAACAAGAGTAAACCATACATCCTGTTTCCCCGATCGTGTCGCTCATATCTTTGTAGGTCACATCACTGATGCGTTCAAGGACTGGAGGGTACGCTTCACAATGTGGTGAATACTGTTCGCCGCGACCTCACGGCCGTCTCTTCTCAGATCTATCTCGGTGGCGTCATTTATTTCGGAGCAAACGCTGCGCTTGCTTCTATTTCTGCCTTCTTGCCCACCATCATCAAGACCTTCGGATACAGTGGGCTTCCTCCTTCGTCATTGGTGTATCATCGCTTATAGTGCTCCGCAGCTAATGCGCGAGCACAGTTGCTCACTGTGCCACCTTACGCTATGACGTCAGTCGTCATCACAATCACGTCCTGGTATTCCGACCGGCTCCTCACCCGCGGGCCTTTTATCATGGTCGCGAGTGCAATAGGCGGAATTGGCTACGTGTGCGTTTGTTAAGTTCAGACAACAGCTAATGGATGCTGATACAAAATTCGTACAGCCTGCTACTTACTGTCGCACATAATAATCATGTGCGGTACTTTGCAACGTTCTGCATTGTCAGTGGCACGTACACTACGATTGGTCTTGTCATTGCCTGGTGTAAGCACAATTGTCGCGCGATCGTGATTGCTGCCTGACGAGCGATGCACCTAGACGCCCACAACTTGGGCTCCGAAACCAAGCGTGCTACAGGCACCCCACTCTATATGGCCATCGGCCAAACTGGTAGCATCCTCGGCTCACATCTATTCCCATCCATCGAAGGCCCGCGGTATATGTAAGTTTGTGTGTCCTCGAAACACTGATCTCGGCTAACATATCATCGCCACAGTAAAGGATTCTCAGGCGAGTTGCTCTCTCTTGTGATAACGTCCGCTTTGCGCGTAGTTTTAACCTTCCCCCCCTTTTTTCAATGCCAGTCCTGATGGGACTACTGTTCCTCGGAACTATTTGCACTGGCATCCTTACGGTATGTTTGCTGCCTTCGTCCAATATTGATCGTCATGTTTCTTGCTACAGAGTCACTTCCGTTATGAAAACGCGCGCCGGGATCGGGTGTATGGCAAGCACATCCCCGGTACACGCGTTGATACCTCAGAACTTGCGGACAGGGTGGGCACTGTCGCATTCCCAGAGGAATGTTGCGGCCGATCGATGACATTTTTGACAGGCGCCTGGATTTCGCTATATCTCTTGATTCATCCCCCGGTGATGGACTATCCCCTCGGAACCCCAACTCTCGTAAAACGCCCCGTGCGCGGGCGAACAGCTACTTACGTGCTTCAGCCCATTTCCCTTGTTAAAAAAAAAGCCCGATAAACCTAATCACATGTACAGCGCGCACATATTGTACGAAGTAGCGATTGCACAATTTGTACATGTTGGGCCAACCAATGTCCAAGCCTAATCGTCCTATGTTTGGGTTGCACTCTTCTCTCCCGTCATTGCAATGGTAACACGGTGTCATCGACACTGTTCAATCGGTCAGTCACCGGCACGGGGGGCACCCGCCTCTTGTCATCCTTCTTGATCGGTAAGTTAGAGGGTGCTGTACCGCCTATAATTAAAAAATACTGTATGTGTTCCATTCCACGAGGAATGGAAAACGCTGTCAGGCTGGCTGGCTGAACACGCTCACGTCAGATCGAGGGGAGTTTCCATACTCTCCATCTCTCTTCCTTTTTGTTTTTAAATTCCGCCGCAGGTGATATCTACATAGCGCTGGCTCTATGCCTAAATCGTCAATCCCAGCGGAAGACGGCTCTCAACGTGTGATGCAGCAACAACAGCCAACATTCGTCTCGGATGTGTGAGTAGGCGTTATCAACGGGTTCAGTCCAGGAACAAGCGAAAAGAGAACAGAATTCAGGCCGTGGACCACGGGCCCTTGTCGCGGGTCCGATGATGCGAAGTTACCTCGAGGCTAATAGAAACAGGGACCCAAGGAACCAGTGACGTCCCATGCGGTGCATGCAGCACAGTGCCCCGAGTCTTGGCTCGCCAGCTCACCAGTTCTGCCCGCATGCATTGCGGAGTATGTGGCGTCGATCCCTTGACTTGTCAAGCGACCAAGGGCAAAATCTTTCAAGACGCACCGCAAATTTGCAATTCAAGACGGTGGCGCCAGATAGCGGCCAATTGAGCGGCCACACCCCTCTGTTGTCCCCTCTTTTTTTTTTTTGTCTTCTCGAAGAGAACACGACGGGTAGATGGTCAGAACGTTCTCAAATTTGCAACGTAGGGGCCATTGCATCAGCAAAAATAATAAAGAATTATTGGCACTTGCCAATTGCAAAATCACTTACATGAATTATAATGTATGACAATTGCTTACAGCTGGGCCACAATTCTCATAACCATTTATAAGCAGCTGCAACTCTCATTAATTGTTTATAAGCAATCACAACACATAGATAATATTGTGATCTTATTGCAAGTGCTATCAATTAAATAATAAAAATAAGAATTCTACTAAACATGTAAAATTGTTTCCAAAAGACACAATCTACATGCTGACACAGTGGGCATATGACCACCCAATTTGGCCCCACTCCCCCACCACTGCAAGCCTGACTTGGAGCCCAGCACTAGTGAGCAGCACAATATCCCAATGCCTGACCACCTGACTCATGGCATTTTTGAGATTGTGACATCAGAGATATGCAGGGGCAATGGTGTCTAAGAAGACCTGATAAGGATGATGATGTGTTATATATACAGTTGCTGAACAAATGACTGAGGTATCGACAATGTAAACTATGTGGGACTGTACAGTTTTAAGCCCCTTGGTCCTGATTTAGGGATGTATCACACTATAAATAGCTAAGTAAAGTGTCAGTCAACTTCAAGACACAGTCCAAAAGTGCTCCAATCTAACGTCTTTCTCATTCACCACACATCAGCATTCTGGCCTATACTCCCAAGTGGTTGATGCATCTAACACTCCCCCTCAAATGTTGGGTAGTTAGCAAAGCCCTAAGTTACATGTGAACCCTTCTACCTTTAACTGTACCAATGCTTTTGTGAAGACGTTGGCAACATTTGTGTTGATAAGTGCTGAGCACACTTAGTGGCTCTATGGACTACTTAGTGCTTAGGATGCTGTAGGTAGATTAGATTATGGACTTATGATCTTGGATATCTAGATATGGTATCTATACTTATCTATGACATCACTGAACAATAACATCATATGGACTATCATGGACTTGTTATTATACTACTCCTCTTATTATTATCTTTATCTCTGGTGTCAGTATGATATCATTGTTCTAGGCTCCCTATTGTCCTAGGACACCTTTGTTTTTGGTCTGGAACTCCTTTAGTTCCCTTATTGTCTCTATTGTACTAGTAACACCTTGTATTATAGTTACACACTGTGATAGCATCACCTCCTGTAGTAGTATAAGTAGAGGACCATGTATGCTTCTAGCCTCTAGTTCTATCACTCATACTGGTGTGCTAGGTAAAGTCTTCCCTTTGTAATATCAGTTCTATCACTTATACTGGTGTGCTAGACAACTCTCAGATCTTCACTAACAACAGTTGCTATCTCTGTGCTCTCCATTCACACTCTCAGTCTCTATCAACCCTGTGAGTACCTGTATGCTGTTCATCAATTTGCATCAATTAGCACATACTCAAGTTGTAGGTCACCATTTGCCACAGCTTCATAGATGTAGTAGTAGTGGATGTTAATATGCTTGGTTCATGAGTGGAAGGCATTGTCCTTGGTAAGAGCAATGGCAGACATGTTGTTGACCAACAAGGGAAAAGGGTGTGGGTGTCATGAACTCTTTGCTACATACTCTTTTTCTTTTCTTTTCTTTTATCTTATCTTATCTTGGATCTCATCTTCATCTTATCCCAAGCCCTTATCAGAGTGGACTTGTGTTTGTCTATCATTCACATGACACATCTTCTCTTTCATTGTTACGTTATGGTAGGGACATTTACCTGACGTGGGTTAAGTTGATCTACTGGGACGCTGCACTAAGGGGTCTGGTTCTGGTTGTCAAGGGAAGTTCTGAGGAGGAACTTCAGTGAGAATGTACGAGTTGAAGAGTCAGCCTAAGCCAATAGTGGAACTTAGGATTCTTCAGTGAGAGGAGAGTTCGGTGAGAGATGGAGTATTCACAGTCTTTGATTGCTCGAGTACCGTAGAGTACAAAAAGTCAAGTCTAAGGCTACAAGCTACCTAGCAAGCCTGACTTTATAGTAAATAGGGATCCTAGTACTGAGTCATAACAGCGTACTAGGATCGAGTCATCCAAACAATAAGTAACTGCGGCGCAGTCCGCAGTATGTATGAAACGAGTCTGAAACAAAAGATGCAAGCCCCTTGACAATGGGCTAGAGTCACTATGACTCGTATGAGAATGATAAGTTAAAGAGTCACTATGACTCGTATGAGAACGATAAGTTAAAGAGTCACTATGACTCTTGTGAGAACGATCACGTGAGACAAAGAAAGATAAACAAAGGAGAAAATGAATCGTATCGTAACATTCATGCACTGTCATTTCCTTCCATCATCTTCTATGATGTTCTTTACTTATCTGCCAATGGCCTTAAGCCCTCTGATGCATGGACCATATATGCATGGACCACCTAGTCAAGTATATTAGCTTGTACCCTTAGGCCTTAGTTCCTTAGCTTTGGCTTTGTCAATTCACAGCTTGAACTTGTCTTATCTATGTGATCCTCTCCTTGCCTTCATTGGCCCATTTACTGCTCACCTTATTGGGAGCCCTTCGAAGATTTGAGACTTGTGCTATAACAAGGTCTCCACAGATCTTAGGTGTCATTGCACATAGTGCCAAACTGACTCAAGTGCCCTTAGTCTTAGTGTCACAGTCGGACTTCCAGGCCATCAGGAGAATCAGAATCAGAGTCAAAATAGTAGTTGAAGTCTCGTAAGTGGTGTGGACTCTTACTTACCAGTTGTGGCTATGGTAGTAAGTAGTAATTAGTCATGGACATAGTAGCATCAGTTAGCAGTAGTCATAGCGTATTACTGTTGCTTATAGATTCCCAGGATTGCAGTAGTAGGGTTTGAGCTACTTACATGATAGGATAGTCATGTTAAAGAGGTGCTTTAAAGCCCTCGTGTATCTGTATAAATAATAGTCGATGAAGACCAAGACTCGCTATCTTGGTCTTCTTCAGTTGCCATTGATCTATCACATTGAGTCCTCTTCTCTCTTATCATCTTGTGTTGGGTCCTTGTGACTTGATATCTCTTGTTGTGTCTATGAGAAGTTGCTTCTCATAACTTTGGGCCAGTGTGACTGAAACTCCACTGTTACTGCCTGTCAATACAGCTAAAGGGAAGCCTCCTCTGCATTCAACTTAGTTTCTACGTTCACTCTCATTGTCAAGCGTGCTAAAGTCTAGCACACATCAAGGCAAGATGTAACATTAAGACCAAGATCTATCACCATGGCAAGAGTAACCACCCAAGAACAGTGGGACATCAACAGTTTCCACCCATACAACCTACCTCGACGAGGAAGCCGCAACGTACCTGTTCGGTATCTAAAGAATGCTTATTGGAGTAGCATCAATGGGGCTGAGGGATATCTTATCGAAACCCAACATGGGGAACACCCAGTTGAGTTTAGTTTTGACCATTTGTGCTGGTGCCAGGTTGACTACATCCTAGACCAGTGGCAGGTTATTGCTCCTCTATGAGCCCATCACCGCTGTGATATATACACTGACAAAGTACTCCCATGATCAGACTGGGGACCTATTGACAGAGAAGCCGAAGCAAGCTAATCTGAGAACACACACAAAGTCTCTGAAGAATCCTCAGAAGTAGGGGAAGAATCCCAAGAACCTCTGAATGAACAAGAAATGGCTCTCGTAGAGCAAGCTGAGTCTATTACCATACAACTGCCCATGACTACAATCACTGAAGAACCACGTACCTTGGTACAGATGCCACTTGATCCTGTCACAGGAAATCTTCTTAATGTGGATGACGCTGCCATTATGAGGGCTATAGGGCCAGATCAACCAGACCCACCATCCAGTCCAAGACGAGGACTGCCCAGAGGAGAAGGATTCCCTGGAGGAGGAGGATTCCCCAATGGAGGGGGATTCCCAGGTGGTGGAGGACCACCTGGAGGCGCTGGGGGAGTACCCCCTCCTGGTACACCTGGACATGCTTACCAAAATGACAAACTTGTAGGAAACACCCCCAAAATCTTCCAAGGGGACTGACAGAAGGTGGAGGAATTCCTCACTTAGTGGGAATTATACTGGGGAATCAACAATAACAACCCCATCATGACCGATGCCTACTGATGCATAATGTTCTTCCTAACCTATATTCAAGGAAAAGACATAAAAGAATGGATTACACATACCAGTCAATGGTTGAACAGGCAAGTCATGGGGGGGATAAATGATAACGATCCTCACCTTTGGCCTGAAGTCATTAGTGCTTTTAATCAACAATTCTCAAATACCTTGGAAAAGGAACAAGCTCAAGTGGCCCTGAAGAAGGGGGTACAAATGATAGGAGGGGACATTGACATATACACCACCAACTTTGAGACATTAGCACGACAAGCTGGCTATCATCTAGACTCCCCTCTCACTATCGACATCTTCACCAATAGGCTTCCTAAGGAACTATATGAGAAGGTGTTCATGATGGACAACCCACAGACATTTGAAGACTGGAAGACCACGGTCATGAAACAACAACAACAGTACATCCATATGAAAGCCCGATTAGAACAGCATCAAGGAGCAAGCGGCGGAGGAAGACAGCCAACCCAGTGAAGAGGTAACTACAGACCAGGATGGAATCTTGCCAGGGATTCAAATGCTATGGATACTTTGGCCAATCAAGCTAGAGGACAACTGGTGGGAGCTAAAGAAGTCTTAGACAATTGGAGGCGCACTCATCCTCCAAGACCCCCTAGGGGAGGATTTATCCAAAGAGGTGGACAAAGGTGTTCCAACCTTTCCAAAGTTACATGTTACACTTGTGGAAAGAAGGGGCATATCAGTCGATACTGCTCACAAAACGCATCGTGTTCCACCCTACCAGAGTCCTCCAAAAGTCGTCAAATGGAGGCAGATTGATATGAACCTGAAGAAGAACCCATCTGTGCCTCCAGAGCGCAAACCCCTCAAGAAAGGGCCCAAGGATGGATGATGAAAGTAGCAGAAGAAGATGACGAAGTAAAGGACTTGATCCTCCAAGATTTGTGGAAACAGGAGGGTTTTCAGGATGCCTGAACCCATCAGCCTGGGTGAGGGCAGCCAATTGTAACTTGGTTATCATTACGTGCTACCAATCTATACAAATTCCAGTTTCTGTGCGTACCAGTTACACAATGGCTGATATCAGAGCATTGGTGGACTCTGGAGCCACCGACAATTTCATACAACCCGCATTTGCAAAACAAATGGGGATAGGAATCCAATGATTAGAGAGACCCAAAAAGATATGGAACATCGATAATACCGAGAATAAATCAGGACTAATCACCCACTATCTCGATTTAGATGTTCGTACCAATGGATTCCACAAACATATGTGATTCCTTCTCACCGACATTGGGATGGAAGACATCGTACTAGGATACCCCTGGCTTGCTACATTCAAACCTAAGATGAGTTGGCGACATGCCACTATCCATGCGGATATGCTACCCATTGTCCTCAGCTCCCTACATCCTAGCTTCATGAAATCTACTGTTGCACAAGCTCTAACCATCGAGGCGAAGGAAGAGATCGTGGAACATCTTGACAATGAGATGGACCTCTATCATCGAACTACGGCCACTGAACTGGCTATACAAGCTCAACAGTACACTACAAAAGCTGAGTTACCCGCCGCATATGCCGACTTCCACAAACTCTTTAACAAAGTAGCCTCATATCACTTCCCCCTGGCATGAACATGGGACCACGAAATCACATTCAAAAAGGGGGCACCCGACTCACTCAACTGCAAAATTTATCCCCTTACGCAGGAAGAAGATAAAGCACTCCAAACCTTTCTCACGGAGCAACTAGAAAAGGGGTATATACACCTGTCAAAGTCACCATATGCATCTCCCTTCTTCATCAAGAAAAAGGACGGCAAACTTCAACCAGTACAAGACTATTGACAAATCAACGAGTTGACGATCCAGAACCAATACCCACTCCCCCTCATATTGGACCTCATTACAGACCTTAGCAACGCATACCTCTACACTAAGCTCAATGTCCGCTGGGGGTATAACAATGTTCGCATTTGTGCAGGAGATGAAGAAAAGGCAGCATTCAAGACCAAGTATGGTCTCTTTGAACCTACTGTCATATTTTTCAGACTGACAAACTCCCCAGCTACCTTCCAAACCATGATGAATCATATTTGCCAGGACATCATTGACAAACACGAACACCATGGTACTATTATCCGTGTCTACATGGATGACATCGGTATTGCCACCTGCACCAGACACTCCCTTGACGACCATATCGCTGCCGTACGCGATGTTCTCACCATCTCTGCCAAGCATGACCTCTACTACAAACTCAAAAAATGCCTTTTCCATGCGCTTCAGATGGATTACCTGGGGGTGATCCTTGAAAAGGGGGTGACACACATGGACCCCATCAAAATTTCCAGCATCAAGGATTGGCCCACACCAACAAAAGTCAAAGATGTTCGCTCCTTCCTAGGCTTCTGCAATTTTTACCACACTTTCATTCACAACTTCTCTCACCACACACGACCACTTAACAGACTTACAAAGAAGAATACGGACTGGATATGGACGAGCGAAGAAGACAAGGCATTCTAAACCCTTAAAACTCTTGTAACCACTGATCCAGTTCTGGCACATGCACAGCTAAGTGATCCATTCAAAGTAGAAGTTGATGCCTCAGGATACACAGTAGGAGCGGTACTACTACAACGAAAAGAAGATGGAAAGAAACACCCCATTGGCTATTATTTGTCCACCTTGAACCCTGCAGAGCAGAACTATGACATCTATGACCTCAAATTACTTGCCATTGTGAAAGTGTTCTGCCACTGGCATCCCCTACTTGCAGGATCGCCCCATACAATGAAGGTCTCCTCCAACCATCTCAACCTCCAGTACTGGTGATCACCACAAAAAATTAGTAGGTGTGTAGCAAGGGAAGTACTTGAATTGTCCAAATATAAGTTCAAAATTCACCACATCAAAGGAACCTCCAATGGATGAGCTGATGCACTATCTCGATGACCGGACTACAACCAAGGAGAGTCCAACAACAAAGGAGTCACAGTTCTGCCAGACCACCTCTTTGTGAGAGCGGCCAATACTACAATGGTCATTGAAAACCAAGTGACGTTCCTGCAAAATGAAGACATACTACGACCATGGGTGGATGGACATAAACTCAAGAAGATACAAGGTGACTGGTACAAGGATGGACGGAGGGTCATCACAGGAGATCTACAACAAAAACGAAGTATCATTTGTGCTCACCATGATGTGCCCACTTATGGACATCCAGGAATCAAGCGAACAGCAAGAAGGGTAGAACACCACTACTGGTGGCCTCACCTTCAAAATGATGTTCAAGACTATGTGAAAGGATGTGTGGAGTGTCAGCGCATGAAGGTCAACACCTGGCCGACGTGTGCACCATTGGAACCAATATACCCCCATCCAGGAGCGACACCATTTGAAGTAGTAACCCTCGACTTCATCACGAAGCTCCCTATCTCAGGGGGGTACGACTCAATACTCACCATCACCAATCACGATTGTAGCAAAGCAACAATTTTCATACCATGCCATGAGGAGGTTATGGGAGAAGAAGTGGCAGGACTCTACATGAGATATGTATTCCTACAGTTTGGTCTCCCTTCAGTCCTTATAAGCGACAGAGACCCTAGGTTCACAAGTAAATTCACATGAGGATTATGCCAATCCTTAGGGATCACGCAAAACATCTCCATGGCTTATCACCCACGAACGGATGGACAGTCCGAATGGACCAATCAGTGGCTCGAACAATATCTGCGGTTCTGGACTAATGAGTGGCAAGATAACTGGAGTACTTATCTTCCACTCGCAGAATTCGCTCACAACAGCTGGCCTCACGAATACACATGCAAGTCACCATTTGAACTCCTCATAGGGTACACCCTGTGAGCTGATTGGACCAATAAGCCATCCCCTATCCCACAAGTCATGATGTGGATGGAACAGCTAAAAGAAGAACGGCGTAGAGTGCAAGAACTTATTGCACAGGCACAGAAGTTATGGGTCTGCAACAAAGATATGCCGTGATACAAGGCAGGAGACCAAGTATGGCTAGAAGGGTGTCACCTACGCACACATCAACCTGCCGCAAAACTAACAGCATGATGCCATGGACCATTTATGGTTGTCCAGGTGATGTCCCCCATAAACTATCAACTCCAACTTCCCACGCAATGGCAGATCCACCCAGTGTTTTACACAGACCTTCTCACACCTTATCACAAAACACTCATGCACGGACCAAACTACACATGGCCACCTCTGGATTTGGTAGAAGGAGAAGAGGAATACAAAATTGAGAAGATTCTGGACCACCAGCTACATGGCAGAAGACGTCAGAAGCAGTACCTCGTGTCATGAAAGGGGTACCCAGATTTGGAGAATCAGTGGGTCAACAAGAATGACATCTTTGCTGATGATGCCATAGCAGAGTATGAACAGTCACAAACGGTGCATATAAGGTGAGCAACTATCAGTGACCTTCCCCATCTCCCACTCTCATCTCCTCCTCTCCTCTCTCACAAACACCCCATGTATCCTACTGCCGATGCCACCCTCTCACAAGTCCTTGCATACTACCAAGGAACCCCTGAGCGGGTTTTTGTGGCCAAGCTGGAAGAAGAGCACGCATCTGCTCGAAGAGAAAGTGCCAACCAAGAAGCCATGGCTGAAAGCGACTGAGGGGGACATGAAACCCCCATTACCACAGCTGAGTTGTCAGCCGTCCTCGAGCAGTTCCCTGCTCAAGCAACCTCCACCAACACAGCCCATCTGTCTGACGACAACGGAACCCCCATGTAGGATATCATCCAATGTGACCGGGAGCCTACAGCCAAGGTCCCCCTCTCCAACAATGAAGTCCACCTCCTTGGCGGTGCATTGGACTGAGGTGCCCAAATTTCAGCACCTCGCAACCTTGATGCATGGGCCGAACCTGCACCTCTCCCAATACCTCCAAGATTTCGGGCCGACGAAGCCATGGAGGGAAGTAGTAGCTGAATGGAGGGATCAACAGTTGCTGGAGGCGAAGAGCAGGAGGCAGGAGATGATGGCTTGGAGGGAGAGGATTCGACAAATAGTGTCAACGTCTGGTATCCAGCTGAGCACTACCACATCTCCTATGGAAGAGATGCTAATGCCCCATCCAACGCCACACCACACGCCCTCACCATGGATGGCACCCCAATGTATTGAGGTGATATCTGTCCCCAGCTTGCCAACCGAGCCATGTCCTCCATCACCTCTGCTCGTTGCCCATATGGGTTCAGGGTCAATTAAGGACCCAATTATGTTCCCTTCCACATCACCACCCCCAATGGCGTGATGTGCCTGGCCATGGAGCCGGCTCATGGTGGTGCGTAACTCATCTATCCGTTGCCTTGAATTCACTAACACCATGGACCACATTGAAAAATGCATGGGTGGTTGGGTTGGAGTTGGACAGGGTCAGAGGAACTGGTTGAGTTTCCCCTTTTGTGACATGGGCGTTGCTCCCTGAAAAGGGGGTGATGTTATGGTCAGACTTCCGGGCCGTCAGGAGAATCAGAATCAGAGTCAAAATAGTAGTTGAAGTCTCGTGAGTGGTGTGGACTCTCACTTACCAGTTGTGGCTATGGTAGTAAGTAGTAATTAGTTACGGACATAGTAGCATCAGTCAGCAGTAGTCATAGTGTATTACTGTTGCTTACAGATTCCTAGGATTGCAGTAGTAGGGTTTGAGCTACTTATGTAATAGGATAGTCATATTAAAGAGGTGCTTTAAAGCCCTCGTGTATCTGTATAAATAATAGTTGATAAAGACTAAGACTCGCTATCTTGGTCTTCTTCAGTTGCCATTGATCTATCACATTGAGTCCTCTTCTCTCTTATCATCTTGTGTTGGGTCCTTGTGACTTGATATCTCTTGTTGTGTCTACGAGAAGTTGCTTCTCATAACTTTGGGCCAGTGTGACCGAAACTCCACTGTTACTGCCCGTCAATACAGCTAAAGGGAAGCCCCCTCTGCATTCAACTTAGTTTCTATGTTCACTCTCATCATCAAGCATGCTAAAGTCTAGCACACGTTAAGGCAAGATGTAACACTTAGGCTGGGACTTGTTATAGAACACTCTAGAGACCACGCTCCGCTGTAGCATGACAGTAGGATAGTTAGTTCAAATTTGGTGCATAGCATGATAAGCCACTTTGCCTCCTTTGCTGCATGTGTTGCTGAGATATACTTGGCCTCTGTGCTAGATAAGGCAATAATTGCATCTTTGCTGACCATGAGATTGCTCCCCCATGGACTAGGAAGGTGTAGCCAGAAATGGAGTGACAGTGCTCCTGGGATGTGAAGTCAGCATCCATGAACCTGATGGGGTTACCACTCAGCATCCCAATCCCTCCTTCAAGCCTGTATGGCAATGTGTAGGCAGCAGTTCCCTTCAAGTATTGCAGCACCCTCTGGCCTGCTTGCTAGTATGCATGTCCCAGCTTCTCTAGGAACTGTGAAAGGGATGTGACTATGTATGTTATGTTGGGTCTGGTGTTACATCATGGTAGGGACGTTCACTCGATGTGGGTTAAGTCTTCTACTGAGATGCTGCACTAAGGGTCTAGTTCTGGTTGTCAAGGGAAGTTCCGAGGAGGAACTTCAGTGAAGGATGTAAGAGTTAAAGCAATGTCTAAGCCAATAGTGGCACTTAGAGTTCTTCAGTGAGAGGAGAGGGTTTGTGAGAGATGGAGTATCAAAGGTCTTTAGATTGCTCTGAGTACTGTAGGATACAAGAAGTCAAGTCTAAGGCTACAAGCTACCTAGCAAGCTTGACTTTATAGTAAATATGAGGGATCCTAGGATTGAGTCACAATAGCATCCTAGGATCCTGTTAATGAGTCTGAAACACAAGAAACAATAAGAACTGCGGGGCGCAGCCCACAGTAATCACATGTAAGATGTGAAACAAAGATATAAACGAAACAATAGCCCCTTAGCAACGGGCATGAGTTGTCATGACTCACATGAGAAATAAAGTAAAGAGTCACTATGACTCTTGTGAGAACTGAGATGTGACTGTGAGAAAGAAAGAATAAGTTGTATTGTAACATAACCCCCCTTTCAGGTGTAAAGTTGCTCCGGACTTTACCTTACAGTCCCATAGGATTGTTATCATTGGCCCAATAGAGGTCATAATTGGCCTCATTGATGTCCCAGTTCTCCTTTTCTTTGTCAGCATTTTTGTCACCCATCTTGGTGCACCTATGGCATTTGATGAACCCCCAACTACCCATGTGGTGACAGAACGGGCATTGTTCATAGAGGGGGCACTCCAGCTCACTGTGCTTGGTCCTAACCTTTCCACACTTCCCACATGTTTCTGGGGTCCACTCCTCCCTGTCCAGCAGGCTAATACACTCCAAGAGCATCATCTTCTTCTGGCTGCTGGGTCCAACCTCTACACGAGGTTCAGGGGACCCCTCCTCTTCTTCTGTCATGTGTTGAGTAGTGGTGATACAGATTTGTAGGGCCCCTCTCTCCTCCTTCTTCTGCTGCTTGCACTTCTTGGGGCACTCCTAGACTTTGTGCCTGCACTTCTTGCAGTGGTAACACTTGGGCAATGGCTTGCCCTCTTCATCATAGAGGATGGGCATCTCAGCCCAGTGGGAGGTGTGTGGATTGATAGGAAGTGGTTTAGGGGAATAGTGGAAGCAGGTTGGGAGGCGATACTCACGGTTGAATGCACTATGAATGATGTGACACACATCTGCCATTTCAAGCCTGGTCTTGCAGGCTTCATACTTGCGCTCCACCAGTACCGCCTCCTTCATAATTTCACTGACCTTGTGCTAGGCTTCATGCAATAGGCTGTCTAGGGTATTCTTCAACTCCTGCTTTTCCCTAAAGTGGGAGATCTCCCCAGTTAGGTGGGGGTTGTCGATCTCTTGGAGGGCGTGGTTCACCACAAACTCCATTTCATGGTTCTGCGCTAGCTGCCTCCAAAGAGCTTCTATTATGAGCCCATAGTTCTTCACCCTCCTCCCTACCTGCACCTCAATGGTGTGCTTCTCCTGTCCTTCCCCAAGAGTCCCTGTCACCATCATACAGTCTGGTGAGTATGTGATGAAGGTGGCCAAGACTATTCTTGGCTTGGTATGGTCCAGTCTGAAACGAGGGTTGGCGACATAAATGGGGTAGAAAAGACAGGAGTGGGGGTTATTATGGATGTAGCCAAGGGGAGGAGTATACTCAGCTTCCTGGACTGTAGGTTCAGGGAGCTTGGTGGCTCCATCATCACTGTGCTCCACAATTGGAACACTCTGGATAGCCAACTGAGGAGTAAGAGGGATGGCACCCTCACTGCAGGAATTGGTGACCGATGGGGGAGGCGATGAGGCAGGGAGCTGGAGCGTTGGGACAATGCTGGCAGGAGCAGATGTAGCAGACATAGTGTATAGATGTGAAGCAGGATGAAGGGGGTAAAGACCGAGAGGATGCCATTCCTCTGTTGTTTTAGCCCATCTTATATACATTTTATAGGCTTTTGACTTGTTTGTCTTCTTTCAAGCTTCAAACTCCACTATCAGTTTGTCCACATGTGTTAAGGCCTAGTGGGGCCTTTCTACATGATGTGTGCCAATGGTACAAGGACAGAGGGACGAGTACAAGGTGCTAGGGGGATGAGGATCTGAAGACAATGAGGTGCAGAGTAACAAGGGTCCAAGAGGACGACAAGGTGTTTAGGAACTAAGTTGAAGGCTTAGTGACAAGGTACAAGGTGTTTGGTCAGAGGGCCGAAGTATGAGGGGCTAAGTTAAATGACTTAGGTTCTGTGTATGCACATTGTTATAGCACAAGCACAAAGCTTCGAGGTGGCTCCCAACTAAGGGAAGGCCAACAGTGGTGGTGAGATGATGAGAAGAGCACACAGTTAAGAGGATGGACAGGTCTGGTATTCACTAGTATGATAAATGAAGACAAGACTAGGGAATAAGCATATAAGTGGACAAGCTTATATAGGTAGCTACTCCATGTCCGTCCCATGAAGAGGATACTAATAGAGAACAATAGGAGACGCAAATGGGGAAGGGGGTAGAATAGGGAACAATAGGAAGTGCAGAAGGGGAAAGGGATAGAAGGGGAATCAGAGTAAAGAAGCATACATGGTAATGAGTCAACAGGTTAGTACTCCGAGGTAGTCCAAGGGCAAAGAAAGCGATAAGGTAGAAAGAAAAATAAGTCCGTGGTGAGCCAGATCACAACATCACCCCCGCTTTTGGTAGATGCTTCCATGCATCAATCACCTTGGTCCTCCGCCTCCCAGTTGATGTCATTGTAGGCGTCATAGTTGTTGTCATGGGTGTCATACCCATAGGAGGACTGCCAGGCTTTAAAGTACCACTCACATCCACCCTTGAAGTGCTTGTGTTTGGGGGGAACGTGGCATTGCTCCCCATCAAAACATCTGAAGTGTGGGTAGAAGCACTTCCAGGCCAGGTGGCCTACATTGTTGCAGTAGAAGCAGTGCTGCCACATAGGGCAGTTCTTGGAGGAGTGGGTGACATTAGGGACATGGCACTTGGTGCACTTGAGGGCAGAGAGGTGGACGGGCTGTGGATTGGGAAGGGGGGCCTTCTGTGAGGCATGGGACTTGCGACCCTGTGACAGGATCCAGTGAGACACACCTGGCTTCTCTTCATCATGAAGCCAAGGCATGGGGAAGCGGGTATAGCACTCTCCTCCTAGGTGTTGGCTTTTGAGGTACTCCCTAATAGGAATACCCAAGGATGCTATGGAATTGTTGGTGTGTCATGGGTGAGGAATGTAAGTGTTCCCCATAAGATAAGGATGAAGGCGCGTGTGTGCCTGTGATGTGATCAGCCTCTGCCAGATAACCCCTGACCTCCTCCTCCAGTCATTCCAAGTGTCCGCCAGGTCCCTCTCCCTTTCTAACAGAACACGGTGCTCCTCCTCCAGGAAGTGGTACCTATCAACGTCAGCATTGATCCCAACGTCATTGAGGACCCTTAGGCCAGTTTTGATGGCTTCCTTGTCAGGGTGGTTGGTGTGGAAGGGGGAGAGGTCGGTATTATCAGGATGGGAAGGGGGGGGTCCGTGGAAGGGAGCAGCGACCAGTGGAGCTCCGTAGTTCTGGTAGCGGCCAGTGTCCCTGCGATGTTCTAAGATATAGTGGCTGTGGCCCTCACAGTCCCATTCATAGTGAATGTAATGGGGGCGCTTGGGGGTGCTATCCAGTCCAGTGATGAGGAAGGAGTAACAAGCATGGTTGGCTCGTCGTGAGTCATAGATTTTGAAGCCCATAGGAGGGTCATCATCGGACCTGTCATTGCCCAGGTTGATGGAGGAGACAGGTGAACTGGGATGGGAGAACGGTGTGAGGGGGTGACAAGGCTCAGGGGTATGGAGGCGGAGGTAGGCAGGGGAGCAAGGTGGGACAGGAAGAGGCTCAGGGGATGGTGTTGGAGATTGGATGTGGTCAGCCAGCAGCAGGGGGTTGCCTAGAGGAGACCCTGGAGTGCTGAAGGTTCCTTCAGTAGGGACGGGAGAGGTAGCCCTAGACCCGATGCAGTCAGCCAGAGAGCGGTTATTAGTGGTGGCAGGGGAGGTGGACATAGCAGCAGTGGTGGTAGTAATAACAGACAGAGTGATAGAGTGGATAATGAGGGGGGATGAAGAAAAGGCAGGGTTTAAATAAGAGGTTACTCTGGGAGTGTCCTCAAGGGAGTGGATGAAGCTAGGATTTTGCTGATGGTAGTTGGTAATAAGTTGGTCGGCATGAACATGAGCCAAGGGTTCCCATGAGTCATGGGCCTCAGAAAAGCCCTTCCATCTGACCAAATACTGCAATTGGTTGCACCTGTGTCGTGACCCTAGAATTTGCTCCACTTCCCACTCTGGTTCCCCATCAATCAGGTCAGGGGAAGGTTCCGTGAAGTTCGGACCATGCTTGGGTGTTTCCTTGTAAGGGGTGAGAAGGGAAGCATGGAAGACATTATGTATCTTCCACTGCAGAGGGAGCTTGAGTCGGTAGGAAGTATGTGAAATGGCAGCGGTGACTAGGAAGGGGCCGTAATGCCTTGGGGATAGTTTGGCAGATGGATGGGTGGTGTGAAGGTTCTTGGCTTTGAGCCAGACCCTATCCCCAATACAGTAAGGGGTGAAACAAGTGTGTGACCTTGTTATAAGGTCCTGTGAGTGCTTGATAGCGTCTTGTGCCTGTTGGTGTGCTTCCTTGATCTGCTGCATGCGCTGATCAACAGAGGGGACAGTGGAGAAGCAGAAGGTTTGGTGAACGCGTGGAGTGTGTCCCATGAGGAGGTTGAAGGGGGTCTTCTTGGTAGTGGAGCTGGGCCAGGAGTTGTGTGCAAATTGTGCGAGGGGGAGCCAAGACACCTAGTTGTCTTGCTTGTAGTTGGTGAATATTCAGAGGTACTGTTCCAGCCATTGGTTAGTGCATTCCGATTGGCCATCAGTTTGGGGGTGATAAGTGGTACTAATGTTCTGATTGATGTGAAGTAATTTGCAAAGTTCTTTCGTAAAGGATGAAGTAAAATGAGGGTCTCTGTCTGAAATGATGCATTTGGGAAGTCCATAATGGGGGAGTATGTAAGTAGCATAAAGTAATGCAGTTTTCTCAGCGTCTATGGTCTCGTTGCAGGGAATGAAGATGGAGGCTTTAGAGCAGTCATGGTCTGTAATTGTAAGTATGGTATCGTAGTTGGAAGATAGGGGGAGCTTTGTAATGAAGTCCAAGGTGATGGTTTCGAAAGGGAGGGAATAGGGGTCTGTAGTAATGGGGTAGAGTGGTGGTTTCAGGTTGGTGGGGTTATTTTTGTGTGATTGACAGGTGGCGCAACCCTTAATGTAATTAGTGATGGAAAGTTTCATGTTGGGCCACCAGTAATCACGTGAGATGGCCCAGAGAGTCTTGGAAATTCTGGGGTGTCCGGCTGTAAGTGAGTTGTGATACAGGGAAATTACCCCCCTCCTTAGATTGTTATCTTCCATGATGACAAGACGTGAGCCATTCCAGAGGAAGCCCTCCCTGTGAGTGAGGTTATGAGAGAGCATCCATTTAGCAAGTAGGTCCAGCTGTGTGAGCTGATGGGCATGTGCACAATCATTGAGGGAGGAGGAGAGGGCAGTGTTGACAAAGAGCAAAGGGGGGAGGACAGTGACCTGGTCATTGTCAGCTGAGCCATTGTAAAAATCAGGATGCCTGGAAAGAGCATCGGCCTTGTTAGAGGCACCAGGCTGGTGGACTGTTACGTCATGGTAGGGACGTTCACCTGACATGGGTTAAGTCGATCTACTGAGACACTGCACTAAGGGGTCTGGTTCTGGTTGTCAAGGGAAGTTCCGAGGAGGAACTTCAGTGAAGATGTACGAGTTGAAGAGTTCGCCTAAGCCAATAGTGGAACTTAGGATTCTTCAGTGAGAGGAAAGGGTTTGTGAGAGATGGAGTATCAAAGGTCTTTGGATTGCTCTGAGTACCATAGGATACAAGAAGTCAAGTTTAAGGCTACAAGCTACCTAGCAAGCCTGACTTTATAGTAAATAGGGATCCTAGGATTGAGTCACAATAGTATCCTAGGATCGAGTCAGAGACGATAAGTAACTGCGGAGCGCAGTCCGCAGTAATCACAAGCCGAGTCTTGAAACAAAAGATACAAGCCCCTTAGCAACGGGCTAGAGTCACTATGACTCATATGAGAATGTAAGTAAATGGAGGTGAAAATGAGTCGTATCATAACACAGCCCCCCTTTTAGGCGCAAAGTCGCCTCGACTTTGCCTACATGTCAAGATTACCCTTGTCGGCATTCAACCAGTAAAGGTCATAGTCCGCCTCGTTCACATCCCAGTTCTCTTTTTCTTTGTCCTTGTCACCCATCTTGGTGCAGTGGTGGTGGCGCACGAAACCCCAACTACCCATGTGACAGCAGAATGGGCATTGCTCGTAAAGGGGGCACTCCAATTCCGAGTGCTTAGCATTGACCTTCCCACATTTGTTACACACCTCGGGTGTCCACTCCTCTCTGTCCAACAGCGAGATACGCTCCAAAAGTGTCATCTTAACCTTACTGCTAGGCCCCACTTCGACTCTAGGGGCAACTTCTTCTTCGGTATCTGCTGGTGGGCTGGGGGTGGCTGACCACTTGCCTCCCTTCTTCTTCTTCTTCGGGCACTCTTGTACCTTGTGACCATACTTGCGGCAGTGGTAACACTTTACTGGCCTCTTGGTCTCCGTGTCATGGAGGATAGGCATCTCCACACGGCAGGATAAGAAGGGGTTGACAGGAAGGGGGGCGGGGGATGGAATAGGAAGGGTGGTGAAGCCGTATGACCTGTTAAATGCACGATGGATTTCTCCATACGCATCAGCCATTTCCAACCTAGTGCGGCACGCATCATATTCTTGGTCCGTCACTACCAACTCCTTCATGATTTCATTGACCTTCTTCTGTGCGTCACGAAGAAGGCCCTCCAGTGTGTGTTTCAGTTCCTTCTTGCCGTGGAACCTGTTGACCTCGGCATGTAAACGGGGGTCACCTATCTCATTAAGTGCTTGGTTCACCACAAATTCGCTTTGGTGGTGACGCAACAGTTGTTCCCACATCGCTTCAGTGATATGGGCATACGTACGTGCCCTTCTCCCCACGTGCACCTCAATGGTGTGCTTCTCCTGTCCTATACCCAATGTGCCTGTGACCGTTGTATAATCTGGAGCGTATGTGATAAATTTTGCCAAGACTATTCTTGGCTCCGTCCGGTCCAGTCCGAACCTAGGGTTGGCAACATAGATGGGGTAGAAGAGCTGGGAGTGGGGGTCGTTATGGACATAGCCAGCGGGTGGAAGATAGTTCTCTTCCTCAGCCTCAGATCCAGGACGCTCAGTGGTTGCATCATCACCGTGCTCCACGATTGGAACACTCCTGATAGCCAACTGAGGAGCAGGTGTGCCGATGGGCTCACTATGAGTCTTGGCGATCGATGCGGGAGGCGGTGAGGAAGGCAGCTGGAGCGTTGGGACAAGGCTGGCAGGAGCAGATGTAGTGGACATGATAGTAGTGGAGGGAGTATGGTGAAGGGAGGGATGAGTTGCATCTGTTGTCCTGGCCCATCTTATATATGTTTTGCGGCCTTTGGACTTGTTTGGTCCCTTCCTTGCTTTAAACTCCGTTATCAAGTCGTCCACATGGACATCTTCTGCTTTCTCCCATGAACTGTCACTTGTGGGATAGCCTTTCCACTTGATTAGGTAGTAGAGCTTGTGCCCTTTCCCACGTTGCTGCGCATCTAGAATCTTCTCGACCTTGTACTTGGGTTCTTCGTTGATGATCTCCGGTGGTGGTCAGGTATAGTTTGGTCCGTGGAGCTCCGTTTCTTTATATGGAGTTATTAGGTTCACATGAAACACGTTGTGAATCTTCCATTGTCTTGGCAGCTCCACACGATATACTGCCTCCGATAGTTGTTTCAGAACCTTAAAAGGTCCGTGCCGTTTCGGCCTGAGTTTAGCCACTGGGTACAGGGTCTTGAGGTGTGTTCCTTCGATCCACACTTGATCCCCTTCATTGTACGGTTGGAATTTCTTGTTCCCTTTGTGTGCGATGGCCATCATCTTTTGTGCTTTGATGATATTTTCATGGCCATCCATTCTTGCCTTCTCTATGGCAGTGAGTCTTTCCTCAACCAAAGGGACCTTGCTTCTGGTCATAATTTCAATCTTTGGTGTATACCCTATGAGCATCTCGTAGGGGGTCCTTTAGGTGGTGGCATTTGGCCATTGATTATGCACGAATTCGGCCATTGGCAGATACTTGTGCCAATTGTCTTGTTGTTCATCACACCAGAATCGAAGGTACTGTTTGAGCCATTGGTTTGTCCTTTCTGACTGGCCATCAGTTCTTGGGTGGTACGCTGTACTGATGTTCTGGTGTATCTTCAGCGCTTTGCACAGCGCTTTGGCGAAGTGTGACGTAAATCGGGTATCTCGGTCAGAGATAATCTTCTTCGGGACACCAAACCGGGTGTATACGTGTTTCAGGTAGAGTTCTGCTACCCCTTCCACAGTAATTGTTTCTTGGCATGGTATGAATACTGCCGCTTTACTGCAATCATGATCTGTGATTGTAAGGATCGTGTTGTATTTGCCCAACAATGGTAATTTCGTGATGAAGTCCATTGCAATTGTTTTGAATGGTAAGGAATTGGTTGGCGTGATTGGGATCATTGCTGGTTTGAGTGGTTGCGTGTTGATTTTATTAGCTTGGCACGCTCCACATCCTTTCACATATTGCTCCATATCTTCCTTCATCTTTGGCCACCAGAAGTCTCGCTTTGCTAGGGCATAGGTATTTGTAATTCCCAGGTGTCCAGCAGATGGGGTATTGTGGTAAAAGTGAATTACCCCCCTCTTCAGATCGTTGTCTCCGGCAATGACGATCTGGTCCATGTTGTTTTCGATTTTCCACCAAATTCCGACTAGTTTGGTGAGCGCATAGGTGTTTGACCATTTTCTGAGCTGTTCCTGGCTCTTTTCATTCGTTTGTTGGTCTTCTTCCACCTGGTTCTAGAGGGATTGATACTTGCGGTGGTTTATGGTTCCGCTATAGTGTTCCCTTTCTTTCTGGTTCGAGGGATTATAATATTCTGATCCCATCATTCGTGCGAAACTGAACAAGATAGGTGGTAGAACCACCAGTGCCTTGTTATCGTTTTCGCCTTGTTCGTAGTCAGGGCATCGTGACATTGTGTCCGCCCGACCATTCTTCTTCCCAGCTATATGGACTAGCTCAAAGTCGTATTCCATGAGTTCCGCATGCCATCTTGCTACTCTTCTGTTATGGTCACCTGGATTCTTCCAGCATAACAGATTAGCATGATCTGTATGCACCTTCACTTTGAAAGTGGGTTGGTGCAGGAAATGTCTCCAATGTTTGAACATTTCCACAAGGGCTAGAAGCTCCTTGTTATACACATCGTAGTTTCTTTGAGCATCATTCATGGTTTTCAAGAAGAATGCTACCGGGTGGAGCACTCCTTCTTTGTTTCGTTGCATTAGGACGGCTCCCATTGCATAGTTTGAGGTGTCAACTTTGACCTCAAACGGTTTTTCTTGGTCTGGTTGTATCAAGACCAGTTCTTCACATATTCACTTCTTTAGTGTTTCAAAAGCGCTTTGTTCTCTTGGCCCCCAGTTCCATTGAACACCTTTCTTTAGTTGGTCGTTTAATGCCTTTGCAATGAAGGAAAATCCATGGATAAATCGCCTGTAGAAGTTGCAGAATCCTAGGAAAGCCCGAATGTCTTTAGTGGTTTTTGGTGCTTTCCATTCTGCAACTCCAGTGACTTTAACCGGATCCATGGTGACGGTTCCTTTTTCCAAGATTACTCCTAGAAATTCGATACGTTCTACCTCGAAAAGGCATTTGCTGGGCTTTAGGTAGAGATCTAGCTTTTGAAGTTGTTTGAGGACTTTGTTAACCAAATTGCGGTGTTCTTCTTCATCCTTCTTTGTTGCTATAAGGATGTTGTCCATGTAGATGATTACTTGACCTGTTGCTGTAAGGTCATTGAATTGCATATTCATCATCCGCTAGAAGACTGCAGGGGCATTTTTCAGCCCAAATGGCATCACTGTTGGTTCAAAAAGTCCTAAGTTTGTTTTGAAGGTGGCTTTTGGTTCATCGCCTTCTTTAAAGCGAATATTGTTGTATCCTGCTCGTACATCCATTTTGGTGAATAACCTGGCGCTCTTCACCTTGTCGACTAGTTCCTGTATTAGAGGCAACGGGTATTGGTCGGGGATTGTGAAGGAATTTAATTTTCAGTAGTCCACTACTGGACGAAGTTTTCCATCTTTCTTTCCAACAAAGAAGAAGGGTGACGAGTATTGTGATTTTGATGGACAAATATAACCCTTATCCAAGTTATCTTTGATGTATTCGTCGAGCTTTTCTTGCTCGCCTTTAGATAATGGGTATATTTGCAGTCTAGAGTTTTTGGGGCGTCCTCTGTAAAATCAATAGCAATATCCCATGGTTGGTGTACCGGATATCGCTTCGCTTCTTCTTCAGAAAAGACCTTCTTCCACTTGTGGTAGTGTTTCGGGACTATCTGATCCCAGGTTTTCTCTTCTTTTGGCAGCGCCTTTACTGCCATCTCGGTTGATGTCGAGTTTCTTTTGAGGCTTTCTTCATCCATTCGGTGGATAAAGAGTTCTTCCCCAGGGGTGCATAATGATGCAGCCTTCTTGGTCCACGCATCTTGTATGTGTACCACTTTGTTACGATACGATTCATTTTCTCCTTTATTTGCCTTTGTTAGCCTCACGTGATCAGTTCTCACAAGAGTCATAGTGACTCTTTACTTACCGTTCTCATACGAGTCATAGTGACTCTAGCCTGTTGTTAAGGGGCTTGCATCTGTTGTTTCAGGACTCGTTTCATACATACTGTGGACTGCGCCGCAGTTACTATTGTTCAGATGACTCGATCCTAGTACGCTATTGTGACTCAGTACTAGGATCCCTATTTACTATAAAGTCAGGCTTGCTAGGTAGCTTGTAGCCTTAGACTTGACTTTTTGTACTCTACGGTACTCGAGCAATCGAAGACCTTGAATACTCCATCTCTCACCGAACTCTCCTCTCACTGAAGAATCCTAAGTTCCACTATTGGCTTAGGCGGACTCTTCAACTCGTACATCTTCACTGAAGTTCCTCTTCGGAACTTCCCTTATCAACCAGAACCAGACCCCTTAGTGCAGCGTCTCAGTAGATCGACTTAACCCACATCGGGTGAATGTCCCTACCGTTGTAAGGGCGACCCGAGCGTTGGGCTCGAAACCACGCGTTTTGTCACCCTTTGGCCATGCATTCCCGTTCCCGAACTCCCTCGTTTTACCTTCCCCATTCCTACATTAGCTACTTGTCCCTTTGTATTTAAAAGTACCCTTTTACCTTCTGAATTGGGAGCGCATGAGACGCCACTTTCCCCCTCTTTCTTTGAGTGAAGCCAGTTCGAGTCAGGCCCAAATGAGGGCACTCGAAACTATTCCTTCACTTCCCTTCCCTTCCCTCTGGAGTCGGATCTCCCTCCGCCTTTGAACTCACACTAGGACCCCTCAGTGTCCTTACACCGTGACGTAACATTAAGTCAAGTCTATCGAACCTATTGCCACTCTGGCTAAGGGACGAAGAATTTCTGAATCCAGATCAGTCCTTGGATTCAAACCATTTTCCATCGAGAGGAGAACAGAAGACGAAGTTCCTGGCCATGTAAAAGGAGCAGCCCTTTGGCAGGAAATTGAAGGCGAAGAAGGTTATTGGGTATACGACATACTCAGTGCAGCATACCTCGCCATCAAATACAAAGAAAGTACCGAGCAGTGGTACTTCATACAGCGAGACAGCAGGACTAGGTGTTGGACAGCTACTCAACCAGTCCCCTCCCTGTATAACCTGGGAAGAAGATCGATCAGACCAACGACAGTATCAGCGATTCCACCAGACGATACACCGTTGAAGGCAGGCCAGCATACCATGCCAACCGCTAAGAGATGTGATACAAAAAGTTCTCCAATGGCAACACAGACGACCACCACAGCTGCAACCACAACAATGACGGCTGTCCCCCCATCCACAATACAAACATTCTTCACAAAGGGGACAGGAACAGGAAGCGGAAACCCCCCTGCTAGCACTACGGCAGCAGGAAGTGGTCCCTCTGGAGGTGGGCCCCCAGGACCACCAGGAGGAAGCGGACCGCCAGGAGGTGGCCCCCCAGGAGGTGGGGGCACACCTGGAGGCAGAGGTGCCCCAGCAGGCGGAGGCGCACCCAGAGGTGGAGGACCCCCTCCCAGTGGCGCCCCTGTTGGAGGCGGGGCAGGTGCCGGCCCAGGCCCAGGAGTGGCAAACGGCAAACTTGGAGGAAACCCCCCAACCGACTTTGATGGTACCCGATCGCTTGCGGACCAATTCATGCAGGAATTCAACCTGTATCGAATCACGAATTTGGACACTGAACAAATGGCGATACCTATGAAACAAGCGGCTCTGCTACTTGGTTTCATAAAAGGACCAAACGTAAAGGACTGGGTCAAGAGATGGACCAACTGGATCCTTGCGGAAATGAATAACGGAAGACTCCCGAATGATGAATTCTATTGGACGGCAGTGTCTCAAGGCTTTGAACAAGCATTCCAGGATACAGGAGCAAGGGAATGGGCAGAAGATAAACTGCGCCACCTCTCATTTATACCAAATGAGGTGGATGCATTTATCGCCCAGTTTGAATCCCTTGCTGCAGAAGCAACATACCCCCTAGATGCGCAATCAACACTCTCCTTATTCGCATCCAAACTTCCTTACCGCATGATGGACCACGTCTATAAGGTGGTACGCCCTCTGGATTTCAGAGGATGGGCCAACGGAGTGTGCCAGTACCACTCAGACAACACCGCAGTCCAGAATATTCGGGGGATTAACGAAGAAACTCCAAGAAAGAAAGGAGCAGGAAAAATGAACCCCGCCCAATTGGCGAAGATGCTGGGCATTAAGATGCCAGCCCCTGCTTCAGATGCAATGGACACACACGCTGACTGCTCTTGTTCCAACTACAACAAAGGAACCCGAGGAAGAGCAGCGGCGACCACTGCAAAAGAGAAACCGGACATTGAAGTCCAGAAGAAAGAAGGCCGTTGCTACACGTGCAACAAACCAGGACACCTCTCCCGTAACTGTCCAGACAAACAGAAGGACAAGAAACCACCTCAAAAGGCTCGCAAGGCTAAGGCCGAAGAAAGCGAAGCAGAGGAAGAATCGGAAGAAGAGTCCGAAACTGGATCCACCCCTATTGATGTACGATCTTCCCTCATTAAAAGCCTCTCAACCCAGGAGAAATACGCAATGATCAAAGAGGCTTGGAAAGAAGAGTACGGGGAGGATTTTTAAAATGCACAAACCCGGCGGCCATGGCGCGTGCGTTACAGTTCAAAGATGTGTTTGTTTGTAAATATCGAAGTCTCCAAATCCCAACTCTGATACAAACTTCACACACAATGGCCGAAAGAAAAGTTCTCATGGATTCAGGAGCCACGGACAACTTTATCGACTTCAAGCTCCTGAAAAGAATGAAGATTGGCAAACTAAAGCTGCCACGACCCCGCATTGTGTGGAACATTGACGGGACCCAGAATAAGTCAGGGATCATCAAGTACTACATTGACCTGCAAGTCCGGACTGGGGAGAAGAAACAGAACATGAGATTCCTCGTCACAAATCTAGGAGATGACGAGATGGTGTTAGGGTACCTGTGGCTCGCTGCCTTCCAGCCATTGATCGATTGGAGAAGCGCGACCCTTGATGAAAGCATGCAACCACTTGTCATCAAGACCCTTTTATATACAACGGACGCAGAAGTAATCCGCATACGAGATGCGTGGATTAAGAAGGCTGCATCATTATGCACCCCTGGGGAAGAACTCTTTATCCATCGAATGGATGAAGAAATCCTCAAAAGAAGCTCGACGTCAACCGAAATGGCAGTAAAGGCTCTGCCAAAAGAAGAGAAAACCTGGGATCAGGTAGTCCCGAAACACTACCACAAATGGAAGAAGGTCTTTTCTGAAGAAGAGGCAAAGCGATATCTGGAACATCAACCATGGGATATTGCTATTGATTTTACAGAGGACGCCCCAAAAACCCTAGACTGCAAAATATACCCGTTATCTAAAGGAGAGCAAGAAAAGCTCGACGAATACATCAAAGATAACTTAGACAAGGGTTATATTCGTCCATCAAAATCACAATACTCGTCACCATTCTTCTTTGTTGGAAAGAAAGACGGAAAACTTCGTCCAGTGGTGGACTACCGGAAACTGAACTCCTTCACAATCCCCGACCGATATCTGTTGCCTTTAATACAGGAACTAGTGGATAAGGTGAAGGATGCCAGGTTATTCACCAAAATGGACGTACGAGCAGGATACAACAATATTCGCTTCCGAGAAGGCGACGAGCCAAAAGCCGCCTTCAAAACGAACCTAGGACTGTTTGAACCAACAGTAATGCCATTCGGGCTGAAAAATGCCCCCGCAGTGTTCCAACGAATGATGAATACACAGTTTAATGACCTAACAGCAACTGGTCAAGTAATCATCTACATGGACGACATCCTTATAGCAACAAAAAGGGATGAAGAAGAACACCGCAAGTTGGTTAGCAAAGTCCTTGAACGCCTTCAGAAGCTAGACCTCTACTTGAAGCCCAGCAAGTGCCTCTTTGAAGTAGAACGCATCAAATTCCTAGGAGTAATCCTAGAAAAAGGAACCGTCACCATGGATCCAGTTAAAGTCGCTGGAGTTGCTGAATGGAAAACGCCGAAAACCACAAAAGATATTCGGGCTTTCCTTGGATTCTGCAACTTTTACAGGCGATTTATCCGTGGATTTTCCTTTATTGCAAAGGCACTAAATGACCAACTAAAGAAGGGTGTTCAATGGAACTGGGGACCAAAGGAAGAAAGCGCTTTCGAAACACTAAAGAAGCAAATATGTGAAGAACCGGTTTTGATACAACCAGACCAGAAGAAACCATTCAAAGTAGAAGTTGACGCGTCAAACTATGCAATGGGAGCCGTCCTAATGCAACGAAACGAACAAGGAGTGCTCCACCCAGTAGCATTCTTTTCGAAAACCATGAACGATGCCCAAAGAAATTACAATGTATACAACAAGGAGCTTCTAGCCCTTGTGGAAATGTTTCGGCATTGGAGACATTTCCTGCACCAACCAGCATTCAAAGTAAAGGTGCATACAGATCACGCCAACCTATTGTACTGGAAGAACCCAGGAGACCACAATAGAAGGGTGGCAAGATGGCATGCAGAACTCATGGAATATGACTTTGAATTGGTTCACATAGCTGGGAAGAAGAATGGTCGGGCGGACACATTGTCACGACGCCCGGACTACGAACACGGCGAAGAAGATAATAAGGCATTGGTGGTCCTACCCCCTGTCTTATTCAGCTTCACAAGAATAATGGGGTCAGAATATTATAACCCCAGCAACCAGAAGGAAAGGGAGCACTATAGTGCAACAGTAAACCATCACAAATACCAATCCCTTCAAGACCAGGTGGAAGAGGACCAGCAGATGAACAAAAGGAGCCAGGAAGTGCTCAAGAAATGGTCAAACACCTACGTTCTCACCAAACTAGTTGGAATTTGGTGGAAGATCGAAAATGACACAGACTGGATCGTCGTTGCCGGAGACAACGATCTGAAGAGGGGGGTAATTCAATTTTACCATGATACCCCATCAGCTGGACACCCAGGAATCATAAACACGTACGCCCTGGCAAAACAGGACTTCTGGTGGCCAAAGATGAAAGAAGACGTGGAGCAATACGTAAAGGGATGCGCAGCGTGCCAAGCAAATAAAATCAACACGCAGCCACTAAAACCAGCTATGATCCCTATCGCTTCAGAAAACTCTTTGCCATTCAAGACAGTTGCCATGGACTTCATCACGAAGTTGCCACTTTCGGGCAAATACGACACGATCCTCACAGTTACGGATCATGATTGCAGTAAAGCAGCGGTATTTATACCCTGCCAAGAGACAATTACTGCGGAAGGGGTAGCAGAACTCTACCTGAAACACGTGTACACCTGATTCGGTGCCCTGAAGAAGATTATCTCTGACCGAGATACCCGATTTACGTCACACTTCGCCAAAGGCCTGTGCAAAGCGTTGAAGATACACCAGAACATCAGCACGGCATACCACCCAAGGACTGATGGCCAGTCAGAAAGGACAAACCAATGGCTCGAACAGTATCTTCGGTTCTGGTGCGATGAAAGGCAAGACGATTGGCACAAGTACCTGCCAATGGCGGAATTCGCGCATAATCAATGGCCGAACTCCACCACCCGAAAGACCCCCTACAAAATGCTCATAGGGTACACACCGAGGCTTGAATTCAGGACTAAAAGCAAAGTCCCCTCGGTAGACGAAAGGCTCACAGCCATAGAAAAGGCGCGAACAGATGGCCATGAAAATATCATCAAAGCACAGAAGATGATGGCCATTGCGCACCAAGGGAACAAGAAGTTCCAACTGTACAAAGAGGGAGATCAAGTGTGGATCGAGGGAACCAACTTGAAGACCCTGTACCCAGCGGCTAAACTTGGGCCAAAGCGGCACGGACCCTTCAAAGTGATGAAACAGTTATCCGAGGTGGTGTACCGTGTGGAACTGCCAAGACAGTGGAAGATTCATAACGTGTTTCACACGAACCTTCTAACACCGTATAAGGAAACGGAGTTCCACGGGCCGAACTATACCTGGCCACCACCAGATATCATCAATGAAGAACCCGAGTACGAAGTCGAAAAGATTCTAGATGTGCAGCAACGTGGGAAAGGGGGCAAGCTTCACTACCTAATCAAGTGGAAAGGCTATCCCACGAGTGACAGTTCATGGGAAAAAGCAGAAGATGTCCACACGGATAAGCTGATAGCGGAGTTTAAAGCCAGGAAAGGGACAAACAAGTCAAAAGCCCGTAAAACATATATAAGATGGGCCAAAACGACAGAGGAACCCAATCCCCTTCCTCACTCTGCCTCCAATCTTTATACGATGTCCGCTACTTCTGCTCCCGCCAGCATTGTTCCAACGCTCCAGCTCCCTGCCTCATCGCCTCCTGCATCGATCACGGACACCCGCTCTGAGGGCGCCGTCCCTCTTACTCCTCAGCTGGCTATCCGGAGTGTTCCAATCGTGGAGCACAGTGATGACGGAGCCACCGAACTCCCTGAGCTTCCAGTCAAGGAAGCTGAGTATACTCCACCCCTTGGCTATATCCATAATGACCCCCACTCCCATTTGTTTTACCCCATTTACGTCGCCAACCCCCGCTTTGGGCTGGACCGCACCGAGCCAAGAATAGTCTTGGCTACATTCATCACCTACTCACCGGATGAAACAACGGTAACGGGGACCCTTGGTGTTACGGCCGAGATCCCGAGCTCCCGAGAAAGCACGCCGCCGAGCTGCCCGAGCCGGCCCGCGTTGGACAACTATGAGCGAACCCTGGATTCCGAGGCATTAAGAGAGGCCTTGATGAGAAAGGGAGACCTGAGCATGTGGACATTGCGTCCCGAACTAGCTAAGTCCCACACTCCCGTTGAGAGCAGTGATGAAGAAGCTGACGACCCCTACGAGCAAGATGAAGCTCGCGCGCGCGCCATGTACGCGCACTTCTACGGGCAGGATGGCCCAGAGTCACATGACTCATCACGAGAGGCATCACCTGAGCGTGTGTGCCTCGGGTATGCCGCAGCCGGTTACCCGGTTGATGACGACATGGACTAGGCCTTTGTGCCTACTTTCTGATGGACTTTCTGACGGACGCCTCATGTACTGTATGGGCGCTGCCTCGTGTTTGATGGATGTCGGTGCCTTTATAGGCCGGTCCAATTATGTGTCTCCTTTGTGTTTCAGCTTGTGGAGCCGGAGCCCTTATGGCTATTGGCTAGAGATAAGGACTTAAGGTTCGTGCTGAGTCCGAACCTTATTTACTAGTAGTATAAGTACTAGCTTGTCTTCGCATGTATTCCCTATCTTGAGTTTTTCAACAATCCGCATCACAGTTCCCTCCTGTTTCCTAAGGGCCTTAGTTGGTCTTCTCTACCAAACCCCTTAGACGTTGTCTTGTTGTGCCGCTTCTTAGCAAGCCGTTTCCCTCAGTTTCCCCTTCGTCTCTCAGTTGCAACCGCTATTGCAGTGGTTTTGCCTTGGTTGTCGCGTGCAATACAAGCGTTCTGAGAATCCCAGTTCAAGTCGAACTAGACGGCCGGTGCGACCGTAACACTTGGGGAGGGACAAGAGAAACGCACCATAGAGGTGCAGGTAGGGAGGAGAGCGAAGAACTACAGGCTCATGACAGAGGCCCTTTGGAGACAGTTGGCGCGGAACCATGAAACGGAGTTCGTGGTGAACCGCGCCCTCCAAGAAATCGATGACCCCCATCTGACCGGGGAGATCAACTGCTTTAGGGCAAAGCGGGAGTTGAAGAACACGCTCGATGGCCTGTTGTGCGACGCCCAGCACAAGGTCAGCGAGATCATGAGGGAGTTAGTACTGGTGGAGCGTGAGTACAAAGCCTGCAAGACTAGGTTGGAGATGGCAGACGCTTGTCGAATTATCCACGCATCCTTCAACCATGAGTACCGCCTTCCAACCTGCTTCCGGTACTCCCCAGAGCCACTCCCTGTCGACCCACGTACCTCCCGCCGGGCTGAGATGCCCATCCTCCACAATGAAGAGGGCAAGTTGTTGCCCAAGTGTTACCACTGCAAGAAGCGCGGGCACAAAGTCCAGGAATGCCCCAAGAAGCGCAAGCAGCAGAAGAAGGAGGAGAGAGGGGCCCTTCGTATCCGCATCACCACCTCTACGGTCCAACAAGAGACAGACGAGAGGGAGCTAACCCCGGAGCCTCGTGTAGAGGTCGGACCGAGCAGCCAGACGAAGATGACGCTCTTGGAGCGTATCAGGCTGTTGGATAGGGAGGAGTGGACCCCAGAGTCGTGCGGGAAGTGTGGGAAGGTTGGGACGCACCATGGTGAGCTTGAGTGCCCCCTCTACGAACAGTGCCCCTTTTGTCACCATACGGGCAGCTGGGGGTTCGTCAGACGTCACAGGTGCACCAAAATGGGTGACGAAGAAGAGAAGGAGAATTGGGACAATAACAAGGTCGACTATGACCTCTATTGGAATGATGACCCAATGGGCTTGTAAGGCAAAGTCTGGAGTAACTTTGCGCCTAAACGGGGGGCTGTGTTACGATACGATTCATTTTCTCCTTTATTTGTCTTTGTTAGCCTCACGTGATCAGTTCTCACAAGAGTCATAGTGACTCTTTACTTACCGTTCTCATACGAGTCATAGTGACTCTAGCCTGTTGTTAAGGGGCTTGCATCTGTTGTTTCAGGACTCGTTTCATACATACTGCGGACTGCGCCGCAGTTACTATTGTTCAGATGACTCGATCCTAGTACGCTATTGTGACTCAGTACTAGGATCCCTATTTACTATAAAGTCAGGCTTGCTAGGTAGCTTGTAGCCTTAGACTTGACTTTTTGTACTCTACGGTACTCGAGCAATCGAAGACCTTGAATACTCCATCTCTCACCGAACTCTCCTCTCACTGAAGAATCCTAAGTTCCACTATTGGCTTAGGCGGACTCTTCAACTCGTACATCTTCACTGAAGTTCCTCTTCGGAACTTCCCTTATCAACCAGAACCAGACCCCTTAGTGCAGCGTCTCAGTAGATCGACTTAACCCACGTCGGGTGAACGTCCCTACCGTGACGTAACACTTTAAACTCCGCTATCAGCTTGTCTGTGTGGACATCTTCTGCTTTTTCCCATGAACTGTCACTCGTGGGATAGCCTTTCCACTTGATTAGGTAGTGGAGCTTGCGCCCTTTCCCATGTTGCTGCACATCTAGAATCTTCTCGACTTCATACTCGGGTTCTTCATTGATGATATCAGGAGGCGGCCGGGTATAGTTCGGCCCGTGGAACTCTGTTTCCTTATAGGGTGTTAGAAGGTTCGCGTGAAACACATTGTGAATCTTCCATTGTCTTGGCAGTTCCACGTGGTACACCACCTCGGATAACTGTTTCATCACTTTGAAGGGTCCGTGCCGCTTCGGCCCAAGTTTAGCCGCTGGGTACAGGGTCTTCAAGTTAGTTCCCTCAATCCACACTTGATCTCCCTCTTTGTACAGTTGGAACTTCTTGTTCCCTTGGTGCGCAATGGCCATCATCTTCTGTGCTTTGATGATATTTTCATGGCCATCTGTTCGCGCCTTTTCTATGGCTGTGAGCCTTTCGTCTACCGAGGGGACTTTGCTTTTAGTCCTGAATTCAAGCCTCGGTGTGTACCCTATGAGCATTTTGTAGGGGGTCTTTCGGGTGGTGGAGTTCGGCCATTGATTATGCGCGAATTCCGCCATTGGCAGGTACTTGTGCCAATCGTCTTGCCTTTCATCGCACCAGAATCGAAGATACTGTTCGAGCCATTGGTTTGTCCTTTCTGACTGGCCATCAGTCCTTGGGTGGTATGCCGTGCTGATGTTCTGGTGTATCTTCAACACTTCGCACAGGCCTTTGGTGAAGTGTGATGTAAATCGGGTATCTCGGTCAGAGATAATCTTCTTTGGGGCACCGAATCAGGTGTACACGTGTTTCAGGTAGAGTTCTGCTACCCCTTCCGCAGTAATTGTCTCTTGGCAGGGTATAAATACCACTGCTTTACTGCAATCGTGATCCGTAACTGTGAGGATTGTGTCATATTTGCACAAAAGTGGCAACTTCATGATGAAGTCCATGGCGACTGTCTCGAATGGCAAGGAATTTTCTGGAGCGATAGGGATCATAGCTGGTTTCAGTGGCTGCGTGTTGATTTTGTTTGCTTGGCATGCTGCGCATCCCTTTACGTATTGCTCCACATCTTCTTTCATCTTTGGCCACCAGAAGTCCCGTTTTGCCAGGGCGTATGTGTTTATGATTCCTGGGTGTCTGGCTGATGGGGTATCATGGTAAAAGTGAATTACCCCCCTCTTCAGATCATTGTCTCCGGCAACGACGATCCGGTCTGTATCGTTTTCGATCTTCCACCAAATTCCGACTAATTTGGTGAGAACGTAGGTATTTGACCATTTCTTGAGCACTTCCTGGCTCCTTTTGTTCGTTTGCTGGTCCTCTTCTACCTGGTCTTGAAGGGATTGGTATTTGCGATGGTTTACCGTTGCACTATAGTGCTCCCTTTCCTTCTGGTTGCTAGGGTTATAATATTCTGACCCCATCATTTGTGCGAAGCTGAACAAGCTAGGTGGTAGGACCACCAACACCTTGTTATCTTCCTCGCCTTGTTCGTAGTCCGGGCGTCATGACAACGTGTCCGCCCGACCATTCTTCTTCCCGGCTATGTGAACCAATTCAAAGTCATATTCCATGAGTTCCGCATGCCATCTTGCCACTTGTCTATTGTGGTCTCCTGGATTTTTCCAGTACAATAGATTGGCGTGATCCGTATGCACTTTTACTTTGAATGCTGGTTGGTGCAGGAAATGTCTCCAATGTCTGAACATTTCCACAAGGGCTAGAAGCTCCTTGTTATATACGTCGTAGTTTCTTTGGGCATTGTTCATGGTTTTCGAAAAGAATGCTACTGGGTGGAGCACTCCTTGTTCGTTTCATTGCATTAGGACAGCTCCCATTGCATAATTTGACACGTCAACTTCTACTTTGAATGGTTTCTTCTGGTCCAGTTGTATCAAAACCGGTTCTTCACATATTTGCTTCTTCAGCATTTCAAAAGTGCTTTCTTCCTTTGGCCTCCAGTTCCATTGAACACCTTTCTTCAGTTGGTCGTTCAGTGCCTTCACAATAAAAGAAAATCCACGGATAAATCGCCTATAGAAGTTGCAGAATCCAAGGAAAGCCCGAATATCTTTTGTGATCTTCGGCGTTTTCCATTCAGCAACTCCAGCAACTTTAACTGGATCCATGGTGATGGTTCCTTTTTCTAGGATTACTCCTAGGAATTTGATGTGTTCTACTTCAAAGAGGCACTTGCTGGGTTTCAAGTATAGGTCCAGCTTCTGAAGGCGTTCAAGGACTTTGCTAACCAACTTGTGGTGTTCCTCTTCATCCTTCTTTGTTGCAATAAGGATGTCGTCCATATAGATGATTACTTGACCGGTTGCTGTTAGGTCATTAAACTGTGTATTCATCATTTGTTGGAACACTGCGGGGGCATTTTTCAGCCTGAACGGCATTACTGTTGGTCTGAACAGTCCTAGGTTCATTTTGAAAGCAGCTTTTGGTTCATCGCCTTCTCAGAAGCGAATATTGTTGTATCCTGCTCACACATCCATTTTGGTGAACAGCCTGGCATCCTTCACTTTATCCACTAGTTCTTGTATTAGAGGCAATGGGTATCAGTCGGGGATTGTGAAGGAGTTCAATTTTCGGTAGTCCACTACAGGACAAAGTTTTCTGTCTTTCTTTCTGACGAAAAAGAACGGTGACGAATATTGTGATTTTGATGGACGAATATAGCCCTTGTCCAAGTTATCTTTGATGTATTCATCGAGCTTTTCTTGCTCACCTTTAGATAACAGGTATATTTTGCAGTCTAGCATTTTCGGGGCGTCCTCTGTAAAATCAATAGCAATATCCCATGGTTGGTGTTCTGGATACCGCTTCGCCTCTTCTTCGGAAAAGACCTTCTTCCATTTGTGGTAGTGTTTTGGGACTACCTGATCCCAGGTTTTCTCTTCTTTTGGCAGAGCCTTTACTGCCATTTCAGTTGACATCGAGCTTCTTTTGAGGATTTCTTCATCCATTCAATGAACAAAGAGTTCTTCCCCAGGGGTGCATAATGATGCAGCCTTCTTGATCCATGCATCTTGTATGTGGATCACTTCTGCATCCGTTGTATATAAAAGGGTCTTGATGACAAGTGGTTGCATGCTTTCATCAAGGGTCGCGCTTCTCCAATCGATCAATGGCTGGAAGGCAGCGAGCCACGGGTACCCTAACACCATCTCGTCATCTCCTAAATTGGTGATGAGGAATCTCATGTTCTGTTTCTTCTCCCCAGTCCGGACTTGCAGGTCAACGTAGTACTTGATGATTCCTGACTTATTCTGGGTCCCGTCAATGTTCCACACAATGCGGGGTCGTGGCAGCTTTAGTTTGCCAATCTTCATTCTTTTCAGGAGCTTGAAGTCGATAAAGTTGTCCATGGCTCCTGAATCCACGAGAACTTTTCTTTCGGCCATTGTGTGTGAAGTTTGTATCAGAGTTGGGATTTGGAGACTTCAATATTTACAAACAAACACATCTTTAAACTGTAACGCACGCGCCATGGCTGCCGGGTTTGTGCGTTTTAAAAATCCTCCCCATGCTCTTCTGCCCAAGCCTCTTTGATCATCGCGTATTTTTCTTTGGTTGAGAGGCTTTTGATGAGGGAAGATCGCACATCAGTAGGGGTGGATTCAGTTTCTGACTCTTCTTCCGATTCTTCCTCAGCTTCGCTTTCTTCAGCCTTGGCCTTGCGAGCCTTTTGAGGTGGTTTCTTGTCCTTCTGCTTGTCTGGACAGTTATGGGAGAGGTGTCCTTGTTTGTTGCAAGTGTAGCAACGGCCTTCTTTCTTCTGGACTTCAATGTCCGGTTTCTCTTTTGCAGTGGTCGCCGCTGCTCTTCCTCAGGTTCCTTTATAGTTGGAACGAGAGCGGTCGGCGCATGTGTCCATTGCATCTGAAGCAGGGGCTGGCATTTTAATGCCCAGCATTTTTGCCAATTGGGCAGGGTTCATTTTTCCTGCTCCCTTCTTCCTTGGAGTTTCTTCGTAAATCCCCCTAATGTTCTGGACTGCGGTGTTGTCTGAATGGTATTGGCGCACTCCGTCGGCCCATCCCCTGAAGTCTAGGGGTCGTACCACCTTATAGACGTGATCCATCATGCGATAAGGAAACTTCGATGCGAATAAAGAGAGTGTCAACTGAGCATCCAGTGGGTACGTTGCTTCTGCAGCAAGGGATTCAAACTGGGCAATAAACGCATCCACCTCATTTGGTATGAATGAGAGGTGGTGCAGTTTATCTTCTGCCTGTTCCCTTGCTCCCGTATCCTGGAATGCTTGTTCGAAGCCTTGAGACACTGCTGTCCAGTAAAATTTGTCATTCGGGAGCCTTCCGTTGTTCATTTCCGCAAGGATCCAGTTGGTCCATCTCTTGACCCAATCCTTTACGTTTGGTCCTTTTATAAAACCAAGCAGCAGGGCCGCTCATTTCATAGGTATCGCCATTTGTTCAGTGTCCAAATTCGTGATGCGATACAGGTTGAATTCCTGCATGAATTGGTCTGCAAGCGATCGGGTACCATCAAAGTCGGTTGGGGGGTTTCCTCCAAGTTTGCCATTTGCCGCTCCTAGGCCTGGGCCGGCACCTGCCCCGCCTCCAACAGGGGCGCCACTGGGAGGGGGTCCTCCACCTCCGGGCGCACCTCCACCTGCTGGGGCACCTCTGCCTCCAGGTGCACCCCCACCTCCTGGGGGGCCACCTCCTGGCGGTCCGCTTCCTCCTGGTGGTCCTGGGGGCCCACCTCCAGAGGGACCACTCCCTGCTGCCATAGTGCTAGCAGGGGGATTTCCGCTTCCTGTTCCTGTCCCCTTCATGAAGAATGTTTGTACTGTGGATGGGGGGACAGCCGTCGTTGTTGCGGTTGCAGCTGTGGTGGTCGTCTGTGTTGCCATTGGAGAACTTTTCGTATCACATCTCTTAGCGGTTGGCACAGTGTGCTGGCCTGCCTTCAACGGTGTATCGTCTGGTGGAATCGCTGATACTGTCGTTGGTCTGATCGATCTTCTTCCCAGGTTATACAGGGAGGGGACTGGTTGAGTAGCTGTCCAACACCTAGTCCTGCTGTCTCGCTGTATGAAGTACCACTGCTCGGTACTTTCTTTGTATTCGATGGCGAGGTATGCTGCACTGAGTATATCGTATACCCAATAACCTTCTTCACTGTCGATTTCCTGCCAAAGGGCTGCTCCTTTTATGTGGCCAGGAACTTCGTCATCTGTTCTCCTCTCAATGGGAAATGGTTTGAATCCAAGGATTGATCTGGATTCAGAAATTCTTCGTCCCTTAGCCAGAGTGGCAATAGGTTCGATAGACTTGACTTAATGTTACGTCACGGTAGGGACGTTCACCCGACGTGGGTTAGGTCGATCTACTGAGACACTGCACTAAGGGGCCTGGTTCTGGTTGTCAAGGGAAGTTCCGAGGAGGAACTTCAGTGAAGATGTATGAGTCGAAGAGTCAGCTTAAGCCAATAGTGGAACTTAGGATTCTTCAGTGAAAGGAGAGTTCTGAGAGATGGAGTATTCAACAGTCTTCGATTGCTTGAGTACCATAGAGTACAAAAAGTCAAGTCTAAGGCTACAAGCTACCTAGCAAGCCTGACTTTATAGTAAATGGGGATCCTAGTACTGAGTCACAATATTGTACTAGGATTGAGTCATCACAACAATAAGTAACTGTGGCGCAGTCCGCAGTATGTATGAAACAAGTCTGAAACAAAAGATGCAAGCCCCTTGACAACGGGCTAGAGTCACTATGACTCGTATGAGAAATAAGTAAAGAGTCACTATGACTCTTGTGAGAATGATCACATGACATAAAGAAAGGCAAAGAAAGAAAAGAAATTGAGTTATATCGTAACAGTCTCCCCCTCAAGCTGCGGTGCCGTGCCAAAATACACGTTCTGCTCAGTGGTAACATTGCGCTTAGTAGGAAAGTACACACAGTGCACACAGGACTCAGTGTCGAAACCAAGCCAGCGACCCTCCTATGCACGAGTGTCCAGCTTGGATCTGCTGTCATCATGTACCCACGCAGTCACACCCCAACACTGCAAGCCCAACAAGTCGGGCATGCGTCCAAGCAACGCCTGGAAAGGGGTTAGGCCATCAAGAGCCCTATTAAATGTGCAGTTCTTCAACCATGTCGCGTGTCGTGATCCGGCTCACCATGGACTTATTTTCTTTTTTACCTTATCGCTTTACTTTCCCTCGGACTATCTCGGAGTACTAACCTGTTGACTCATTACCATGTACGCTCTCTTACTCCGATTCCCCTTCTTCCCTTTTCCCCTTTTGCGCTTCCTATTGTTCCCTGTTCTATCCTCTTCCCCATTCGCGTTGCCTTTTGTTCTCTATTATAATATCCCCTTCATGGGACGGACACGGAGTAGCTACCTATATAAGCTCGACCACTTGTGTGCTTATTCCCTAGTCTTGTCTTCGTTTATCCTACTAGCGAATACCAGGCTTGTTCACTCCTCAACTGTGTGCTTCCTTCTTGTCGTCTCATCACCACTGTCGGTCTTCCCTTAGTTGGGAGCCACCTCAAAGCTTTGCACTTGTGCTATAACAACACGCACACACAGACCCTAAGTCACTTGACTTAGTCCCTCGTACCCCGGCCATCTGACCGAAGCCCCTTGTACCTCGTTACTAAGTCCGTCGACTTACCCTTCGAAGCCTTGCTCCCTGGTCATCCCTCGTGGACCTTCATCTCCTAGAACTCCCTCGGCCTTGGTTATCATTTGCCAAGCACCTTGTCCTCGTACTCTGTCCTTGCCTTCCTTGTACCCTTGGTGCATGTCGCACAGTAAGGCCCCGCTAGGCCTTAACATCGCGTGTCGCAGAGCCTCGCCCCAGAGAAATTTGGGCAAGCCACTTGAGTGAGTGAATGTGCGAATGCACTCGACCAGGGAGCGGTTCAGGCGCTCAGCCACACCGTTAAGCTGTGGCGTGTTGTGCACCATGAGTTAACACACAGTTCCAGCCGACTTGAGGTGATGGTCAAAGGCCTCACTAAGGTACTCTCCCCTGCGATCAGAGCAGAGAGCCTTGATAGCTGTGCAGTGCTGCTGCATCAGTGCCCAGGCCTCAAAGGCCTTGTAAGCTCCAAAAGCCTCAGCCTTGGTGTGCAGGAGGTAAGTGACTGTATAGCATGTAGCATCGTCCGTGAATGTAGTGAAATAGAGACAGCCATGTTTGCTAGCAACAGGGGAAGGGCCCCAGATGTCGGAGTGGATCTCCTCCCCAAAATGCAGAGCCTGAGGGCCCACGTGCTCTTTTGGCACTGGCTTGCGAGTTGCCTAAGCAAACAGGCAGGCGTCGCACAGTGCCTCACGCAAATCTGGGTCGAGCTTCACACCAGTGACAAGACCTTTTTCAATAAGAGCACGAGCACTTGCAGGGGCGATGTGCCCCAAATGGCGATGAAGCTTCATAACCAAGAGTGATTCAGCAGCAAGAGCCGACTCTCCTAAGTGAGTAATGCAGTACAGGCCATGCCCCATCCACAGGATGCATGCAACATGCTCACCTCCTAGTGCAAACAACTCAAGGTGCCCACCTCCAATAGAGGTGCAATACCCCTTTTGGTCCAGCACACCAATGGACACCAAAGTGTATCCAACTGCCAGTGCATGAAGAACTTCATGAAGGATAATAGCAGACTATGTGCCACCATTTGGTGCACAGATGGCGAGACTGCCAACACCCACAGCAGGGAACTTCTGCTGGTTAGCGGTGTTAAGATAGACAGGGGGGTCAAGGATGGAATAAGTGGAGAAATCAGACTTATAGGGAGAAATGTGATGTGTTGCACCTGAATCATATAATTCAACACACTCACCTCAGTCATCGCTGACAGGCACGATAACAGCCGCCGCAACCTCCTCCTCTTCATATAGCCAATCACTGTCATCAATTAGAGTGATGTTCTCCATGTCCAGCACACTTGAGGCAAGATCCACAGCCCAGCACCCATCCGTGTCCTCATCCAGGGTTGTGACAGCATTCGTGGACCTGACAGGCTTCATGTCGGACTTCTGTGCTCTGTCACTCAGCTTCTCCTCCTTCTTGGGAGATCGACATTCCCATGCCCAGTGACCTGACCTCCCACAGTTGTGACATTTGCCCTTATGGTGTTTCTTCTTGCCCTCAGACCCCATAGCTGCAAGGGCATCATCTCCAGTGGCCTGACTCTTGGCCCCAGAATGCTATGAGTTGGATTGTGACTTGGCCTGATGGTTTCACAACCAATCGGCCTCCTCGCATATGTGGTCGATAAGTGTTTCAGTATCAACTGTGGTGACGCAATGAACAAGGCGTGCCAAGGACATGATCCCTGCTGCAAAGCAGGCGAGCTCCTCTGGAATACCCTTAAGCACCGTCCTCTAATACTCCCAAGTGGTGACATGGACCCCAGCTGCTGTGAGCTTCTCGCGCTTGTAGCGCAGGCTTGTGAGGAAGGCGCGAACATTGCCTCCCTTAGTGCAGCGCATGTTGAAGAACATAGCCTCAAGGTCATTCTGCATGTAAATGCTCTTCGCGGTGAACTTGTCGTTGATGCGGTACCAATGTAACTGAGCTGTCCCATATGCACCCATGCATACTGCTGTGGAGTTGGGGAGTCGCTGTGAAAGGAGATATTGTGCAACAAGGTCATCATAATCCCACTTAGCTATGGCCTCTGATTCTGCAGTTGTAACATTCTGCAGGTCCTTCAGGGAAGGATGCTGAATCGATCTGTCAAAGTAACCCCACTGGCAACTTGCCTGCTTTGCTTCCCAGAAGCGTACAGCAAAAATCACCCAGTTTGTCCCATCAGGTTCTAGCCTAGGGATGTTGGCGGGCAGTTGCTCAATGACTGGAGTAGGGGCAGGGGGTGGTGGAGGTGCTGTGGTGGAGGATGATCCAGTGGCAGGAGTGGTAGTTGGCATGGTAGACATATTGACAAGTGCAGCAGTAGATTATAAAACTGGCTTAGTGGCGCACAGCAGGGCCCATAACCTGTAGCAGGTTACAGAGGTCACAAAGGGGGATGAGGGACACACACAAAGGTGAACATAGGGGAAAGGATCTAGACAATAAGATAAGGACTCAGGGATCGTGGACAGAGACAATCACTATAAGTGTATTCACCTAGACAATAAGATAAGGACTGTCTAGGCATAAGCATACTGTAAACAATAAAGTAATGGATATTCTCACCTCAGGGATCGTGGACAGAGACGATCACTGAGGTCTACAGCATAAACTAGACAAGTATTTAAGTGTGAATACGGAAAGAACGGGGTACCATAAATGATATACTAGATTCACATGGTATCAGTAAACTGTGGATCTACAAGACAAGACAAGACTGTAGCTTGTAATGGACAAACTTAATCAATCAGTGAAATGTATTTGAGGCAGGTATAATTGTAAATGCAGGCCACAATGCCTCACATGCGCTCAGAACTCAACACTCATCTTGGGCTGTAAATCAATACCCATTGTTCTTGAAACTGTCTGCTTGCTCTAAAGTTGCCTCACACTCTCATTATTTCACTCAACTTCACCCCTTTGACTTCGCTCAGGCATGTGCATCACACATCACACTCCACATTACCACGGTGTCACCTCATTACATCATCACTATATACCTAACTTCTATTTAGGTAACTGCATTGCATAGGTCCATGTTTGTTACGATATGACTCATTTTCGGCTCGGTTTACTTACGTTCTCATACGAGTCATAGTGACTCTAGCCCATTGCTAAGGGGCTTATATCTTTTGTTTCAAAGATTCGGCTTGTGATTACTGCAGACTGTGCTCCGCAGTTACTTATTGTCTCTGACTCGATCCTAGGATGCCATTGTGACTCGATCCTAGGATCCCTACCTACTATAAAGTCAGGCTTGCTAAGTAGCTTGTAGCCTTAGACTTGACTTCTTGTATTCTATGGTACTCAAGCAATCGAAGACTGTTGAACACTCCATCTCTCACCAAACCCTCTCCTCTCACTGAAGAATCCTAAGTTCCATTATTGGTTTAGGCTGACTCTTCAACTTGTACATCTTCACTGAAGTTCCTCTTCGGAACTTCCCTTGACAACCAGAACCAGACCCCTTAGTGCAGCGTCTCAGTAGAGCGACTTAACCCACATCGGGTGAACGTCCCTACTGTGATGTAACAATGTTGTCTTCAAAATACCAAGTAAAGTCCTTTTGAATGTGTTCCCATCCTCTACCACTGCTATTCCATTGTATCTCACATATATGGAATGGTTTTCCCCCTTTCATCCACTCCAGACAACAACAGCCTTATATATAAGGTATTAAGGCTAATCCATCACAGCCACCAGCACACTGCAATCATTCCTGTCAATTGTATTATGTGCAGTGTCCATTTATTCCCCCAATTTGGGCCTGTTGCACCTCATGAATGGAACTCCTTCTCATTACTAGATCAATGTAATACTTTTTATGTCAACCCATTTAGCAATAGGCACAATTATCTACTATTTTTATAACTTTTGTCATAGAATGGACTTTCATGTTGCTTACTATGAGGTTCTAACTACCATAGTAGGCTTGTGATTTTATACATTAGTCAGGGACTTTATCTTTCATGTGTTATCAGTTGGCATTAGTAGTTTACATTATGAACTGCTTACTGATTACTAGGATAGTGATACTAGGGTTCAAGCTAGATACGCTATAGGCCTATCATTGTTCAAGGGGTGTTAAGGCCTAGCGGGGCCTTACTGTGCGACGTGCACCAAGGGTACGAGGAAGGCAAGGACAGAGTACGAGGACAAGGTGCTTGGCAAACGATAACCAAGGCTGAGGGAGTTCTAGGAGATGAAGGTCCTCGAGGGATGACCAGGGAGCAAGGCTTCGAAGGGTAAGTCGACGGACTTAGTAACAAGGTACAAGGGGCTTCGGTCAGACGGCCGGGGTACGAGGGACTAAGTCGAGCGACTTAGGGTCTGTGTGTGCGCGTTGTTATAGCACAAGCGCAAAGCTTCGAGGTGGCTCCCAACTAAGGGAAGACCGACAGTGGTGATGAGACGACGAGAAGGAAGCACACAGTTGAGGAGTGAACAAGCCTGGTATTCGCTAGTAGGATAAATGAAGACAAGACTAGGGAATAAGCACACAAGTGGTCGAGCTTATATAGGTAGCTACTCCGTGTCCGTCCTATGAAGGGGATATTATAATAGAGAACAAAAGGCAACGCGAATGGGGAAGAGGATAGAACAGGGAACAATAGGAAGCGCAAAAGGGGAAAAGGGAAGAAGGGGAATCGGAGTAAGAGAGCGTACATGGTAATGAGTCAACAGGTTAGTACTCCGAGATAGTCCGAGGGAAAGTAAAGCGATAAGGTAAAAAAGAAAATAAGTCCATGGTGAGCCGGGTCACGACAAGGGGAGCTTTAAAGTGACCTCTTTACCTGTATAAATACAGATGTCTGAAGACCAAGGATCACCATCTCGGTCTTCTTGAATCATCAGTTTCACCTTCCTTTCTTTCTCTCTTCAAAGTCAGATTGTCTTTGCATTGCACTATATAAGGCCTTACCAAGATGGCCTTCCCAGTTGTTGTTGTCATATTGAGCAGAAGTGGCTCTATGTTCAACTTAGTATTTCAGAGCTGAGTATTTGTGCCTGTCTTGCCTAAAGCAAGGCCCACACTTACTAAAGTGTAACAACTTTAGTGTCTATAGTTGGGAATTATAACATACTATTGGTGGTTATTTGATTATCAAATCTTTAGACTCTGATTATCTCTCATTAACACAGGGGCTTTTTCGCAGTACTTTGCAATGTTCCACATTGCTGGTGGCACCTACACTACAACTGGTCCTATTCCTGCCTGATATGAGTGCCATTGTCACATGATCGTGACTGCTATCTAACGAAGTGCTTCTAACATTCACTTGTGCTCTGAATCCTAGCGCACCTCGGGCACCCTGCTCTATGCGGTCATTGGCCAAACTTGTAGAATCCTCGGCTCGTATCTATTCCCTTCCACCGAAGGGCCGCGGTATCTGGGTCCCCAAAGCCATGATCTCGGCTAACATATCATCACCGCAGTAAAGGATTCTCTGGCCAGTCGCTCTCTCCTGTGATGACTTCCGCTTCGCGCGTAGTTTTAAATCTATCTCCCCCCTTGTTACGCCGGTCCCTGTGGGGCTACTGTTCCTCGGAACCATTTGCACTGGCATCCTTACGGTATGTATGCTCCCCTCGTCCGATATGCGGCGTTGATCGTCATGTATGTATCTTGTTACAGATCCACTGGCGTTGTGAGAACGCGCGCCGTGATCGCGTGCGTGTATGGCAAGCATATCCCTGGTATGTGCATTGATACCTTCGAACAAGGAGCCAGGACGGGAATTGTCCCTTTCCCAGAGGAAAAATCCCCTTGGGATCCCATCTCTCGTACAACTACGGGCGAGCAGCTATTTATGTCCTTCTGCCCGTTTCCCTTCTGTTGGAAAAAAATTATTAAAAATAGCCCGATAGCCCTAATCACATGTGCATGTGTTGTGCGAAGTAGCGACCGCACGGTTTGTACACGCATGTTGGGTCAACTATCGTCCGAGCCTAATCATCTTGTGTTTGACTCGCACTCGTGTCATCGCAATGGCAACATGGTATCATCAACACTGTTCAATCAGTTAGTCACAGTTAGTCACAGAAACCGAGGGGCGCCTGCCTCTTGTCATCCTTCTTCTTGATCGGTAAATTGGAGGGTGCTGAATCACCTGAAAAATACGTTCTGTGCGTGTTCCATTCTTGGGGAATGGAGAGCACCGTCAGGCTGGCTGGGCTGGCTGGCTGAACACGCTCACACCGGATCGAGGGGGCGTCTCCATTCTCTTCCTTTTTTTTTAATCCCGCCGCAGGTGATATCCACATAGCGCTGGCTCTGTACCTAAATCGTCAATTCCAACGGAAGAACGGTCACTCAACGTGTGATGCAGCAAACTATGGCTAACGTTCGTCCCGGGTGTGTGGGTAAGCGCTATCAACGGGCTCAGTCCAAGAACAAGCGAATGGAGAGCAGATTTTAGGCCGTGGACCACGGGCCCATATCGCAGGTCCGATGATGCAAAGCTACCTCGAGGCTAACAATAACAGGGACCTAAGGAACCCGTGACATCCCATGCAGTACATGCAGTACATGCAACACTACGCCCCGAGATTCGGCTCGCCAACTCGCCAGTTCTTCCTGCACACATTGCGGAGATGTGGCGCCGATCCATTGACTCGTCAACTAACCCGGGGCTAAATCTTGCAAAGACGCACCGCAAATTTGCAATTCAAATCGGTGGCGTCAAATGGCGGCCACTTGGGCGGCAGCCACACCCCCTACACACACCGTCCCTTTTCTTGTCCCCTCTTTTTTTTTTTTCCCTGTCTTCTCGAAGAGAAAATACAACAGATAGGTGGTCAGCAACGTTCTCAAATGCGCGCAAAGTTAGGTAGGTTTGTCGATACGCGTTCGCGTTCCTCCTCCGGGCATTATTTCAAGTCGCTTAGCGATCCCGGCCGGGTATCTTAGTCGAAAAAGACGCCCGGTTCCACGGTCCGCTGACCCCCACTTTACGTCATACACGTGATGCACAGCCGCGGGGCCCGCGCGTGTTCCATTGTGCAGGCCTGCACCCACCTTGAATCTCGACGCGCCCGACGGGGTGCAGCGCGGGCAGCAAAGCGAGGTCCGGCGAAGTGTTCGTCTCTAGGACCCACTGAGCACAGCTGAAGGCGCCCGTGCGCGCTCGGCCAAATGACGCAGAAGGAACTACGCGACGCGCTGAACACGGAACCGGGCCTGGGCCTGAGCCTGCTAGGTGGTCGAGGAAGGCGGTCGCTAAGAGCAGCGACGGCGCCTGTGCCAGTTGCGAACTGGAGATAGCGCGCTAGAATGCGCACTCAGAGGTGGTTTGGTCAGAGCGCGCAAGGACCACGAGTGCCAGCGGGGACACGTCTCGTAGTCCACGTGAGGGTGACGCGTCGCAGTTCGGGGGGAAACAGGTCGGGCGGAACGCGTGGACGGGGCGCGCGCCCCCCGCTCCTGCAGGGCTTGGGCACTCGACTCGAGATAGGGCGCGGCCGCGGTGAGCGCACTTATGACAAGCTGAAGGATTCTGATGAGCCTCTCGTTGGACGTGCCATTGTCGTCGTGGGTTTCTCTCGACAGCAAGCCTCTGGCGACCGGGCCAAGGTCACCGCTCATAAAGCAAGGAGAACATAGTCACGTACAAAGTGAAGGTGTTCGAGCTTGAAGAGCGGAAATCGAGGGGCTTTGTTTGTAGAGTTACGTCACGCAGTATTGCAGCCGTCGCCGCCTAATCATCGGTCAGAAGAGGATGCAATTTATATATTGGACGGTATCTCAGTTGTAGTACAAGTATGTATACATGACTGGGAAAAAGAAAGCAGAAAATAGGAAAATATGCCGGTCATAAAAAGTGCTCGAGTACTCCGAAAGCAAATAACGCAGCGGCACCGCCCAACGCAATACGGATGATACGTATCTCTCGTGCGTGCTCTTGCCGGTCCCTTCTCACCTTTGAAATGGTTTGTAGGATGCCAAATGCACAACTGAGGCTGATGACTGAGCCGTACAGCCAGGGGAGGCTGATGTTGCAGAGGAGGGAGTTGAGCTTGCAGGACTGAGGGGGACGAGGTAGAGGAAGGACGGTGGAGTTATCGATGAGACCGGCAGCAAGAAGCTGGGTGGAAATCTGGACCAAAAGGGTATTGGTGACATCGTCGTAGTGTTGCCAAAGAGCCACGAGACCAAAGCGAGATAGAATATGGGACGAGTAGACAGAAAGGACGGCCATGCCCAAGGTCATGAACATGCTCTGGGTGGGTGAAATGAAAATAAGAGGAGGAGTGGGAAGGAAAGGGGATGGAAATGAACGGACCAAGATAAGGAGCCTCTTAAGCTTTCGGCGAGGAGGGAGAGTGGCGGCCATGTCGCGTCCTTGGAGGTGGTCGTGCTTGGATGGATAGTATATGGAGAGGTCGGTGGCCGTGTCATCGGTGAAGAAATTAGCAAAGGGGATGGATTCCTCTTGCGGGAGTTTCATTCGAAATCGGAAATAATAAGGAAGAGGGACAATTAGGGGACTCACTGGATGAACGTCTCGGTCTGGAGGACATACTGCACCCGTCCGAAGAGTGAAGCTGGTGAAGACTCGCAATTAATCGTCCGGGCTTGTCGCTTGGCTGGGGGTAGCGTGCCCTGATTATGAAAGCAGTGCACCTAAAAAAGGCGGGCTTCTTGGAGGGATCCGCATGTGTACGTGTTTGTGATAATTCCGTCTCGCTCAAGATGGACATTTCGACTGCACCAAGGCGGAAGACGCACGCTCTCCGACGATTGCGCAACGGGCCATCGCAGACTGCCTCTCCGTGACCACGCCTTTTGCTCGTACTTAAACACCAAATGGCTTGCTCCCTTTGGGATCCGACCGCCCGCGCCAGGCTGAGCTGAGTGCTGAGTCGGAGACGTACACGACGATCCTCTTCATTCCTATTTCTCTTTTCTTCTTTCGACGCTTTTGAGGTCTTTTATTTGGTCATGCTCTTCTCTCATCATCCTCATCCGACCCACTTGACAGATTTCCATCATCATCATCGTCACAGCACTAATGACCTTGTCGCTGACCCTTCTTCTAACGTCTATAATCCATGGCACAACTCCTCACCTGACTTCTTCCCCTCTCCCTATCTGACTTCCTCCGTCCACCCACCCTCCCCGGACCCTGTCTCCCGTGCGTTTCATACCATCGCGTTTCAGCCCTTTGAACACGACGATCGTCACTCAAGGCCGCTCCTCCCCATGTTACCTTACAACGCAAGAACTAGCCTTTCCTCTCCCGCGACTGCTGCTTCTTGTAATGTAGATGATGCCCGCTCATCGAGATCCCTAAACTTTGGCCCGATCTACCCCTCTCCATCGTATACCCTTTCAGCTGCCATTCCTTCCGTACACCTGCAACCGCAACCACCACAACCTCCACCTCCGCCGCCGCCACCTTCTGCACCACCGTCCGAACCTCTCACTTCTCCATCTCCATCTCCATCTTCTAGCTTCGATCGTAAATCCCCTTTTCATCCTCCACCTTCCCTTCCCTCGATTCACGCCTTTCGTCTCGACACTCTTCAGTCCGTCGATCCTTCAGATGACCCCTGTCCACTCTCTTTACATGATCTCATGATTCCCACCGAAGAGCAAGAATACCAGGGGCACAGTTATCACTTTTCGCTTCAGTCTGTTTCCCCTTCAAAGCCAAAATCTATCCCTTTCTCTGACCCAAAGCCTCTTCATGAAGAGTCGAGCTCTCCCAAACGGAAGGGTAAATCTAAGATGCACACCTGCTCGCTCTGTCAAAAGTCTTTCCCTCGCCCGAGCGGCCTCCGTACCCATATGAATTCACACTCGGGTGATAAGCGTAGGTCATTCCTCTCTCTCGCTATCCTTTCCCGTCCTCACGACGTTCCCTGGTTCGATCAGCCTATAAATGTCCCGTTCCTTCTTGTGCCAAGTCTTTTACTGTCCGCTCTAATGCGAAACGTCACATTCGGACCCATGGAATTCATTCGCCATCTCCTCAGGCTGCAAAGTCCGCTACCCCTACAGGAAGGGACTCCTCCGCTGTGTCAACCGACGAGGACCCTCAACGTGCTCTCCGCATACGTTGGGTTGGCCAGAATCTAGATGATCATACCGAGGATTTTTCGATCACTCTCCCTTCAATATCGCAGGGGACCGCCCGCACTAGGGATGTGCCGCACGCTAGAGACGTGAATGATGATTTTCAAACAAATCGGATACATGACACCCTCATTCTTGGTGACGTATCGCCGGGAAATCGCCATCCGTCAACTGGCACTCTGCAAAACGAATCGCGTTCTAGGTTCGTTCGTTTATTCCTGCTCCCTGCCTGGCTGATTTAATTTACGATCCCATCCAGTCAATACCCACAAAACCATTCTTCGCAATGTAGCAGCGTCTTGCCAAAGAGGAAAATCGTATAACTTTGTATTATTTTTTAGTTTGCTGGGCAACATCTACGAACTTTGTATCTATCACTCACACAACCTTTTACAGCTACTTACTTGGACGGCGTTTTCCTTTTTCGTTCTTTTCTCTTCCTTTCTCTTCCCTTTTTTCTTTGTTTGTCCGGGCATCATGGTGACGATTAAGACAATGCAATGTAACTGATAGCAAACCCCCCTCATTCACAGTATCTATGAGATTCGTGACTGTATCCGCAATAGGAAAGGAAAACGAAAGCTTAGAGTCAAACCGCTCACTTCCATGAACCCCCAAAATGGAAGTACTCATCGCGCAGCAATGCGATCACGGGTGACCCATATGAATGGTAAAGGTTCCTTTGAGTTTCGTTCGATTTGATCGATCAGTACTATCAGTCTCCGTTGGGGATAAAAATATAAAAGTTGTCGAGCCCTGCCAGCCATCAGGACAAACAAGGCATAGTAGTAACATTCACGCATTTCTTTCTTTGTTAAACGTGTGCCTCGGAACGTCTCCCATCAATGTTTTCGATGACTCTGACCGCGCGTGTATCAGACCCTGTGGATACCCCAATCGTGTTTAAACTGTACCCTTAACACACCGCACAGCATCAGGTTTAAGGGTGCCAGGCGCTTTCTCCCGATTGTAATGACGCCGCGCAGCCCTAGACATGATGTATGGGGGGAAGGGAGGAGGGGTAGTTCAATTGCCATTTCATGTATATATTTTTCTCCTATCCTTTCATTCCCCTATACACGAACTACGGTTCATCTCGTACTCGTTAATACAACACAGGTCTCACGAGTCTCTTGGCCAACACGGGGGCCGACAGCTTTACGGCCGACCTCGTTCTTCTTCCTTCTTCTCACGGGTCGTGGAACATCACTTGCCACACTCTGACGGTAGCGTCTGCACCCGTCCCGGCCAGCCTGCCCTCGGAGAGCCAGAGGACGGCATTGGCCCCACCAGGAACGGCGTTCGTGATCCCGATTTTCCTCGCGGGCTTCCGGACGCTCCATACGTAAATGTGCGTGTCCAGCGCCCCAGAAGCACAGTGCAGCGAGTCCGCGGTCCAGCTCAGCGTGTTCACGCGGGCAGAGTGGAAGGACCAACGGGAGGTGATCATCTCGCGCTTCGCCACGTCGTACAGGATGACCTTGCCACTGGCCTAAAAAAAAATTGATGACAATAATGCGGCGAAAAGGTTCATAATAAGCCAAAATCGAAAGGAACCGAAGAACAATAGAACACGCCCAGGGGAGATGGGGGGGGCGTAAAGTACCGTGAGACGGTGTAGTTGTATGCGTGAGTGGGCGTAGAACGAGTCGAGAGAACGAGGGAAGGAAGTGATGGAGTGAGGAAACAAAGCGAAACGAAGGAAAGGGGAGGGAAGAGAACTTACGTCGCCTGCAGCGAGCTTCGAGCCATCCGGGGAGAACGCAAGGACGCTCACGAGGCCACTGTTGGCGTCCAGCAGGCCAGCCTCCTGGAGCGTCTTGCCATCCCAGTCATACAGCCGAACCTTCTGATCCTTTATACGAACAGAAAAAAAAAAAAAAAGATGATGATGAGGTGAGCAAAACACGACCCCCCGGCATGCACGGACTTACACCAAAACCAATCGCGACCAAAGAACCTGTGGCAGCGATGGCGGTGGGGTTGGTGGCACCTCCCCACGTCCGAAGATCGGCGACCTTCTGATGATTCCGTATAGCCTCGACCGCGTCGACCTCGACCACGAAAATGGTGCCATCCTTTGCTGCCGCTAGGGTTTTCGGCTGAGAGGCCGTGGAAAAGACGGATGCCCTGGAGATAGTGATATTTTTTTTATAAATGGGATAGGCTTCAGCGTTTTCTTCTCTGTTATCAGAACGCAAAGGAACGGTACTATGTACGTGAATTGGCTTCCTTCGACGACCTCTCGGACTCGATCATCATATCCGGTGGAGAAGACCCTGCCGTCAGGAGTGGACGCGAGTCCGGAAACGAGATTGGTGTGCCCCTGGCCGGCTAGTGGACTTGCTGTACCCGTAGAGTCGTACGAAAGCACGCGGCCGTCAGCCGATCCGACGAGAAACGTTTCGGACGCGGACGCGGACGTCGAGATAGCGGTAGCCGTGATGGCCTTCTGAAGACCCTGCAGAACAACAACAGCAACAACAATCGAGATGGTGAGGACGTGGTCGTTTGCTATTCGACGGATTTGGCGGGGGTGAATCCCCCCCATCCACGTACGTGCAAAACCTTCACAGGCTTCTCCCCGCTGCGTCTGTCGAACACGTTCAGACTTCCGGAGAATGAGAGCGAGACGATGGTGTCCGGAGAGCACCACACGTTCCCAACTTGCTGGTGCTCGAGTCCCGTCCCGAGGGTGTACGTCGTAGTCGCCTTGCGGGTTTCGATGTCCCCTAGTTATTTGTTCAGAATTAGCATCGAGGAAGAAGGCACACCCTATGAGTGCGCGCGTGAAGCGAGAGTTAGTAGTTGTACGAGACGCACACAGCTTGACGGTTGCATCAGCCGAGCAAGTCGATATCGCCTTGCTGTCGGGGCTCCAGCTGAGCGCATACTAACCGCCACGTGCTTGAACAAACTGAACCGAAGAGCGGGAGAGGACGCGTGCCTGACTCACCGCGGTGCCTGAGTGGCCCTCGGAGAACTCGGCAAGGGTCTCGCCCGCTTTGCCGTCGTACAGGAATATCTTCCCGTCGGATCCTACGCTCGCGAAATGATCCCCACTGGGCGCGTACCGCACGTCCTGGACGAATTTGGTGTGCGTCTTGATTGTCTGTGGCCCAGGGAGGGAGAAAGGTCGCGTGTGCGTGCGCTTTTGGTCAGCTACGGACGCCAGCCACCACGCACGACGCGACACGACACGACCGTGGCGTGGGGGTCGAGGGCGGCGGTGGGGCGTACCTTATCGTACCGATAGGGAACCCCTAGGGGGATTGAATTGAGAAGGCATGAGAGGTGACCCCAGACGTTATGTATATGCGGCGATAGCATTACCTTGGTGGAAGACGATTAGATTATCGTCGCTAGCAGTCGCAGCGCGGAATGGCCGTTGATGTCGGATCGCGACGGCATTAACGACCTACGAGGACGTAATCGTACCCCCAATCAAGACACCACGCACGAGCCAGGGACGCCACCTTAGAGTGACCGAGGATCTCCCCGGTCGAGGAACCAGTGTCGAACATGAACGCATGACCGAATCTTGAGTTCGTTCCCCCCCAACACACACACCCGCCACCAATGCCACACCCCAACAAATGACAGACCAGGCCAACCAGTGAGCCATTTTTGCGTCACAGAGCGGCACAGAGGCAACCCACTTTTCTCTCCCGTCACCAACGGCAATGATGCGTTTGCTCTCGCCGTCCCACTCGAGATCGTTGCTAGGATTCAAGATTGAGAACACGCGTTAGAGAGACGTAGCGCAGAAGAGCGCAGGCCATACATCTTCCCGGAGATAACCCTGTACTCTCCCTTAAGTGTCCTGTCCTCGCCCACGATGTCCCAAACGCGCACTGGACCAATGGGAGACCGAGTAATACGAAGGCAGGGTCGCGAAAAGAATGAAAGGACGCAGCAGTGATGAAAAAGTCGGCGCGCACCTGTGCCAAACGTGTCGGCAGAAGCACAGTAGTAGCCCGTCGGAGATATGCGTGCGACGGTCGTGTTCTGGACGTGGCCGCTGTACGACACTCCAAGTGCGGGGTTCTTTTGTTTCCCTGACGGGGTCAGTAAATACTGTAAACGTACGTATATGTACGTGGAAGGACACAGACGGCGATATCGCGTATCTAAGCAAGCAAAGGAGGTAGAGAGGGGGCAACTTTGCTTTAAGCTTCGCTAGCGACGAAAGGAAAAAGCCTGCGGGGCTCACAAATACGGTCTTGCCATTGGTGTAAACGATCTTTTCTTTACTTGCGCTGAGTTTAGTGGACTCCCCCCTGGTTGTGGTGGGATTGGCGGCGTATAACGCGACTCTGGTGAAAGACATCTTCCAAGGTTGCGATCGATATCATTTGATTCAACTAATCGCTATCACAACACAGTCGATCTACGCCCTCGTCGACCTCGTCCGTTGCCGTTTCTTCCCTCACTCCATCTCTGATGGTTTGTCTGGATAGTTCTTGAAAGGGTCCTTCCTCAGAGCTTCCGCTTCCGAGGATGCGAGTCGCCCCGTCGTCCCTATCTTCGCCTTCATGACGCTATCCGGAACTTGTGCACCTTGTGCGCCACATGACGTAGATGGTGTACTCGGCTGGATCTCTCGTTGAGAGCGCAGCTGACCATGCTGTAACGTGCAAACACTCACAACCTCATCTTTGAATGGCACAAATCGCGGCGTAGCCGGTGTCGCTTTCATCTCGTCCACAACCGGTGGCACGACGAGGGCACGTGCCGGGGTCTTTGGTACGACCTCTCTCTCTTTGCCCCTTCCTTGGGCATTCGGACGGGCCAGCGGTGGAGGCATCGTAATTCCTTCACCGGGCGCGGGATCCTTGAAGACAGCGATTCGAGAGCTCGACGCCACCGGCGCTGACACGACGCGCTGCTGCCGCCCCGGTTGCCGCAGCGTCGCCCCATTCGCCTTTGAGACATTCGGGATATTCTCCTTTGTGCGTTCTTTCCGGGTGCCTAGCTCACCCCATGGCGTCGCCGCGGCGTCTTCAGTCACCTGTGACTGTGAGCCTTCTCCGAAGCCTCCGGATGGATCCACAAAGATCTGCAGCCGTGCGTTTGGCTTGGATCGCGGAAGGGTGCCCGATCCTGAGCCAAAGACGTCTTCCTGTGACGTAGAGGTGGCATGGGTCGACGGTCGTGTCCCTGGTTTCGTCGCAGTTTTTGTCTCGCCCAGGACTTTGCGCTTGGCCACCGTCGCTGCCGCGGATCGAGGGTGTTCGGGCGAGGTTGTGGCACCCAGAGGTATAGCGAGCATCATACGCTTTTGGAACTCGCGATGTTTCGCCTGCAAACGCTCGACTGGAGACGCCTGACGATTGATGCCAAGGAGATACGTTTCGTCTGCGTCTGCGCGCCTGTGTGTGGCATTTGCCGTTCAGCGAGTGTTGGTTGATACTAAAATAAGAAAAGGAGGAACCGCCACTCGTACCTCCCATTCCGCTCAAGCACGATGGCGAATTCTTCGTAGAGTAGTGCGAAGGTCGTTCCAATCTCATTGGCCAAAAGATATCGGTAAATGATGGTCGGGTTCTCCACGTAGCTAGCATACAGCGCCCACAGTTTGAGGTATCGTAGGTCTGTCCTCCAATACCCGTCTCTGTGATCCTTCAAGATACGTGTGGCCTCCTCGAGAAGCTCGAGGAGTCCCGATTCCGCGCTATGTCCTTGGGGGTAGTTTTCGAGGGTCCAGTAGACGAGTTGACAGTACGCTTCCAGAGGATTGTCATCTTCATCTTCGAGAGCAATCTCGACGTTGATTCGTAGGCGGTTCCGCACTGCTGCGAGTTTAGACTCGCGTTGCGCGTGGGGCGTGGCGAGGACGGCAGAAAGTGTGGTCGCTCTGCGACCAGAGGCGAGAGGTTGAATATTTTCCTTAGCGGCTTCTATTAAATCACCATCAACGATGACTGGCTGTTCTTGAAAGACATCAACGGTTTCTGAGGACATGGTCGGTAGCAACTGGCAGGTTTAATTTCTCTTTCTCTACCGCAACGGGTAGGTGGACGCGTCCAGCTGGTCACGTGGATATCATGTGACCGCATCACTAGTTCGAGTTCATGAAAGGTCATGACCATCATTAACACGAGATGACATTGGGGTAAGAAAACGCAAAACGTATCGTTAAGATGCGAGAATGAGTTATAAAGGAGAGAGATCAGGCTTTCCGCTTAGATGCACAGCAATCCAAACCCCGTAAGCAGACCGAAAAACAAGGCGATGTTACCGAATTATACGAAATGAGGTATCAGCACAACCGCCTCAGTCAGTGTCGAGTGAGATCCGATGGGGATGCGTAATGAAACAAGGGCGTGTTCCGTAGAAAATGGTATTCTTCAGGTGAAATGACGTGTTTAACTCGTTGCACTCCAGGGGTCGTGGCTGTCACCAATATAACCCCCGATGCAGATCCAGAGTGATGGAGGCTACTTCTGTAAGGATGCTTGAACGATGATGGCCTTTTCTTTCAACACCGAGGGGTAACTATTCATCAAGTGCGCGAGAGCACGAAGATCATCCCCGTCCAAAAGCGCAATAGTGAGCTTCGGGGCTTGCTTCAGGCCAAATGATTTGACGACACGGAATCTGACCAGCCGATCAGAAGAATATGGCAAGCGCCGGAACAAACGCACTCACAGTTTTTCACCAAGCAGTTGCTTCTGTGACTGGATCGGCTTGTCCGATAACGTATCGATGAATTTGTCAGTGGCTTCGACAACCAATGGGTCCGCTTTTGGTAGCGGTAAGCCCGTTGTCGATGGCGAACTTGCTATTTTAAGTATCTCTACCGCAGGCAGCTGCGCAAGCGACGCGACAGTGTGCATCGAACCGGGTGTCGCGGGCGTGGGCGAGGCAGCTGCAGACGCGCCACGAGAGGAAAGGTCTGGGGTCCGTGGGGTGCTTTCTTGTGACACTGGAATGGTACGTTTACTCTGCGGAGTAACAGGCTCCGGGATAGGATTGGCGGCGGGCTCATCTACGCCATCCTCACTGTCCAGAACTGCCTTGGCGTCAACCAGCTTGGCACGCAACACCTCGACGTTGAACAGGCACATGGCGCGCTCACGCTTCGGGAGGCTCATCAGCAGATCCGTCAGATCGACGGCACGAGAGGGTTCCAGGCGAGTAACTGCAGCCAAAATGCGCTCACGCTCTGAGGTGGCAGCTGGTGCAACTGAACCTGAGGGCGATGAGGTACGCGGGGGTGTCGAGAGGGAAGCAGCAACAGAAATGGGCGTCGAGGGGTGCTCTGGCGCAGAGGCGGTGGCGTTTAGGGCGTTTGGATCGAGTAAACGTGAGTCCTGTGAGTTTGCAGGCGACGGTGTCTTGGTCGGGGGTGTGACAGCAGAGGAAGCAAGGGTGTCGCGAGCACGCTGAATCTGGTCATCAAGCCTGACAGGGTCTTGAATAGCGGAGACGACGTCGCTAAGGGATAGCCCAACCAGTGACTCGACAATTGAGTCAATTTCTGCAGCAGGTAGAGTCTGCATGGACTTGAGACGCCGGCTAAGCTCGCCTGTCAAAACCTCTTTGCGAACTACAGGAGAAAGTGCAGATAAATCGTCGTAACGCATGGGAAAGCTCAATGTCCCAGAGAGAGCTGCCTGTTACTCGAGGTTAGATTTCCGCGGAAATTTGTAGTCCGTACTTACGTTATAATAGCTACCAGATCCCCTCCGAGGTCGCTCCAGACGTTCACTGTGGCTAACCGGAGAACCCAGGATTGCAGACCTAGTGCCTGGGCTCGTCCATCCGGCGTAGCTTTCTCCGCCTTCGCTGGCGGTGGGGCTCGTAGCACCGCTCGCGCTACGGGGGTGACCGTTGTGACCAGCAAATCGAGCAGCGAGTTTCTCCTGACGCAATTGCTTTGGCTCGTGCAAACGGACAACTAGCTGCTTGGAACCAAGGAGAGCGCCGTTCATTTGATGCAATGCCTCGGTGGCTAGATCACAGCATTTCAGCAAAGGATATTCTGGATGAAAACAGTTCCCACGGACCTTGATCGGGTGTTTGGAACGATACGAAGCCGAAGCCGCGGCTGTCACCGTTTTCGTTTCGCATCACACGAGCACTTGAGGAGAGTAAGCGACGAAGTCATACCAGATTCTGACATACATACCTAACGATTTGGCCATACTATACGGCATGAGCACCGATAGAAGAAGAATATGACCGAGAATCAGACTCACTTTTCGAAAGTGCGTGAAAAGTCCATTTGAATCGATCGAAGGATCAAGGTTCTGAGGGACATGGTCGATCTATGGTCGGCAGAAAGCTGGGAAGTGCGCACCTTACAGAACAGGTTGCAAGGATCGATGAGGCCACTGTGACTGGTGGATCCTGGACCATGAAGGGGTGCGAGTTGAACCTGCTGGCCTGGGCCGTGAATGAACGGTAGGGGGGATCGAGCATGGTATGGGCTCGCTCTTGGGGGCGAATACTGAGTGGGGAGTGAGAAAGACGTCTTCAGTTAGGACTTTGGAAACTCACTTGTGTTGGGTAAGGGGTGGGATAAGATGAACCGGATGGCACGAATGGGGGAGCCCTAGGACTGAATTCCGACAAGACACCGCTTCCTCTACGGTGTTGCTGATACAATTGGACAGCAATATTCTGTCCTTCGACCTCGGCGCAATGCAAGGCCTCTTCCGCACGGCGCCCATCCTCTTCTCTCCAAAATTCTACCAGACCCGTGTCTTGACCAAAGCTAGTCTGGGCACGAACTGAAGCAAGCGCGCCGAATGGACGGAAAAGATCAAAGAGCTGATGGTCGGTGTAATTCGGCGGAAGGTGTTTCACGAGACGCGGAGACGCGCTTGGAGGCGGAAGAGGTGTGGGAGGCGAAGTTGGGGGGTAAGGAGAGAGCACGAGAGCGACAGGTGGTGACAGCCCAGGAATCTGGCGTCCTTGGAGGGTAGCAAGCGCCGTTTCGGCTGAAAAGCACGCATTGAGACGCGCATCGGTCAGTAGCGAGATCACGGAAAAGGTGTTGGGTCTGAGCGCTGGGGTGCACACCTTTGTGTAGGACCTTAAATTCAATGGTGCCTGAAAGTGGTTTCTTCGAGCCATCGCGTGTGATTCGGGGGCGGAAAGGAGCGCAGGTGGTGAACGCGATGGCAAGATTCTCATCCGTTACATAATGGGGGAGACCGGAGATGTGTAGGACGGGTTCATGCAAATAAGGGTGAGGTTGGGGTTCAGTGGGGTCATAAGAGGAGTCAGGTGGAGGGCTGTATTGGGAAGCCATGATCGTGATGGAGGAAAGAGGGAAAGATATCAAGTTGAAGAGGACAGGAAAGCTGAACAGTTGAAAAACGGAAAGAAGACAACAACGGCTCGTCGGTCGATCGCAGTCCACATTCCCTCAAATTATGATTATGTAACTTTAACACGTTGTCCGACCGATCCGATTCCGATAGTCATCTTCAATCCTTTTAGCACCTCTCGTCTTCTCACGGCGTCCCCCTCCAATCCCCGCTCCCCAACCGCGAGCTTATACAGATAAGCGAAGTCAGCCTGGCTGTCGACGGCCAACCTGGCAGAGGCCAACTTTCTTCGCTTGTCCTCAATCTTTTCTTTAAACTTGCTCGCAAAGTCTTTCGAGATGACTTCGGCACGTTCAACAACATCCATTGGTACGCCAGCGAGGTTCGCCACGTGCGTTCCGAAAGAAGACGTCGCAATGCCGTCGACTAGCTTGTACAAGAATACAAGCTACGAAAGCGTTAAAAGAACGATCCGCGTGAGGTGTAAGCAGAAACACGTACCTCCCGCTTTTCGTCGTCTACCAGCGTTTTCATATGCATATTCCGGACGTTAGGGTGGTAGGCATAGTCGTCTGTCAAGGAGCCATAATGGGTCGCAAAAAATGCCAGAGACAAGGTGTGCGTGGCCAATTGATGTAAGACAGCCTGAGAGAAAACTTGTGGGAACGTCACAAGCTGGGATGCTATAATTGTTTCTTACCCCAGCGATCGCGATCCCATCCTGAGAGAAACCACGTTATTATCGCCGGGTCAGTGATTCCGAGGAAAGGCTCACGTATGTTGAAGTACCCCTGCCCAGCTCTGTAAAAGTATCATGTATTTGAATTACACCACTATAGGTGATGCTATTCCGACACACCATCAAGGATCACAAACGATTTCGGTGTTGCATCTCGCATTATTTTGCAACTGTAAAGCGTGAACACGGGACATTCAGAGGGTGGAACAAGGCTCTCACCATTCATCGAGTTCGACCTTAAATGTGCTCGAATTGGCGAACATGTTGTCATAGGCACCCATGCGAGTGAGGATAGCGTCCACCGGACATAACCTTGAGTAAATCATTAGGCAGTCAGTCGCCTCAGCCGATCGTGGGATGCGTACCTGGCACTCCGAGCAGGAACATACATGCCCATCTGCGCCATGATCTTGTGATGCGAACATCAATGTGTTGCACCGATTCTCAGCAGACAAAACTTACAACTCCGGCTGCTGTCATGCGCATAACCTATACAAAGTAAGCACGGAACTCGATTCGGAGCTCTTCAGTACTTACTGTGGATTTGCCTCTGCAGTATCCGACTGTCAGATATTTATTAAGCCAGGTAGGTCATTATTCTTACCCCATGTTTGGTCCTACATGGATGCGGAAACTGAGTTTGTATGAAAACACGCAGAGGTTAACACGGACCAGTCAAGAGCGAAATCCTTCCCACTGATCCACCCAACTTCACGTTGTTCGGAATAAAGTCGCTCTTCGTTCTTAGAGCCATTACGGGATGGCGCAGCTCCTCGAACTCGACCCACGCCATATCGCCTTCGACCAATTGCGGCCGACAAGCTGGTTCCCCAAAAGCATTGGAGGATTTAGCAAGACTGAAGAGGCAATCAAGCTCCGCCATGACACGAATTGCGCGCAGCCAGACGCTGCGATCTTTGTCAAATTCGGCGAACAAACGAAATTTGAAGTCCTTGACACTCGCACTACGTCGCTCGCGGGCTTCTTTCAGTTGTCGAATCGTGTTGCCTAGGGCGGGAACAGTCCAGCGAGAGAAAGCCTGGAGACATTAGATCTGGTGAAAGCGGTTGACAGCGTAGCTTCAGACAGACTTTGGTTCCACCACTCTTGATCCAATCGTTCGGAATACGCTGGTGACCAGAACCGACTTGAACAAGATATATTTCCTAGGAAATGGTCGGTTACTTCGATGCTAGTGCACAGTTGTACTTGCCTTATTTCCAACAGCGCTGTGCCAGTACTGCAGGGGACATCTGCGATCGCCGTGCGTCAGGTCCCAATGATGTGAAGGAAAACAGGATGATATCAACCCGGTCTGCTTCTCCATCTTCTTGAGAGACTTGTCGAGCTCTTTCTCAATTTCACGAATATCTTCTGCGATTTCGTCATATGCCTCGTCCTTACCCTCAACCGGTAACAGGTCATCATTGTCTGAATAAGGTAACACCGTGTGAAGCTTTCACGCCATGTTTCGAATAGAGAAGCCCCATACCCTTTTCTGGTCTCTCGAACCTTGACTCAACGTTCTTGATATGTGGAAGTAGGTCCGGAGCTGAGCGTAGCAGCCCAAGAATAGTCTTCGATTCAAAGGTTTCTGAGGCATCTGCCAGCTTGGATAGACCTTTGCTCAACACTGCAAAGGACTGTCGAGGTATTAGATGAACGATATAGCGACTGTCGTGAATATCACCTTGAGAACTTTCAAAAAGTCCTTGACTTTACAGTTTTTCGCGTGGATACGAGAAACTATACGCTCCAAGTCTGGCAAACCTTTGGCGACCTCCATGAATTCGCCCTCAAAGGTAGGGTGATTCATTAAATCTTCTACCGCATCGAGTCTGAGGCCAATTCTCAGCTGGGGAAATACAGTGACGGGCAGAGCAAAATTTACCGGGCATTGATATCAGAGACCTCGCGTAGGGGCATGCACAACCAGATGCGGAACAATCGTTTCCCTAAAGCAACGGCTCAGGGAGCTGCGGGACAAGGTAGGGCAAAACTGACCGAATGGTGTGACACAACGACCAAGGAGCCGCAGTAGGGAGCCTTCCTCAGTTCCTTCGCTATTGAGTAGCACCTCAATATGAGCTAAACTCTGTCCATCGAGGACAAGGCCTTGTCCCCTTTTCATCGGGTCGTACACGTTGAAGTTCCTCATAGTTAAAATGTCCTTGTCGATGTTCAACTGACGGAGATACCTGGAAACCTCGTTCAGTGCGACTGCCTTCGAACCAGCAAACAACTAGGACGTACCACATCATGGAACCAAGGGCTTCAATTGCGTTCTTATACCCGAGCATGTCGCGAATAGCTGTTGGGATCGCACCATAGTCATCGTCATCCATGGTGTCTTCGCCAGAGATCGTGTACAGCGCTTTCAGCTCATCTAGCGTCCTGTCGTAACCGAAACCCTCTACATCACGAAGACTAGTCCAGAGGCAGGTTCCCGGAAGTATAACCTTTAGTAAGCGCATCGTAGCCACGGTCAAATTCCCCTGTGTTGGTTAGTGAAGAAATTAGACCGGGAAAACGGCGGGTAGTAGTTAGTAGCCCGCCATACCTTCGTGAATACAATTTCTTTTGGCCGCAACTGCCTGACCAGAGTCTCAAGCTTTGTACGACACACGTCGTCATCGAAAGCGCTTAGATTGAACTCGCTGGTTGCACTATCCAGGACGCAGATCCCGAAGCTCCCATATTCACCACCTGCCTCGTCCTCACGGATGGAAAGACAATGCCCAGCCTGATCATCGGTAAGAAGTTCATCGTCAACTAGAGTACCATTGGTGTAGACTTTATTTAATTCTCTGCGAGCCCCGTCAGACGAAACCGTTTCTAAGGACAAATCACACACCTGCGCACGATCTTCTCTCTCTGTTTGTCGTCACTTACTTTACCTCTGGACTTGTTTGCAGCAAGACGCATCTCTGCACCCAGTGCGGTTTCGGATTGATCGACACGACCCACTTTGTAACCTAGTGCCAACACAACCGTTATCAACCCGGGTGCGCATTACTCGAGCATGAATACCTTTCGCCAAGAATTTCCTGAAAACAGACATTAGTCACACCTTGGTTCGCAAATACGGAACTGGACCACTGACGCTGCCCAGAAATTGAAAGACATCTCCGGTACACCCACCTAAAAACTCTTGATTAAAATGATACAGGTCGACGTAGGGATGTGCTCACCATAGACATCTTGACGCGCTGTGTGAGTTTGAGGTCGAATTCACGATGCCCGACCCGAGCATCTTCCTCGTATAGCTAAATACCGGCATGTGAGTGACTGGAAAGTCTGCGGAGAAGGTGGCCGTACTTCAAGGAATTTGCTAAGAGGGATATCCTGTTCGCATTGAGTCATAGGAACGATGTAACAATAGCTCACCCCTTCTGGAAAAATAATATCTATTTACCCGAGTCAGTCCAAGCCACCGAGGAAATGAACGGTACTCAACCGTATCGAAGTGATTTTGTTTGATTTCCCAGAACTAATAACAAGAAATCAATCATATACCACATTCGAACGAGGATGTAGGGCACCTGTTTCTCGAAAGGGCTGAAGTTTTTCCAAGCCTTTTTAGGAACATACAACGTCCGAGGGTCATAACCAGGTTCCCCAGGTCGGACACCGTCTTTCTAAGAAACCGGTGATGCGCATTACTACGGGATTTTGAAGGAAAGTCGAGATGTATCCATACGTCTCTAACATCTAGCAAGAAGGAAAATGGGTCTTCCTTGGATTTTTTCCCGTCCTTAGTCGCTTGAGCCCTTTGCTCTGCTGCTGTGAGGAAGTTGTTAGTAGAAGCATTCGCCGAGCTGCTGCCAGCGTGAGCCTTCTTGAGGGATGGTCTCCCAGCTGCCTTTAGCGACTTCTTGGGTTTTTCAGTTCGTGCGTTTTCCTCCTCATCGTCATCATCGCTCAGAAGGGACAGGCGAGAAGAGCGTTCGGAAACACGAGAGGAACGTGACGCAGCATCGTCTTCGCTGTCATCAGGAACAATGAACTCGTCGTCATCTGAGGGTCCTGCGCGACGGGCTGCAAATAAACCGGTTGTCAAGCGGTGGATATGAACGCCACGGATGAAGCTAACCTTTTTTCTTTGGCGACTTCTTGAATTTGCTCAACCTCTGAGAAAATGCAGATACAGGGCCGTCTTGATCACCACTTTCTATGAATGCGTCATCTTCCAAAGCAGCCATACGAGCCTTCTTCGCTCTCTCTAAAGATACGTTGACGTCAGTAATTGGAGGGATCTCCGACGTGGACGAGTGGCTGCCATTGTCCTCACCGGATTCCTGAGAACGCTTGTATGCGGATGAGCTCTTTTTGTGAGTAACACTACTGTCGCCTCCCTCTCCTTCGTCTGAATCTTCGATTGCCATCTTCCGCTTTACGCGAGTCTAGATCACAGAACTCGCTTACCATGAGAGCATGTGCGCATATATGAGTATCACACACCGATTTCACCTCTCGGTTGGGTATGTCCTCATCAGAAGATAGGTCCACATCAATGGGATCACTGGTCGGCGGTGTGTCATTAATACTCCTTCCGCCATCTGACGATCTGGTATAAGTAGCACTCTCCACGGCGGATGAGATAGCTCCAATGTTGGTTCGCCGTTTTGTAGAGGGAGTCTCGAAAATCGAATCAGGCCCACCAGGACTGGAGGATGTGATTGAAGGATTGACAGCGCCGAGTCGTGGTTGCTCTAGGCTTGAACTAGCTCCCTTAGTAGTAACAGGATTGGATAGCCATCCCAGAAGACTCTTTTGTTTTTTCTGGTCCTTTTTTTCCTGAGGTTTCGATTTTAGAGAAGGCATAGAAGTATTGGGGTTGGTTAGTACGAGGATGAGGATAGTCCCCGCTCGATCGCGTCACGCGTATTGAATTGACGCGTTGTTGGTGTGTGTTTGGATTTGGCCATCATTTAGGCGACCGACTGGCAGCCAGGTCTGCCAGTGCACACTATTCCCCCTAATCGTACTTATAAATATGAATATGCGCTCTCGCTCGTTTCGTAAAACGGCAAGTAGAAGCAATGAAAGCTAAAATGACTCGCACTTTGTCACTGATCGTAGTATCACTTACGGCCGCTGTCATCGCTCAGGGTGGACAGACATGGTGTGTCACGGTATTTCTCAGGCACACTATCACTCCCACGACTCACAGTACCCGCGAATTGTCTAGTAACAGTACCAATCTATGCCTAGCGTCAGCTCCTTGCTGCAGTGAGTTCTTTGGATAGCGCGCACTTCTGACGTGAATAAACTACGAGCAGGCCCCTTTGGTTTCTGTGGTGATGGCGCTGTACGCTTTCGCCCCATATCTGCAATCTAAGCGCTGGTTTCATATACAGCGCGACCGTTTAGTTCTGCCTTGGTGGCTGCAATCCACTTGTTTCCCATTCCTTGGATTCCTGTAGGCCGAATCCCATCTGTCGGTCTACCAACGTCAGTGTCCCCGACAATGTACCTACTTGTGGCCGATGACTTTTACCCTAGTATACCTTCACTGACCAAACACGCATCTATCCCAACGCGAGTCTGTTTGATGGTAATGCCACCGCGTATGGTGAGCCACCGTCTCCACTGCCGATATTCACTTCTCTGACCCATTCCAGACTGGGTCTTGAATCAGGGTGATATCTCCAACACCAACTCAAGTGGTGGAGAGCTCGTCCTTATGCTCACCCAGAACAATGGCGGAACGCGAATATCGTCCACGCGTTACGTGCATTACGGGAAAATCACCGCAATAAGTGCGCAAGACCTCCTTTTTATTCTATATGATCCACCGATTCTTTCTATCCAGTGAAGACAGGTCGTTGGAATGGTGTTGTCACCGCTTTCGTCACTATGAGCAACATCAAGGACGAGATCGACTGGGAGTTCCCTGGTGCCAACACGACCACGGGACAGACAAATTTCTACTGGCAGGGTAACATCCGTAGGCTCCCGGGGTATTCCCACTGTCCTGTGCTCGTCTCAGACTTGTCCGCCCACAGCCGCGAGGACGCAAGGTGTAGTTGAAAATGGCATCTCGGATACTTATTCCAATTACCATTCTTTCTCTGTGAGACAATTTCGCTACCGCGACTTTGCGTGCCAGCGCCGATCGTTCGATTAGATCGATTGGCGCCCCAACAACCTGACTTTCCTCTTGGACAACAAGGTCGTCCGGATTGTCAACAAAGTGGACACCATTGACACGGATGGTATCGCCCACTACCCGACGACGCCATCCTCCATTCAAATAAGGTATCCTCGTGCGTATTGTCGTCTTCGTGGCGTCTCAATATGGCTTCGGTAGTTTATGGCCGGCCGGTGTCACCACGTCCTCCCCAGGCATAATCGACTGGGCTGGCGACATGATTGATTGGCATGATCCTGACTACCAGTCCGCAGGTGAAACTGTAGATAACCTCGTGATTGCTTCGGTTCTCAATTGTACCTAGGTCATTTTTATGCGCTGCTAAAGTCTGTTGACGTACAGTGTGCGGATCTCGCACCGCCAGATCCAAAGGACACTTCCTACGTCTATGGTACCAATTCCTCGGCTCTGACACCGAGTGTTACACTCTCCAACCAATCTATCCTCATCAATGGAGCTCCAGCGTGTAGTGCTTCTTTCAGCACAAGGTGGTCACTTGTTGGCGCATTATCCCTAGTCCTCGTCGAGCTTCTCTAAGTCAACAGCCCTCTTTCATCACTCTTTTTTCCTACTTCTACTTGGACTTCTGGAATGTGCGCACGTGCCACGGTATCTTATCTGTCCTACGTTATGGATTAACTTCACATTGATACTGGATATAACATGTAAACAGAGAGTTATTGTATCATAGTAAACGTCATGGCTGGTGTGATTGTTCAATTGCAATCACCAGGACCCAATATGGTGGTATTACCCTTGATCCTCCGTAGTTGACTCCCAGAACTCCTCCATTAAATCCGCGGTCTCGCTTTCAATCGCACGCAAGGCCCTCCCTCTTGACCAAACTCTAACGTTGTCCTCACCCCCTTCCGCGTCATCGGGTACTGGGAGTAGTTCAGTATATCCCATGATTTGTTGCACGGCACGGATCCGACGGTATGTTGCTAGTACTAGTTTCGCCGATTTTATTGTCGTCGAGTTGGCCATCAGCCACTTGCGTGACTTGGCCCCGGTCTCCCCAAGTCCAGGTGAGGGCGACCGTCGAAACATGTCAAAGTTGTCTACAGGTCCTAAGTGCACAATCCTTGGCTCTGCGACCCCAGAGCCACCGGGAGTGGTTGGACTCCTCGCGTATCCTGGTTTGCGTTCCAACTTTGGCGGAGTCAGCAAGACGTCCTCGTGATTTGGTCTAACAGGAGCGAGGAAGGGTGAGGCATCGGGAGATGGCGCTCTTGACAAGTACCCCGATTTCCCACGCGGCTTCGAGAATGCGGACGCATAAGAAAAACGCCTGCCCCGAACCGGCAGGGCTCGCTGAGCCCGAAGCTCTTCATTAAGGGTTGCAGTCGTCTCTTGTAAAAACAGTCGCATCTGTAGCATGAGTGGGGATCTGTGACGGCAGACAAATTCCAGCATTGACCAGAGCAAATAGTCGATGAGAGATGGTTGGGGAAATGATAAAGGATGGGGCGACTGAGCGCGAGAAGGGTTAATGTGAGGTGATAAAGGCCTAAACGGGTCTGAATCCCCCGAAGTTCGGAACCCCAAGGTTGCAAAAGGCTCTGTGGGAGATGGTGGCACAGAGGCTCCCTGGCTATGGACCGCAAATCTTGCACTTCCGGCAGAGAGAATGCTCCTAAGGAGCGATCCTATCTGTACCCAAATTCCCGGAGAAGATTTGGATATGTCATCTTCCCCCCTCAACACGATTATTTTGAGGGTCTGAAGTGCGATCGACAGGGTTGCGGCAGGTGACTTTTTCATGGAACCCCTCTTCCGCTCTTGTGAACGGCTGCGCTCGGGTTGAGAAGACTTTTCTGCCCTGTCGCTGGCGGATCCTTGTCTATGACAGGCTTGCATGGCAAGTTGGAGGAGGCGGATCGACATGCGAATAGTCGCTGTCCGGCGCCAGGACTCCACCATCCAACGGGGGTCGTTGGCAACCTCAGTGGCCGAAGGTAAGTTCAACGCAACAGGGTATAGAATTCCAGCAACGAATTCGAATGTTAAAGGGCGCTGCTCGATCAGGCTCACGACGTCAACCCCTACCAGAAGAGCCGTCCGACACAAAAGCCTGACCAGTGTATGCTGAAACGGCGTGAAAAATGCAGGCCCTTCAGATGCTAGCCGCTCATACACCTCCAGACCAGCTGTGCAGAAGTGTGTGATGACTACAAGCGAAAATGCGGGCTGGTTGGCATACACGGGGTCTTCCGCGAGATGGACGACGACTTCTAATACTCCAGAAAAATCCGCATCCGCAGCATAGGCTTTGAAAATAGGAGCCAATTCGTTTAAGAAGGTAAGGGCCTGCTTTAGTTGGAGGTTGGGTGAATCCCGCACAAGGACATTACGAGCGAACGAGCCCAAGAAAGAGGCCACCCGTTCGCTGCCCACAGGATCGGATTCCTTTAACATCATCCTCACTAGACCAAAAATGCGCCCGAACGCCACCGGTCCAAAGTACCCCCCGCATCTCGAGAATTCTGCGACAAGAGAGAGGTAGTCAAGCCTCATCTCCACAAAGTCACTTGGACTTTTTGCTGCCTCGAAAAGATCGATACTAGCGGCAACGGCTTGGGAGAACAGATTACTTGTCTCTTCGCCACTAGTCTGTGAGTTTTCAGTGTTCTTGGGCTTTCCAGTGCCACGGGAGATAAAGATGGTGCTCAAGGCGTCGATGCCTTCCTGAAGCACATTCCGCGCAGCGGGCGATGAATCGTAGATATACGGTGCCGTAAGTCGTAACAACCGGAGGAACTGCTCTGCACGCCGGATATTGGGGTTATGACCAATCACGGTCAGAAGAAGCCGAACGAAGTCGTCTAAGGCAAGATGACTGCCTTCGTATTGATCCGGAACTATGACCCCAGCGTTCTCTCCTTGTGATCCACTGCCTCTTCGCAAAAAAGTGAGGAATGCTTGGGGCCTTTCCTCCGCCGTGCGAACCATCAAAGCCTCTTGTTCCTGCATCTTGTTAGAGCCATGGATTCCAGCAGCGTCGGCAGCGTGTACAGGGGAGTGGTCTTTGAGTGTGGAGATGAGTAAGAATACTTGCTTAGCTATCCAAGGGCCGTCAACTTCGGGAAGCACGATTATGTGCGAAAGCATATTAAGAGCTTGGAAGACAAAAGCCTCTTGATGAACGGCGTAGAAACGGTTTGTGCTGTATTCTATCGCAAGCCTGATGCCCTCATTGGATTCCGACTCGGAATAAACTTTGAAGAGGACAGATATGAAGAGGGTGTAGCCTCCACCTGACGTAAACAGCCGATGAAAGCGTGCGCTAGCTGTCATCAAAGCTAGAATAGGATGAGTTAAAGAACGTCCGAATGCGACTACTTCCTCACCAATAAGGACGTGTGCGACAATTCCGATGTCGTCCCCATGAACAAGCAATATCTCATTCAGGCCGTCAATAAGAACGGCAAGCTCGCTCCTGTCATTGAGGTGACGCGGAAGGGAGCGAAAGATTTCAGTAACCAGAAGGACGTGACTCCTTGAGAGCAAAAGGGAGAGAGCAGAAATATTGGCGTCTAGGGTAGTCCTGAAATACGTAGTCCTCTCTTTCTTTGGCAAGAAAGAAAGCGGTTCCGAGGGTCGCTGGTCAGCGGAAGCCGTAGTTGGTAGAACTAGGCGAGACATATTTTTCCTGACTGCCTGGACTTCTTGGCGATCGCGCTTAAGCATATTCATAAATAACAGGTTTTGGGCAACTCGGACGAGCACTACCCTCCCAAGTCGGTGTAATGTAGCCTCGTCAGAACTGCTTGTGATTTCACTTTGAGACCGAGGAAACATGGGGCCGGCAGGAGTAGAAGGAGAAAACCAAAGTGAACCAGACGGAATCAAGAAAACATCCACTTTGGCACGCCGAAGTTCTCGTAGAGACATGTTGCTGATTTGGGAAACAAGCTTCGAGAGTATCGGAACGGTGTAGGCGAACCCCATGAGTGTATCCTTGCCTTCACCTTGCCTAGCAGAGAGCTTGAGAAAACCCGCCAAATGATTGAATAGATGGTGTGCCATGGCGGGGGGGAGCGTACTATGAGTATATATGTATCGCCTGAGAACTGAGAAAACGAATTGGAAGGAAGTCTCTCCTGTTGACAGGGCGTCGAATGCAGGTCTGGTGATCAGGGTTGGGTCATGTCGCATCAAGTCCATGACCGCAACTCGAGAGGCGTTGGCAACGCCGTCGTCAGCATCGTACGCAAGGGCTGCTAGATCGGGTAGGATCGACGCCAAGGCTGGCACAAAAATGGACCGACGTTTAACACCATGGGGTGACGACGACGACGACCGGTGTTCTGCCAAAGGCAGCGGAGGGCTTTCATGAACGCCAGGTTGTGAAGGACTTGATGTGACTGATGTGGGTGGACCGGCATCGAGCTTTTCCAACTGCTGCACGGACAATAGCGAGAAAGGTGTCATAATCCACTCGCGTTTTTGGTCCGTTGCGATTTCATCTTGGATCCAACCTATATCTGCGAGCCTCTTTCGAAGTTCCGGCGGAAGGACCCGCCCATTAGCGACAGTCCCCTTTTCCAAATCCTCCCTGAATACGAAAGAGCTAGAGCCAATGTCCGTGGGCATGAATGAGACGGGGATTGGAGCATATTTAAACGGCCGTCGGTGGTTCTTATCAACAATGTACTCCTGCGACAGCATTTGGAAACGCCATCCGGCAATCAAGCTCAAGCGGCGTGCCGCGAGAAGACGAATGGGAGCCTCAGAACTGTCACACTGAATATGAAAAGTCCCTTCATAAAAAAAAAAATCTTTCCAAAGGCAGACCTTTTAATATCAGCCTTTATTAGGTTTAATACAGCCGTCGGTGCCTTCTCTGCGCACTGCATAATCAAGAAAGTTGCCTGCGTGGAACGATGAACCCGGAATCAACAAGATGTACGCCAGCCAAATGTAAACCCACCGAGGTTTGGATCTCAGACGCCACTTGAGTGAGGCAATTCTGCCAAAGGAATGGACAAAGACTTTCGTGGTCCTCTTTGGATAAAAGGCCAGAGACTGCCACCAGGAGACGAAGTGAATTGCTCAACAGGCCCTTGAAGAAGCTTTCCAAGTGTTGCCCCCGGGCGAAGAAAGTCAGGAAGGGAGGGGTGGCAGTCGCAGGTGGATGGGTTGGCAATAGTCCGCCATCCACTGAGGTCGAAGGTGACAGGACAACAACGCTTTCGTGCTTCGCCAAGTCAGCGCGAAACCGTGAATAGGAGCGAATCCTACCTGTCGTGGGGTCGGTGACCACCGCTGAAGCGAACTATAAATTTCGTCGAGTGCCTTATGAATCGTGATTATGTCGCCCTGAGCGGCTTGTGTGTCACCCTCAGAGCTGAGAACCCAGGACACGACACGAGACAACCATTGGGCCCTGAGCAAGCATCAACTATCGTCGGGATTTGTGATAGTGTAGGGATGAGCTTACGGTTTCAAGGAGCCTACGAGCAGTCGGACCTCGAAAAATAGGATGACCAACAATATTCTCTGGACCACCGGTACTAAGAGCGTGCGCTCCTAAGACGCAGTCAGTCAACGTAACTATATGGATCATGCATTTACACCACCTTCCCATCGAGGAATGCACCGAGGCGATGTTCAAATGCGAAGAAGAACCGAGCCTGAGCAAGAAACGCGGGGCTGGAGATCTGATCATGTCGCTCAGCCTTGGATGAAATCGGATGGGGCGAAGCTCACTGTCTGGGCGTCTTTACCATGTCTTTCAGATTGTACGTGTGCGATGAGCTCGATCAAAATTGCAAGCTTGCCGAGGCGGACTTGACCCCACTGAGGCCCTACATCCCCCTTTTCTGTACTTCCGGTATCGCTCATGACGGCTACCAGTAACATTTCGGCATCCCGAATCCAGAAGGACGGAAGGTACCGCGCTAGCATCGTTATGGTCCGTAAATGGTCTAAGACTGAAGAGGTCTTTGTTCCCGCCGCGCAAGCAAATAGAGGCCTATAGAAGAGTTTTGGGAGCCTTTGGGAGACGATCTCTAGAAGCTCTGTGAACGCCGGGAATGGAAGCGGGGGTGGGTCGAGAACGAGTTTCTGAAATGTATTCTTAACCCAAGAAACACTGGTGTTAGGCGTGACGCACCTCATTCAATGCCGGAAGAAACTTGGTTGCAGCTGGAGAGCGTAATTCGTTGGGTAACCGTTCCATTAAGGCCACCAGGAGTGTGACAACTGCTTGCCAATTGTCGTCTTTCACCTGCAGGAACACAGTGAGGCTTTGCGAGTACGCAGATAACAGCACCTACGGTAGTTTGGATTGCGGCTTCAAAAGCCGCTCTCCATTGATCACGACCATGATACCACCCTTCAATAAGGGACGCGATAGCATCGCTAGTCTCCTTACCAGACAAACGCAAAACATTAAGAACGAGCCTGGCAGAAACAACTTTGCAATCAAACGCCTCTTCGAGGACGAGAGTATGTGCCGTTGGAATCAATGATCCGGTAAGGATTCGAAAGACCATGTCATGGTCTTCAGTGGACTGTTGCGTTCCATCACATGAGAGCAGAAAACTTAAAAGAGCATGGGAACAGTGGGTGACACAGAGTGATTTAATGCGCATCAGGTCCGGTGAATGGTGGGACGATGCAATGCCACCGGATCCGTTCTCCTTTAGAAATGTCACTTCACAAAGTCTAGGAGATGCAACCTATGCTTACCTTCATCTCCGTGAGATGGTGTAGGATATGTCGATGCTCCCCCTCCATCGCACTCTCCAAGCAGGCAGCTAAGGCCATATTTACCGCGATATCAAGGACTGCTCGAGTATCAGCTTCGGAAACGAGCTTGACCTCATATTGGTGGATCAACACGGAGCCGCCAAGCCAATCTTTGCTTCCAGCCTTTCTCACACCATCGATGAGTTCGTGCACGTACGATGCCCTTTCTGAATCACCTTCAGCAAGCAGAGACCCTTGTAGAGAGAACAACGCCTGAAACAGCGTCTGTAAATGGACGAACGGGCCAGTGACGAATAGGCCGACAGAGGGCAGCAAGCAGGTGGATAAAGCAACGAGAGCTTTCATCCGAACCCCAGCATGGTCTTGGGTCATTCGTGCAACCTTGCAGCACCAAAGGCAGCGCTCAAGCAGTGCCTATGACACAGACAAACAATTAGAAGAGGTGTCGACGACGTTGATAAATGTGCTACCTCTTCTGAGGCTGCTCGCCAGGTCTTCATTATGGTCTCAAAAGCCTCCATTGTTTGCAGTTGCTCATTGACGACCTTCTCGCTCACGACGCCCACGAAAGGCGACAATAAGGCCGAAAGGACCTCGCTTTCGTGTGGTAAAACAATTGTGGAGTGTTGTTGGCTACGGGCGATCGACGCATAATGCGAAATGATCGTGTATAGGGAAGTGGGGGCTGCTGATGGTGAGTGAGATACAGTAATGGACTGTAGGGATGGTGGTCTCCGCACGGCCTTTGCGCGACTGGGCGGCAGGTAGTTCGAGGTTGGCGTGCTCAATCCCAGACTTGCGTTCGAACTCATGAAATTCATGTTAAATGACGTTGCCACAGTAGCCAGTGTTCCCTCGCGTTCCCTTCTCTGTGCTTTGGGTTCAACAGAGCGCACTGCTCTTGATGCCCTGAGAATGTCATCCGCAAACCTCTTAACTTGATCCACCGACGCTTCCGGGGCTTGTCCAGCGGCCTGCTTGAATCCAAGCTTGGGCATTCGGAATTGCTTTGGCGTAGAAGGGCGTGGTGGTACATGGAACGCAGGAGATAGGGTAGAAGGGGACTGGACGACTGGGGCGTGACTGGACAAAAGATGAGGCAGGAAGTGCTGGCGGAGACCATCCCATCGTTGTCGCGAAGGTGAAGGAGGTTCGTCAATAGTGGTGAGTTCGGAGGCAGACGAAGATATATTGGAAAGCAATGACGATTTCTTCGCAGGGCGTGGACGAGGTAGTGCACCTCTCGACATCGATGGACCAAGGCCCAACGAGAACGGCCTCTGATCGTCAGATGGACTCGGGCTAGAGACGGGAGATTCTGTAAACGCCATTCCTGCAAGAAATGTATTTCTTGGGTCATTCGACGGGGCATCTTCTCCTCTAAGCTCCGCTGAGTGTGAGGATGTTGCGATACGAGTCTGATGGCCAGTAAGTTCATTGGTTGATGCAGAGCCATGAGCCTCGTTTAACTCAGGCAGTTCCGGAATTGTGTATTGGACGGAACCACCCGATGATAAACGTGGTAAAGGCCGGAAACCTTGCGGTCGTTTTCTGAGTCGGTGGCCAACACCGCTCCCCGCCCCAGTGTCAGAGTCATCAGAGGACATAACATCCGGGCCGAAATTCCGATCGGAGCTAAGTAACTTAGTCGCAGCGTGGTAATCGCTTTCTATAATAATCTCGTAACGAGTAAACAGGCGAAGAACTAATATATCACAGGGAAGTCATGACTTGATTGTTCGAGAGAGCGACAACAACAATTATGAAGAACTACATAGGTCCGTGACCAACAATTGCCTGGTAGCGGTCATTCCTGTATCAACTTCGCGACGACACGACGTCGCTACAGGTGAACATACCAGATAGTTGATAGAATTGAGCAACCAAACATAAACACGAAGCTGAGGGTTGGATTTTCTGGCTCATCTTGAGTGGAACGTAAGACAAAATTGGGGAATGGTATCGCCGGCGGATCACAATAAGAAGACTTTCTTGAGTATACCAAAGATTGCTACGATTGGTCACGGAGCCTGCATTGCTGGCTCCGCATAGAAACTCCGGCGAGCAAGCGAAACAGACCGTGATGCAGCAGAGTTGGACCGCGATGGAAGGCCGGAGGCAGGAAGTGATCGGTACCCCTGTGAGACAGGTCCCGGAAGCGAGAAACGGTCGAGAGCGGTGGCTAATCTGCTCGACGAAGGTCTAGAAAAATAGTCCGGGAAAGTGCCAGAAATGGGACAAGTAGGGGGAGCAGAGACGGATGCGGGGGCATCAAAGACAAAGGGGGACGCGCAGGGATTCAAGGACGACCTAGAACCACGATAACGTCCGTATTTCCAACCAGTCTCGGTGTTGCAGTCATAAGGTGGGAGATACTCCACTATGAGAGGGATGTCTCCATAGCGCTGACCCTCCAAAAACGCCTTGGCTTCTCTTGCACTCGCAACTGATGAGTAGGCGACGATCACGGAGATGGTATCAGTGTGAGGTCGGGTAGCCGAAGATGCGCCTTGTCTTCGTATTTCTTTAACGTCGCCGAACGGGCAGAACAAAGGCTCCAGGTCAGAATCTTGAGTGAATAGGAGTGCAGGAAGATTTCGAACAAGGATACTCGCATGACGAGACCGAGCACCCGAGAGTGGACTGACTTTAGTGTGGCCATCCAAAGTACCAGAGGTCTGAAATGCAGGAGTAGCACTAAGATCGGGGCTAGGAGAAGCAGAGCCAACTTGGCCTTCTAGGGTAACAGTCCTATCTCCGCCATCAAGGAAGCCTGGATGTTTTCTCTATCGGTAAGCCGATAAGCTTCTAGCAAGTAAAGCACACCTTGAGAGCGCTGGACAACGGCCCAGGACACATCAATGACAGACCCTCTGCGGAGTATATGGTCAAGTAAAAGTTGAGGGTGTGGGGGTATCGCGGCAACGTACCTAATGTTCGTTTGAGAGAGATTGTCCATAGCGGCTCTCGCCTCGGCGTGCGTTAACATCACTACAAACCCACGACGGCGGGATGCATTATCGACGGTAGCGAGGACGACACTGTGAGTCACAGTCCCGAAACGAGAAAAAATAGAAAACAGCTCTGCCCTGCTACGATAATTAGTATCGTTTAGATCGTGCAAATGACACTCACTCGGATAGATCGAATGGCAGTCCAAGTACATAGAGATTGCGGCGAATATCCGGGGAATTAATTTGTGTGATTGCGCGAGGTTTGGGAGGCGACCTATCCGTGACAATTCTAGGACTATCGTCAGATAGTTCCAAGTTTTATGACGAAGGGTGCGATATTCGGAGTGGCATGAGAGGTGTGATAGAGAAACATCGCTCTTTCCCAAAAGCCAAAACCAGCCAGAAGGAAGCACAGGACATACATAGGATGACCGAATACCATATATCCAGACATGCTGAGAGCCTTCCTGGAGGTCGATTCGGAAATGATGAGTTGACAAGTAAAGATGGCGGACGCACGTAGCAGCATCAGGGTTAGAGAATGTAATTTCCATTGATGTCCCGTTTTCACAGAGTTCAACACTTTTGGTGGGGCCTATATTCTGGTTAAGAGGCGGGGCGAGGTCATAGGTCAGCAGGGATACCTATGAAGTTCCTGAAAATGTCCACGATCTCCCGCCCGCCTATTGTCAAATGTAAGGATGTTAGTTACCGTGTCTAAGTTATAATGAAGACGGGCACTAACCGCCTCTGAGAACGTGGTCCACCCTCACAGTTGATGCTGCCCGGGCGTGTTTGAAAAAGGATATGTCGGAGTCCGGCATGATCTACAGTCAAGGTATAGCGTAAGCTAAGCACAAGACCGAGATAAACGATAGGGCAGAGGTTGAGGACGTATGTAGAAATATGTGCGCGGGATATTGACTTATGGCTGTGTTCAAGTTCAACCAAAAGTCCGCTGGCGACGGCCAAGCGGAAATCGTGACAGCGCGTGTTCAAGTTCAAGTTCAAGTTTGACTCGGACTTGGCGCGACCAAGACCCGTGACTGCCACAAGAGATCACGCGCTCGTGTGATCACGGGGGCAGTCTCGTGATTTTTTTTTGAATCCGTTATTGTGCACCCGAAGGCAACCCTATGTAGCACTTCACTCTCGCTCTCGCTATCTAATTACATAACAGATCTCGTGTATCTCACTCTCACTACCTCGATAACCGTGACGAACATGAACGCACCGCATTCGAGCCCCCTGCTGGGCCGATCTGCCGCGGAGTTGATCTCGAAGTACAAGAGATTTCTTTCATCCTGCGAACCTCTAGATAGGCTTTTAGGGGATGGGTTACTTAGTGGTCACATTCTGGAGCTTTCGGGCCCACCGGGAACAGCAAAAGAGTCTTTAGTAGTCAAGTTCGTGTCCAACGCTGTGTCTTCAAATGACCAAGTGCTTTTCGTTGGTGGGACACAAGACGAATGACTATGAATTCGTACCCTGATTATGTTCTAGACATGCAAAATATGACAAGTCCGGCCTCACTTCACTCCGAGTTTCGTAGGCAAGAGTACTCTATTTGCCGCCACTCGTTCACTCTGCCTTCTAGACTCGAGAAATCTCCCCGATACCAGCCTTGACCTTGTACACTACTTGAACATCTTTACACTTCCGAATCTCCTAGCCTTTCTGCACAACCTTCCCTCGTTTTTAGAAGCACGTCGATCAGTGAATGGGGGCTACTACAATCTATTGGTTTCCACTGATAGAGGGTCCCTCAGATCCGCCTCGTCGTTTTGAACTCGATCTGGTTCCCGTTCCAGACCTCTCCGGCTTTAACGCACTCCAGGCGGGCAACATTGCTCACACGCGTGAAGCAAGTCCTGGCCAGACTTTGCTCCTCACTTGATATCTCAGTACTTCTATGAACATACGCCTCGTCTTCTATTCTGCTTATACGACTCAATGAACAGGTTGTGATCACCAATCAACTGGCTACCAAGCTTCTCACTCCCGACGGCTCTCCAGCAAGCTTTGACACAGGCTCGCGAGCCGTTCTTGTCCCTCAACTTGGCAAGTCGTTTCATCCTATGTATGTCCCCAATGCGGGCGCAGAGATCGGTTGACTTACTCGCCCAGGAGGCACCTATCTTCCACTTAATCGGACATATCGTGTGTTGATTGTCCCGGAGACGAGAACAGCAGGGTTCCTTCTTTTTCTCTTCTTTATGATGAATACCCAGAGAAAATTTTTCCCTCTTCAGGGTGTTGCGCCTGCTTTCGCATCCCGGTTTTGACAGTGAGGGCAGGATCGTCGAAGTCTCCTATGAAATGGCAAGTCCGCCGCAGTTCATCGCAAGAGTCGCACTATCTGATGTCCCCAATAGGATGGCAACGCAATGGGCACTCACAGGTCTTGATGCTACGTTCGTCTATCAACGGGAACACACCGAAAGCACTCTAGGATGCTCCTGAGGTCAGCACTCTTGTTCGTGCGTCAAGTTTCGACGTCGATTTAGAGCGGACATAGTTCTCGGGCCCAAAGCAAGCTGTCCGCAGCGACAGGAAGTCCGGACCTGCCGTGGTGTTTACGCAAATAGAAGGAGCGCACTCTTTTTTTTTTTGTTTAATCCCTTACCCATATGATGGGCAACGTCCGAGTTTTTTTTTTGGCACGACTAAACGGGATTAGGGCAAGAGCCCACTCCATCTGGCATCGTTTGTTTTCAATTATTAGCACGATCTATCGTCGAAATATGTCTTAACCCGATCATTTCCAATCCTAATAACTTATTGTAAAAAATATCCGCAATAACTTCCGGGCCGATGCTTTCCGTGTCTTCAGCGCTGCGCTACCTACTATGCGACATGGTCTCTCGCAGGGACAGCGAAGATGAGCCCACATCACCAACGTCGCCTTTAGCTCGGTTCCCTCCGCTACCACCCGTAGAGTCGCGGAGCCGTGCGCCCGAATTCTACGGGTTCGTCGCGTGGGCGGTGACCTGCCTCGCCTTTGTCCTGTACTTCCTTTGGGCGATCCTCCCAGACGAGTGGATCATACGGCTTGGGGTGACCTGGTATCCTAATCGGTACGTTGGGCGCTGAGACGGAATGGAAGCCTGCTTGCTTGCTTTCGCTGACTCGTTCTCGTTTCTGCAAACACTTGACCTTAGCGAATGGGCTCTTCTTGTCCCAGCATGGACAGTCGTGACTGTCCTGCTCACCTACTTTATGTACTTTGCGATGGCCATCAGAGGCGCACCGAGCTTTTCAGAGCTCAGTACTTTTACCGGTTGGTCCCCATTTCCGACTCGCGTCCGTGATTTCTTTTTTCCGACCAAGTATTTTATCTGGCAGATTCAAGAGCGCAATACCCGGATGCCAGTAACCCCAATCCTTACCTCGCATACGCACAACCGGACTCAATACCAGAGGCGTATGATATACCTATTGGTTTAGTCAATCGCGTTCTTTATGACCCAATAGTCCGCGCGGAGCAAACTACGGAGCACATGTAGCCACTACGCATACACAGAACTCATAACGGAAACTCCTTTTGGTCAGAAAGATAGTGACATAGACAACGGTGCTCCGAGGCATCCGAGTCATTGTCGCACCTGCGCCGGTCTACAATGCCAATTCATGTGCACCACTTATCTGCTTCTGTTCAGTGTCATAGCTTGTCAATATAATTATCTATAGGTTACGTGCAAGAGACTCGGCAACGTCCCGTACCACCTATATACAGTGCACTCTTACCCCAAGAACGAGCGATTACGAGCGATTGAGAACCGAATGAGTGAAGACACCAGGAATGGAAATCAAGAAAAATAATATGATAGAGGGGTTTCACGGAGAACCCGAGCCACTCAGGATGAGCGGTCGACGCACGTAACGGCGGTAGTAGGGGCCGGCCCAGGCAGACGTCTCCACTGCATAGTGTCAGTCGCAAGTCCTGGAGGGAGGTCAAACATCATCACATACATAAGCGGGATGGTATGGTGCAACCGGCGCCTCGGAAAACGAGTCCCTTTCCTCGTACACGAGCTCACCGTGCCACATGGACGTGGACGGACGGACCAGGGGCAATGCGGAGAGTAACAACGGACATGTATCAAGATCTTCCACTTTGAGGTGTCTTTCCTTCAGACTCTGCGGTATCCAGAAAGCAGGCTCAGGAGCTGTCGTAACATCATTTCCTTCATTTGGCGTGGATATAAAGCTCATGTCAGGTGTGGGCATGATGCCATGCGTGCGGAGGTGACGTTTGGCATTCGACCGAACGGCAAACTTCTTGTTGCAACTTTGCACGGGGCATGTGAATGCTGTGGTAGACCAAGATGGCCAGGCGTGTGCCTCAGAAAAAAACAAAAAAAAAAACCCCCCCCAAGGTTATGATTGTGTACTTACGCTTTGCACCTGAATGAACATTCATGTGGGTCGCGAGTCCGCTCGGTCGTGGGAACCACTTTTTGCAGGTCTGGCACTGGTGCATCTTAGGTTTTCTAGACGAGGACCGAGTGCGGCGGGGGGTTCTGGAGGGGGGTTCCAAATCTTTCGAAGAAAGACCCGGGCCCGATTTTGCTCCCTGAAGAGGAACGGTGAGCCGGAGAGGAACTACAAGTGGACGAAGGGTAGGAACCTCGGTAGTCAGAAAGGAAGTGGACCGACGGGATAGGACTACATCCAGCGACTCTGCCTGAGGGGAAGCGGCAGGGATGGACATCGGTTGATCTTTGCTGGCGCCTCGAGCTGTGTTGTGCTCGTCGTCTGGCTCGTGTCCCGAGTCAGACTCCGAGCCAGAGAAGTACACGACCGGTTCCCGTGGATGGTCGGTGCGGGTATCAACCGCCAACATAGAGTTGGCCAGGGTGGGCAAGGCTGACGGGTCAAACGGCTCTGTGTCCGAAGAGAAAGTTGGGTTAGTTTCCACGGGGTCCAATAAGAGGAAGCTATGATAGTTCTGTGAGTGGACGCCGCTGGCGGGGAGAAACACCTCGGGACTGAGTGCTGTTGGCTTGGCCCAAGGTCGGCTGGTGTCAACGCGAGGGTGTTGAGCGGGACCGGAAAGAGAAGGGAGAGGCCATGAGATAGACTGAGTATGAGGGGGCGATCGAGGAGAAATGTCGGGCTTCGCCTGAGCGGGAGGGTAATGGGGAGATGGACCGGGGAGGAGGTCTTGGTTAAAATTGAGGTGAAATGGATGCAAGCGAGAGGGGACGTGGGGTGGGAGGTCAGGATTAGAGTGAAAGTGGGAGTGATTGTCCATTCAGTCGTTGGGGGATCCAGAGTGGGAGAGGACATTCTAGTCAAGGTAGAACTAAGTAGGACAAGGACAGACAGAGTGAGAGTAACAGAGGAATGAGAATGTCTAGACACGCACAAGTTCAGAATGGTCATCCAGTTACCAGATCTGCCCTCGCCCAGCTAGATCAGGTTAAACTCGCTTTCAACCAAACCATACTTCATCCTTTGCGAATCCCTGTCAGAAATCGGGAATCCCCACCTCACAGCCATCCTCTCGGCAGTCCGGAAAAAATTAAATTATCTTCCCTAACGAACGATTAAATCGTGATGCTCATCTATCGACTCTCGTACTTCGGTAAACTCTCACCTCAGAACCAATCTCGCTCCACTCCCACTACACTACTCTCATCCTAGTCCCAGTCCCAGTGCCGGACTCGACCGTCCCGGTGCTTCTACGACGTCGAATGATCTCCACCTTATGCTCCGATTCGGAAGGGATCAGACTTCTCCTCGCTGAGCCAGGCTGACGGTTAGTTCTACGATTTGTTGGTGCCTTCTTGTCGCCGGCAGAGTTTGCATTCGGCCAGAACCTTAGCGCTCCATGAAGGCCGTCGGGAGTAACCGTCGTTTCTCGACGTCGCAAAGGCGTATATACCTGCAAATAGGTAAAGTGTCTCTAAGCCAATAAAAGAAAGTACGCACCCGATGTCGATTTTGATCTTTCGCCGTGCCGCGGCTCGGCTCGGCAACTCCCCCACAAGCCCATTTCGACCACCAACCTCGTGCGACAGCATCTTGGCTTGCCCGCCGCACTCCGATAAATTCAATGTCGTCCTCCAGATCAAGCACCTCGTCGCATGCCATCGCACCCGCCACCCCCTGGCTCGCAGGCGATTCGAGACCCGATGAAGACTGAGTGGAGCCTCCGAAAGAGCACGGCGGCGTCCCAAAATCGTCATTCTCAACGATATCCGAGTGTTCAAAAAGGTCAGGCCCCCAGAGCACATTCGCATCTTTATCACCTGCTGGGCACGCCGACCGAGACTTTCGGGGCGTGTCGGGGACAAGGATGCACCCAAATGGTTCGCCCTCTCTACTCGAAAGAGATTTACTTCTTAAAGGCGCTGCTGGTTTCCGAGTCTCCGGACTCGATAGGATGTCGACGGCGAAGTCCTGTGTGGAGCTGTCACGCCGAAAAACCCGAGATGGATCTAAAGGTCGCGGCGGAGAAGACAAGTCAGGTGTGCTAAGCCGCTTAAGTGATGGGGCCGGTGAGAGATATCCGTCTTCCTGAGCGACCTGGTCAGGTTCTTCGTCGCATGCCTCAGCGTCTTCTACTTCGTCGCTATCGAGATCTGCGACCAGCACGATTTCCTGAGTACCTAGGACTCCATCCTCTTCTGTCGTAGTTCCGAGTCGTGATGGTCCGGCTGTGGCGGAACTGCTAAAAAAGTGACTCAGGACAGGACTCGCAACATTCTCTTCCTCGTCGTATTCAAGCAATTTTTTACGCTTGGTATCCAGGTCGCCATCCATGAGCCCCAAAAGTCGGCGCTTTCCGCTGGCACGACCCGCGACAATTCGAGTACCGGTCGGTCCTGATGACGTTTTTGGTGCAGGGTCTTTCATTTTGGGAGCTATAGACAGTCGATTAGCATCGACTGAGCTCGGTCGTGCGGTCCTCACCCACTGAAAAAGTTCAAGATGCTTGCGGCGTTGGGCTTCTTACCCTTCCCTCTTGGTTCCGAAGAATTTAGATCATGTACCTTGAAGGGTAATGGCTTGACGACACGTGGGGCAAAAGATGGGTTAATGTCCTCGATGGGCGACCGGGTATTTGGGTCCGCTTCGCCCGTGGCAATCAGCTTTGCCACAGTCGGGGCAATGTCCCTGCATGCGGACATAAGCCGGCAGTTCGGATATTAGTTGTCAGAACCCACTCTCCAATAAATGCCCTGTCAGCCGGACTGAGGTCTTCACCGCATGGGATCTGGGTGAGATTTACCAACTTCTCCTCCAGTGGGTCATACACCCTCTGGTACAGGAAGACTTTCTCCGTCGCCACAAATGCGTCTAGATATCCTTGCGGCACGGGTTTCTTCCCTTCTAGTCGCAGTGCGCGTATGACGTTTTCCGGCGTCCGGTATTTGCGCAGCAGTGTCCACGCAGTCTTCAATCCGACACCAGGGATACTTGGTAAGTAATCGCATCCGCTGAGAATTGCCATCGCACGGAATTGCCCATCTGTCCAACCTCGCAGAGAGCAGTCCGTCACTTTTCCAAAGTCGTCCCGTGAGATTGAGATGACTGTGCCGTCGACGTCATTCAACTTGAAATACACATTCTTGCAGCCAAAAACGAGGAGGTCAGAGTCTTCGGTGATGATTCCGTCCACAATCCCCGTGCGTTCAAGGTAAGCGAGCTGTGCATCGGCCTCATAGGGAGCAACGATGTAAGGTACGCCTTCAGCGCGCAACGCCTGCAAAAAAAAAACAACCATCAACGCCGCATTTAGGTGGGACGACTGTTCACGACGTACCTTGATGAGCTGAAACGCCATTTCCGGTGTGACGTCGATGCATTTACTGAAGTATTCCCTAGCTTGTGTATGCTTCCCTTCCGCTGCCAGTGCGTTCGCGCGCGCCAAATTCTCCGTCCGTCTGCGCCTTCGTTCCTCCTCCGTTCCACGCTTAGCCGGAAGGCGCCCACCGTCAAAGACCATGTACGGATGTATGCCATAGTGACGCAGGAGACGGACTCTCTGCATCGCGTAGTAGACGTATCTTACGGAGGGACAAGATCAATATTTCAACCGTAGATACAGCACGCAAATATCTTACTTGCACGTCGTTTTTCCCGTCGCCAGTTCCGTGGGGCACGTGTACGTTCCCCGATGAAGCCATACATACCCATCTACCGCGAGCGTTTGACCAGAGAGTTCACGTAAGTGTCGTTGATTCTGGATCGACTTGAGGAAAGGAAGAAGGCCTTGGATTCCCATAAAATAGTTTAATGATAGTTCTACGACCGAGAGATAGGGAGAGGACAAGCAACGCCCGAGCCGAATTTTCTAATGAGTAGCGAAAGCCACTGAGCCAAAGCTCGTTGTCGTTGGATTGATTGTACGGCATGTCATGTGATCGCGTTAATGTGTGGATTGCGTTGCGGGGACACTTCGGGCCGTCCGTTTGTTTTAGTCGTTTGATCGTGAGCACTGCTTTTGCTTCTGTCGCACGTCTTGTCGTCTTAGTTCGTCTCCTTGTTGTCAAGTGCGTGCGCATGTAGGGCGCGGCCATTCGGGTGCTCTCTTGTACGGCGGTCAGCGTGCATATTATCTGGTGTGCGACAGGATTTTGGGAATATATACGTTATAAAGTACTACTGATTGTTGTTTCCTCGTGTGGCGCGCTAAGGCGTACAGGATACAGTATTGATTTCGATTTTTTACACGTTTTCACTTTGTATAGTTCCATTCTCCACACCGTCCGAGGTCCGCGCTTTGCGTTTTCCGAGTTGGGTTTTGGTTTTGAAGAAGTGGACTGGGTATTGCTTCCGTCTCCCCCGTGCGGTTCGGATAGGGTTCGTGTTGAAGTCGTGGCGAGTGGCGGGTTGCGCGAATACGTGATGAGGCCGCATTCTTTCAAGCCTGTAAGCTGTAAGTGTCGTGCTCTTTCGTCATCTTACCACCTCTCTTGAAGTCGGGATGCCAGTCGATGCTGCTGGTCGTATAGCGGGCATCATTCAGCGAAACCGGGTAGGTGTGCACTCTGTGCACTCCACACCAATTGAAATCGATGAGCAGAACGCGCCCTTCTTTGGTAATCATAATGTTTGGTTGACGAAGATCACCAATGACAATATTTTTCTTGTGCGGGATCCCAAGCGCCTCCTCAACCTGATTGAAAATGGGCCGCGGAAGTCGCTGGTCGCCATACCGCTAATAAGCTGTTTCTCCGTTAATGTGTTCCATGACAACCATGATCAATCCAACGAGGTCAGGGGGGTTATGGTCTTCTGTCGAACAGTAACGAAGTTCAGGGGCAAGGCCTGCGTTTGCAAGGAGGTGATGTGCTTCAGCGTTATATCTTTGAATGAATTTGACAACAATGTCTCGACGAGACTCTCGTCCGTCTTCGGTGATAGCTTTGAATAAGGCCATGGAGCGGCCTTCCGGAGTTCCCAAGAGGTAGCACTGGTACGAGAATCTGACAACTTGCCCCCCAACAGAGTAATGCCGAATAAAGGGGAAGAAACGTTGGGAATCTCATTGTGAACTATAGATGGGCAACTCCTCGTAAAACGTTTTTCAATTCTGTTATCCCTGTGCCAAGGGACGCCAGAATACGCGTTACCGACTCGAGCTTGTCGTCGTTGTAGGGACGACCACCGATCCAGATGAAGTCTGTCAACTTCTGGACGACCACATTGTCAACGAAGACCACCCCTAGGATACACATCCAAGGGCCTGCGAAAGCGATCAAGAAAGTCGGGCAACAACAGAGATCACAGACCAGCTTCATCTACAACACATGTGAGAAAAGGACAGTGATGGAGGATGGCAGGAATGGACACACCTCCTCTTCCGCAGAGTATAAACGATAGTTAAAGGTACACAGGTGCGATGGATCGCACCTACCTGTCCCAATTTCCCTCATGACCACTGTTACAGCTGCTCGAGCATAACGGCTACCGTAGATCACCGAACAGGCACCATCGGCTCTTATGCCATGAATCGTATGGCCAGTGGCCTTGCCCAAAAACACCCCCGTTGCTTCTGCACTCCTTAATTTGTCTGTGTATAGCACTGCGGAAGATTGAAAGAGAGAATGTGTGGCTGGGTAATCTTCAGGCTTCAAATTGACTTCAACAGTATCGTCACGGAGTCTACGGACGGTGCGAAGAAAATTTGCGGACGAGGGGAGATAGAGTTGTATTGGGATGCCACGGTTCTCCGGGGGACGCCCATTCTATATGAGACGTTTCTTTTGCTCGTGAAGAAATCCGTCGAGCGCAGCGGCGTATGAAGGCGAAGGAGCAATTTGTGCGCCGTTGATTACATCGCTTTGGGCTGTAAAGTCAAGCTCAACGGCGCTGAGGGTCCAACTTGCCGGAGAACATGCCATTTTCTAATTGAGAAACAGACCATTGCTCCGTGCCAAACTTCGAAGGTGATGCAGTGATGGTCGAGATAGTAGAGCTACAACAACGACGAGGTCAGACGGGTGGCAATGACAAGCCACTCGAACTCACGGGCTGGCGGAGGCTTTACAACGATGTGTATGTGCTTTCGAATAGGGGGGGGCTCCGAGAAGACTTCCGATAACCTCTGCAAAGGTGACAAAGAACCTTCATCGGCGAGCTTGCTGAGGTTCAGGTTGAGACTACCGTCGACGGCAACAGAAACCCGCCAAATGACGAGGGTATCGGGGACGACGTTGTCGAATGCAGGCTCCTTTATCGCATCCCTGAGGGTGGCGACAGACTCGGTAGCGAGGATCTCAAGTGGGAAGATGTGACTGGGATGCTCGCCGAGCGTCAAACAATTAAGCTCGAGGAGCCGCAGAGGTTCTGAGGGTAGATTCGTCCGGATAACTTGTAGAGTCATGAGGTGCTAACAATACAGTACACTTCGAAACCCACCGGCAAGTGGGGGTCGCACGACGATGTGGAGGTGCTCTTCCTCAGGTTGGCCCGGAAAGACTCCTGACAATTTCTTCACGGGTGACAATGGCTTCATTTTCTTGAGGCCCAGAGCAATTATATTTTCTTCGAAATGATCGTCGATGGCGACAGAAACCCTCCATAGTGCAAGGTCGGTTGGGTTGACGGGTCGGAGACCAATCTTCCTTTTTTCCTTTATCGCTTCCCTGAGGGCGCCGATGTATTTCGTCTTTTCAATCTTAACTGCGAAGATGCGGTCGTGATTTTCTCCAAGAACCAAGCAGTTGAGCTCAAGTATGGTTTACATGATAATAGTATCTGGGCAAGTCTCGGTCACTGCATGCAAAGCAGAGTTTTCACGCAAAAAAAACCCGTAGAAAACTCTGTAGGAGTGTTAACCACTTATCAAAGTTTATTTTTCCAGAAAACCCTAGAAAAAAGAGTTTGAGTTCTTGAAATATATTTTCCAAGTCATGTGAGACTTCCCTCCCCAGTCCCTGCCAAAGCAGCCGGGAAAACCTCACATGATCAGAAAATAATCAAACTCTTTTTGTAATGCCCGGGCCGTTATTTTCAAAGTTTATCCGAAAAATAAACTCTGATAAGAGGTTAACACTCCACAGAGTTTTCCACAAGTTTTATTCGACTGAAAACCCTGCTTTGTATGCAGTGAGTCTCACAACCTAACTGGCTCACCTGAACCCCCGACATGTCACCTGACTCTGCGGTGCACCCAGAACACTGCTCGCAGTAATGTTCAATGTTCACTCACTCCGAAGACTGTAATATTGAGTATAGGTGTTTCTCATTTCAGTCTGTACATACTCTCGAAGATACCCCTCTATACGCATTCCGACGATCGACGCATCGCTACGGCAGCTGCCCTTCTGTCCAGGCCCGATGTTGCTTGGTGAGCTCTGCAACGATATCCTCTTCGATCTCCTTTGGGTGTCCGCGCTCGTTTACCGCGTCCCCAGAGATACGCAACCAGTTGATGCCTACGTCTCCCGCTGCGGAGCCTTGATGTTCGCGCGAAACGAGTACCACCTCGTGCTTACGACGATGAAGGTCGTTTCCGATAACGAGATGATGTCCATAACGCTGCAGCGCAGCGCGGGACTTCGGAATAAGTAGAGCGGGATCCGTTTCGAGCTAGCAGGGTCGTGAATACGATCAAACGCTGATATGCAAATATATATATATATATGCCGGACCTTGAATGAGACCACGAAACCATCAGGAGTCCATTCGTCTACCATCGGCTTCAGTATCTTGGGCACTTGATCCATCTCGATTAGCAAGCTCCCTTTGCCTGACTGTATTTTGTGTTCTGACTACAAAATGAATGGACTCAAAAACAGTCCGTCGATGCTAGGGAATAGTAACACACCATCTTCTGCCTGGGTAAAAAGAAGTCGCTGACCGCAGCGGCAAGGTAATACAACACGTCCCGACCAAGTACAGATAGCTCCTGGCTGACGGCGCGAAGTAGCCAGAGATAGTCGTTGACAGTAACGAATGTAAGGGTATGAAGCATGCCGGATTGCTGGACTGATTTGTACGCCGTCAACACTTCAAGCAGATTATCACGTTTCGAAGGCGTCACGGCGATGTCCGAGGGGCCGGAAGACTTGTCTGGGTTTGGTTCGATCTCAAGAAAGTCGAGAAAAGGATTGGTGGAGTGAGAATAGTGGCGGCTGAATGGCTGAAGGCTGAACTGTCTGTGCATAAAGATGACAGCATAACCGGCCTTAAGGAAGTACTCGGCGGACGTTGCACCTCGAGTACCTGGCCGGTCCACCCACAATCGTTCAGGCACCTGACGCTACGGAAGCATTCGGGGCTGACCCACCAGCACTGAAGTTATCCAGAAAGCGAACCCTAAGAGTATCGCAGAGTTGTAAGATCTGGGCACCGAGCACGGCACACACTTACACATTGAGTTCTAAAGGGACAGTTGTCCCACCGCTCTTGACAGGGACATTGAGCCAACAGATGGAATATGGGGGGCAACGCTTACGGTCACAAGTACCACTTTCCTATTGAGACCTCGTTGCCGATGTATGAAAGACCTAACGCTAGCTATGTCCTGATCGAGGGTGGGCGGGGGTAACTGCGTCCCAAAATATGATTCAGCTGAGAATAAAGACTGATCAGAGTCCAGTGTAGTCATGGTTGAGCTCAACAACGCGGGGTAGGAGTGGGTCCGGAAGATCTATTCCGGTTACCTGCCTAGTCTTGCAAGACAATCAGTCAAAGTGATCCGCACTAACCCGAAGATTGGTGGCCACGAGTGAGTCGAGTCGGGCCACAACCTCCGACGGACGTAGTCTACTCGAGATCTCCTTAAAGAACGAGACAAACGAATAGTTTATTTATCATCATTACCGACTTTAAGCCCCAACAGACCGATCCCTTTTGAGAGTGCAGACGATCCCTTGATTCCAACCTCAACCTTAAGCCCTGCCAAGCATTTGTTCAGAATATTACACTCCTCAGGTGTCCCATCCGCGATGACTCGTTCTATCAACGCAGCGATTACAAAACCGCCACCACCCCGGGCCATAGCCGCAATGTTCGCGGGTGTAACGTGGCGCAGAAACGCACTGGCAAAAGCGGATGGTTCAAAATTTGGCCGAGTTTCAATCGCATTGGTATCGTGTGAAAAGTGACCCCCTTGAAGAAGGACCTTGTATACCCGCGAGGTGTGGGGTAAATCAATGGGGTGGGGGGGATCTTCGGAGGGATAGTTGGTTTCTAGGGGGGATACAAGTGCCTCAATTGCAGCCCCTTTGTCTGAACGCCAAATTACATAACTCGTTTGATACAGCCAACGGGTAAAGACTCACCACCGTGGGCCTCAAGCATAATCTCCGTTATTACAAGTGACCCTCCCGTTTCCCGGCTCACTTCAGCGCCATCACGCACAATCCAAGGTAGGAGTTCTGAACTCGCTGCAGCGCAAATCTCGGCAGTGCGGACGTCAGAAGATTTTTTGCTTGTATGAGCGCGAAGGTCGTCCGTTTCAGAGATGGTAGAGATCATTGCTGGGGTGTAGTAACGCCGATGTCGCGGTACTAGAAGATACAACAATGTCCGCCGACCTGCGGCACTGGTTTGTAGCGATTTCGCATTTTGGGTTATGGAAGGCAAGATGGATTTTGCAATCAGCTTCGTATCACTGAAGAAAATCAGTCAGCAGAAGCTGTGACAACATCTCGACATACTCGATGACGTCAAAGGCGGTGAAAAGGACGAGCTGAGCTTCCTCGTCCGTAGCCATGGTTGTGATATAGGGCTTAAGGACCTTCACGATGTGCTTACGATCCTACGTGGGGGCTCTCAGCTGACGTGGGGATAGGGTATAACTCGACAAGCCTTTGCAGTTCCCCGCGCTAAGAACTCGCGTACCGCCCTGCTCCCGTCCTTGGTATGCACCATCTCTGCGAGCAAATCCTTGCAACTTCGTAATATTGTGTTAGTGAACAGATGAGAGAAGATAGGGTTATTCACCTCTCAAATATTCCAATATACATCTTCTCTCGCTCATCGTCATTAGAAATCCGAGCTATCTCGGACAGATACTCCCAGAGTGCCCTGTGGACGATGGAGTGACGGATGGGGCCTTTTTCGGGGTTGTTGAACCTGTAACAGAGTGGTCGGTAAGTGAGGTCGAAAGGGGGAATGAACCGACATCAAGTCGAGATTTTCCTTAAGCGAGGTAAGGATGCGCCTTCGTTGTTCCTCACTCGCGCCTTGCAAGACCACGGGAAGGCCCCCACGTACGTCCTTTGTAGCATCTTCTCTACTCAGGGTAAGCGGGAGAAGAGCAGCCTCGCGCCCATAAAAATCGCGGAGTAAGATAGCGCGCTCTGCCGAGTTGGTGTGCAGTTCGTAGATGTCGGCGATGACTTGTGACGCTTCCCTATGCAGGAGCAGACGGGGAACATGCGAGCGGAATTCCATGATCATCGGGAGACGGTGTGAAGGACAGTGGCGTGCAAGTTTCAAGACGAGAAACTAGGGCACTTTTAGCTTTTCACCACACTGGGCTTCATCGGCGACACCTTTGAATATTTGTCCTCCGCGAGCTCCTTAAAGCGCCCTTGAAGCTCGCTGGCAACTTCACTACGCTGGCGTTGGTCTCCCCACTTTACGATTGTCTGAACAATACGACTGGCGTCGTGCTTGAAGACGATATCCTGGATCTTCCCGCGGACAATTCCGACCAGAAACACTATATGAGTGGCGCGCTTTTCCTTGGAAATCGATTTCTGGCGGGCGAGAGACCAAGCACGTTTTGCGTCCGCCAAAAGAGCGGAATGTCTTTTTGTAGCGCGGCGTTGCTGAGTGAGTAGACGCTGTGCCGCGTGGGCATTCTTCACTGGAAAGTAACGAAAGAATAAGTAAGAGATCGAGCCTTGATAACGAGTGTATTACCGTCGAGGGGTCGGAGAGAGTGTCCTGTGGATGGTTGGGCATCTTGGTCTCTTTCGTCCAAAAGTTCTTGTGATGCAGAGTCGACATGATCGACAACTTGCGTCTGTCTCTGAGAGGTGATAGGTTTATGATTCTTGGTAGTTGTATTGGAGAAGCGTGGCTTTTTGTTAAGGGATGGAATCGGACGAACGGACGCGGGACGCTTCGAGGTAGGCATGAATCTAGCTGCCGCCTTGCCACTAGGCGGGCTGCACTTGACGCTTGACGTTTGACATTTTCTTGAGCACGTGATGACCTGTATCTATCACGGGACTGGTAACTTAATGCGCATACAACCCAGTCAGAAGTCGGTGTCGAGACATGTCCCGTACCGTTCTCGACGAGCCTACTTCCCCTCGTTTCCACTCCGACCCTAATGATGTCACGTCCTCAGACATTATCGATGCACTATCTTCAAGTTCTCCTGAAGATGGCATTAGAAAGAGCGTAATCATCGATATGAAGGACCTTGTAGGAGATGCGGTTGGAAACGTACGTTCTGTGTGCCCGATTTTTTCCTCCCTCACCTGAATGTAGATGAGCATCGGCCCCTCATACCGTGACCTGGTCCTTGCTGCGTGCGCTTGCCCATTTTTTTCGTCGTCATGGTCTAAATGTTCGCCCATGTGAAGGCGCAATGGCCTCTTCATCATAGACCTCAAAGCGCCGTCAGACGTTCCTCGCTTCCTTTCACAAGGGGGAACATGGGACGTTGCTGACGTACAATGGAATCCGCATCCCGCTCGTGCAGAGTATATAATCTCAACGTCAAGCGAGAAACTGTAAACGTTTCATGTTCCGTCCAAGTTGACACTGTCTTAAGTCTTGTACGCTAGCCTCATCTGGAACCTCTGCCTTACTGGAAAGTCGGCCATACAACACGTGCTCCATTCACATTACCGCGCTATAACTGATATTAATTGGCACACCCTGGATCCGGACATCGTTGTCAGTACTGGCATCGACTCCTGGCTATGGGCCTGGGATTTGCGAACACCACGAAAACCAATCATGGGTAGGTCATTTTCCTCCTCTGTCAGGGTTTATCATGTCTGACTGCGGTCGTCTGTGAGGCCTTTCCGCTTTCAATGGTAGGAGTACTTGTCCTCCATGACGTCCGGTGCCCAAAATCTCATGTGACCAGCTGGCGGCACCCAGGTTAAGTGGAATCGTCAAGACGGCAACGTTCTTGCCTCGTCCCACTTGAACGAAGTCCTCATCTGGGATCGACGGGTGAGCGAATAACTTTGTTTCCTGGTCGTCACTAAGTTTCCTAGAAAGGGTCTATGCCAGTGAAAAATATCAAGGCTCATTCGGCAAAAATCTACGGCATTGATTGGGCCCACAATAGTCCCAGAGAATTAGTGACCTGCTCGCTGGACAAGACCATCAAAATATGGGACGTTGGTTCGTCCTCTATTGGGCTGGGAGAGACCCGCCGCTCAGAAGATTTTGCAATTACACTCCCTGGAGGCTCGATCTATGAACCATCCAGCACTATCCACACCTCATATCCGATCTGGCGGGCACGGGACCTCCCTTTTGGTGACGGTTTACTGAGCCTACCGCAGCGCGGAGGCGACGCTCCGGAACTATGGGCGCATAACACAGAAATCCCTCACGCCTCCGTTCTTGTGGAGGCATTCGAAGGACATACAGACGTTGTGAAGGAATTCGTATGGAGAAGAGGCGGTCGGGGTAAGTGCAGTGTTGTATCCTATGACCATCCTCAACTGTTTCTAGACTGGGGCGACTTCCAACTCATTACTTGGTCCAAAGATAAGACCCTAAGGTTTTGGCCGATCGACCAAGACGTCTTAGAGGTCCGTTTTTTTTTTTTTTTTTTCCAGGTCACACTCACCTGACACTTTATAAGAGGGCAGGTCAGCCACCGGATAAAGATATGCCACCCCGCGCGCAAGGCTACGGCGATAACAGATTCTCATTTCGCACACCGCCTGAAACAAGCTATACTAGGCCAGCTCTCTCCGCCCCCGTTGGGCAGCGCGGAATCCTAGCAGAGGTCCGTGCCGTGCACTTCGCTGGGCGTCTTCCCAATCCTGTCCTTCTCCCTCCGCGTGGCGCACGAGACACATCTCAACAAATCCACCAATTGCCTGAATCAGAGCCAGAGCAGACCCCCACGGTTACCGCAATCTCTGTTCCACCTCGGCAAGGAGCGACCATGACCATGACCCGTGGGAACCGCTCTGCACGCATGGATGCCCTCGCCTGGCTTTCTAACTTCCGAGTCGGAGAACGAGCCCGCGACGGTTCTTCAGGAACAGGTAGTGGTGCTGATAGTGGGGGTGCCAGTCGTATTGGTAGTCGCAGCAGGCCACCATCTCGAGACGCGAACGTGGCTACCCTACCTGTAGTATTCCGCAAGAGAAGCGACAGCCGTGGACATTGGGATGATGAAAATGAGGGGCAGAGTTTGCAAGATGAGTCAGTCTTCGGAAAAGTAGTACCTTTTGTGTACTTACACGCACGTAGAATCACGTCGGTTGTGACCAGACTACAGCAAGAGTCTTCAAGAATTAAGCTCGAAAAGGTAGGCTTGACAAGTGCTACTCCCGACAACTTCTGAGTGATTCCTAGCATGATTTAGTAAAGAAGCGTGCCTGCACCCTCGGTCTGAATGGACCTTGGGGAGAATCATCCTCTGTGTTCGTTCGAGTTACGTTCGCCTTCCCTAAAGATTACCCACACAGCTTGCACCCTGGGGGAACACCAACGGTGGACCTTGAACGATCACCTCTCATTTCAATTCGCAATCGCGCATTCATGCTACGACGCCTACGGATGTTGCGCGAAACTAGACGTCCATGTCTGGAGGCCTGCTTGCGCTTTCTTCTTTACGGCAATGAGGACGAAAGACAACGCCGAACTGCTCACATCCACTATGATAGCTCATCAGATGAGGAGACAACATCTCTCTTGCGATCAAAACGTGAAGCTATCATCGCACCGTTGCACAGCGACAAGAACATAGCTGAACCGGTAACTTCCCAAGGCGTCTTTGGTCCTAACGGTATGTCTCATGGGGCTTTCTTGGGGATTGGTCAATGACTCGCTAGGAAAAGGGCAACTTGTTTGTTTCAGCCGTGCTCCGCCGCGCATTGTTCGCAATCCTCTTCATGAGCTGACCTCATCGCCCTCGGCCTCACGTCCAATTCCAGCGGACTCTATTCCGAGACTATTTCAGTCACCTGCTCTCATCTCCGACGCGGTGCGGCGGCTTGCACGCGCTTCGCACGACTCCCACGTCTCTGGCGGCGGCCAACGCAGAGAAGATGGTGACAACATTTTGCATATCATGACAAACCTGCTACTGTTTTCCCGCCTCAAGCAAAGGCGTCCCTCGGAGCAATCGCACCAACTGGATGATATTCCCGCCAATTACTCACTGCTCCCCACACACGCGATGACCGTCTTTGTGCGAGACGAGGCATCTGTCACAGATTTGGGGCAGGAGTTAGCAGCAGAATATGTCTTCGATGCCGCCACACCGTCTGAGATGTGCAATAAAAATGCCGATGTAGCGCGCAAATACAATCGCAGAGATCGCGAGGACTTTTTTGTCAGTCTTGGGTTACTCCTCTCATCGTACAACGAGCTGTCCCCAAGAGCGTGGGCCGCAAGCGCTCTTGTGTGTAGTTTCATCAAACAAATGTAGGTGGTAGAGGGCCTCACCTCACTTATTTGGCCTCATCATTCATGGTACGCTTCCAGGTACGGAAAGTTCGCGCAAGAGAAAAATGTACAGATGCTAGCTATGTTAGCTATTGTATTACTGAAGATGCATGCGCCTATAGCACCACCTCGTAAGTTTTCTGCACTATACAATTCACTCTTAATCCCCTGTCAGGTGAAAAAAACCCCGCTCAGGACATAACCCTTCGCCCTCCGATGATTCGGCAACAACTTAGTGACGGATATTTCTCTCCTCGTTCGTGGAAAAATGGTCCTAGCCAACCACGGTCCCCAACTTGGGTGCACCCAGCGTCCTCGCCTGCCGCCAATTTTCCATCGGTTTCCCTCTCTTCTATGTCTTCCCGCGGCTCGTGGTCTAGTCTTTTCAACACGAACAACGTGCGCCAGCTAATCGGAAGCGGCGCCGATACAGCGCGAGACAATGGGCACGCCGAGTTACCGACTCACGAAGAGGATCCCGCAGGCATTCCCGTGCCTGGGAACCGAAGCAGGAAATTTAGCGATGTCGATTCTCCTAGGATGCGGCCTGCGAAATCTGATTCGCCTCAGCGGCACTCTCCTGCGCTACGCTTATTGCCTGATGTCGGTGCTGCTCGGGTCCCCGGATCGGCCTCTCCACTGGCCACGCAAGGGGGCCGTCTCACTTTCTCCCAGGTCGCTAGGGCAAGGCAAGTTACCATACACAAGTCGATCGAGGTCAAGGACTCGCAGCGTGAGCTGCAGCAGGAGCTGTCAGTGTTTCTTCTTTCCCGCGCACACCAAGCAAGGTCCTCACTCTGTTAGCAGCGAAAGCGAACCTGAGCTGTGCTCGTTCGTGTCGCCGGAGCAGCTAATGACGCACGTCCTCGCGTATGTGGAGGTCCTCTTTCGCTGGAAACTGCTGCACAAGCGCATTGAGTTGCTCAAGGCGGTCGATCCTTTCTTGAGGCCACCTTCAGATCCGTCTTTCAATCTCGACCACAGTAAACTCGGTACGTGTTCCTCCCCCCTCATCTTCGAGCCTGTCACCGTGTCATCTGAGTTTTCGGAAAGGTGTATCCTTTCTGTGCACACAGTGTGGTGAACCGGCAACCTCCCGCACACAATCTGCGTGCTCTGCCTGTGGTGCCCGCCGCGGGATGTCTCGATGTTCCGTATGCCGCCTTCCTGTCAAAGGTATGCCATTTCTACTCATTGACGGATGTCTTGTTGAGATGCTGACCTCTCCCAGGCCTCTCCTTCCACTGTTTGGGGTGCCGTCATGTTAGCCATCTTTCTTGTTGGAGGTCGCGTCAGAGCGCGGCTTACACAACCGGTTGTTTGTGCCGTCATCGGGCTACTTCTCAACTCTAGGGGTCGGTTGCTGCGAACAATGAGGTCCTCCAGAAGGGGACGTATTTTATATCTTTTTATTTCGTCATCATATTTCGTACAAAATCTACTTGCGCATGCATTGAATGTAGCGTTCGATTGCGTTTAAGTTACACCGTAACCTGCGCCGAGTCGATATATTATTTACTGTGAAACCGCGGGTATGCAGATACAACTAGAGCATCCCGCCATGCCAAAAAGTCAAAGTGGTCACCTTTGCTCCCACACCGTGAATGCAGAAGGTCAGAAATTGGTGCTTATCTGAAAGGGTGCTCAAACTGATTCTCGAGCCGAGTCCAAGAATCATACAATGTGAAGCTCGGCTGGGGACAGGTGCGGCATCTGGTAATGATATCCTCTGGGTGACTCCCGGCCCATTACCACAGGGTGCGAGAACAATGCGGATGATGGGGATGGCCAGAATAACGCTTCATCATCGCGACAGTCAACCAAATAGGAAGGGGCGAAGCAAAGACTCGTGAAGTGTCTACTGTTCAACCCGAGCCCCATACCCATAAGAACAATCCGAACATGCGTTGCCAATGCACCTGATCTCATGGAAGTGCCCGAGGTCTGGCCTGGCATCTGGACATAGCTTAGGACTGAGGTTTGAGGTGGCGCATATGCTTGAGCTCCGTTAAGGCACTGCATCTGTCGAACCAACAATGAGTGTATCTTTACCGGTGGAGTATTAGATTTGGAGGGGTGTCAATGGAGCTCCTAAACTACACACTCCAATAGACACTAGGGTATAAAGTTCTCTAATGATCAAAAACCAGTAACCCTACCACCCGAGTTATAGTATAGGCCTGGAAAAGAAGTGAGTTTCAATTCGTTAGTGGTGAGAAACGCTACCTACTCAAGCGTCTTCTCAGGTATGACATGGATTGATGCGTGGTTTGACAGGCCAAGGATGCGAGGATAAGCATTGAGGTTCTTGTGCAACGTGAATTGGAAGACGGACGAGCCACCGTGGCGGGCGATGAGGACCGACCATGCGAGGAAGAAGGCCCAGATTCGGTACCACCGCTCGCCGTACTTCTCAACTACCTTATCACGATTGGAGAGCCAATTATTATACCAGTGAAAGATTGTGGCCGAATAGTGCACGCCAAGGACGTCCACATTCTTCACTTCGAAACCGGCTTCTTCAAGGCGCTTCACCACCCACCCTAGCGAAGCACTAGCGTCCGCACCGGGGAAGATATACTTGTTCATGAACAAACCCCTGCACAAGTAAGAACTAGGCCCGGCGCACATTAAAGGTCGGACTTACCAAATTAAATCCTCATATTGCCATGAAGGTCGTAAACCGGCCACTTGAAAGACAAAGACACCATCATCATCGAGCAGATCATACACCTGGCGGAGGAAAGTAGCATAGCGACGAACACCAACATGCTACAGCGGTGTAAGCCAATAAGAAAAGCATCAGACAAGCGAGAACGAACCTCAGCCATCTCTAGACTGACAATCTTGGTGTAATGGCCGGGACTTCCAGGGATATCACGGTAGTCAAGACAAAGGATGCGAGCCCGTTCCGCGTCACCACCGTTAGACAAAATGCGCTCATTTCCAAACTTTGTCTGATTTTTTCCAAGAGTGATACCAGTCACCTCACAGCCATAGTTCTTGTGTGCAAATGCTGCGAGAGTGCCCCAGCCGCATCCAATATCAAGAAGGTGGTCAGTGGGTTGGAGGTTGAGCTTCTCGCAAACGATAGTGAGCTTATTGTCCTGAAGCTGCTCCAGAGTTTGTGGTTCGGTAAGCGAAGTCATAATGCCAGACGTGTATATCATGCGTGGACCCAAGAACCTGACCAAGAGTGTACGTTCAGAGAGAGTAGAGATATCAAAAGAACGGTACCAACCACTCGTAAAAGTCGTCGCCACCTGTAAACATACAAATAAGCGTGGCGGCCAGAGGAATAAACGAAGCTTACGATCGTAGTGGCCACGGACTTGTTCCTCATCCTGACTCTGAGAGTGGACAATGATTTCCGGAATCATTTGAGTAAGGACGAATTTAAATAATTCCGGTGTGAAAACCATATTTGCCCAGTCGTGACGAGCCTCCAATGTCTCAAGGATATCTCCTGCGAAGGCATGACACGTCACATCAATGAGGTATGAGGCAGGGTAGAGAGACCGGACCATTAAAATCGATTTTGCCTTCAAAGTAAGCGTCGTGAAAGGTTTGCATAGGTATTTTCTCCTTGTGGTGATAACGAGCCTTGAGTTTGGGGTCGTTGATCGTGATGTACTCCTCGATGTCTTTTCCCGGAAGCGCGACCTTTTCGTTCTTGCGGGGCCCAAACATACTCATAAGGGTCCAGTAGGCAAGAGTGATGGGCACACCAAGGATAGCAGAGAGGAAAAGGTACGTTTTGAAACCGCCTTGGTTAACAAAAGGGAGGACGCGTTTGAGTAACCAGGGCAGACCGAGGACGAGGGTAGCAAGGACATAGTTCGAGAAAGAACCGTTGCCTTCTGCGAGACCTATTAAAGGGGCGTTTTTGAAGTTGGGCACATTCGTGAGACGTGGTGAGCCCGACATGGTTGGTTCGGGTTGAGGCTTTAGCCGATCTCACGCGCCGGTTTTCTTTTCTTTTTTTTTTTTTCTTCAATTTGTGAATATTTGCGTCGAGTTGGCCACTTAGTCAGTGTAAGCGCGCATATACGCAGTCCAATGGCCACCAACAACTATTACAGCTCGCGTTCGCCGCCCCCGCTCCAACACCCAGTCCCAACTCACCCAGCTTTCATTCCTGAACCACCATCAACACCCGCTTCACCCCAGGGTTACCAACGTTATGCATCTTCTCCACCAGCTCCCCAACCCCCCCAACACTTTCCTCACCCTACTCACTACCCCCAATTCCCCCATCAATCTCCACGTCTCGCACCTATACAGAACCAAGCTGTCCCCCCCAATAGTGTCCCAGATTTCTCTTCTTGGGGAATAGATGGTGCAACCGCTCAATTTGGGATGCAACTCGGTCAAAATGCGGTTGCCGCCGGGCAGAGTTACGTTCAGCGCAACGTGCGTTCCTCGTTTGAGTTTAACAACCTCATTCTTATTTTGGTTTCTTTCAGCTTGGCGGTCTCATACCCGTCACTCATCTGAAACATCATTTCAATGTCTCGAATTCATACGTCATCCGTAAATTACGCCTCGTCGTGTTTCCCTGGAGGCATAAACCATGGACGCGCAAAATGCGTCGTTCCGAGACAGGAATCGGCGAATTTCAACCCCCGAGAGATGATCTCAATGCACCAGACCTTTACATACCCAGTACCCTTCTTCCTATCCGTTGCCTCTCCAGCGTACTGACATCTATTGCGTCACTCCTAGGTATGGCGTTTGTGACCTATATACTCCTAGCCGCCCTACAGTCAGGTCTGCAATCCCGCTTTCACCCAGAAATATTTGGCCTCGTCGCGACAAAGGCAATCGTCGTCCTCCTACTTGACTTCCTTTTCGTAAAGGGTGGCTGTTATCTTCTTGGGGTACAAGGCTCTAGTCCAATTGTCGATATCCTCGCTTATGGTGGCTACAAATTTGTTGGGTGCGTAGCTTGTCTCAATGACTTTGTGGTCAGAAAACTCAACATTTTCAGAGTGATTGCAACACTCATGATCGGACTTGTTGGGTTATCAACTACATTATACTCTGTCGCGTTCATCTACACGTTCCTAGCAAACGCGTTCTTTCTTGTGCGTACCAGATGCGTTCAAACTTATACGCTCATAATGTTCTTCGCAGCTCCGCTCGTTGCGCTCTGTCGTCTTACCCGATGCCGGCGCAACCCCAGGGGTTGTTGGTACCGTCTCTCATGCACAACGATCTCGGCGCATCACATTCCTATTTCTCGTTGCTGTCGTACAGATCTTATTCATGGGTGTATTGGTCCGCGTATAGTCTATGGAAGACATTCTCACGAATACGAATGCATCTTTGCTGATCTCTCTGATATGTCCTATGAGGCTTGCTGGATGCCGAATCGCTGACATGCATGCCGCCTGCTTTCTGCCAACTCACAGCGCATCACCTGCCAGTGTACTTGTATAGTGTAGCGCCGAATCGGATCTTTTGACCCAATGGTAGCGGCTGGGGGACGAGCGTACTGTATCCAGGAAGGCGTCGTTACTCCCAGTATATAAGCACAAACAGGAGAACATCATACAGAAGCGAAGGTATTGTACTGGCTGACTGATGCCGATGGCGACGGCACGCGCACTGGGGATAGTGATGTCAAAGTTCGTTCAGTGCTTTGACATTGGATGCGTCCATTACCACCTCAAGAGGCGCGCTCTGCGATAAAGGCCGTTCTCAGTTGTTACAACATCTACGATACAAGAATTAAACCCGACGCATTGGTCAAATAGTACCGTAAATCCAACTTTCTAAGGAACACACTTCAAAGAGATATGCAACATATAAAGTGCGGCGTGTACTAAGGAGCAACAAAAATTAGTATTCAAAGGTCGACTGAGCGCCACGTCTCGCTCGGCGATGTAAGATAGAAATATATATTTAAAGATGCGAGTGTCAAAAAGAAGAGAAGTCCAGGAATCCTTCTTCTTGGTCGAGTTCACGGACAATCATGGCCTCCACAATCATCCTCTTACCCTCCTCAGGAACCCAACTGCTATCCGCAACCTCCAGCTTACTGAATGCACTAGGTAGTGACTCGTCGCTTTCCTGCAAAACATCATCGTGCACAAACCGGTGTTCCACCTCCAGTTTGTACTGAAGCTGGACATGACGAACCCCAGGAGCAGTGTGTCCGGTCATCGGGCTCTTCGGGACAGTAGCGGCATCCGATTGAATTTGACTGATAAGTAATCCCTCTCCGTTGGCGAGACCAGGCAAGTGGTGGGATTCATTTAGAGTGGAATCACCATCGTGCACCGTCTCGTGGTCACCAAGGGGGGTTTCAATAGAACAAATAGGTGGCAATGGGGAAGGCGGCGGAGATGATGGTGGTACTGGCGAGTGTGAATCGGTCGTCGGCGAGCTAGTAAAAGATGCAGTCATAGGTATAGCCGAGATGAACGAGTGCGGTGATGAACCCGACTCCTCTAGGAGAGTCTGAAACCTTGACAGGTTCTTGATGGCCGTGTGCTGGTTGTCCTTGCCCCCGCTCTGCTTGTGAACCGGTGAACGGAAGTCTGCTGCCACGGATGTATCCGACGAGACGACGACAACTTCGATTTCCTTTGCTATGATGACACGTGCGCCAATCTCGGCTGCCATTGCACGGAGCGTATTGAGCGTCGCGCAGAGGTCGCCGGGCGAGAGACCGATGAGAGCGCCCGAATCTGCGACGCCCAATTCATATATGGCCTGGCCGCCGCCTTCGAGGAGACGCCATTTCATTTGGGTGACGAGGCGGGCAAAGCGGGTGGGAGAAGGGCTGATCAGGTGAAGCTTGTACTCGACGTTCCCCTGAATGCGCGCAGGTCACAGATGAAACATTTGAGTAGATGCCACCCCAGACGCACCTCCTCTACTTCCGCAGCGAGTTTGGGGAGTGAGAGTTCTTCCTGATGGTGCGCCGAGGACGATAGGACGAGGTCCCATGGGGAAGGGACTCGTGGAGACTCGGACTCTGACTCTCCAAACATGAACGTTGTAAAGATTTCAGATTAAGGTGTTGCGACGAGCAACGGATATTTCAAACAGATATTCGAGGGATCATTGCTGTGGTGGTCGCTTGAGAGGGAGTCAGACAGTCGGTGCTGAGCTCGGACTAGCTAGGTTGCCCACGATCACGTGTGGCAGCTTGCCAGTGTGAGTCACACGCCGCTCTCGGTTTCCCGAAACGATGTCCACCTCAAGGTTCGCAGGCGTAAGTCCCCATCCCTCGAAACATTTCTCGTCGTTGCTCACACCTTTCAGACAACACTGAAGCGTATCCATCGCGAAATTTCAGACCTCAAAAAAGAAGACTTGGGTGGCATATCCGTCGGACCAATCTCTACCGACAATCCCTTCCTTTGGAAGGCGCGCATTCCCGGACCTGAGGGTAGTGTTTACGAAGGGGGCGTATTCAGCGTTGAGATCACCCTGGGACATGACTATCCGTGCGAACCTCCTACCTTTGGTTTACCTTTCTGAGATTTGAGGCGTTTGTCCCAGGTTTTCCGCTCCGAAGGTTATATTTCAGACCCGGTTCGGAGCCGCTCCATTTCCCCACAAGTGACACACCCGCTCACACGCCTGTTTTCCTAGGATATATCATATGAACATCTCGGAGAAAGGAAATGTCTGCATTGATATCTTGAAAAACAACTGGTCCCCCGCGCTATCCATCTTCAAAGTAGTGCTCTCTCTTAGCTCCCTTCTTACTGACCCCAATCCTTGTGCGTCTCTCCATATCCTCTCCCGCGTATTCATCCTTGTTCACGTCACGCCACTTTGCAGCGGATCCATTAGGTATGAAGCGCTCGCCCTCTCTTCTGACTCATATTCACCAATTGTTAATTCACCCGCAGTCCCGTCTATCGCGACCGAGTTTCTTCGGAAACGGCCCTTACATGACCAGACTGCGCGCCAATGGACCGAGTTGTACGCCAAACCTACGCCACCGCCACCACCGCCACCTTCCACCGTACCCTCCTCATCCACGATTACCACCAGTACCACATCTGCTACCGCAAGCCGTACCTCTGCCAAGGGCAAAGGTCGCGCAAGCGCGCTGTCCGCGGGTCCCGACGGAACCGCCGAGCAACAAGCAACTAGCATCGATATGACGGGCGATGGGGTCGAAGCTGTGTCCCTCCCAACACGGGGAACCAAGAGACGCAAAGAAGTGCAGGCGTCAGATAGCGTGATAGATCTGTCAGGGGAAGTAGAAGCGAGTTCAACGCGGGGTGCAAAGCGGAGACACGTCGAGACGTTAGGAGATGTCATTGTTATCGAGGATTGAGTCTTGTACCATCGTGCGTGGTCGTCGCTTGTATTTTTTTTTTTTCTTTCTTTCTTTCCTTTTTTTTTGAGTGTTGGCGTAGAACCTTTTCTGTTACACAGGTGGCCGCTTAGGCGTACATGGCATGCAGGGAACGTAGCAACGAGGTGTCGCGGATAAGGGGACGCCAACTACAAGCACCACCCAACTGCATCGCCAAATTCGCGAAGGGGGCGACCGTCTGCGAGGCTAAGAGCAAAGCCAAGGCATTCACGCTCACGGTCGCGCATCCCACGCATTCCATGAGCTTTCCCTAAGAAATACCACGCCTCGGGGACGTCCCAACCCGGGCCCTGTGTAAGATCAGACAACATTCCCGCGACCAAATCGATGTTATCCACGTCCGATGTCCCCTCCTTGGCGAGTGTGAGATAAGAGTGACTCAGATGAACAGTGGCGGGGATGCTGTCCGGGAAGATGAAGAGCGCCTTGTTGAATGCCTGCACTGCCCGATCCTTGTTCCCGAGCGCGGTGTGGTACAGTCCCAGCTGTAATTTTGGTGTTCAATATCTAAGTTGAGGCCGGATGACGGATTTTTAACCCCTCACCTGTACCCATACGTTGGGGTTCTCTTCGTCCCTGACCTCTGCCTCTTGTATCGCCCCACGCGCCTGCTCCATTTTCCCGGATCGCCTGAAAGTCGCAGCGCTCATCAACCACAATTCGCTGAGGAGCCTGCGTTCCTTCCTTGAGCGCTCTCTTCTCTCGCGGTGAGTCACGGAAGGCGGGGGTAATGGAGGCGGCGACTCGGGGCGGACAAGCTCATTAGTTGACGCGTAAGGACTATGCCGCCGAGAGTGGATCGACGAGGCTTGGTAAGACGTCTGGTCAATCCCCATCACCTTGAACAGCTCAGCTGTACGGAAATCGACATGGCCCAAATTATGAGCTGCCGTCTGAAGTAGGGGCGAGAGTAAAAAAAATCCTCACTGGGTGCCGACGTCGACCGTCGCAAGTTGAGACCTCCACTATGCCTACCTACACCATGCCCGATCTTACGTCCTATTGTCGAGATTCGCCGCTGCTCCTTGTGCACCCGGTTCTTCAGCATCTTCTGGACTTTCTTTCCCGCAGACTTGTCCTTTTCTTTTTCCTTCTCCATGTCGTCGATAGAGAGCCTGGGCCGTCCATTTTGTGTGGGGGTGGCATTCTCGTCCTGGACGTCCGTCGTGGGTGTAACGGGGATCGGTATGGGCTCAAGACCATAGACACTATGGGCATCGGTCGAAAGAGATGTGACAGCTTGCGGGTCAAATGTACCTGACTTTACTTCGAGTGACCGCCGGCTAGTGTCAATCGACGTACGCTCTGCGAGAGGCCAGCCATTAGCGCACGGCGCAGGAGCACAAGGTCAGCAAGCTCACGGCTCTGATCTCTCTCGGGACCTCTCTTTGCAAACCACTGAAACACCTCAATCCATTTCTCTTCAGTCCCCTCGGGGCCTTCGATGGCCTCCGTCAGGGCAAGCTGAGTCATCCGAAGTTGGAGTGCGTGTTCGAAGCGTTCTGCAATCGACGGCGGCTGATGATCTGGTAAAGGCCGGAGAAGCTCTGCCGGCGACCGAAGTGTATGCGACTGTCCGTCGAGGATAGTCTCCTGTTCGTGTTGCCGCTCCATCAAAGTCGATGTCGATCCTTCCTCGGAGAGTAGCGATGGCTCTGGTTGCGTGCGCGATGTATTGTTGGTGGACGCGCTGCTTGTCGAACTATCCGTCTGCCTGCTTATCGTGCTGGTGTCCAGATTATCACTAGCCAGAGGTGGGGTCTGCTCCGCCGCCCACGATTGATCGTCTAGTGTCGCACCTACTTCCAGAACCTCCCGTGCGCCACGCCAATCCTCGGAGGCAGCAAGCAGGAGGCCCAAAAGATGCCAGTAACGGACATTGTCTGGTTCGAGCTCTACAGCTATGCGTGCATTTTCGACCGCGCGTGCAAGATCTCGCGCGGGGATAGGCTTGTACAATGCGAGGGCGAGGTGAAAGTGGGCAGAAGGCGAAGGGTGGTTTTGTATCGAGCTCTCAATAAGGGAAAGCGCAGTCGTGAGCCGTGACGTTCGACTTAGGTGGTCTTGCTCTTTATCTATTGTGAACGATAAAAAAGCGTGGGGTGAGGTCAAGCGGTACCTTTTATTGCCATAACCGTGTTCCAAATACCCTCCGCCAACTCCACGTGCGCTTTCAACGCCTTGTCGTCTGGATCGAGTCGGTCCTTTGCTTTTTCTAGGATCGTGCCAGCCTCGCGCGCCTCGTCTATCCCACGGTTACCCGACGTTGGGTCTGCCATGAGAGAAAGTCGGCATAGCATCCGAGCGCCCCACACGAGCGTGGCAACCCAGGTCGCGTCTGGATCCGTAGATTCTCCGGTAAGCTTTGCTTTCCCAACAGTCTGGACATAAAGCCGCAATGCACGCGTCGCGAGTACGGCATCCCCGCAGGCTTGGGAAATACGCATCGTATGCCGGAACACACGCGCGGCATTGAAAGTTAGGCGTGTCGCCCACCAGAGAATCTGGATAGACATGAATCAGCAATATTCTCAACCTCGAGGGAAAAAAAAAAACGCACATCCATGACCCAAGCTGCATCTCCGTTCTTAGATCCGCCTGCCTCCCACACTGCAACGCATAGATCCGTCAGCTCCTCCACTTTGACATTGCGTTCTCCCGCCTTTGGAAAGTGTGTGCTCGCATCCAGGATGTCACGGTAGTCCTTAATTGCGCGACGTGCGACCATTGATGCAGTGACCCGAACATCTAGAGTTCCCGGGCGAAAGTGTGCGTAAAAGGTTGGAGGGGGACGCCCTGGGAGACGTGCACGCAAGACGAGAGCGCGGATAAATAGCTCGGCAACGGTGGACCGGTGTGCAGAACGGAATGTTGGGGGCCAGTGTGCGCTGCACGTTTGATATTGTGAAAACAACATCCACAAGACAGCTTCTTGGGTGCTGTTCAAGCTGCAGATTTGTGCTGCGACGGTGATTGCGCGCCTGAGGAGTCGCTCTATCCACCTCCATAGTTCACGATAACTCGAAAACGATGGTGTGTCGATATGACCGGGACCAGAGCTTGATGCGTGCTGCGGATTCTGTGGGAAGGACCGTGAAATGTTGCTCTCGATGGTCGGGAGTGCCTGGGCGGCAGCTAGATAGACAGACAGAATTCTGGATGTATCGGCAGGCGTCAGCTTTTCGAGCGACATGCCTATTACATTATGTGAGGACGCTCAAACGAGCAATGATGAAGAACCGCGGATTACCCTGTAAGCATATACTACGCATGACTTCGATAGCAGCCCAGGCTTTGCCGTCAGAAATGTCGGCAATTGTTGGGGTAGAGTCGCTGGACACAAAGCTACCTATGAACGACACCGAGGATGTGGTATCAGAAACCGAAGGTACTTGAAGGGAAGACGCGTTCGAGCGAAGTGAGTCCACATTATTCAGGCGACTCTGCGCATTGGCAAGGTCGTGGACTTGATTAAGGTAAGAAAGACACTGAGCCGGATCTTTGAGGGCATACGCATAGTAAGCGAGAGCAAGTTTCAACGACTGAGACGGTTGAGAACGTCAATGGCAGGAGAGGGAATGGCCAAAGACGTACATCAGAGTTTGTGTTTTCAGCGTCGAGGCCCCTCAGAATATTGTAACCCACTTCTGCTTCAGCGGCGTGCTCGTCAGCCACCACGCTTTCTGTCCTGAGAATAAGGAGTTCCTCGTGGTGATGACCGATACCGTCTAGTTCGCGGTCAGTAGGACCGCCGGCGACAAGCAGAGCGAGGGCCTGTGTTTGATTGGCAATTTCCGAAACATCGTTGTACCCATGGCAGTGTTTGTTGAACTTGCGAAGAAGTTCGGTCCATGTAATGGGGGCACTTTTGAAAGCTCTGGCAGGGTGAGGTGATCCCCAAGAACCTGCGGTGAGCGCTATCCGTAGCTGGGACCAGTAGTGCTTGTCTTTTGTGTGCGCCATGGCGCGACGATGAATTGTCCTTAATTTAATATTTTGGCTTATATGCTCAAATATTCCCAGCCAACGATGGAGACCGGCGTTTAGCTCAATGACCGGCAACGGAACCTACTCCGCACACTGACTTCTCGATAATCTTCCAAGGCTTCCCGCACCTCTTCCTCGAGGTAGCTTCTGACCAGGCGAACGAAAAGAACATGTGTCGTATGCTATTGTAAGCGTCCTGTCTTGTCCGCCGGGGCAACTCGCAACTCAAACACAAGTACAAGTCCTCCGAATTCCCTGTAAGGGCCATATACATCGACAAAGCATATCGCGCCGCTGAATACGCGTTATACCAGAGACCAGGTCCAGTCAATGTGAAGTACTATTTCTGCTTATCGTCGCAGGACAAGGGCCGACACCTCGTTAGGTCGAGTGTATCCCGGAGGCATTCAATTTGTGCAACCCACAATACGCGCTCAAGTTCGTTTTCCTGCTTTACAACTTCATTCACTTGGCTAGAGGTCTTCACGTAAAACTTTTTTCCAGCCTATCAACTTTGCTAGAGACTCCGAATGCCCAAACCAACTCACTTCCATACGCCACGCTTTCGCGTGGCCCTGGCAACAACATGAGCGCTTATTCAAAATCGTGGACAACCAGTAGTAGAAGTTCGTCGAGCACAGGAAACAGCTTACTGGACCCGGATGTGCAGGCGATTGTCCGAGAAAACCAATATACGATCCCCCCCCACAGATGACAGGCGGGTGACGTCAACTATACGCAAGGCGGTCTCAGATCGTGGTCGCAGTCGCACTTAGCTTTCTTGATGGCACGACGGACGAGCTGCGGATTCTAAGGCAGTCACAAGCAATCCAATCACGGTCCAACCGTACAGTCCTGTTGCTGGGCGTCTCCCATGCTATCCTATCCTACCGTATTACAAGCACTGTTACCGTGATGCGGTGACAAACGCCACTGGATATATGCTTGGAGGTTGTGAAACCAGGCTTCTCTCATATGATATCAAACTCAATTTCTGGAGGGTGTCTCGTTTCTACGTGAACATGGAATCGCCCACCTGGACTTGAAACCAGCGGACACACTCGTTGATAAGCGTCGGTTACCGTTGTCATGGTTGTCAATTTTGGACTTTGGACTTTCTGTTTTTGTAGAGAGCGAAGAGACCTTGGTAGAAGACTACCGTGGAACTCCGTCGTGGGTTGCACCGGAAGTTGGAACAAAAACGGACCCGCAATGAAGTATAGCGCAATCCTGGCTGAGTGATGGTCTTTGTGGATTCCTCATATACAGGCCGGTCACGAGCTAGGACGCGACGACGACACAGTCAAATGGCACAGAGAAACAAGTCAGAGTAATTGTGACTCCCACATTGACGCCAGCGGTTGCTAGCCCACCGCATGCCAACATCCCAAACTGGCGGCTTACTCAGGCTAACAGAAAAGAGAATAAGAACAAACCCGAGCGCAGCAGAGGGAGCCCCAACCGACGCACTATGCTGTTGACCCTGATGATCGTCGCTGAGACATCGGGCGAGGAGAAATGACTACGAAGTAGAGCAGAGTGATATCCGACCAGTAGTGTCCAGGTCTAAGGAGCAATACCTTCTGAAAGGATTAATGAAATTGTCCTCCGGGTATGTATACAAGTACATCGTGGTCAAAGTAAGATAGAGCGCGCGTTACCTGTATAACGCCTCACATGACAGTGCAGCAAGAGTTTTGCTGCACAGGAATAGTATCAGTTAATTAGGTCAAAGGGGAAGAAAAAGGACAGGGACTTGCCTTCTTAGCAGTCTTGTAGAACATCTTGCTTTGGGCAGAAAGCGCAGTCGATCGCTCCACGAGATTGTCCAGCTTCTCGCCACGTTGCAGAACCGACTCGATTGTCTTGTGCTGCGACCATCATAGATGAGCGTGAGGAAATCATTTCAAAAAGGAGATGCGCACTAGAACGATCTTGGTCTCATCAAGTTCTTGCTGCACACGCATGATGTTGTCCGCGTGCCGCGGATCTTGGTACTTCTGGAGGTAGGTGTTGATATCCGGGAACGAGATCGCTGACGGATTGGAGAAGGACGACTGGGGGACCTTGGCCGTAAAATCATCGAGGAGCTTGCTGAGGAGCGAAAAAGCGGGTCGAACGGGATACTCGTGGTCGGTGATAATAACGGCTAGGGTATGGGACGGCTGAGAAACGGCGCACGATGCCACAAAGAACGAAGACTAAACTAACCTGCGAGCTGCTCTGCGCCTCCTCTGTTGTACACGTGTGCGGTGTAGTTATTCTCTTGAACACTCTGACGTGCACCCTGGGGAGTACGTTCTGCGACAGTCTTTGTGAAAAAAGACATGAATTCGCCGACTGAACCTTTTTGATAGAAAGAAAAAGAGGAGAGGTCGGACGCGGAACATAGGTTCGCGCTGGGACCGGAAGGAGGTGCGAGGATGACGGCAAGAGAATAGATCTTCATGGTTGTGCTGCAGTGGCAGTCCGCCTCCGCCTCGACTTGCTGTGCCTTTAAACACCCGGGCCTCGGCGGGCCGGCTAAGCTGTTTGTTGCCACCTTCACTTGAACCTTGGAACCGCCGGGATGTCTGCACAGGCGGACGCCTCATTTCAATCTCTCGGAACGCCTGATCTTTCTCTCGGTTCTCTTATCTCTGGAATATCGACCCCTGCAAAGTCATTCAGGGTTTCGTCGGCCTCATCTCATACAACTGCCCCTTCATCCGCTCCAATATCCACACCCTCACCACCTCGTGCACTTGTACGACGAAAAGGCGATGAGGCCACTCCAGTTGCACTAAGGCGACACATCTCTAGTCATGAAGACGATGACGAGCAAGGGTCCGACCCACTAAATGCCTCCCGGAAGGAGGACAACTGGGAGGGAGACCTTGGCACACCCTTGAACACCAGGGGGAAGCGTTCCAAGTCGAATGCCTCCAATTCAAAGGGGAACAACCTCACCCTTCGAGATCAGGAGAAGGTCCGTGGCTTCACGAACACGCGCACCCTTTGATACGATCGCTTTCTTATTTCAGCACATCGACAACCTCAAGAAAGAGAACTTCAACATAAAACTCAAGGTTCATTTCCTCGAAGAGCGTCTCGCCCAACTGGCTCCCGACCAGGTAGAGGCCGCACTCAAACAGAACATCAACCTGAAGATTGAGGTCCAGCAACGCGGTATGGAACTCAAGAAAGTCCGGAAGCTCGTCCTAGAGCTCGAGAACGAACTACAACGTTTACAACGAGGGGACGTAGCACGAACGTCACGTGAGCGTGAGCTCGAGGCTCTGCTCGAGAAGCGTGAACATGAATTGCGCCGCCGTCTTAGCAGTGAATCAGACCAAGACGGGGACGCTCTGCGTGAGGCAGAAGAGCGCAATGCTGAGCTAGAGGAAGAGCTCGAGAATGTCCGCCACCTGCTCGAAGAGAACATGGATGAATTCGATCGGCTCAAGGACATTGTTGAGCAACGTGGGGAGGACTCTAGTGGCGGTGGCGGCGGCCTGCGGATCGCTGCACTTCAAGAGGAGAATGGCGACCTTAAAGCTGCACTAGAGGAGCACGTAGATGCTCTCGCCCAACGCGATGAGGAGAAGGAAGAGCTCCTTGATCAGAACGAGGCACTGCGCTTGCAAATCGAGGACTTGGAGCGCCGCCGAGAAGCAGAAGGTATCGAGCGTAGTCAAAGCCGCGCCATGATCGCCGAAGAGCGCGAGTCACGCGAGGCGATCGAAGATGACCTCAATGTGCTCCGCGATAAACTCGCCGCGGCGAATATTGAGCTCCAGCAGAAAGACGACGAGCTGAGTTTCAAGAGCCAGGAGATCGGCGAGCTCGTCAACGAGCACCGTTCTATCCTCGATGACGTCGAAGGCGAGTGGAAGGGCGAGGTTGACGAGGCGAAGGTGCAGATCGAGGAGCTACGTGACGTGCGTCGTATCTAGGTATCCTCCGCCACAGCGCGCTGACTTGCTTGCAGGCCCTCGCGGAGCGTGATGCCGAGTCAGAGGAACTTCGCATGCAGGTCAATGAGCTAGAATCGAACACCAACGCCCTTCACGACAAATTCGAAGCCGCACTCGCCCATCTTGAACAGGAGGCTGAGGAGAAGGACGAAGAGATTGCTCTCGCGAACCGCGAAATTGAGCAACTTGGGCACCGTATCTACGAACTCGAGGAAGATGCCGAAGAACTGAAGAGAATCAATGATCGGGCACGAGAAGACGAGATGGTTGAACGTGAGCGGCTCGAAGCGCTCACGGCAGCTCTGAAAGAAGTCCGCGCCATCGTTGTTGTCCCGGTGTATTGCTTGACATCTTGACAGAAAGTAGCACACCTCAAGGGCGAATTGCAAGAGGCGACTAATCTTTACGAGCAAAGCAACCAGGACATTCTCGCACATCGAGCTCGTCAGGAAGAGCTCGCGCGGCACGTCGAAGACGTTGTCGGAGAAGTGCAGATGGAACGCGAGGCTCGCGAACGTGTCGAGGCCGAATTGGACAAGGCAGAACGCGACTTTGAATCAGAGATGCGTCGGTCACGTCGTACTCTTGAAGCGCACGAGGCCTCTGCACAGACCGCGCAAGCGGAACTCACCCGTGTGCAAGCCCTTCTTAGCCAGCGCGACGCAGACGTTTCCGCCCTTCAGGCCGCGTTGACCGCGCAGGAGGTGGCAGCGAAGACCCAAGGCGAACACGCGACCACCACTCGGTTCTCACTCCAGCTCGAGGCCGACCGACTCAAGCGTGATCTCGAACGGCTCGAGGACGAGCTCGCGCGAGCCCGTAAGGATCTTCACGAGCGAGAGACACGCATGCGCGAACGCGACGGTGTTATCGACACATTACACACTGAGAATCGCGAGCTCTCGGCGCAGCTAGCTGCCCAGACTCAAGCGCGGTTGAATGCCACAGACAAGCTTGATCTGGTTCAGTCGAGCTTGAGCACTGCGGAAGCGGATGTCGCCTCTTTGCGCGCACGCTCGCAAGAACTTGAGCAGCGACTTTCGAAGGACCAAAGGTCCCTACTCACAGCAGAGAACCAATACAGGGACCAGCTGACCGAGCGCAACACGCTCCTGCTCACTATCTATCAATACTTGGACAAGATCCTTGGCATTGACAAGACGCCTGTACGTTCGCCATTTAGTGGTCCCTGCCTGAGACGCGCTTGATATTTATTTTGACTGCGCCTGCAGAAGAAAGGTGGCCAAGCCGAGACTAAGCCATACACAAACTTTGGCATCTTCCACGACAACCTCATCACCCGACTGAAGTCGTTGAGCCAGATCCAGCTCGACTTTGAGAAGCGTGCCAAGGAAGCCGAAGCCCGATATACCGAGAAGCTGAGCGAGATACGCAAGTCTTTGGACCACCGATGGCGGCAGCTAGACAAGTTCGAGAGCAGCGTCAAACAGTGCGCGGACACGAAGATCACCTGGCGCCGCAAGCTCAGTGCGAGAGAGGGCGAATTAGAAGCAGCCAAGGTAATTTCTGCAGTCGGTTGAATTTGGGGGAGGCTTTCTGACGTGCGGCGCAGTCAAATTTGTCGGATCTAACTGCGCAACTGGCCATACTGAAGCGGCCTACGCCTGGGGACTCGAACGAGGTCAAGGCACTCATGATCCGCGCGAACAACGCGGAACGCCGTCTGGCCAATGCGCAGAACCAACTTGCCGCCGCGGAGGAGAAGATGGCCGCTATGAACCAGAAAACCACAGTGGCAGACGGCAAGTGGGAGGCACGGGTGAAGGAATACGAGAATCGCCTACGCGCGGCCGAAGAGAAGGTCAAGCGAGAAAGGCAGGGTTACAAGGAGCGAGTACTGGAGCTCGAAAATCAGATCAGGTATGCGTCCGAGCTTAAAACACCTGGATATTAGCCGACTTGTTTGTTTTTTTCGGTTCAGATCCCTACAGAGACAAAGAGAACTCGCCGAGAAGCGTAACCAGCAGTTGGCTGACATTGAGGCGAAGGTGCCACAAAAGTCTGCGTCACCTGCACGGTAGCCTGTCATCACACACACACGTCTTCACTTCCTCAGCGCTCAGCACCCCTCTATTCGCTGCACAACTGTCTAACGTGGATTGCTTTCTTCCTGATGACCTCATTTTTTCCATCAATGTAGCTTTTAACAGTATAAGATACCAGTACATAATGACACCACCAAACGATCATAACTGGGTCGGTCTATGAGAATCCAAGCCACGTGCTGCCATCTCCATCCACAGAATGGTAGGCGCCACCCTTGCACATCTAAAAAGCCGAGTGGCCCTGCCCTGCCAAGGTGGCTTCTTTCACCGGCGGGAAAGAGAGCAGACTTGAGACCCGAGAACAGCACTGGCCCGATAGATAAGGGCCCCGATAGTAAGTCCGATGTGAGATCGGGGGAACGACTATGCCCGCCCTTCCCCGAAAGTTAAGGCGATTTTCTCACGTGCCTGTGGCCGTTGGCACGCCATAATCGTCGTTTAGCCGCTACGTTGGTGATACAGGCTGTCGACGTGTCGCGAGTGTCGCAGAGGGAATTTGGGTTTGGCGAGCCAAATAACTTAATTCAACTCCGAAAAAAAAACATGAGTCGCACCCGACCCGAGTCGCGTCAACGACGCAGTCTGAGAGGCCTATTTACGGTAAGGGCGAGTCTAGCAAGTACTAGATGCTTGAATCTGAGCATGTATTCACGCCCATCTACCACATCTTATTATTTTTGTTCTTTCAAATGTATTCTCTCAAACACATAATAAGAAACGAATTTTGTCCACAGAGCTGAGTCATGGTACGCGTGAATGAAACACAAGCTAGTCCTGCATAACTCTGATAGGGTATAAAACGACGGATGCCACGCAAGTGCGTGGCACGTCCGAAAATCGGATTTACGTCTGACTACGAAGTTCGCGCTCTTCGCGAAGGATATCGATTACCTCGGAGAACCTCGGGGTAATTTTACACGGGAAGGGCATGGGAAGACTATTGCAAAGTGCGTGTCTCAGCATCAGGCATAGAATCACGCATCCACGACGAATCGACTCACTGGACCATCCCGCTGTCGAGGTAGCCGTCCACGTCAACTGTAATATCCTTTCCACACTTGTCCTTAGTTGGAACGATTTCCGCGGCCCACAGCAATACCGCGAACGCAATGAACATCGTGTCGTTTGCCACATGTCTCCCGATGCATATCCGCTTTCCGAAGCCATATACGACATGGCCTTCGTCCTGGGTGTCCGACGGACCCGGTGCGAGAGTACCGTCAGGGTTGAGGTGGCGAGACGGGTCGAACTGGGTCGCGTCATCGCCATAGACAGCGGGGTCTTGGTTGCACAACCCGACATTCACGAGACACATCGTTCCCTTGGGAATGAACATTCCCTCGTACCAGTCGTCCTCGAGTGAACAGTGGGGGATCCCAACGGGCAGAACGGATTTCCATCGGAGGACCTCCTTGACCATGGCGCGCAAGTAGGGCAGGCCTGGAAGATCGGAGAAAGACGGGACCCGACTTCGGCCCACAACGGCGTCCAGCTCCGCCTGGGCCCGCAGTTGAGTTTCGGGGAATGCAACCATAGCGAGCATCCACCAATTCATCGAGCCGCTCGTAGTCTCCGCACCGGCACCGCTGGTGTGGTGCGGCCGTACTCAGCCACGGAACGAGTAAACGATCGCATGTGACTTACTACATCGTGCTAGCGAGCCATGCCATCTCTTGCCCGTCAAGGCCATGGCGGTTTTGATTCTTAATAAATGTAGCGCTTAAACTTGGACGATCAATGCCCTTGGCCTGCCAGTGGATAAGATTTTAAAACGCCAATGGTGCCAAAGTGAGTGTTCCTCAGGCTCACCATGTTCGTGCGGACAGAGTCGACGAGACTTTCGAACATCTCGGAGTCACGGCGGAACCATTCCTCCGCCGTGCGTTTCCATTTCGCGAATCTGGAAAGCGCAGCTCATCAGCGGCGCTTCGAGAGGCAACGGAAGTGAGCAGGTGGGTACTTACTTTCTTGGGACGTGTTTCATCCATGGAAGGAGTTCAACCCAATGGGACCCTGGCAATGTGGATTGCGCAACGCGCATGACGTGGTCGTTAATACGCCGCACGTATTCATTTTCCAGGGAGTGGATAGCGGGCGTATCATAAACCACGGTCATGATCATGGAAGTTGTGAAGCGCCGCATGTGTCTTTCCCATCGTTCTGGACTCTCGAGGATTCCATCGGCCAGCAAGACAGCTTCCATCACCTGTATGTTATTGTACGCCTTTGCGGCCTGTTTGTGCAACCCTTCGTGAGCCGCTCTGCGCATTCGCCGCCACCTAGTAGCAAGTCTCGTTAGGAAAGGCTAACGCTTTGCAACAGGCACAGAGTGGAAAGGATTTTTGCTCACCGTACTCCATATTGGAGGAAGCTGACTTCCAACCCGCCTGTTAATATTTCTGATGCCACGATGAAACGGGGTCTATCAGAATAGACTCTAGCACGCCGTCCGAGTAGGTCGGCTGCAGCCTTCTGTGAATTCAGTATGATGATCGATCTTCCCAAAACGCTCAGGTAGACGACGTCCCCTGTTACCATACGAACTTAGAGACTGATGGCAAAAATGGACCAGGCCTACCGTATGCTGCTTTGAATTCGCGAGACGTCAACCACCTATTGTCTTGAAGTTGCCTGATATTTCCGACTATCGGGAGGCCGCGAGGGCCTGGGGGGAGCTTACGCCAAGGGCTACGGGCGTAGCGGATACAGTACAGGACCAAAAGGATCACAAAAAGCAAGGCGGGCATCCCTTCATGCACGAAGACGCTGTCCTGTCTAGCAATTGGTACGAATCGAGAGAACGTAGTTGGCATGGTGGGTTCTGTGCGGGTTCACAAAAAAAAAGAGACCATTCCTTATAGCTTATTTTCTGATGCACGAATTGAACGCTAAAATCATAGCACTCGCGTTCTAACTTCACGATCTCTGGTAAGGTCAGCCTCCGGGGCGGAGTTCCCACCAGGAATTCCACGCACTGTCAACGTGCCTCGTTCGGAGCACATGAGACTACTTGGAAGCGGTGCCGAGAGATTCCTCGCGCCACATCATCTCGGAAAGTCAAGAGACCGGCCGAGAAGTAGGAAACACCGGGATGATGAGCATAAGCGCGGTAACAGGGGCCGGCAAAGCCAGACTCTAGGTCCATTGATCCAATCGGACAAGATAAGTATTCTATACGATTGATGCTAAACAACGTCCAGTGAGGGTAAGGCGGGAGATCGTGATGCGAGTAGTTTAGATCACTGTGTCTTCTTCTCGTCATCAGATTCTTGTGCCTGCCTTGCCAACACCTCTGCGGCTCGGCGTCTCTCGCGTCTCTCTCGCCCGCGGGTGACAATGGGCTTGGGCTCGAGGTCAGCGAACAAGTACTTGCAGACTTGCTCAATCGCCCAGCAGCCAATAAAGTCAATAATCATAGAAGCGGTGAGACGGACTTTGAACTGTTGGGAGTCAGTCCAGACCAAGTATGGTAAAATGACGGACAACGGACCGCATTGTCCATTTCAACCACCTGTAACCATCGATTAAGTTCAGGCATAAAATCTGTCGCCCCTGAGAAGGCAACCGCACTGGCCCCAACCAGTCCCCAGTATAGCGCGCTGTTCTCCCGAATACCCTCGCGGAAGGGCCGCCCCTGCGAATTAAGGTAAGGCGAGTCGCCAGGAATAATAAAACTGGACTGACCTGGAAATTAATAGCAAACGTCGAAACTTGCTGAGAGAGCCCGAGTAGGAATACAGCTGTGTTTAGCAAGTTCGCCTCGAACTTGGCCTCCAGGTCTATGGGACCACGGCTGATCGAAAATTGTCAGCAGCGCACGTAACGCAGCGGAGTGGCAATGAAAACATACTCTTCCAATCCATGTGCAAGTTCCGTGATATAAACCATAGATCCAATGTGAAGTGCGAATTGCATTAGTACGGATAGAAGAACATAGAAATTGAAAATGTTGCCCAGAGGCCGTTCGCGAGATAACTTCTCCACCGGCTGCAACGTCAAGTTTAGAACACGTGTGTAAGGTCAAAAGAGCCGGTGCAGACCTTCGCCCGGGAAATGCACAAAAAGCAAACGGACATCAACATTCCGGTGACTGTGACTTGATAATCGCCGAACTTAATCCCGTCCAAATATTGCACGCTGAGACTGTACGCGGTGATTAAACAATTTAATGCCAGAATCTTGTACATTTGAATAGTGGCAACGAGTGTGCACCGTCCTTGGCGAATTATATGGGTGACTGATCCCGAATATTCATTATGACTAGAATTACTAAAGAAGAGGGTACAGGTGACTCACTCGCAGAGACATTAGACAGCTTCGACGTAAAAGGGGCCGCACAAGATGCGTCGCCTAATTTGATTTTCGGAACGTCTTCGTCGCCTTCCATGTCTGCCAGAGCGTTCGTGATGTTACCGAGGTCAAACTGGAGGAAAGAGTGTCACAATGTTAACTTGTAAAACAAGATGTCAACGAACCTTTTCCATAGGATTCCTCCTTCGTGCCTCGGCCTGATCAGCTGCTGCTCTTTGCTGAGCCGCGACGGCGTCTGGAACCAAGTGTGCAATTGCCGGTGGGACCGGAGGTGGTGGTTGGTTAAATCGGGAAGATATTCTAAGCTGACTCTCATAAACTTTTTTGATGCGGTCCAGACGCTCGCGCTCCGCAATCTTTTGGAGGTCCTCAGGTGTCCCGTCTAAAAGAGCCACGCCGATGTGCGCCTGCTTGAGTGCACCAACATCATTTGTACCGTCGCCAGCCATCAAGGTTGTGTAGCCAAGCCCACGTAGTGAGGTCACAATGAACTCCTTCTGCGACGGTGACACCCGTGCGTACACCCACGTACGTTGCACGAGTTCCCTCCAACTTGGCTGCGACATGAACTGCTTGAGGGCTGCTCCCGTGATGCAAATGTCGTAGCTGTCTAATAACGATTGATCCAATGGTTCTTTCGGGTCAACGGGAATTATCTTAGTTTCATCGACAGTTCGCCATTCAAGGTCTCCCAGAAGAATTAGCTTTCGATGGGGCCGGGGGACAACATCTCACTTACCCGCTTCGTGTGCAGGATTTTCTTTCAGATCCAAGATCAACGCCTCCTGGTCGACAATCTCAACATCGCGAGCAACGTGAAGAGCGGTGAGAGGGTTATCTCCAGTAATCATGATGCACTACCAGCTCATGTGAGTGTTTCTCCTTTCGCTAAAACGATTACCACAACGAACCCGGTGCGATGAATCGGCCAACATCTTGAGTGCGTCCACTGCATCCGGCTTGAGCGGAGAGTGAAAAATCAGGAACCCAGCAAATTTGAGATGGCTCTCGACTTCGTCCCGATTTAGCTTCTTGATCTAATGGTGTTGTCAGGACTCATCCCAAAAATATTACTCTGATACGTGCCCTGTCCATTGAGATAGATTCGTATTCCTTCATACCAAGAGCGAGTACGCGGCTTCCACGGCGCGTGTACCACTTATACGTTTCATCATAATCAGAGGGAACATGGGCCAGCATAGCTTTTAGCGTCTCTGGAGCCCCCTTGACTGCGACCAAACCACGGCCACCAGGAAGAGTGGAAATCGTGGACATTCTTTTCAGTGCAGAAGAAAATTGGAAGCGACGGCGAATCGAGAGTGTTGTGCGGTGAGGGGCTGAATGAGAAGTAGCCGATACACCGTCCCCATTACCTATCTGCCACTCAAGGGACTCGAGGGTGGTCTTCTCCATTGGGTCGCCAACAACAGTCCCATCGTCTAATCGAACCAGGGCGTGTGCGCCTGCTAGGCACCATGTCGTCTCACGAGAAGTTGCTTTTACGTCCACAAGTTTCAAATGATCAGAAGGACTGACAATTGAATGAGAGGAGGCGTGTTGTGGTGGACAAAAGAACCCACTCGACACCGGCGATTCCCTCGACAACAAGATTCTCTGCAGTGATCGTGCCCGTCTTGTCAAAACAGCAGATATCGACACGTCCAGCAGACGGAATCCGGAAAGGTTCTGTACAGAATATCGCTGAAAGAAGGTTGAGGCACCAATTCCATATGCAATCTGAGGGGCCTTACCAAACTTTGACAAAGCAACCAGGGATGCGTTTACAGCTAGAGACAACTCCATGGGTAGTTCCGGTGGCACCACGCTCGTGACGATTAACACGCAGTCGAGCAACAGTTTTGACTTTTTCAACTCCCTCTCGATACCTAGAGTGTCAATTAAGTGAGTAAAAGAGACCTCGGATACTGCAAGGAAGTCCTTACCCTTGACCCAGACGTACCAGCTCGCCGCAATTGCGAAAATGAGTAAGAATCCAATAAAAAGGAACGACTCGAGATTATTCGCAGATACGCGCTCGGTGGAGAAAACCATTGTGCGAACAAGTTGTCCTTGAGCGGTACCAAACCCAGTGCGCAAAACAACGCCGAGGCATCCACCATCAGGAGTGTTCCCTAGGGTAGCGGCAGCAGCATGGAGATGAGAACGAACGGCAGTACACTGGAATATACACACCACCATTGCTGCCTTGAAGAAGTTTTGTACCGCTAAATAACACGGTGTTCTTATGCTGACCGTCCGCATCCAGCTTGTCGCTTGCATCCAAAAGCTCTATCGACTCTTTTAGTAGCGGAGTCGACTCGCCAGAGAGCATTGCCTCATTCACGATGCAAGTTCCCTGAATTAAGAGCACGTCCGCCGGAATATTGGTTTCCGACTGATGGCTGCGCACTGGATTGTGTCAGAGAGGTCACAAGCGCATTTGAAGGCAGGGCAAATACCGAGAGAAACTACGTCTCCAGGAAGTAGCTCATCAGATTGCAAAACAGACCACTTGGAGTCCCTTAGCACCTGAATAGGAAATGGGGCGACAGACATAGTGCGGAACTCGGTTAGTGTCCTAAGACGCTATCAAAGGGAGGAAGGTGAGGCGCTTAATAAGAACTAAAACCACAGGATTACGTACCTGCCACACGACGGTGCACTCAAAAACGACGAGCATGAAAAGCGTGAAGAGACTATAGTACCAATACTCATCGAGCATCCACAGTGCAACACAGAAGATCTGAAAGACGAAGAACGGTGCTGTAGCGTGCTCGGAAAACAACGAACTGAAAGATGGAATCGGGATGTTGAATTCGTTCTTCCCGTACATTGATCGGAGGGCTGGAAGATCATCGGCACGCAAGCCAACGGGTTTGCGATAGGTAGAGAGAGGTGGGTGCGTAGATGATGGGTACGGGAGCAGACCGAAGGTAATTGGACCAACTGAATGCACGGAGTAGGTGTCTTGTTGATAGCTGAACGAGTATGTAGCAGGATCAGACGGGACGCGTTTGAGAAGGGGTACGATCTCTCCCTGCCCACGGTGAGGAGAAGGGGTGATGCGAATGCAATCTGCCTCCGTGAGTGAGCGCGCCTGAACCTAGCGTCAGCGTGATCCGAAAAGGAACGTGACGGACACGCGCCTTGCGAGTTGTAATCCACGCCTTTGCCCTTGCATTCCAACGTGTTACTAAAAAGCTCAAGGAATGACCCGCGCCGAGCAAGACACAAGCGAGGAAAGTCCACTCTTCACTCTTTATCCACTGGTCATACTTGACGTAGTACGCATAGGCCAGTAGAGGGTAAAACGGAAGGAACGGGACAGCATATATGTGGCGCCAACGAGGTATGGAGACACGCAGGTCTGTACCGGAAATCTCTGACGAGACAGTGTTTACTGAGACCCTACACGTCATTGAGAATCTATGCGGGGGTTTGTCCACGAGATGAAAAACTCACATGTTGATATATCTGGAGAGTTGAGAGGGCCGGGCCCGTCAAAGAGCGGACAGATGCAGGTTCTGGTTAACCCGGGGTGTTCACTCTCGGAGCTGTGGCCAACGATGAATGAGAAACCTGACGGCAGGTGAGGACACCCAAAAAGAAATTTCTTAATGATTACATAAGATATAACCCCTGTTATATCCAATACCCGATGCTGTGGAACACTTGAGTATCTTCGACCTTCGATGGCTGGAGAAGTCTTCCCCAAAGGTATATCGGTGTTCTTTCCCATGCTCGACAGCTTTCTCTCTCCGCCTTGTTTATCTCTTCATGTCGCGTGCGCCCTCTCCAGTCTCCCAACCTGACGCAACGCGCGATGCTGGCCCCCCATTCCATGACATCTGGCCCGGCCTTACTGTAATCTTACGGTCGTCAGATAATGTCGACTTTCTTGTCCTCAAGCCAATCCTCGCTAAAGTGTCCGTTGTGTTCAAAGACATATTCGAAATACCCGATACCGCCCCTGAGGCCTCACCTCTCGAAGGCAACAACCAGCGCCGTGATCTCCCTCTCATCGAGTTAACAGAGGCTTCCAGCACGCTTCAAATCGTCCTCCGCCTCTGCTACCCCATTGAAAACCCCGATCTAAGTAATCTCGAAGACATCCGTCGGTTCCTAGAAGCGCGCCGCAAGTATATGATCGAAGCCTTTGACGAAACAATCAAGGATGCACTTTTTCGAGCTGCAGAGTCACGACCATTTTCCGTATTTGCGCTCGCCAGTCGATATGGGCTCAGGGATGTTGCGAATGAGGTGGCAAAGGGAATGCTTAGCCTCCCACTGACGGAATTATCAGATAAATCTGCTCTGAAGGACATCACAGGGCCACAATATCATCGCTTGCTTCAGTACCGGCGTGAATGCGTTCGTCGGGCAACCACTGAGCCACAATTGATGTGGTTCAACTCCCTGTCTTCGTCATACCCGACCGCGCCAACGACATCCTCATCTTGCCGCGCCCAATTCCACTTCTACTTTGTATCAGCTCCTCCTCGAAGCCTCTGGGTCCCGCATTGGTGGACTAGTTACCTCCACAAAGCACTGCGGCTGCTCGAAGATTGCCCGCGTGGCAACACCGTCACTTCGACCGAACTGCTCGAATACTTCTACGATAATATGTTTTGTCTGGAATGTCAAGAAGAAGGGAAAGCCGCCTTGAAGAAATTCAGCGCTGCTTTGGCGCAGGAGGTGGAAAAGGTCATTGCGCAGGCATGTGTCTTAAGTTACGTGACGCACGCCTCGTCCGCTGATATGTTGTTGACAGGTTCAGAAGCCTTATTGTGAGGCATGAAATCTACAGTCCCTGCTAGAGGGTACTATAATGTAACGACGCTGCGTCCGTCAGATCTAGTCATCATAACTCCCGGGCGAGCGACTTCATGGGAAAGGGATCATACCGAATACCACACCCCACATACAGTCCCTAACATGTACAGTACAGACATACCCCAGCCACATCGTGGCATTATGAGCGCTGCCTTACGCGCTATATTTCCAACTTTTTTTTTTTTTTTCTGAAATCCATTTGCGTGCGCTGGTGTGGAACCGCACGTAGGCTGCTGTCACGCATTAACTTGCACAGGACCTAGTACCCAGGAGGAACTGTCAAGCTTAAGGTCGAAAGGTAGGAGGGCTTGCTGGAGTTGGGCAATTGCCCCTTATCAGACACCACTAAATCGGACGTCCAAAATGGACAAAAACGTTTCCATGAGCTTTCCCACCATGGAGATATTTTAGGAACTGATTGACGCCTGTGGAGTGCGTAATTTCACTTACCATTTTACAGACAATACTAGTAGTTGGCCGTGTGCCTGCCTACATGAGATTCAGATCTCTCGCCCGATTGATTGTTAATTGTAGCACGGCCGAGCAAGCTCCCTCCGGTTAGCAAGGAGATCCGGATCAGGGAGGTCGGCATGATGGGTATAGAGCCCGAATTCGAGTATTCCCGACTTGTATTTGCAGAGTTTACGCGATTTGCGCACCGTCTCATTCCCGCTCCTTGGAACGTGCCCCGCATGAACAATACGAAACAGAACCCACTCAGGCTGTATGGCGTTGGTCTCTGAACGTTCAAAGTCACATGATTCAATGTAGCAGTAGATAGGTGTAGGAGTGGGAGAAAACTGGTACAAACAATAGAGGGTGTTGGGTATTTCGTAAAGAGATCAATGCCATAGTCAACTACGTCCGTTATGTCAAGATATACAGCTCATGTCTTTCGTGGCGAGTTGGAAGGCGACCCACGATCCAGGAGTGAAGATGGCCTTTCCAAGCGAGCGCGCAATCTCTCGACTTGACGCTCCAGACTGATCAAGGGTACTTCCAGTAGCTGACATACTTATAAAGAAGAAACTCACTTCAGAGATTTCTGCCTGAGATCCGTGATCTCACGTTCTGCGCGACGTTTCTCCAGTTGTAGCTTGTTCTCGTCCGTTTGCTGACATTCCACATAAATTATTTGGGAACTGGAACCTTCTTCTGTGAGGGTGCTTACCATAACGTCCATCTGCAGCCGCATGGCCGCGACTTTCTCTTCGTATAAATGTATCTCTTCCTCCAGCCTCGTTTTCTGTCGCTCACTTTCATGTAGCTTGGAAGCCGCATCTTTCGAAAGGGAAGCGCGGCGGTGTTCCTTCGTTACCTGGCCCAGTTGGTTCGTCAGTTCCTCTACTTGAGATTCCAGGCGGCGAATGGTGGCGCCTGAGGAAGATCGTGGGTTTCTCGAGTATGACCTCGTCTCTAGATCAACGATGCGCAAATTTAACTCCTTGGTCTGCTTCTCAAGATTGGCCTGTCGTCAAATTCAAAATTAAAATCAACGTTGGCAACTATGAGTGAGTGCGACCTACGTTGAGCTTGTCCAGCTCGGAGTTCTCAACTCGCACTTTGCCGAGTTCCATTTGGCAATCTTGTGCATGAAGTTCAGCCTTCTTCATGCGCTCGTATGCCATTTCCACTCTGTCAGCTCTTTCTTCGAGCGCGCGCTCTAAATCCTGATTCTTCAGTTGTAGAGTCTGGAGCTCGCGGTCCGAGTTCATCTTGGTGGGATCGACTGAATCCATCTTGATGGTCTCGAGCTCCGCTTGTAGCCCGCGCCTCGCCTTCTGTAGCAGAGCACGGTCCGCCTCGGCATCGTTGAGCACACTACGAAGCTCGCGCACTTGCGAGTGCAGCGCGACAATTTGCGACTGTTGTTCAGCCTGGGCAGCTACTGATGAGTCGTAAGCCTTCGAGACGTCAGCGATCTTAGTCTCCAGCCGCTCGCGCTCCTTCTTCCAGCCCGCGCCGTTATAGACTTCGTCGTCATAGCGTAGTGAGAGTTCGTCGTGGTCCGAGCGCGCTTTGCGCAACTCTTCACGAAGTTTGCTGATACCCTCTCTTTGGCCTTGTAACTCTATTAAACAACAAGTATGCTCAGTGCAAGCCAGCGTGTGCGACGAGCCGAGCCCTGACCTTCGCTCAGTTGCGCAAGCTCGGCTGTACGCGTAATAACCTGTTAGCTTCGTGGCCTAGGTACATGAAAGTGTCACCGTACCTTGATACTTCTTGCGGGTCTGATCCGCAGTGAAATCGCGTTCGGCCAACTCCTTCTGGTACTGCTTGCGCTCGTCATCCATCTCTTCAGAGATCCTCTGCCGGAGGACGCCCATATCCGAAGATTCACGACTCTCTTGCTCAAGCCTGGCTCTGAGCTCCTGGATTTTTGCCTCAGCAAACTGCAACTGATTCACTGCAGCGTCCCTTTCGTCAACAAGGGCTTTCTGAGCTTTGCTCGCATCCGCCATCGACTGCCGTGCTGGGGGGGGCATTCAACAAAACGGGTGTTTGTAAAGGAAAATTGGCAACCCACATTGCGCTTCTGCACGAGAAACCTTAACTTTTTCAATTTCAGCAGCTTCAAGCCTGGCGCGGTACGTGTCGGCCTTAGCTCGGAAAGCCTCCACAGCCGCAAGTAGCTCTGACTGTTCAGCAGAAGAAGATATCGAGGAAACCTGTAGATCACTCAAGCGCGCTTGGGTCTGGCGTCTTTGATCTGCAGAGGAAGAGACATAGGTCACATCGGTGCATTTTAAACGGCGGGGGGGACGCACTGGCTTCTTCGCTCCTCGCCGCGGTTTCGACTTGGAGGCGGTCCTTCACATCCGCGAGTTCGCGTTGAAGCTGCGACTTAATCTGGCTAAGCTCCCGGATTTGGCGCCGGCTATCTTCGACTTCGGCCAGGGCACTCGCCGACTCAGAACGGGGTCGCACAGCGCCATTTGTGACAAGAGATGTTCGCTTTGCGGGCTGAACATTCGCCAGCGTCCGTACACCCGATTTTCCGCGATTCTGTGGTAACAACTCCTGGCTCGCTTGCTCAGCAGACAGCAACTCGCGGAGAATAGCGTCTCGGAACTGGACACCCTGCGGGCCATCTGACAGGATCATTCGCCGAATTTCGGCATGCTGCCGGTCAATGCGGTCCTGTATCCGTGCCACCGTATTCGAGGTCACCTGCGCCTCTTCCAGTTGCGTTTCCAGCTGGGTAATGCGCACTTGATATTGACGTCGCATCTTCACCAACGACTCAGTCCCATCAGCCTCGTCCGCCAGGCGCGCTAGCTCAACTTCCAACTCATCCTTGGATCGTTGTACGGAGAGGAGCTGTTGGGTAACTTCCGCAACCTGGCCCTCCGTCGCTTGAAGATCTTCTTGTAACCGGTGGACATTAGCCTCTGAGACTTGCCGATTCTTGCGCTCAAGCTCGGCCTCAAGTACGGCTTTCTTCACCAGCGCCTCCTGGGCCCGAGATGCCTTCTCCTTCGAACGCAGTTCCGTATGCTCCTTCTCTGTCACACGAGCAAGATCTTCGACCTCGTTGGTTAGCCTTGCCTTCGCCTTCTCAAGAGATCGGATGTAGGTGGCCTGGCGCCCCAGCTCCTTCTGTGCGTCGGCAAGTTGGCGATCAGTGACGCGTTTCGCCTCTTCCAATACATGCACATGCTCGACGATCGTCTTATCTTGGCGAGACTCCAGCTGCTTAACTTCCCATTCGCTCCTCTTCAGTTCCGTGAGAAGTTTGTTCACCTCGCGGTCGACGTTGGCATTCTTGTCTTGCAATTGGATGAGCTCTGCCTTCTGCTTTGAAGCGACTTTCTCCAATTGAGCATACTTAGTTGTCTCTGCATGAAGTTGTTGTTTCAATGCATCTACTTGACGGTCTTGTGCGTTCTTTTCTCGTTCAAGTTGCAGCGTTGCGTCTTCGAAATCCTGGTATTTGGCCTGTGCAGCATGGAGTTGACGCTCTAGACTCTAGAGAGAGCAGCCTTTGAGTACAGTGGCATCTGTTTCGGGAAGTGGACGACGTTACCTCTTTCACTTTCTGCAGCTCAGCCAGCTGTCCATCCAGGTCAATCCGGCGGGACCGGAGCTCCTGTAATTCCGACTCTTGAGACCTTTTGGTCTTCGATACCTCGGCTAGGGACGCCTCGGTTTGTTTGAGCTTTTGATCGCTAACTTGCACGCGATCTGATAGAGAACGATGGCTTTGCAGCAACGAAGTGTGTTCCCGCACAGAGGTCTCCAAGTCGACTTTAAGCTTGTTCTCAACCTCTATAGCCGTTCGACGTGCTTCGCTGAGCTCCTGTTGCAGCTGGCTGGTTTGTAGTCGAAGGTCCCGCAGCTCTGCATCCTTTTGCTTCTCCACCTCATTCCGACGGCTTTCTTCGCTCGTCTTGGCCTCCATCAACGACCGGAGCTTGTCCAACTCATCCTGAAGTTTCTCTTGCACGGCACTGTGGCGGGCTTCGCTGTCTCGTTGGGAGACTGTCTCGGCGGTGAGGGCCTCGATCCGTCCTCGACACTCGAGAATCTCCTTAGAGAGGCGGCTTCGCTCTGACTTGGACGCCTCCAGTTCAGCAGTAAGCTGGGTAATAGCACTGTCCTTTTGCTTGATCATGTCGGAGTAGTCGGACGCGGTGCGAGTGAGCTCAGCCAGCTGAGTTCTGGCCTGACGGACGTCGTGTTCGAGCGTGTCTGTACGATCTTTTGCGAGTTCACTAGGCAATGGGGAAATATGAGAATGACGACGACGTTTGTGAAAAAAACGCACTGCGCGTGGACCTCAGAATTGAGCTTCACATCTAATTCGGCGACAGCGGCTTCCATTCGCTCCTTGACTCGAGAAAGGTCTTCCTCGCGCTGTACTAGTTGTCGCCGGAGCTCGGTCGTCTCCTTCTCCAAATCATCGCGTTCACGGCGAAGTTCTTCTTGATCCCGGTCAGTAGAAGCCAGTCGTTTCAACAGCCCCTCTTCTCGACTCGCCCACTCCTGCTGTTCGCCCTCAAGATGGACGAGATGCTCAGCCGCTTGGTCAAATGCTTGGCGAAGGGCTTCGTGCTTGTCTTCGCTCTCTTTCTGCATTTTGAGGGCGCGATCTAGCTGCGAGTCAAGAGTATCAAGGTCGCCATGAAGCGCAGCTACCTCCTCGTCGAGTTCAAGTTCCCGCCTCTTACTCCGCTCTAGCAACGCATCCTTGTCGACTGCAAGGTTGCGCTCAGCTGCCAAGGCATCCTCAACCTTTCGCTTTTCAGCTTCGAGGTGCATCTTAAGGCCCTCTAAGGCTTCTTTCTCCTTTGCGTCCCGCTCGGCGCGCTCCTTGATCAGAAGGAGCTCAGCTTCCTTCTTGTGGAGCTCGGCGTCATTGCGCGTGGCGGCGAGTAGCGGGCGAACCTACATGAATTAGTACGAAGCACCACCAAAGGGGAAAGGGCGTAGAAAAACCTTCGTATACAGTTGCCACCAGGGCCACTCACGGAGTTCTGCGTAAATGCGTGCGTTCTTTTGAATGGTACGGATTGCCACCGCGCGATTTAGGACCTTTTTCATTTGTCGCCGGGCAGAGAACATGCGGGCGCGCGCCTGCAATCTCGAAAAGATATCGTACAATGTTGCATCACGGCGTTCCTCCAGTTCGGCAAGCACACCTGCTTTGAAGAAGATCTTGGAGGTGCCAATGCGGAAGAGTGACTTGTCGAGGTCAAGCGCATCGACCATGCGAAGGGATGCCTTGCGCCCGTCCATGTACCCACGTGGGATGATACCCGGGGTGAGTATCTCGTAGCGCTGGCGGAATTCGATGAAAGGTAATCTATTCGGGTAACCGAGGCGCGCAATGCGAATGCCTTCAAGTACGCCATTGCAACGCAACTGATCAAGGACGAGAGGGACATCTACGCGGCCCGGTTTCTTGTTTGCGTTAGGGACGATGCAACGCACGAAATGGGGCTGAGTAGCGTAGAGTTGAGCCATCAAACTTTGCAGCTGTTCCTTGTGTCTCTGGCCAACTGTGCGGAACGCGCCTTTCTTTAGTGTTCGTTTTTTCCCGATTGTGAGCGCATTTGAAGCACCCGTTGAAATAGCGAAAGCGGACGGTGGGTCGGCGAACTCTGCAAAGAGGGAAGCGACATACGGTTCCGACGAGGCGGCAAGTACACGGATAAGATTATCGTTCAGTGGGTCCTTGTTCTTCTCGAGCCACCCATCGGTGTGATACTCGACCTTCCCTGCGTAATGATGTACGAGAAAGCCCTGTTCGAACCTCGAAGGCTCGTACTTGTCACGACCGGGATGGGGCTCTTCACCTTGTACGTCGCCACTCCAGAGCTGATGGAGTTTGTTGGTAAAAGTAAGATCGGTCGCACGAGGCATGATGCACTCCTCGTCCAGCAAGCTAAGCACACCGATGACACTCCCGCTGCCTTCGATGAGATCAATGGTCGGCTGTAAGTCGAGCCCAAAGTTGACGTAGTCCCATTCGATCCCCTCTCGTGCGTACTCTTCTTGCTCTAGCACAAACATGTGGTGGTTGAAAAATTGTTGGAGTTTCTCGTTTGTGTAGTTGATTAAGAGTTGTTCGTAGGCATTAACTTCGAATATCTCAAAACCTGCAATGTCAAGCACGCCAATAAAGGTCGACTTGGATGTTGGTCGGTCTAGCGCCCTGTTGATACGATCGACAAGGGCGCCAAAGGACTTTTCGTACAATGTCTTTGACAGCGCGCCGAGCTCTTCCAATGCCTGTTGCTTTGTACGGGCTTGCGTGACCCATTCCCGTCCCGCGAGGACACGCGGGCGCAGCACTGCCCTCGTGAATTCGGCCACAGGTACACCCAAAATATGGCAGGCGCGCTCCGCTTGCGAAGGGTCAGGCATCAGTGCGTCATCCGCACGAGTAGCTGCGATCGTGATGTTTCCAAGGTGAAGAACCGCAGCTACGATGCGGAAGAGATCAAGCTGCTCCGTCGCCGAGAAGCCAACCACCTCAAGCGCACTCTACAAGAAATATCTTCAGATTTTAAACGTCCCTGCCAATCCAAGACTTGCCTTGAGCAGGCTCCACTCTTCTAGATCGTCGATGCCGTCGACTTCTCTTCGGCTCTTGTTGAGGTACTCGTAATCGGATGCAGTGCCCTCAAGTAGTAGTGTTTCTGAGTTGAGTAAGAGTCTGATCGTCTGATTCGTTTAAGATGCAGGCAGACTCACCTTTCATTGCACTACCGCCTTCTAGCAGCTGGTAGAATACATGGAAACTTCGCTCTGCAGCAGCACGCACGATGACCCTACTTTTCTCAAGAAGATACCAGTCAATATTCGCGCCAGCGATGCTCCCGTCTGGGGCAAAGCTTATGCGCACGAATTTGCCGAACCGACTCGAGTTGTTGTTTCTCTGCGTTTGCGCATTGCCGAATGCCTCGAGAATAGGATTGGCCTGGAGGATTTGGCGCTCCAGCAGACCAAGTCGACCCTTTGGGCCCGTCTGCGTGCCCGTATTGGTGACAGACATAGACTGGTGAGGTTTATGCCTAAGAACGGAAGATCTTCCTGGGAGGCCGGTAGATGGCATGATGGCCCCGAAAGAGGATGACGATGAAAGCGACTGGGTGTGTGAGTGAGAAGGGGTCGGGGTATGGGGATGCGCGTCCGCGGCGATTGCAGCGAGGTACTGAATAACCTTTTTGGTGCTTTCTGTTTTTCCAGCTCCAGACTCGCCTGTGATTAGGATACTTTGATTTTCACGTTCTTCTCCCATGTTTACCCAAGCGCGCTCTGCAATTGCAAAGATATGTGGGGGATTCTCGTCTTTCCGTCGAGAGCGGTACTGCTGTATTATAGAGTCGGAGTATAGTGGAAGGCTCTGGTAAGGGTTGATGGCGACGAGGAATAAACCAGAGTAGGTCTGTGGCGCGGTCAGAATGAGTGGGGTAGAGTAGCGGATGTTGGGCACACATATATTGCACCGGATCCATATCTTAGACGCAGGTTATGCACAACACTGGCCTCATTCAAGAAAGTCAAGTCCGCTATGTCCTCGACCCGATCAAACTTTGGTGGGTTCATCTTGGAAAGCGCGTACAATGGAAGCCTGCGGATCTGTTCGCAGGAACAATAAATAAGATAGGCGGATTGCACAAGAGCGTAACAAGACGTACATCTCCACCTGCGGCCATTACCACCTCGCCCACCTCATCTTCTTCCTTTGCGACCCATCCCGCAAGATACCCATCCCTTTCATCGGGAACCCAGACCCATTTCTTCTCGTTGAACTCTGCCTGAAGAGCAGCAACACGCGCAGCTTCTGCGTTTTGAGATATTCGTGGCGTAGACATGATAGAAGCGTTTATCGCTAATGTGAGGGAAGCGCAGAGAGATTGCCACTCGAACCCAAGGGCGATAACACGTCGCGGGGTTGCGTCAGTATATCGAAAAGAAGGTGACGATGAGGAGGTGACGACTGATTCACGAGCGAGGTGACCCTACATTCACGACGTTCACGTCAAAACCAAGAGCGCGCTAGTTTAGCAGAGCTCTGCTCACATGGTCAGGTGCTCAGAGATCCGCCTTAATTACACCAACACACGACCTACCCACTTATCTGACACAAAACAAAATATTTCCACATAATAACCGAAGACCGACCGGTCCGGAGCATCCGTAACACAGCGACCCCCTCGGCATTACCCGAGAGCTGCTATACAGCTATTCAGCCACCACCACAATCAAGCCAAATTCCCACGTTCAAACATCCTCTCGTCTCGTCAAGACACACTCTCCACGCCATGGTATCTTTCATCGTCACGTTCTGCGCATCTCAGTATGACCTTACGCGTACTTTCTAGCCCAAGGAGATTCGCGATATCAAGCAATTCATCGACATCGCGCGGCGGAAGGACGCCCGCTGTGCGTCAATTATGTCTTTCGTGCTCACTCTCAATCTAACGGCCATGTTCGCAGCGGCGCGCATCAAGAAGATTGCGCCCGCGACCCCCGGAGGAAAAGAGCGCACAAAGTTTAAGGTTAGGTGCTCACGGTACCTTTACACCCTCGCGATCGACGATCCAGAGAAGGCAGAGAAACTCAAGCAGAGTCTTCCACCTGGTGAGACCCTTTTGCATCGTTGCATCGGTACCATCGTACGTATTCTGATATGACCGGTGTGCCACAGGACTTGCCATTGAGGAGGTGAAGAAGCAACCCAAGAAGAAGTAAACTTTTCTTGTTGTTGCTCCTTATGGAGGTCCCAATGCCGCGTTCGACGATGGGAACCATGTGTGTTCACGTCAGACGCTAATCGGAAAATGATTATGCACATACGCATAAGCTATGTCTCTCTTATTTCATCCAGACGAACGCATGTATTTTCCCAATATGACATCACACACCGCCAACAGCCCACACCCACCAAGTAGTCCTGTCGTTAGAACCCGCAGAAGTCTGCTCGGAAGCCCCCCTCGTAGGCTTCGTGAGGGCGCACCTCTCTCTCTCATCCCCGCTTCAACATCAATTTCGACAGAAGTTATACGCTCGAGATGTCGGAGTACGGCGTCTAGCAATATGCCGCCATCTAGTTGCGAAAGTGGAAGCACATTGAGTAAAAATAAGGATAGCGTTAAGGTCTGAATGTATCTGCCGGTGGGGCTTTAGTTACGTGATGCTCGGAACAGGCAACTATAAAGACGCACTGGATGATCTCGGCAGCAAGATTCGGAAACCAAAGAGGAAGGAACGGCGACCTCGGTCGCCATCGAGTAACGTCGACTGGATCGCAATTAGCACTAAACGGACACAGTGCACACCAAGTGGGTCGTACCATCCTGGTAGATTTCGTCGCGTGCCCCTCGCCACAACACAATGCGCGTCGGGCTTTTGTGGTCGTCGGACAGTGCACTGATGCGCAGGAATTCTTCGCCCCCACGGAGACGCACACACATCTGTCCCTCCGTGCACAGCCCTTCACAACGCGTAACGGGACTAGTTGTGGGTACGAGAAGTTCCGGGGCATTGGTACACCGTGAGGTTTCGCCGTTTGTGAGTGGTACAAGGCACGCTTCAGAGCCAGATCCGGGTGGTGGGGCCGCGCAGCAGCCATGCGGGAGACCTACGCGACACAAGCCATTTAGCGTAAAAAAAGAAGTGACACTGGCAAGGCCCCCCACCGAGGAACCATTTCGTGTCTACACACCAGGCTGGTTCGTTGAAGTCAGGTGAGCGCGGGGCGGTCAAATATTCACGCCATGTGCTCTCTTTGGCGCCGGCGAGCGGGAGGTCATCGAGCGCGGTGAGGAGCGCACCAAGGGGTAGATGGGACGCCAACGGCGAATCGGGTGCGACGGACGCCACCACCAAACCTTCTGCGGAGATGTCTGAATAGCCAGCGAGGAGAAACGGGCGGCCAAGTGGGAGCATGAGGGCGAGTCCAAGCAACGCGCTGAAGAGCGGGCCCGATGCAGCGATACGTGCGCGGACGTGTGGGGACAGCACGGTGATGGCACGGGAAGGAAACGCGACGAACGCGGCAGGCAATACGAACGTCAGAGACGCGCCGATACTCTGCAGAGGCACGCCATCACTGCGGGAGACCATCAGCAAAGGTATCGGCGTGAGAGGTAATACAACACCGGACGGACAGTGCGGCAGAGACTGCGTGCCCTGCTTCGTGTATGGCCTGCGAGAAGAACAGTGCGCCGATGAGCAGGGGGAGGTGTGAGAGCGGGAGAGTGACCCCGGGGATCTGCGTTGATGTTGGCGGGGTGAGTGGGTAGAGAGCACACATGTGGCTAGCGCATACCAACAATTGTACAGGAATGTCTGTGGGTGCACGTGCGAGCAATGTAGGGGGTGTGTATTCACTTTGATATGCCCGCTTTACGTGGGTATGTATATCCGGAGATGTAAAGGCCAAACCGGCCACGAGTCTGCGTGCGAGGAGTACAAACGTCCGAGACAGCAGCGCCAGAGCGGCGACCATGCCCAGCAGGGAGACCACGATTCCCAAGTCGAACGCCAAGCGTAAAGCAGCGGGCAACCGGGCAGTGGGGTTTTGAGTGAGGCTGTGAGACAATATATCATGATGGAAGTTGAATGCGGTGCTCTCTACGCGAAGGTACAAAGTTCTGAGGGTGATGGTTGTCGAGGATCGCTTCCGGTTGGTTAAAGAAGTGGGCAGAATGGATCTGGATCTGTTAGCGGGTGTATAAAGAAAACGGTAAATAAAGTGAATGAACAGCCAAGAGAGAACAAGTAAAGGCAACGCAAGCGAGATCATGCGTGGGTGATTCTGAAGAGACACCACAACGGTACTGTGTCTGTCAGATCAGTCAGAGTTTGCGGCTCAGTTGGCCATCCACTGGCAGCCATCAAGCGATCCAATGACCAATGACTATGGCCATGTGAGCTCAGCTGTATATATATAAACCCCACGAACAGTCACTTGCCCCCCTCAGGCTGTGCCTCCCTTTCCACTATCATTCGTTGTACTCAATACTCGACGTCCTTTTGTTTTTCGTTTGTTTTTTATTTTTCGTTTTCTCAATAATCCACTAGCTATACAATTTTGGGTTCATCGCTATGGGTTACCCTTCACGAAAGTTCTGTTGTTGCATCCCCGTGCGCCTCGGCGTCTTCATCATGAGCACGTTGGGCTTCGCTGGCGGTTCCATCGTTGCTGGTCTCGGATGGCGCGCCGTTATGCACAGAGGTCCGTGGTAACTCATCCTTCAGAATCATGAGCTCACCGTTCCGCATAGATCAAGCGCATTTGACCAAGAACCAGGAAATTTCCGTTGTGATCACTTCCTTGTCATATACGATTCTTGCCTTCATTTCTCTCTTTGGGTTCGTCGTCTCTATGTGCTCGCGCTCCTTGAGGATCGAGACTGAACCGGGTAATCAGGTTGGTTGGAACCATCACCAGACGTCAGAGTTTTGTCTCTCTGTACAACACGATGGTGTGGTATCACTTGGGCTTCAGCATCGCCACCGGCGTGTACTTTATATACACGCTTTTCCACAAGGTTGGCGACAACGAACTGAACAACTGCGTCAACAGCAATACCAGCCAAACCAAGCAAGACGAATGTAAGAAAGCGTTTGAGGTTGGCCGTGGATTAACAATCGGTGTTTACATCTTCTTCTGGTTGATGGAACTTTGTACGTATTTTTTTCCCCCTCTTTGTTTGCGATCGCGTCTGTTGATACCGAGTCGAACAGGGGGTTGCGTTATCGTCTCTGAGTACGCTGGCCAACTGCAGGAGGAAGAGGCAGCGGACATTCCGCCGCCTGCTCAAATGGCCGCGAGTGCACCTCCGATGGCGACGACGTACAACTACGGGGCTCAGTACGCGTTCGCCCAGCCAGAGAACGCATTTGGGCTGCGCAACGCGAGCAATGTCTGAGTTGGGTTGATGGACAGTCGAGTACACGATGTGATCGATCATTGTATGAGAGTACATCATGTTGTAATATCAGTATCACCGCGTGGGAAGTTACGCTCTTAGATTATCACTGGATCCACCTCGACTCAAGAACCAATGGTGGGACGCTCTTTTGGCAACCCCCTTCACAGCTCGCGCTAACCTAGCCTCAGGTCGTATGCACTGACTGTGGAGGTACTGTAATTGAATACGATGCTGCGGCTGGTAACGGTTTCTGCGTGCAATGCGGCACCGTTGTCGAAGAGAACACCATCGTGAATGAGGTCTCCTTCGGCGAGACTGCGGCTGGCGCTGCCATGGTGCAGGGGTCGTATGTCGGGCAAGGCGCAAGTGAGCCCTCAGAATAGCGTTTCTGCATGTGCGCTGACGCTGACTATCCGTAGCCCACGCGCGCATGGGAGGTCCTTTCGGAAACAGAGGAAACGCGGAGTCTAGGGAGCAAACCATTGCCAACGGTGAGTCCTCCTTTCTCCAGAAGGACACATGTCCCACAATCGTAGAGCCCAGCGCCAGCTAATCTCCATCATAAGCGAATCGCAAGATCCAGAGCATCGCCTCTAATTTGCGACTCTCCGATGTCGTCTCCCTCGCAGCGACGCGTCTGTACACGCTCGCGGTAGAACACAAGTTCACGAAAGGGCGCAAAGGTCTCAACGTAGTAGCAGTCTGTCTCTATGTCGCGTGTCGACAAAAAGAAACGCGCAACTATATGCTCATCGATTTCTCCGACCTCCTCCAGGTAGGATCTCTTCCCTTCCTCCCCCTTTGCTTTTACTCTACGTTTTGGACTAACTCGTCTCTCTAGGTCAACGTCTTTGAGCTTGGACACACCTATCTCCAGCTCGTCCAAACGCTCAATCTGCGTTTGCCCCTGGTAGACCCGTCACATTATATCTCTCGCTTCGCCGCGCTACTTGAGTTTGGCGACGAGACACATAAAGTTGCGACGGACGCCATTCGTCTCGTCCAACGCTTCGACCGCGACTGGATGACCAAGGGACGCCGGCCCGCAGGCATCTGCGGCGCGTGTCTTCTCCTTGCCGCCCGCATGAACAACTTCCGGCGCTCGGTGGAGGAGATCGTACAGGTCGTCAAGATCGCCGATACGACGTTGCGCAAGCGCTTGAAGGAGTTCAAAGAGACGCCGAGCGGTGCGCTCACCTTGGCGGACTTCCGTACCGTATGGCTGGAGGAAGAGATGGACCCACCCGCGTTCATCAAGGGCAAGGACAAAGAGCGCGAGGGCAGAGAACCGGAAGCAGAGGAGGCATCTGGACAGACGGGAAAGATGCGGAAACGGCAGAGCAAGGCGGACAAGCGCAAACGCAAACGACGGCGCATCGGCGAGAGTGACGAAGAGGGAGACGGTGGTGACCACGCCCTCCCCGACAATCAAGCACCATGCCCCACACACCTCGACCCCGAGCTCCTCAACTCGGGCATCCTCGCTGGCACCTCTCAACCCGAGCCTCTCTTCTTACCAGAGCCGGGCGAGGAACTTCCCAATTACCAAGGTGGTCCCGTGCTCCTTATGGAGCAGCCCGACGACTTGATCAACGCGTCGTCTTCGCGCCTCGCCAACCCTTGCAACTTGGCTGGGGCCGTGTCACCGCTTGAGGCCGAAGTCAACAACGTCCTCACTGAGGAAGTCGCCAAGTATCTACTCAACGAGCAGGGCGCACAGCTCAGCGCCGCACTGGACGAGGTCAACGAGCGGCGCGTGGCGGGCATTCAGCCGGTGGACGAGCTGACTGGGCTGGATGAAGAGGAGCTTGACCTGTTCCTCTTGAGCGATGAAGAGGTGCGGATAAAGGAGCGGGTTTGGGTCGAGATGAACCGGGAGTACCTCGAAGCAATTGCGGGTAAGCGTTATTTATTGGCGCCGCCGTTCGGTCTGGTCTGACGATGCTGTCGGTCGCCGTACAGCCAAAGGGGAGCAACGCGAGCCAGGCACAACCTCGTCTAAGCACAAGAAGGTCCGCACTTTGTTTTTTGTGTGCCCTCCCTAGCTGACCGCGCAACGATGTTCGGCAGCGCCGGAAGCCCGCAGCGAAGCCCCGCGACGCGTCCACTCCTCACGGAAGCACGGCGGCCGAGTCCGTGCGCACGCTTCTCAAACAGAACGCGCGCTACAGCAAGCGCATCAACTACGATGCGCTCAAGGACCTGTTCACGGACGAGAAGGACGAGGACGTGCTGTACACCCTCGACGAAAAGGAAGAGGACCGGAACGTGGTCGTCGAGGAGGGCGGAGGACGCGTTGGCGGGCACGCGCTGTCGCGCCTGATTGACGCCCGCAATCTGCAGCCAGATCCCGACGACGGCGACGGAAGCGACAAGGGCGACGATTACGGCGACGGCGTTGATTGGGAGGATACGTACGAGCAAGAGGTGTAGGTTTGGGCAGTCCGGACGCAGCAGATGTGAGTTTCCTCCCGTCTTTGGTTACACACACAATGGTGTCAATATGCAGCAACGGCGTCAAGATTCAGGGCTTCGGCCACCTGCACCGCGATCCTTGATTTAGGTCCAAGTGTAACGACGAGGTGTTGTATTATAGATCCAGGTCATGAAAATGCGCTCGGTCGTGTATTGGGTTAGTTTTGCGCGTCTTGGGCAAGGCCAGGAGCCGGGTTCGATCCTGGCTGGTGCTCCCTTTCTGTCCTATCTAAATTCTGTGTCTAGACTACACTATCCTCCTGCACGGTGTTGTTGTTTTTCGTAGCAAGTTTCTCATAAAGGAAAGCACCAAAGATCGGATGTTGTAACTTATAACCTGCTGGGACTGGGCGACTTGGGACATTTTTATGATTCATTTATTACTTCGCTCTCCTGAGTGTTTAGCGTGCCTCTCCTAACGTGATGACCAAGTGTCTACTCGCTATTACACCCCTCGCACCTGGGACGATCACGATCGTCTGTGTATCATCGATCACAACCGCAGGCCCGTCTACGGTGACCCCAACTGCCAAGCTGCCAAGTTCAAAGACTGGCGTATTGTCGACCCGACCGACTTTGTCAAAATATACCGAGTATCGCATGGCCGCGCTGTCGGGCATGACTTGTCTCGTCTGCAGCTGCTCGAGCTCGTCAAATACCGACGGTCCAGAGTCATCCGTGGTCGTGCCGACCCCGCGGACCTTGATATCGTCCACGACGACGCGGGCCTCGTCCAGCAGGAAACCGAACTCGGATCTATAAGCTCGGCGGAATGCACCGAGGCAGTCGTCCTCGTCTTTACTAGCCTCCGGGAGGACCATGAGCGCGGTGTCTGTGCCGTCGAACCGCATGTTGAGCATGCGCTCGATCCGGACGCGCTCTGCGGGGAAGCCCTGCTTCTCCAGTTCCTTCAGTGTTGCGGCAGCGAGTGAGTCCAAGCGGGAAGAGAGCCCTGGGACGTTCTCTTGGGTATAAAAAGTTGATGCGGGTTCCTGGATCTCGCACACCCTAAAACAGTGAACAAGAGAGGTTTCTTGGTGTGCGTGGGTACCAGCAAGAGGGCGACGTACCGATCTGCCAATGCAAGTCCGTAAGCAGATAGGATCGAACTATACCTGTGAATCAAGACGGTTTTAATGCCTAGCAGCGAGGCAATCTCGCAGGCGTGTTGTCCACCCGCACCGCCAAAGCTGGCCAGACTAGGCATTCCAGGATGAGGTACTCGTCTTCAAGTTACAGGTTACGATAGTAGGCCCTCTTACATGTGTGAAGAAGTCGCATATCCTTTTGCTTCGGTCAGTGCGCGAATAGGACGGCACATTGTCTCATTGGCGACCTTGATGAACCTATCCATATTCAGCGACAACCTCTGGGAGTACCCTGCGAGATGGCGCACCCAAAAACAATCTCGTCCAGACTGAGCTCATTGGGGGAATTGTCGTTGATGTCCCTCGCAAGCTTTTCGAATTCCCTGTGGGATGCGTCCGTGTCCAGAGGCTCTTTTTCTGACTTGCCGAAGATTTTCGGAAAATATTCCGGGATGAGCCGTCCGAGGAGCAAGTTGGCGTCAGTTACCGCTAACGGACCACCCTTTCTAATATCGTGTCGTCGGCCCTAGGCTCCAACAATCGGCCATGTGCGAACATTTCACTCACCGATAGCAGGTTGGACCGGGCTCTGCTCCCGCACTTTCGGGCCCAGCTAAGAACAAACCGTTGCGAAAGGTGAGACACGAGCCACCACCAGCGGCGACGGTGTTGATATCGAGCTGCGGAGACTGGATCGTGACCCCGGCGGTGGTTGTCTCATAGACGATCTCGTAGCGGCCCGAGAAGCGCGACACATCTGTAGACGTGCCACCTACGTCGAGTCTGATACGCCCTCAGGTAAGAGAACATATATCACTCGAAAAAAAAAAAACACTGACCCTATGATCGGCGTCTTGCGCTTCTCGTCCCAGCTTGTGCGCGCGTACCCTACTACCCCACCCGCCGGTCCACTCAGGACAGTCTTCAGCCCTGAGAAACCCGAAGCGTCCACGAGCCCGCCATCGCTGCTCATGAACTCAACGCGTGGGAGCTGTGCAAAACCCGCAAAAAAGCCATTGAGGTACGCGCGCAGAATCGGCGTCAGGTAGGCATCGGCGGTGGCAGACGCGCCACGTGGAACCATTTTTATCATCGGTAGGAGCTGGGACGAGAGGGATATGTGCTCGAAACCTAGATCCGAAGCTACTTTTCCGACAAGCAGTTCGTGTTCCGGAAAGGTATAGGAGTGTGCGAGCACAACAGCGACTGAGCGGTAGCCATCATCATAGAGTTTCTGCAAATCTTTCTTGACAGAAGCTTCGTCTATTGGTGGATGGGTAAGCGAGCTTGCATTCGACCATGGCAAGAAAAATGGACCTGGTTGCTTGAGAATTCTCACAGCTTCTCCTGAGATCCCACGAACGACTTTTCCCGGCCCTTCTGCGTCTCCACTTCCGTCCCATCCCATCCCTCTGTAGCCTCGTTTGACTACGCCGTTCTCATCGAAAAGTACCTTATGTACTTCTGCCTGAGGGTCGCTCGTGTAGCCTACTAGCGTGACTCGTTCGTCGATTTCTAAGATGGTCGAGTATAGCGGTGGCGGACGGCGAATGTTGAGGTCAAATATCCTTGGGCGAGACTGGTTTCCGATCAGTAAAAGATCCTTGAAACCTTTGGTGATGAGAAGAGCGTGCTTGCGGCCCTTCCGCTCCAGGAGTGCGTTGGTGGCGACAGTGGTAGATAATCGGATGTAATCTTATAATAAAGTGGCCAGTTTCGAGATTAAAACGTGTCCTAGCATGGGTCGAGAGCTCACCGATCTTGGTGATATCGAGCTTTTCACCCCTTGGGATTGATTCGCCAGTGACTGCTTCTAGCACGCGCCGGATGCCTTCCGTCGGGGCATCTTTGTAATTGGCAGGGTCTTGTGACACTTAGGGTGAATCAGAAAATCTGTGTACCTGGCCTCTATAGAAGAGTGGTAAGGGACACACAGAGCTTGACAACGAGCTCCTTCCTCTGCTGTGAGTTATCCGGGTTGGGGTAATTTCTACAGATGAAGCGATAAGTAAAAAGCGTGGACAAATGCCGCTTCGAAGACTCACGCGTAGACGTCGCAGAAAGTACCGCCTCTGTCTGCAGAGATTCTAACCGAGTGATCTGGGATCGTCATTGATTATCTTAACTAGAGCTGTGATTATGTAAGCAATTCAATTATCACTCAATGTCTAGGAACACGTGATCGCACGACATACCCGCAGTATTTGGAGCGCCACGACGCCACCCACAGCTGGGCTCACAAAGACGTTGTCTCTCTAACCAGCCATGTATAATTGGCAAGGATACAAAACCAACACAGCAGAGATTTATTTTTATCAGCCCTGGATAATTATTTCCCAACCGATGTGTGTTGTTCACGATTGAGCTTGCTACTGGATCGAACGAACCTGGCATACCCAGTACTCCAGCGTTACCTCCGTACAAGGCAGACCAAGCCCGTTCTGGGTCTGCATGGACGTCAAGGTGTCCACTCGGACCCAGTACTCCTTATCAGCTTAAGAGACTTGTTGCTCTAAGAGGGCTGAGCGTATCCGAGCATTCCCGAAACAGAGTGTCACACTGCAAAAGGTTGCACCCATGTTACGTCCTTGCTCGACCGGGTCCGCAAAAACGCATTTCGCATTGACGACCAGTCCTATGACGCAGTCTTCTCTGGTTCCCCTCACTGTCGTTTCTTTCTCCTATACGCTGTCAACTTACCGAATTTGGCGCGTTGGGACGGCCCCACAGGAGACCCCGAACAACCATATACAACACCGACCTACGTCATGACACTCTTTGCTCGGGTCAGCGCGTTCTTTCAGTCTGGGGAACACAAGGTTTCTCGCCTGCGGGATCGTGGACAACCTTCAAGTTTCGCTGAATTTTGCGAGGGAAGCGGACACTTTCGTTGCAGACATTGGCGGAAGTTGTTCCGGCGATCCAGGGATGTCAGCAATACTGTGGGGTTGATAAGATTATATATCTTTGTTCCGAGCATCTACCAAGTCCCTGGTAGTATATCGGATTAGTACACGCGCCTGTCACTATTGCTGGTCGCGCGAGAGCGGGGTTCGACTCCCCGCCAGGGAGTTATCTTTTTAGTCGATCCACTGTCATCTCAAACTAATGATTCCACAATCTCTTTTTCTTTTTCTTCTTCCATCCATTATCCAATGAGAAGTGGCAGTACGCGCGATCAAGTCACCGAGTAATGGCATAATATTATTCCCCGCCCGTTCCCTCGCCCTTCATCCTGTCCTTCCTCCTTACGATCTTCACGCCTTTGAGCACCGCATTACTTTTGCGCGGTGGAGCGGGGCGCACAACTGCTGGCGCTGGCAGTGACGGTGACGGCGCCGGCGACGGAGGCCTGGGTACGCGTGATGGTAACGGCGCCTTGGTACTAGGCGGAGGTGCCGAAGGTGCCACTGCTGCCCTGGCGGTCGGTTGCGAATGAACTGTTCCTGGCTTCGCTGGGAGCGACGGATGTGCGGACGCTGTGGATTGAGCCGTCGCCGTCGCCGGTTCCTGAGCGAGTTGCAGTAACTTTGCCTCCATCTGCGCGATCTTATCGCCAGTCCTGTGTGTGGTCAGACAAAGTGGAGTGGGAGACATCAAGAAGAAAGAAAGAAAAAGCTGGGCGAGGACCGCACCTTGTGCGCGTGTGGGAGGGGGCACTTTTTAGCAAGCTGAGCGTCGTCGGCCGTCCCGAGTCCTGCTGTTGGTGGTGGTGCTGATGGTGCTGTGGCAACGCGCGACGCGATGCGGGGGCGTGGGCGTGGGCGTGGGCGTCGAGGGGGGCTTGGTGCGCGTACGTGACGGTGATGTGTCGCCCCCGGAGGACCTTCCCGTTTGCCGCTTCGAGCGCGACGGCCGCGTCCTGCAAAAAAGCGCGGGGGACCAGAGCGTCAGTGGGTCCAGAGCCGCCATCGTTTACTCGTACAATCGGTTACATCCGGCGCGCCGGAAGGGCGGCGGCGGCGACGGCTGAGCCCGGGTCTGAGCAGAGCAGAGCAAGGGAGGGAGGGAAAGCGCGGGCGGCGCGAGGTGGTGGAGCCGAACGCCGTGCATGGGGAGAGACCCGGGTTGAGCATTTTATTATTACGCGTTATATTTTGGGGAGGAGGGGGGGGGAAGGTTGGACCGAGTACTCACCCCTTCGCCTGTGTACTCGACAAAAGCATACCCGCGGGGCTTCCCACGCAGTGCACCGGTCTTGTGAAAGAGGTAGTCCAGCCGCGCAAGTTTTCCAAATTTGGAGAATATTTGTATGAGGGTGTACCTGGGATGGTTCGGTGGTTCGACTCGACTGAGGATGCAGAGGGACGCACTCATCCACAGTCGGATGGAGATTGCCGACATAAAGACGGTTCTTGAGCAGCTCGCGAAGAGGCGGAGAGGGAGCACGCTGGGTAGACGTGGAACCCTCGGGAGCCTCAGGTGCAGGATAAGAAAGATGCGACTGGGACGATGTAGATGCCATTCGTTGTTGAGGTCAAGCGACTTGCAAATCTCAAGTGTGATTGAAGCACTCCTACGGTCCGCAACGGTCCGACTTTTTTGAATACACAACGCTCAACCCAACTCACGAACTTACAAACCAGGGTATGCATAGTAAAGATGCGAATTGAGACAACACATGGCTCTTTGGGGTGGGGACTCTAACGAACGTGGGTGGCGGTGTCGACATGGGTCCCCTTGAAATGGTAAAACAAACTAAAGGTGGGACCAATATAAGGCCGGGAATACGGATACGGATAGAGGGGAGAATTGCGATGTGTGGAGTGATAATAAAGCGATGAACCGATGAGGAACGTGATATGCAGCAGCAGCAACAGTGGATCGAAGCGACGACGAATGCAGGAGCGGACAAAATAGGATATATACAGCGGATGCAGGCGAAGACATGAAGACACGTGAGGCGGCACCGCGGAAGAAGACGACACCGGCGGGGTCCAGAGAACCCAGGCACAAAACGACGTGGCATCGAGTCCGGACAACATTGCTAGTGGTGTGTGTATCGTACAATCCGCGTAGATGCGTCGCGCTGGGGTGACGAGACGACCAGTCCATCCAGCGGTGCACTCACACATCGACGTAGAGCAATACAGGCTCGCCGACTCCCTCGATCTCAGGAATGACGCATTTGAGGTCAAACGCCTTTGCGAGCACGATTTTGAAGATCTTTTGCACGTTGATAGACGCGGACGTCGAGCAAAAGATGAGCGACGCATGCATCGCCTTGGCGAAGCGCTTGGCCTGCTTCGTGATCTCCTCTTGCTCGTCGCGCGGAAACGTCGCAAAGGTGTCAAACTTGGTGCCGATGAGAAATGGGATCGCGGTCTACGGCGCTCTGGGTTAGCCCCACAGGGATGAAAGGCAAGACAGGGTAAAAGAAGCGCACCTTGTTGAAACCCCGCGCTTGCCGATACCACTCCTTCACCGAGTTGAGCGTTGACTTTCGAGAGAGGTCGAACATGAATAGGATGGCTACGGCGTCGTTGCAAACGAGTGGAAGCATGTTCACGAATTCGCGCTGCCCGCCCAGGTCCCAGATGGAGAATGTGATCGTTGTTCGCCGCACTGAGATTGTCTTCTCCATAAAGTTGACGCCTTATAATCACTGTAAGGAAGGGCATGGGCGCATAAGAGGATATGAAAGGAAGTACCCAGCGTCTGAATATAATCCTCATCGAAGCTCCCCTCGACGTACTTGACCATCAAGCTCGTCTTTCCGATCTGAGAGTCCCCCACCATGCCCACTTTGATAACGACACTGCGAGACGTGAGTAGGACGTGATACCAGACACGATGGATCGCATACCTGTTCTTCTCATCGTTGTTGGTGAGCAAAGGGTGCGTGCCATTGGATGTACTTGCTCCCAATGTAGGTGTGGAAGATGAGGCACTAGAGGACATGGGAGGGTCGTATTACAGGGAGGAGTTGGGTATTAGAAGTGCGATGCTGAGGGAGAGGGAGAGACAGGGAGGGGCGAGGAGGGAGCCAGCTGGGCAAGGGGGAGCGAGAGGGAGGATAGAAGGAAGGAAGGAAGGAAGGAAAAGAAGATAAAGAAAGCAGGGCGTAATTAATGAAGAGTAGAAGATTGGCTGACTGGCTCAAGTGGATATGCTACTAGTACCAACAACAAGCCAGGCAACTCTGCTCTTAGTTCAACATGACTCGCTCGGGCTTACGCTCCTGGTAACCCCCTTGAGTTAAATTAAGAAATTACAAATATCCCGCCAATCAGAAAATATACGCATTAATACGGAGAATTCCGAGAAACTGTATAGCTTAGAAGCCACCATTGCCAATGGAGGACACAACCCGTCTCACCCAACGACAGCAAAATGGCCAAGCGCGGTGTGTATCATCTTTCGTCTCAATGATCTCGAGAGATTAATCGTCGTCGTTCACAGGTGCGGGGACATCCGGTAACAAGTTCCGACTTACCCTCGGTCTACCCGTCGGTGCAGTCCTCAACTGCGCAGACAACAGCGGTGCGAAATCGCTTTTCGTAATCGAGCCCTTTCGCTTTGGCTCGCATCTCAATCGTCTTCCCGATGCCGGTGTCGGTGACATGGTCGTGGCCTCTGTGAAGAAGGGCAAGCCAGAACTTCGCAAGAAGAGTGCGTCCTTTCCACCACCTCCTACGATTCTTGCCTCGTCTGACAGAATCACCCTCCCACCCCCGTAAATAGCGATGCCTGCCGTCGTTATCCGTCAGCGCAAAGCTTGGCGGAGGCGTGACGGCCTCTTCCTTTACTTTGAGGTATGCACATATCCCTGTTCCCGAAAAACCAATCGCTCTAACGTACCTTCGGTCTTTCCCGTAATAGGATAATGCAGGTGTTATTGTGAACCCTAAGGGCGAGATGAAGGGCTCTGCTATTACCGGCCCCGTAGCTAAAGAATGCGTGCGTAGCCGTATCTCCTTCTTTCACACGCCCACATTGACTTGCCTTGTTACAGGCGGACTTGTGGCCGCGTATTGCGTCAAACGCAGGCACAGTGGTCTAAGATTATGGAGCCCCCAGCATTTTTCCTTTCTTTTGCCTCTCTGTTCTTGATGTCGTGTATCTCTATAACTTGCATGCCCAAATGACTGCAAACACCTTCTCTTGAATCGTCCCAAGGGGTTGTAATCGCTTTGGTAGAGTCTCCCTTTATTGGGTGATGCTTCTCAATCACCAGAATGACATCAGGATAAAAAAAAAGAGTTCGTCTTCAGATGTAAGTACATTGATAGGTATACACACAATAAACTGTGCAAGAAAAACAATCATGCATTTCGATTGATGGAGCCGGAGTTCTACAATGGGATACCGCGGGCACGTGACCAATCCACCAAATTCTTCAGTTGTTCGAATGTAAGGAAAATAAGGATTGTCGTCGGTTGCAGACGGGACCACGCTGGTACCCATCCCTTGAACATGAACGCCGCGCCTTCTGCTTTCATTGATTGGCGGATCACACCCAACGTCGACTAGTAACAGTTCGAACCAGTTGATAAGAGACGGGGAGAGGATTGGGTGACATGACAACTTACACTCGAGCCTGGCCCAGAGGCATTCATGATACGGCTCTTAAGCACATCCGCGGGTGAGCAGACCGTGGTAGCGACGGTTCCCTAAATTCGGTGCGCGTTAGCCCTTATCTACGTGTGGCGCATCTCTTGTCAAAACTCTTACCGCTGCGAAGCTCGCGGTGAAATGGCAATAAATGTTGTCTTGGAAGTAAGACGTCTTGAGTAGTTCCGCCTTGAAGAAGTCATACCTGCGGAGCGTAAGCCATGAGTGATGAAGACATATGAATGAATACGTACGACGCAAGTTGGCTCGCGTTCATGAGGATCGCACGGAACACGTTTGGTCCTAATCCTCGTCCTAGTGATGACACGCCCTCTTCACGGACCATCTAAGCAACACCTCGTTAGCAGCAGCGCAGCACAAAGAGAACTGTGCGCGCTGGATATCGCCATCGCTTACACGAAAGAGTGCGTCGAAACAATGCTTATAGTTGAACCGCTTCTCTGGCGCTTTGGCAAAGTCGCCTTGTAAGCGGACCTGGGGGAAGCGTGCCGATCAGGCACTGAACAGAGGAACCAGTGCAGCGTGATTGCACACCATGACGATCTCTGCGATAGCACAGGCGCGCGTCAATGTGTATTCCGCATAACGAGAACACTACGAACGCACCTCCTGGGTTACCGACGAAACCGGCAATCCCGCCAGCTGAGAGGAGTATTAGCTGTGTGACCTTCGGTGGGAAATATTAGGAACATGCCCATGCTTCCTGCCAGGGCGAGCTTCCACGCGGGGGGATTGGCTCCTGAGGAGAAGTGTCAGATTGACAGATTGACAATAGGACCAGGCGTCAATAGTAATATAAGAGACAAAGAGCGCAACGACCAGGTCATGTTGTGATGCGCAAGAAAGAGTGTAGGTACGCCGACGTAGTGATCGAGACAAAGGAAATCAAAACAGGGGACGCACCGGTAGCACCGACGATCTTTTTGCTCTCGTCATATGCCCAAAAGCGGCATAGTGAGTAACTCATTTGACGCATCCAGGTTCCGGTAATGCCGTCAAAGAGGCCGCGTACACCTGTCACACACGATTATCGTGTGCGGGGAGGTAAAGAGTATGGATGGGTGGAGGAGGGGGAGGGGGCCGCAGGGGGCTAGCGAGCCGAACTCACCCGCGGTGCGCACGGTCTTTTTAATAGACTCTACCATGCGCTTGTCACCCGAGGCTTGCAGGCGGACCTTAGTAAGATCTAGCGGGCTGCGCCACACGGATGACAGGGTATTAGAGATTGGGCGTAGTAGGGGACCGATAGAGGCTTACTGGGTTATCGATGCGGCGATCGTCGCGGCGACACCTAGCGAACAAAAGTGGTGGCGTCATTCGAGAGTAATCAAAGAGAAACTATGGAGAGGAGAGCTACCCCCTAGCCAAAAGGGATAAGGCTGCTTTTTTGGCTTCGAAATGGCCTTTTCACCGACGGGGGGAGGCAGAGCAGTAACACTTGTTGACGTGGACATGGTGCAGGAATGTAGGGGAAGGGGAAGGGGAGGAGGAGAAAGGGAAAGGAAGGTTCCGATATAAAAAGGGGTCGCTGGGGTACACTTGGTGCTCGCTGCAATGACAATACCGCTCAAGATCCGCTACCTCCGATACCAAGCCTCGACTCGATCCAATCACTTTTCAGAATTTCAGATCAATTCGGTACAACTCGTGGGGGTCGTGGGGAATAGCAAATATAGCGCCTTATCTGTCACTCTCGTCCTACCATTTTATCTTTTTTTTCTCCCTATCCGCGCTTCCCAACCGATTTACCCAATCAGCCCCAATGTGACTATTTTCCCCAATATCCCCAGCTGTGCGTTACATTATTGCTCGAGCTCAAGTGCCGTACAATGGTTGTACCCCCGAACGATCTTGGTAATTCATCGGGAGTTCGCCGTAGCCACGTCACTGCGTTCTCGTGAAAGCACAGTTCTTCACGCAACAACCTCGGTTTCCGGTAAGAAGGAATCGCTGTCTCCACAGAGATGTGACGTCGTTCGCTTCTGCGTATGCATATCTCGGCCGAAAAACAAAGGACAGTGCGAATGGTTTGTGAAAAACAATCCTGGCTCGTCTTGTCGTGACATGACGGCAACTAGATGAACAGACTCATGCAGAAATCCCCTTACCCAATTGGACACAATGTATTTCTGCGTGGGAGAATATTGCCCTATTCGCAAATTATATGCACCCATTTGTGCTTACGGGGGTATTTCCAAGGAATGGCATAGTGACAAGACAGTGTGTGGGTAGGTATTATGTAGCTTATGATCCCTACAATATAAGCGTTCTCTAGAGTGCTTCGTTGGGTCTAGGGGTGGTTACGATATCAGTTCGTTCCTATGGTACAAACGACGACACTTACCCATGGGGCCAACTAACGTATGGCTTACAATTCCGCCGAGAATATATGGCGACTAGCCTTGGTCGATAGCACGGCTGCTCCAACACCCTGCGCGGATGCTTGCTCTCTTCCCGACAGATAATAGACGGCTCGTCTGTAGAGGAACTCGAGATGGTATGGGAGGTATCGGTATATGCCAGTGATAAGCAAGCCCCAAAAGACGACCATCAACGTCACTAATATTCGACCGTATGATTAAAAGGCGGTCGCTTTCCAGTCGTGTCGGTGAGAAAGACGTACCGATGAGAATCTTCTCCCAACCCTCGAACATTGACAGTGCGAAGGTCGACTCGAACAACATGCGCCATCGCCAAATGAAGCGTTTGAAAGCAGATTTGGGTGGCTTATAGACCAGAGCAAGGTCTGCAGCAAAGATGGCGTCACCATCATCATTCTGTTTCGTGGCGGCCATGATTATGGATCGAAGCGTAAAAACAGAGGCGACGGCGACGGCGACGGCGAAGGAACGGAGTGTTGCACAGTAAAGAGTTTACCGGTTACCCGGCCCGTTGATTAAAAAGAAAAAAAGGCGACTCGGCGAGTGCGAACGCGAACGCGAACGCGAGCACGAGCACGAGCACAACTGAAAACATGTCACAACCTCGAGTAAGTCTCTGGGCGACAGAGGAGATCGACGAGGACCTTCAAGTGGACGTCAACCTCGCGATAGGAAATTATGGCCAGAATGGCCTATATGACGATGGTGCAGCGATGAACCATCTCGATCAATCTATTCACGACTCACTCTTTCGCTCGACAGCTCAACCAAGGATAGATGAAGCCACCCTCATCGCTGTGCAGCACCAGATGGCACAACAGGCCGCGTTTGCCCAAATTCCTGACGCGGTCAAACGTGTGCGTATCGCCCTGCGAGTACATCACCAGATATCGACCGCTCACCTCTTCACAGTTTATCGTTCACTTCCACCAAGCGGTTCTGGAGAACAACCTTGGGGAGATATCCGTAGCATATGAGAGTGGATGGAATCGGCTCACCGAAAAATACTACTCAAAAACTGAGTGGCCGGAGGCGGAGGTCATTGCTCCCCTCGTTAACGAGGGTGCGTTACACCTACTTCACTTGTTTCACCCCGCTTTTTGTTCACAAATGCATACAGACCAACTATTCCTCATCCTCTACAGAGAACTATATTATCGACACGTGTATTCTCGCCTACAGCCTGACATCGACGATCGCTTCCACTCGTACGAAAATAGCTGCGAGCTTTTCAATTATCTTCTAAGTGCGTTCGTCATTTGCTACACTCTCGGCCTGCTCAAGTAAATGCGTTGCAGATTCGGAGGATGGTCCCGTATCACTTCAGCTTCCGGAACAGTGGTTGTGGGACATCGTCGATGAGTTTATCTATCAATTCCAGTCCTTCTACGTGTGGCGTGCAAAAGTCAAGACCAAGACAGAAGAAGAGTTGGTCATGTTGGCCGACGGCAGCCAAGTAAGTTGCCTGAACGGTCGTGGTCGAGCTGGCTGCCTCACCAAGCGCAGGTTTGGAGCGCGTACAGTGTCCTCAATGTGCTCTATTCTCTCATTCAAAAGTCCAAGATCAACGAGTTTATCATCGCGCAACAGCAAGGCAAGTCTGAGGCTGAGATCGAGTAAGCTGGATTCGTGCCCATGCCGAACCATTGTACTGACCTATCACAGCGAACTCGTCGGCGATTACGGTTCCTTACCACTCTATCATATGCTGGGCTACTTCAGTCTCATTGGGCTCTTGCGTGTGCACGTCTTACTTGGCGACTTCACCCTCGCTCTTAAAGTCGTCGAAAATGTCGAGCTAAACCAAAAAGTAGGCGCGCTCTCTTCTGGAGGTTCTGTGCTGCAGGTGATTTTTTTGACGTGTTCTTCGTCCGTCTCGTTCCTAGAACCCCTTCACTCGCGTTACCGCCTGCCACGTCGCAACGTATTACTACGTGGGATTCTGCTACATCATGCTACGCCGCTACCCCGACGCAATCCGCGTCTTCGTACAGATTCTAAATTTCATCCTTCGGATGCGGCAATACCACACGCGAAGTTACCAGTATGACCAGGTGCGCAGATCTGGCCCCACGTCGAGGTATTAGCCGTTAAGGTCTTGCGGCGTTCAGATCAACAAGACAGCCGATCGCATGTACGCATTGTTCGCCATCTGCAACGCCCTCTCGCCGAGTCGATTAGACGACAACATCCTCAACATCGTCAAGGATCGCTACGGTGACCAATTCGCCAAGCTGTCCCGTGGGTGCGTGTGTGTGTGTGGTTGCGCTTTCCCCTACTTTATCCTCCGGGTCGTCTTGATCAGAAAAATGAATGAACTGACCTTGACCCACAGCGACGAAGGCCTACCTGCGTTCGAAGAGCTCTTCCTCTACGCGTGCCCCAAATTCATCTCTGCCAACCCGCCGCCGTACGATGACCCAGAGCAGCTCGCGTCGTACGCCGAAGACCCGGCCGCAGAGCCCGCCCAGCGCCACCTCGCGCTGTTCGTGTCTGACGTGCGCGCGCAGGCGGCCGTGCCGACGCTCCGCAGCTTCCTCAAGCTGTACACGTCGCTCGACGCGGCCAAGCTCGCGGGCTTCCTCGACGCGGACGAGGAGGAGATGGTACAGCAGATGATGGCCGTCAAGGCCGCGAGCAGGTCCGTCAGCCGCGTCGGGACCGAGAAGAACCTGCTCGACGGGCAGATGATCTCGACGAGCGATATGGACTTTGTCATCAACGAGGTAAGCCGCCGCCGCCGCCGCCACAACCGTCACCGCAACAAAACTCAATTGGCCCTTCGCCAAACAGAACATGGTCCACATCTCAGAGGTGACCGTCGGCCGCCGCTTTGCGGGCTGGTTCATCCGGAACACCGAGCATGCGCAGAGGGTGCTCGATGGCGTCAAGAACGGCCCTTTGCCCGCCGCACCCCAGCCGTCGGCGTCGGAGGCGGAGAGCAAGTCCGCACCCGCACAGCAAAAGAAAGTCGCCTGGGCAACCGCGGCCAAAGCATAGCACAAAACGGCGTCGAGGCGGGTAGGCGCGCGTTGTGCGTGTGTCCGTGTTTGTTGTATTCTTTTGTTAGAGAGTGTATGTAACAAACTCAACATTTCGGTGTTGTGCAGCTCTCTGAGAGCTTCTGCACGTACACCCTCCGTGTACCAAATGAGGCCTTCTGCGATCGTAAAACCACCCTATGCCGATCGATCGCACCAGAAAAATCCGATACAGATTCGACGTCGAACTTCTGCTGCCAATCAAGACTCTCACTTGGTTTTGTTTTTAAATTTTTTTCATTCTATGGTGTAGTGCTGTATAGGATTTCGTAACCCAAAGCGCACATAATAAAAGAAATCAAGCGGTGTGTACGCATGGGTCGTAACTCGTAGATGCGCGTTTCCCGTAAAAACGCCTTGCCCCGAAACGCTTCTAAGGTACATATAGTCTACAGTTCTTCAAACGGAGCTAAGCGGCCTGCCGAGATAAAAAAAAAAACCTGTACAACGATAAGACACACGTCCCTCTATCCTTGTTCACCCCAACCAGAAAGAAAGAAAAGAAAAGGCCAAAAAAAAAGAAAGGAAAGATCACCATCCGAATACCCTGCAATTCGAGGTTTTTTTTACTGTAAGCGCACGACAAAAAAAAATTTTGAAATTTTTTAGACGTACTCTTCGATGCTCTCGACGCCACCCACGTCCTTCCAATCCGCCCAGTTCACACGGCCGACCGCACGCGTGGCGTCGTCTATGAGCGCAGTCGGCCCACACGAGCCGATGACGATGCCATTCGGCGAGTCCGGGCTGCGACTCTGGCTGTGACCGCGGCCGCGACCTGCCGAATACACGCCGCGCACACCGGCGATCACGCTCTGCAGCGTGGCGTGGACGTCGGGGCGGCCCGCGCGGAGGTGCATGCCCGGCGGCAGCGCCGTACGCGGCACGCGTGGTGCGCGAGAGGACGTGCGGGTCCAGTGCACGGAGAAGCGGAGCGAGAGCGCGGTGTGCGGAGATGCGCGCGGATGCATGAGCGGGGTGAGCTCCGGAAGGAGCGCGTAGAGTGAGTCTGGAAGTTTTTAGGTTAAGTTCGACGGGGGGCCCTGGAAGAACGCGCCAAGTTTCCACTTACCAGGATCCGCGACGGACCACACGACCTCGATCACGCGCACGTTGCTCTTGCCGGAGGCGTGTTTCCGTAGGATGTCGTCCAAGACACTCGTTGCGTAGGAGATGCCACTGCCTCCGGCGACAAGCACGACTCCTGAATAAGCAGTATAAAGCGTGTATCCAGGGCCGCCTTCAAACATTACGAGTAAGCATTCGTCACAGGACAATAAAAAAAGACTACTGACTGTACGGGCCTTCGACGATGATCCGAACTTCTCGGGCAGGTCCTCGCCCACGCTCAGTATCGGTAGATTTCTCCGCGGGGCGCGCGTCGGCAGCATCATCAGCCATGCGCAGCAGCTTGCGTGTCCACGCGCCTTGAGCTTTGATCTCGAGCATCATGCCACCAGAGTTGGATCCCGTGGCGATGGTGAACGGCCGCGCGCGACCGATGAGCCAAGTCCCCCACCAACCGAACCACGAATCGCTGACAACGCGTATGCGCACATGCTGGCCCGCCCGCCACCCGGCACCAAGGGAAGGTATATCCACGAGCGTTGTGCCACCGTTGAGGGCGTTCTCGGCGGTAAGCCACGCCGTGGTGTACCGCGTCCGGGCGATGCGCGCAATGTGATCGAATGCATAGAGGACCACTGCACCTAGTATATAGGGCAAGATGGGAGGAAAGTGCTTGTATACCTAAAGAAGAAATTAGTGCATGAATCAACCATTCAGGAAAGTGCTTACAGCAACCAAGGATACAACGACGCAGGTGACGTGGGTCGCAAAGAAGAAAGAATACGACCTGTCCCGCACAAAGGAAAGAGAGCAGGCGAATAACAAGTCGAAGGCGCAGATAGCAACGAGTCCCCAGATGAACATGGATGTACGCAGTCTGGCTTGAATGGTTCCATTTAGGGACCACTGGTAGACTGCCAACCAATGAATGAGCATAGTACCATGACTAGTGAGCATAGACATACGGTAACCCAGGGTGTGGACGTTGGCTGCAATGACGACAATACGCCCAGAAAAGCGGTGGATGTAATTAAACTGGGTGGGCGTTTAGAATAGAGACACTCAAAAAGAGGTGCGCGATTCATTGATGTTCACCTTCTCGTAACCAACTCCGCAAACCCAGCTCAGCCAGTTCGACTTGCCAGCGAGGGCCAGGACGATGGGCACCTGGGACACCGCAATGTAGCCCGTACGACTGAAATCGGTGAACGGATCGGAGCGGTACACGCAAGCGTAGAGCACGATGAGACCGTAAGTCACGAGGACGAGAAGTTTGCCCAGAGAGAAGCCAGGTGAAACGCGGAAGTTGAGCGCGTAAGCGAGCGAGGGGTGCACGATTGTCGTCCAGCGAGGCACGCGAGTGGGCCCGCTGGACTGTTGGGCGCCGCGGGCGCGCCTAGCGACCGGGGTGACGATGGCGGGGAAGGCGTCCGCACTGGTGGAGTGGCCCATTGGCGGCGCGCTAGCGTTACCCTTCTGTTTCGTGATGGTGCCGGAGCGACCGAGCGTGTCTGCTCGGAGGAGCGTACGGGTGCTACGGGTGCTGTTGTTCCTCTCCGGTGGGGTGGGCTGAGCACCGGAACGTAGGAAGAAGCCATTGAGGATCTCAGAGGGCTGGAAGAGGCGTACAAGTGCCCGGGGAAGAGTCAAGGCAACGTAGAGAGCGAAGAGGCTGAGCAGCAACACGTCGATACGAAATGCAAACGCCCGGATGTTGACTTTGTGAGAGGGAGTGCCTGCGAACGACTGTGCACCAGACATAGCGGAGGGAGTGTGTGCGCTACAGACGGAAAGTAAGGTGACACCTAATGTACGTTCCCAGTCAGCCGAGTCGGACGATACCACATCATGTGATTCAATTGACGTGGAGACAACAACGTTAATCAGCTCTGGAAGAGAGCCGAAAAAAAAGGGTGGAAGGGGAGAGAAGGCTAAGAACCTACGGGAATTACGGAAAGAGGCTGAGACACCGCTCCCTGCTTTCAGTGGTAGTTACGGTGTAGAATTGTAGGATTTAGAGTGGCGTCGTAACCGATGTTCCCTTCCACGTCAGGAAACAACAGTGAGGAATGTTGAGGGGAAAGAAATGGGGGGGTTGTGGGGGGCCATTGTGTTCGCAACCAGCCTGAAAATAGTGGGCGGCTTGATCGCGGACTGGTCCAGTCAGCAAGAAGTGCCTCGTGGCTAAGGTGTGCCCAACGTCCGGTTGTTGTGCACAGAACGTTCTAGCGTGAGCCACGTCGAGCAACAGCAATGTTGTCCAAGGCAGCAAGGAGGTCATCCGAGCTCATGAGATGGAAGAAGAGGGGTATTGTCAAGTATTGAGTGTGTTGGCAGCAATCACACTTCCCATGATGACCGAGTCAAATTTAGTTGACCGTATGAACGGCCGTTGGGCGTCTGAGCTTTGACCTTATCTTGTCGAGTACGTAAACGAATCCCGCTTGCTGTGCATCACTGTACCTCTCGTGTCCTCTTGGGCTAGTGTACCGTAGTGGTTTTGGAAAGACATGTTCACCGTGGTCAGAGGTCGGAGGGAGAAACGACTCTGCACATGCGCATTCTCGGCAACCCCCTCGTCCATGTTCATACGTTCGTGTACAGCCTCGCTTTTTGCGTCACGGCATTCATGACTCGCAGGGAATAAATTTTCATTACTCTGTAAATGTCACCCCTTGACCACATAGACAACATACAATTGTCAATTTAAGTTGTCCTTCATTCATTTAGAAAGTGCGATCTAGTGGATCCATCCGTATACTACGCAAAGCGTGTCTTACTTGTGAGCAAGGGCAGGATATGTGCCAACGAGCGAATGCAAGACAGGGGTCCATAATACCGTATCTACTTCGTCCAGGGAGACGGGTATTTAATGTGAAATCCTGCGTCTCGTTGTCAACGCAAAAAGAAATAATCTAAACGGTAGCGGCGGTGGGTAAATGCAGTAAAACAACAGTCGCAAATGAGAAAGTAAAGGAGAAAGGAGACGGGAAAAAAAAAGGTAAGAAAATGTCCCGTTGCGAGAACAACAATCCAGAGCGAAGAGACAATATCTATTGGTCATGCTTAGTACGAGAAAATCATCAACCAAGGGTTCAGGACAATCTATTGATTGAGTCAGTATCTGTTCTCCAACTTGGTCAAACCAATGGATACTTACAGGGAAGAGGATATGACACCCAGCGCCGACCCTACAGTAAAGCAAAGGCATCAGCCACTTGTTTCTCTCAAAGATTCGAATTAGCGTACGCCAACGGAAAGATGACTGCCCAGGCAGAGCCATCAACTCGCCACTCGAGTGGCACGAGTGGTGTGGCGCATACTATCATGCCGCCAATGAGGACCACAGCAACGAGGAGGGAGAACCAAAAGCTGGCCAATAATACAATATCTTCAGGTTCCAAAGTTCTATGGGTCGAGAACGCCACATACCGTTTCATTATCTTTGGGACCTCCTTAAAGAAATTAGAACGTTCGACTTCTTTCTTTGTCGCGCCCCATGTCATATTGTAGGAGAACAAGTGCGCGAGGATAGCTTGACTCAAGGGAATGCTGAGCCCACCAAAGAAGAAGAAACTAGATCTCGAACTCAACGGGAATTCCTGAGTGTCATCAAGCCAAGACGACTCACAAGAACGGTATCCAGGATACGTTTATCAAGAACGACGTCAGCTAGATGTTGCTCATTCAGCACGATCATGGAAACGGTGATCAAGAACGCCGTACCAGTTCTTTCTCTCCTAGTCGATACTCTAAAAGTGTGAAGCCCACATTTCCTGAACCGAAAAAGACAACCGACGTTGCGAGCCAAATCTCAAAACTGTGCATATAGAAAGCATCTACTGGGAACTGGAAGCCGAGCAGGACGTAGTTGATGACGCCAATAGTGATGGATGCCGCGATACCGTCTAAATCAAAGGCGCGATGAGCATCGGACACCCCAGAACGAAAGTAACAATCTCACAATATGAAAACATGTCTTGCGGCGAGTAAAATTGAGTGTCAGACAGCGAATGTATACGGTAAAACGATGTCGGAACGCACAGGCTAACATGGAGAGCTTGTAATGAAACGGCGCGTTTGACCACAAAAATCTGTGAATTTGGCGGGCAATGGGTCCCCGCCGCCACCATTGCACGAGCGGGTTGAACAGTAACCTTCTCAACAATCAGCACGTGAGATGCTGAGTCAATCAACGTATCTCTACGCACTCGCTACAACCTACACAGTTATCAATGAATTAGCTACCCGAAATGGAGATCAAACCGACAAAAAAAGACAGACCATATGCGTATTTTTGCCAGCGATTGAGTTCGTCATCCACGGTAAGAGAAACCCCCTCCTTGAAGCCGCCTTTCGAGTACGTTGCCCATCTAATGATGTAACCGCGCATCTGGAGCCGCATCGCCATGTCAAAATCCTCGGAGACATGCGATTCGGACCAGATTTTCTCCTTGCCGTCACGGTCGACAATTGCGGCGTCTTGGACGGCCTGCCATCTCAGGAAACTACACAGAATAGGAAGTGATGTTAGTGCGGGCTATTGTGGCCGGCGGAAACTTCGACGCACGCATTGTGACCAACAAAGGGAGCAACTTCCCCGTTGGCGCAGGCTGTGAGTAGAAAATGATCGGTCAAAAAAAAAATCCTTATCAGTGGAGAATCAAATTTTACTCAAGGAGATAGATTTGTTGATGCGGCGCGTGAAGTAAGCAATTCCATTCTCGAAATAATGATGGGCAACCTGCATGACATCTTCATGTGATGGTGAGAGTGAACCCCCCAAAAAAAACATTCAACGGCAAAGTCTCACCGGATTCATGTTGAATGATCGCGACGGTGGGGCATTCCGCCATCTCCCGTGCAGCATCCCGGAGGCAGTCCTACAGTGGTGTAGAGCGCGTGAGAGCCCAGTGGGTGGCAAAAGTAAAATTCGTGGAGCCCGACCTCAGGGACAACAGTGTCAGAGTCAACGAGAAGGACAACCTCGCCAATGCGACAAGCTCTGCCGTTCTTCGCCCAGGGCTTCCAACGCTTGCCACTCTCTTCCCACGTCTCTTCGACAGCGCGGATAAGGGCGCGCTCCTCAAGCGAGATCGGGAGAACCTGCTCATCCTCGCTTGACCCGGAGCCTTCGCCAGACAGTGACACACCAGCACTCATAGCCAAGGTGGGTTCCCCCGTAACAGTCATTTCCTTGAGGTGCCGCTCAGCCTTTCGAGAAAGCGCCAGCGCGTAGTTCATATTCGAGGCTTTCTTGAAGCGACCGGCACGCACGTATTTCGCGCCGTCGCCGCTTGCGCTTGGTTCACCGTCGGGAGGTCGGGCGACCCATCCGATTCCATTTGCCTCGTAGAACGCAAGGCGCGCAGAGCGCTCGCGGTCGGGGAGCATCTGTAAACCAAAAATAGTTAGAGTGTGGCCCTCATCTCATAGCGAACGAAAGCCTGACCCGTAATCCATCATCATTGATAAAAATATTTGAGGTTCCTCCCTGACGCGCGTATGTCTGCATCGCCTTCTTCAAAGATGCAACCGAAGGGGCGCTGAACGTGAATAATGTCAAAGAAAGAAACAATCCACCGAGTGGAAGGAACGCACAGGACAGCATCCAAACCCTCCCTGTACACAGGCATCTGAATAGTAATGTGTGGAAGGTTGTTGTCAACTTGTTTATTGGGACGTGGGGGACGGGCCGAATAATACTTTGAATTCTGGTGGTACTGAGCAATGGGTCCAATAGCCATTGAAACATTCTGGATAATCTGCAGGCAGAAAAACTGGTGGCTGGGTTCAGTGGTTATACGAATTACCTTGGGGAGCAAAAACGAACCAGAGATATACAGAAGAGGAGAGGGATGAAGATACAAAGCACAAAGTGCGTGAACTTTCCGTCTTGACGCCACTCGACCAACAAGGTCTCTGCGTCAAAGGCTCAGGTGAGAGTTCACAGCAACTTGAATTGAGGCACTCACTGACTCCATTGCCGGCGAAAACTGTGTAAGTGAAGAGGAATTGAGTAAGTGATTCTACTCGAAGCGAAATGCCTTACCGAAAGAAAGCCCGGCAGCAAGACCGTTGTACAGTGGAGCGTAGAGCATTGCGGGCCGCTTCTCCGGACCGTACCCAAGCTCGGACGCATCTTCAACATCGGGGAACTGCTGCTCCTCGACGACTACACGCTTGCCGTACCATCGACGTTTCACAGTGCGCACGACTCGCGGTTCTCCGGCAGCTTTAGCAAAGGCTTTTTCGACGTCTTCCTTGGACGCGTCTGCTGCTGGCGTGCTCCGACCAACGGGCACACGACGCACACTAGGTGGGGTGGAACCCCTGCCAGTGGCACCGATGAGAGAGTGTGCAGAATTGGAATCCGCGTAGGATTCCGGATGGGAGGAAGAAGGGGTAGCACCAAAGCCTGGCCGAGCACGCCACAGAAGCTTGATGAGACGCTGTTCAAAATCATTGCAAGTCGGGATGATGATATCGGGACCGTCTGCCCACACGACGAGTACACGTTCATCACGCTAGGTCGGGATCAAGGTCAAAGGTCAATGCGACAGAGTCTATATTACGTAACAACTCACAATAAATGCGGCATTCTGTTCTTTTTCGGCATGAGGGAGCATCAACATCGTATCAACGATCTGAATTCGGGTATTGGCGTCAAGATAGACACTCTTCTCGTCTGGTCCACTGTTTCAAAATTAGAAAAACGTGAAGAATGTCTGTCGCGATGCCCGAAATATTCGTTTCTACTGGGGTGACGACGACGGGATGGCAATAGAACCACACAACGCTAGAATCATCACGTCACGTAAGCTCCTATCTCCCCCGTGGCGCGCCTCTCCCGCAGTGCGGTGACGCCATCATCGATAACTGGCGTTGTCAACTGTCTTCTCACAGATTCGGCTCCCACGTCACAGTCATTTCCGAATATGAAGACAATGCGCCGTGATGCACCTCTGGGAGGCGGCCGGCAGAAGTGAGAGAAGAGGGAGCAAACACGAGTGAGAGGCGCATTCCGGACAAGAACGTGAGGGCGGAAAGAGGCTGGAAGCAGCAAGGCACGATTTCCTCCCTGCATAGAAGCCCGATGCTTCGAGGAGAAGGGCCAGAGGGCCATTTCGGACGCACCACAGAGAGGTTCCCCACGGGACTCAGGACGAGAGAAAAAGAAAAATGAGAAACTCACACTTCACTAACTGCTGCGTGCGCGACTGCGCTACGGATTTTGACCGCGACAATTAAGTCCATGGCGCGCACGGCACACTCAAAGGGTTCGAGAGAGAGATTCTCGTAGGGGAACACGCGGTAAGAACCGGTATCGTCGCGCAAACACACGCCAGCTGCGATGTCGCGCGCATCGGGGCGGAACCAAGCGTCACCCTGAGTTTGCTTGAAGATGTAATGGAGCAAAGCGTCGTAGCGGTCGTAATCCATAGCGTCCAGCCGAGGGCGCCGATGTGGTGAGAGAGAGCCAAGGGGGCCAGGGGGAGGCCGAGTGTAGGGGAGAAGAAGGTGGAACGAGGGAGTGAGCCCGCATTGAAGATACGACCCTTTTACGACAGACAACAAGACGGCGTAGGGAACCTCGCGAGCGCCATGCTAGTATATGCATTCCATTGCTGATAATGAAATCCAAGTCCCCGGGGTCTACACGGGGTTGCCCATCCCGTGGTTCAATTCAAGAGCCACCGCCAAGCTAGAGAAAAAAAAAAAGATAGCGGCCAGCGTCCTAGATGGAGCGTCGTCATCGACACCGTCAGAGCAAAGGAAGGGCAAGAGCATCGCCTTGTGAACCGTTTCGTAAAAGTTGCGACTTGGCTGAGCCAATCGAAGGGACAATGTCATCTCGTAAACCGCAAAAACACCATAACTCGCTTGCTCGGTGCCACACGCCACCACCATCACCAAGCCCCATCAGGTATGGGTATGGGATTTTAATCGGCGGTGGAGCGGGGAATCATAGTACGCCGGATGAGAGGAATGAGTTACTAACTGTGGCAGATATGAGGTGTCCGGTGTCCAGGGTCATTCATAGCGATAAACCCCACCGTACGCCGTTCTTATAATTGCAACCGGCAAAATGTGCGGCCCTGCTCGTGCTCGTTCCCCATGTCTCACTCTCGCCGTGTGCGTCACAGAGGCGCGACCGTCCCACCCCCAACAGCAGGTCCCTCAGATGCTGACTCCTTCTCCTTGGACTTCTCATCCCCTAGGCTGTCCGTGAACTCCCCCCGTTCTTCTTCTCCTTTGACGCCTCCCCGTCCGTCTTTCGTCACAAGCACAGCAGATAGAGGCTCGTGGTCGGCTGTCTCGCACGAGACTGACTCTGAACGTGCTCCAACGCCCCCAACGCGTGCTGCCAGTCCTCCAACCCACATCCGCGCTCACTCGGGCGGGTCCAAGTACGCTTCTGTGGAGTCGGACACTTCCCCTACTGCCTCTCCTTTTTCTCCTTCCCAGTCTCTCGCCTTGGCCACTCAGATGCCCGCTGTTCCTTTCTCCCGCGACAATACCCCACCACCAGACGCGACCTCCCCACAGAGATCATCCCGGGCACCCCCCTCCGCTTTTCATTTCCCGTTCCAAGCCTATGGTGGTAATCCAGATCCAGGCCTTCCCGTCCCAGGCTTGGGGTATCGTTCAGGTCGCTCCTCAATGGAGTCCCTCCAAGGAGCTTCCAACGCAATAGCTCCCGCTCCAGCGCGACGCTCTACCCAAGCACTATCTTCCCAGGGCTCCCACACAATGCTTCGGGCAAGCCCAGATGGTGGTTCTTGGGCGGACCACGACCTTGAGCCCCCTTATCCCCCTTTCATGGCCCAAGGTAGTACGTCTCAACAACACCGCAATAGTGACACATCTGCCTCTGGCTCGATACATAATCCTTCAAACGCCTCTGGCGCAGCTTCCTTCCGTTCCCCGTTCTTAAGCCCGGCTTCCAGACCCTCGTCCGGCCTCTGGTCCCCTCCTTCTCACGTGACTCATTCCCACACTGCTCTTCCTACCATTCCTTCCTATGCCACATCCGAACTCCCTCCAAAGGCTCCACTTCCCTCCACGCTACTCTCAGAAAAGTTGACGAAGGAAGAGAAGCCGTGGCTCAATCAGCGCCCAGATGGGCGTACTCGTGCCAGCCGTTGGGTCACCCTTCTCATGATTGCCCTTGGTATCTTCGCCGCTGGACTTATCTGCTGGTTCGGATACAATGACGCAGGAAACACAATGATCGACCCCAGCCGGTTGTGCTCCGTTATGGAGGACAATTTTGACACTTTTGACGTTGACAACGGCGGCACCTGGACGCGCGACGTTGAGATGAGTGGCTTCGGGTACGTATTTTGTTTTCGCAAGGCATTGGCATTAGAGGTTCTAACTCCCGAGTCGTCTACTGGTACAGGAATGGCGAGTTTGAAATGGCTACTGCGCTGTCTGATAACTTGTTTGTGCGCAACGGGCAGCTGTATATCAAGCCTACCTTGACTTCGAACGTCCTGTCAAATCCTGACCAAATATTCAATGGAGGCAATTACACACTCCAAGGCTGCACGACCACAAAGTCCAACGCCTCGGCCTGCTCCGCGTCCTCGAATGCCAGGACTGGCGCGACTATCCCTCCGGTCATGAGTGCCCGCATCAGTACCAAAGGCAGTTACAGCATTCGCTACGGTAAAGTCGAAGTTGTTGCAAAACTTCCACGTGGCGATTGGCTCTGGCCTGCGATCTGGATGTCCCCTCTTAGTCAGGTGTATGGACCGTGGCCCCTTAGCGGCGAAATTGACGTGCGTCCTATTTGAGAGCTTAAATGGCATATTTTTCAGCTGAGGCAATCACGCAACAGATCATGGAGGCGCGCGGAAATAGTCCTGCGTACCCCGCACAGGGCGTCAACTTTGTCCGCTCAACCTTAGCCTGGGGTCCCCTTCCCGCTCTCACCGCGCGTTTATATGGCTGGCAGTCGCTCAAGCGCTCGAGCTATGCACAGAAGTTCCACACGTACACCCTCGAGTGGACGGAAAACTTCATCAAGATCTACGTCGACTCGCGGCTGAAGAACATGGTCCAGCTTCAGATCGACGAGAAGCAGCAGAGCAACGGGGGCTTTTTCTGGAAGCGTGGAAATTTCCCCCTCACTGCGCATAACAACACTGCCGACGAAATCGTTGTTCCGAATCCGTGGACGACCGCGACGGTCCAAAACGCGACCAATGCGGCACCATTTGATCAACGTGAGTTCTATCATCCAACTCGGGCGCCGAAATGGGCTAAAAAAATAATCACTTAGCGTTCTATGTGATCCTCGATCTCGCTGCTGGCGGGACGAGTGGGTGGTTCCCTGACAAACTGGGCGACAAGCCCTGGTTTGACGGATCGGCTTCTGCGATGCGAGACTTTGCCAACGAGCAGAGTACCTGGAGCGCTACCTGGCCGGACAACGATGACGACCTATCTTTTAGGATGTAAGTACCTGTCTGCGCAATTCGTCCCTGCTGTTGACCGACTACACTGGCTGACGTCGCCACCTCTTTATGCAGAGACTCTGTACGCATGTGGAAGCTCTGTTAAACTTCTAGCCGGCCATGCAGATCCCAGAAAGGACACTAGTGATTAGTAATGACAGGACTTTTTTTAGAGCGAGAGCCTTTTGGCGCGGACTGATAGATTAATCCCTTCATTCCATTGCCCTTTCCCTTCTCCCCTTCCCTTCTTTACCTGTACCCTCATTACTTGAGCAAATCGTGTATTCTATGGTGTTCTCCGTGCTGTCTTGATGGTTGTTATCCTTTATTGGGTACTGGCTATGCGAAGCCCCGGCCTTTGCAGATGGGCCGACTTGTTGCACCACCAGGTGTCCAGCTTGCGTCACCATGATCGCCCGGCTATAGATCGTGCCTTCTGAGCCCATAACTTGAGGCGGATCTGATGCTACTCATCCTCGTTAATGACACGGGATACACAAGACGGTACTTGCGTTCGAAAGGTACCGTGTGGTATTTGGAAGTGGGAGGTCCAACTCGCCAAGGCGAACCGAAGCGTTTAAGTCATTAATTAGTTCTCATAGGCTCGCTCGCTCAAGCGCTCAAGCGCTCAAGAGTCGGTGACCAGCCCACCCCGGGCAATGAGACCCACTTGCTCAGCCTCACACATTGCTTTACACTACACAAAACATGACCACATTGCACGCCAGTCTCCCCTGCGAACTTAAAAACATGATCTTCACATTACAGAACGAATACTACAACATGTCCGAGCCCATCTTTCCTTGATTGATTTGATTAACTTTTTTTTCACTCGGCTCCGGATGCCTCAAATCCCTTCCTTCCTACATCGCATCCGCCGTGGGCCCGACTTCGGACTCCTACTCCCCGAATGAAAAAGAAAAAGAAAAAGAAAAACGGGGTCAAGTCTCAGGTGGAGAACCGGTACGCCTCCAAGACGGTCTTGGCCACGACGCTCCTCGGGCACCTCCTCCCGGTCCACAGCTCGAACTGCTCGTAGCCCTGTTCCAGCAGCACCTCAATGCCGGCGACCGTGCGCCACGTCCGATTCGCGGGGACGGCCGTCTTGGCGAGCTTCAGGAGCGGCGTCTCCGCGGGCTTGTAAGCCATGTCGACGACGACGCCCGCTTCCGCGTTGAAGAGCGTGGACGGGAGGAACAGCGCGTTAGGCACGCCCGCGTTCGTCGTCGTCGCCGACGCCGGCACGGTGGACACGATGACGCTCGGGGCTGCCGCCGTTCCCAGCGCGGACGACAGGTCGAGCGTGTCGAGCAGCTCGACGTGCGCGCCAGGGATCGCATGGACCAGTTCTTCCGCGCTCCGCCTCGTGCGGTTGAACAGGTAGATGCGCGCCGCGCCGAGGGCGTGCAGCGCGTAGATCGCAGCCCGCGCCGTGCCTCCCGCGCCGATGACGAGAGCGCTGTCGATCTTGCGCACCGCGGACGGCAGGCGGTCCCGGACGAGGTTCCGGATCCCGATCCAGTCTGTGTTGTCGCCAAACAGGATCTGAGACCCGCCTTTTGTGCGCGGGATGATGGTGTTGACGGCGCCGATGGCTTCGGCCTCGGGAGAGAGCTGGTCGAGGTGAGCGATGATGTCCCGCTTGAACGGAATCGTGACGGATGCACCCCCAAAGTCAGGGATCGTGAGTGTGAAGCGCACTTCGTGATCAACGTCCTGCGTCTCGAGGCGCTCGTACGAGTGCGGGAGACCTAGCAGTTTGAAGGCGGTGTTGTGCAGAGTAGGTGACATAGAATGCGCGATTGGATTCCCGAAAATGTAGAACTTTCTTGTGGGAAGCTCGCCGATCAGATTCAGGGCTGTCTGAATCTCAACGAAGGACAATTGGCCAGGAGCTGCCTTGCTCGGAAGGAGAGGGTGCGTAATGGGAGTGAAGGTGGTGTTGAGTACTCTGGATAACTGTCCGTCAACACCCATATTGATGGCGATGATGGGCTTGGCGTCTACCGCCGAGCTTGCCCGTTTCACAAACCGCTGAAGTGCGAGGTTATCATCGAGCGAGTTCGCTTTTCCAACAATCTTCACTATGTCACCGTACGCTTTTGCCACCTCGAGGGTGGCGTCCACGGCCGACGAGTCCCATTTAAGGTTTCCGCTCCAATCATGCCAGGACGCCAAGACGCTCGAGTGGCCTTTGCGAGCTATCACGTCGCGGATGTCCTTCTCCGGCCACGAAATTTCGATATCCACGTATTCGACACCCAGCCTCAAGGCCAAGCGGAATAGGTCAAAGGCTTCCTTTACGGACTTGTCAGGGAAGGCACCTCCCTGGGATACTGTCCGGACGGTATACACGATCGGTAGGGACGACACACGGCGGATAGCCGTGACCTGCTCGGTAACGTAGCCGATCGACGGGATGTGCGGGCCCACCGAACCTAACTGGCCCGGGGTACGTAAAAGGTCGACGCGAAGTTCAACCGCATCTGCGCCAGCAGTCAGTTCCTCGAAGTTGGCCAACGACGAGGTGACATCAGGGAATGTCAACGAAAGGAAGTACGAGCGATGGCCCCGCACGAGGTTCGGGGCAAGATTCGCTTTGTGACCGGTAACGTGACCGAAGAAACGGGCGACTTCGTCTCGGACGTTAATGACTTTTTCAGCTGGAGTAGGTACAGCGGTGCTGTTAACAAACTCGTGGCTGGAGCATTCTGTGAACCACGGTTCGCGCCTCTTGTAAACGTCGATGATAGGCTCGCCGTAAGCCGGCCGGCTGGATTCTGCCTCCAGGTACGCAACTATTTCGTGCACCGGGCGCACAACGTGGACCACGGGCCGATCTTTAGCGTAAGAAGTGAGGATCTCACGCGCCTCTGGAATCTCGACGATCCCCCCTCCGAGGCTGAGGACATGACGGGAAGGGAATTTCTGTAGGAGCTCCTTGAGAACGTCGAGTTCGGCAGCACGAAATGCGGGCCAGCCATGCTGCTGGACGTAGTCACGGAGTCCTGTAGGGAATTTTTGTTCAAAGTACGCGTCCGCGTCAGTGAAGGTCCAGCCCAGTGTCGCAGCAGCTAATTCCCCAATATGGGTCTTCCCAGAACCGCGCATCCCGATGATAACCACAGATGCAGCGTCTTCTGGCTTGGCAGAAGCCTGGTCAGCGGCTTGTCCGAGCTCGACACCGACAACTTTGAGACCAATCTGTAACATAATCAATATGTGCCTCATAATATGAGAACGAGATTCACCTTGTTCTCCAAATCATCCCACCAGTTTGGCCACGTCTTTTCGACACAGCGCTTCTCTTCGATGACCGACTCATCAACTACAGTTCCAAGTACGCTGAACGCCATCGCAACACGGTGATCATCGTAACAGTGGACGCTGACACCACGCTTGAGATCACCAATCGGCTTGCCATATACTTCAAGACCATCGTCCAATTCCTTGGTCTCGACACCAAATTTCGCTGTATGCCTTCTGGGTCACAGATCGAAGCTAACAGCGTAGAGTGCCACGTACCAAGCTGATCTATCATAGCTCGGATGCGGTTGCACTCCTTGACACGCTGGTTGGCAATGCCAATAATCCTGGTTGTTGTCGGCCTGCTGCCATCGTCAAGTTCTCTCCCTTTCGCCGGTGCACCAGCAGCCACAGCAGCCAGCACCGAGGCTGTGAGGAACGCGTCCGTCATCGGTTCCATGTCAATTAGGCCAAGAGCTTTGAGTTGGCCTTTCGGTGGGCCTTGTACTGTCGTCTCTGTCGCAGTCTGCGTGACCTTGCATCCCATAGGCTCGAGAACTTCCTTCGCAAAGCGCGCATCGCCTTGAAGAGATGAAGATCCAATATTCGAGATGGTACAGGTTGAACCCGTAATGGCGGCGATAGCAAGAGGGTATGTCGCACTGCTAGCATCGGATTCGATGCTGTAATTGGGCGGGTTGCGATACACTGCCTTCGGAATGGAGTAGACATCCAAGAGACGGCCGGATGCTGGATCAGTTTCGCGTACCACCTCAACGCCAAAAGTGCTCATCATCGCCAAAGTCATGTCGATATAAGGCTGAGATATAACCTGACCGCCTGTCAGCTCGAGGATGACCGGTTCTTGGGCATAAGGCGCGCAAAGTAGGATCGACGAGACATATTGACTAGATACGCTCGCAGCCAACTTGATCCGCCCACCCTTAAGGCCAGCAGGTCCGATCGAGAGGGGGAGACAGCCTTCAGATTCCAGGTATTGGATTTGACTGCCATTGGAGCTGAGTGCATCAACAAGGGGGCCGATGGGGCGTTGCTTCATCCTTGCATTGCCAGTGATGACGGTGGCAGAAGGTCCGGTCTTAGAGGGCTGGACGAGTGTACAAACGGTGGTCAAGAACCGAGCAGCCGTTCCCGCGTTGCCCAAGTATACCTCCTTGCCCTTGGGCGGCACAGAAAGAGATCCTTTTCCGCCGTGGACGACGAGAGTCTCTCCACCGTCTTCCCACTCGAAACTCGCACCCTGCCATGTCATACGGGAATGAGATGGTGCGAACGATGGAAATGCCAAAACGTACCTTGAGCTCATGAAGAGCTGTCATCATCACTTGCGTATCGTCAGAATGCAACAGGTTCCGTAGTCTGCATGTGCCACTTCCGAGGGCAGCCAGCACAAGAGCACGATTAGATATGCTCTTCGAGCCCGGTGTAGCCATGCGAATTGGACTCTTTGTCGGCACCCCAGGGACGACCTTAGCAGCCTCAGCGAGAGTTTTCCCAATGACGGGGTCCGCAACGACGCTGGCCTTCTGTTCCACGGTCTTGCCAATAGTGGCGAGGAGAACAATCTTCTTTTCGGGACCGCTATTTTTCTTGTCGATCTTCATTATATCCAGCAGGCGGTCAACAGTGAGAAGCTTCGAAGCTGGAAGGCCCGTGATCCGTGGTTCTGACAGCGAGACGGGGAGGTTATAACTCTTCAAGCAGCGCGTAAGGCGACCGACGCCAACTTGGCCAAGATGCCCGAGCTGTCGTGCCACCTCTGCCTCGAGGATCATCCCCACGCTGATGCATTCACCATGCAGTATACTGGGGGTCAACACGGCTTCGATTGCGTGCCCGATCGTGTGACCGAAATTAACAAGGTTGCGCAGCCCAGTCGTTTCGCGCTCATCATTGGTGACTATATGCGCTTTGACTGAGATCGAACCCACGATGACGGAGAGAAGTAGTTCTTGGGCCGCGGAGCGCGTAGATTTTGTGCGCCCCGAATGGTTGATACTGGGTGTCTGAATGGCAGCAACGATCTCTGCCGGTCGCGACTCGAGAGAGGCGAAGTCGGTCTCGTTCCAGATTGCGGCGGTCTATTTTTTTTTCGTGACAATAATCAGGGATCACGCTGCGGTAAAACGGAGACAATGGGAGATACCTTCACAACCTCGGCCATGCCATTTGAGAATTCGCGTGGAGGGAGGGTTTCGAGGAATGCAGCATCGATGAAAATGTACTCGGGTTGCCAGAACGCGCCGATGAGATTCTTCCCGTGAGGGGTATCGATCGCGGTCTTTCCACCTACGCTGGAGTCGACCATAGCTAGGAGTGTCGTCGGTATCTGCACGAAGCGCACACCGCGCATGCTGTGGTAGTATGGGTGAACTACAGCACGCAGATGAAAAATGAGCAAATTGGAACGTACAATGTCGCAGCGGCGAATCCAACGAGATCGCCAATAACCCCTCCACCGAGAGCGAGAACCACAGTGTCGCGCGTACATTTATTCAACAAGAGGAAGTCTTCGATTGCTGCTTTACCTTCGCGGCTTTTTGAAGTCTCGCCCGGTGGTACAGTGTACGTCAGAAAACGCGACTGCTTCCCTAGGCGGGAGAGCTCTTCCTTAAACTCTTGTTTGAATGCATCAAGATGTAGAGATGCTATGTTCGTATCAGTGACAAGGACATAGGCTGAGGCAGGGAGTGTATCAAGGACAGTGCGTGCGATGTAGGGAACGAGATGAAAGCCACAGTGGATAGAATCCTTTCCAAGGATAGAGACCTTATACACGTCTGTCTCCGTCATGAGGAGAGTAGAGAAAGGTGGGGCGAATGAATTCTAAAAGATGAGTGCTGCCTTGCCATTCCGAGTCTCCAGTAAATACTCTGCAGCGCCCGTGGGAATCGGAACGCTTTGGATACTGCCCCGCTCGAAACGGCGTGCCCGCATGCCATTCCTAACGTAATACGTCGGACGATACAACGGGGCCATCAACATCAACCTCCGTGCATACAAGGAAGACAGAATCAACACAGCCAACAGGAAATAGCATTCAGATACCGGATTGCACTCTATACGATTAAGTAAAGTCTAAGGTAGGTCTATGGTCACTCGAGGAAAGCAAAAGCCCAGAAAGTCGATCACATCTATCTGTAATCTCCGGGTGCAGTGTCAGTCACGGACCAGATCACTGACAACATCCCATCAGTCGGACATGGCAACAATAAGATGGTGGGCGCATACCGTCCGAAAAGTTTCACTTTCAACCAATCGGTGGCGACCAGTACGCGATTCCGTAAGGAGAAGAGTGTACTCAAGTAAGCGCTCCGCCAGAATAGAAACGTGGCAACACCTCCCGAGGCAAACTACGTGTGTGTTAGAACCAAGTCACGGCGAAAGGGAGAGAGCCCCACCTTGTGATGGAAAAACTCCAAGTCCGCGATCGCCTTTTCCGAGCCGATATACGCGAGTGAGCCCTGATGCGAGTAGTGGAACGGCCGCAGGGTTTCGGCTTTCCGAAGTTGTTTCTGCAGAATCTCGGTGATCTTGCCTTCCTCCTTAGCAGCTGAAATTTGCTCGAAGAGGGCATCACGCTTTGCAAGTTGTCTAAATACGCGTGCAAGGTACGCCCCCTGCTGCGAGGCAACTTGAGCCGTAGGCGCATATTGCGAAGAGGTACAGTCGCCAAGAGCGAAAATTGTGCCGTCTGAACCCGCCAAGCGAAGGTGGTCTTTCATGGACGAATTCAAACGAGTCAGATAACAGTTTGCGCACATGAGATGAAGGCCTTACCATCAACGGTGATACCACGTTTATTCTTCTGAGCATCGGGCAGGCGCGACATGAGGTCGACTGAGACACCTCGTGCCTTGTTTCCACCGGCCCATACGACTAAGCCAACTGGCACCTCTTTGATGCTTTTATCCGGCATCTGCAAGACAACACTCTTGTCCTTGATCTCTTTCACCATCGTGCCAGTCAAGATGTCAATTTTTGACTCCTTGAAGGTTGATACGGTGTAATCAATTAATTCCCTGCTGAACATGTTCAACACCGATGGCAAGGCCTCGATAAGTGTAATTTTGATCTTGTTCGAAAGCTCGGGGTACCAAGATCTCAGGTCATCCTGCAGAATATGTCAGGGAGTGAGAAAGAAAGAGCACAAAATATGCTAACCTCGAGGAAATCGTGCAACTCTCCACTTGAAGCGTGTTAATACTAGATAGCTGAGAATACTTCACTACCGACCTAACTTCGATTCCGGTCGGCCCTCCGCCAACGACAACCTAGAACGATTAGCAGTTGTTCGCGAAACCTATTGTCGGTCAGCCTTACCATATGGAGCAAACGTTCAATCTCCTCTTCACTCTGACCAGGGAAACCAGCAGACTCAACGCCTAAGGTAATGGTAAGACCTTTGTGAGTAATGCGCCTCGTTGTTACAACATACAGTCCATAAAGCGGCGCTTGAACTAGGAAGCGCAGTCAAAATCTCCCCCTTCTCATTGAACTCGAAGAGATTCGGACTTACCCTCTCGGCGTCCTGGATTTCCTTCATGAAGCAAGCGTGCTCCTTGACGCCAGGGATTCCGAAAGTTTGGGTCTCCGCACCGACCGCATAGACGAGGTAATCAAATGGTATAGTGGTTGAGGAGACCTCGCCCTGAACTTCTGTTTCATCTGCATTGACTAGAGTGAGACTATGTATATCGGAGTACGAGGAACCCGCCGTACCTGCAAACGTGATGGTTTTCGCGATGGGCTATAGGTCTGATGAAAATAGCAACAGCATGAAAGACGTTGTGTACAAACATCAACAGATTTTGCCTCGGCTTCAATGACAGTGACTTTTCGATCCTTGTGTCGAGTCAAGTAGCGGATGGCTTGGATTGCTCGTGATCTCGAAAATGGGAGAGCTGAAACGACAGCTTACGTTGCAAAATAGAATTGCTGGCAAGTGTACCAACCGCAACGCTCGGTAAGAGAGGGGTGAAGAGGAAGAAGTTCCGAGGACTGATAACCGTGACGTTATACTCGGCGGTATCTAGATTCTTGAGAAATGCGGTCGAGGCCCATCCACTCCCGACGACGACAACATTCTTCTTAGAAGGGTCATGTGGAAGTTGTGAACCGGGATTCCGGTCTTTCTGAGTGATATAGTAGAAGACACCTCCGGAAGTCACGATGGTGATAAGGGTGACCCGTCCAACAGTTTGAAGAGCACGGCGCCATCTAGAAAGCTCCGGGTGTGGTGGCGGCGGCGGCGGCGTCGAGGTTGGCGTCGGCGTCTGCTAGAGCAATGGGTAGTTGGAGATCAGTGTCAAAGAAGACGGAGTAGAAAAGACGAATTCACTGAAATACTTGGAGTGGAGAGCAATCTACGACAAACCCGACCCTGCCTAACACCTGTTGTGAATTGCCTCGGCAGAGAGCGATTCAAGGACCGAGACGCGGTCTGTGAAAAGTCTAAAGTTAATAGCGCGCGAAGCCCGGAAGACATGATAGTTAAAGGAACAGCCGCGAAGGTCGAGACTAGTTAAAAGCAAAAGCACCTGGCTTACCTAATCAATGCAGTTCAGTCACGTGCAACCATCGTTATGGCCCCCTGCGGATTTGAAGGGGAGTTGATTCGGATCACCGGTCATCTTCGTCCAATTCTTTTCTGCGGGGAGTACCGGATGCTGCCAACCGCGCAATCATGCGCCAAGTGAGGCTAACGGAAATCATGCTAGCCCTCTTACGGTGCCACTTATCCCATCCTTCGTTGGGTCATCATTGGCTCGCATGCACGAACAAGATACATACCGGACTTGGTAGGTCCAAGTGTGAGTCTCGCCCCATCCTACCTATGAGGTCTACTCGTCATTTTCGGACGTGGACCGTCTATTTTTTCTCTTCTTGAGAGCGTAGAAAGATAAAGGCGCTGTACGAACGAATGCATTCGTGAGACATCACCCGCATCTGTCGTCTTTCCTTCCCAAGCTCTGCCACCATTGCGCGGCGCCACAATTACAGTCTACGAAGGTGGCCTCTCGCCTCTCGAACCGGTACCATTACATGGTTCGAATTCTCATGGTTACGGCCAGGGGAAGGCCAGGAAAAGTACCATCAATGCCACAGAGTGCGCACACCACAGCCATTAAGCTTATCTAGCCGCAATAACTGGCCAATACTTGTGCCCACCGACTTGAGAACCATCGGAGATAGAATCATCGACGAAAATCGAAAGAAACAGAAACAGAGGCCAGCTAGCAGAAGATACCTGGGACGTCACCCTGAACAGAGAAATCTTTAATAGATATGCAATAGGTCATGGTACCAATCAGGGCTGGGGTTGGCTGAGAGAAATCCCTCGTAAACTGTTTTTCATTATCTATATATTTATGATGTGATAACGGGTATGTACCGGACATTTCCGCTTGCAACGAACCGAGGTCGAAACGTTGACTAGAAAGGCTAATACAATTTATTGTGCCCTGACCGACCTTATTAAAACCGATCGTTATCATTGTTGTTGTCCGTGGACAACAATGGCTCCATCGGTTTCTAGGTTGCTACGATCAATACAATCCTTATAATACCCCCCTCCCTTTCTTGTTCCCGGTCTGACTGTGTCGACCATGCCATATTCCGTGGGCAGAGGTGTCCTCTTTAGCTACTGTGGGTGTTTTCATTTCTTCGAGTTTGGTCATGCGGTTATAACAACAACCATTGTTAGGTGTGATTGTCATTCTCAACACCGTGATACTTGCTCTGTCGGCCAGAGTGAATCACTTTCAAGACTACTATTGTCAGGTGTTCATATTCGATTGTCCATCGGGTGGTCTTACCCTGTATTTGCAGACGTCGCCGACGTCTTCCCTCTTGCTTTGTCGGCCGCCACCGTTGGTATCGCCGTTCTTGCGTGTGTACCTAGATTTCTGTCGGCGCTTTACGCTTTTACTAAATCGTACTTGTTAGGTTTTTATTGGACGTTGGTTTGCACAATTCACCTACCGCCCGACCTCCGTTCGAAATCGCAGTGCTCTTAATCCTCGGTGTCTTTTGGCTGGGTCAGCTCCTCTCATGATACCGCTATCTGTGCGTCTCAGCTCATTCGTCGTCCCATTAGTCTGCGATGCCTTCTCAACTTCCCGTTGGAGGCATATTCCGTTGAACTGCTCGACGATTCCTGGTGGTGTGTTTACGCTTCTACCCGCCTCGCTTCACGTCAATTCACGCACTCTAGATTATTCTGACGTGAGGTCATGGTGTCGAGATCTACAGGCTCTGAAGGCATTGGTCTGGGTGAACTGGGCCGTGAGTGAGTGACGGTTGTATACTACTTTATTTTCTTCTTAAATCTAACGTCACAATCCATTGACAGTCCTCATTGCGGCTCTCGCAGCAATACGATTTTCCGTGATACAGTATCAGAGCGGGCAAGAACACATCTGGCGCACCCCGCTGTCTCGCTTCAAGCCTCGAGAAACTCACAGGCGTTCAGGGACTATAGGGAGCAAAATCGAAGATTTCCTGCGGTTTTCCCGTTGATATAGATAAGCAAACAGAACTTCAGGCGCACCGCCCGTCTCTCTTGATGAGAGGCATCCAGTTATCAAATTTTAATACATACATTCGTTCAAACACAGATCCGAGCTCTCTAAGAGGGTTCTATGCATCACACTTACCTCGGCTGTGCAACAGGCCATCTATTACAATGACCCGATTGTTAGCCACGGCGTTCGCTGTTCACGAGGGCCACGGTTGCGTACTCTCAACAGGATTCGGCGTTAACTCATCATACACATTCGCTGCACCGTATACCGTCCCGACTATTGCGGGGCAGGGTTCATTCGGTCGCCCGCTTGCCAGATTCACACAGTACATTTTGTCCTCTAGCACCAAGCCTTGAATTTGTCACCTCTGAAAGGATGAGCCAGGATTTGGCACTTCCAGCTCAAGTTGCTTTCAGTCGGCATAAGTGTCTGCACCAAGACCGACACACCCGAAGAGCATGTGATACCAACAACCAGGCCAACAATGGAATCTTATCTTGACAAGGCAGAGGGCGTACGTATACCCAAGTGCCCCTGTAGATAGATTTTATCAGAGATCTCGAGGTTGCAGACAAGCTCCAAATGTTTTCTGGAGTAAGGAGTTCGCATCTGAAATGGAATTTACGGTGGTCGTGATCTGTTCCACTCTTATGTCCAGCACCTCTTCAAGACTTCGCTGTATTACCGTCCCGGTTCTGTCATTGAAGTGCTGGTTTTGATAAGCTTGCGAGGGCATGCGGAGGGGAGCCCCTGTAATTAGTTATCCGTTTTCATGACGATGACGAGTCGCACCACGATGAAGTCGAGGTTTCGAGTTTACAAGCGCAGTCCTTAGCAGCGATAATGACCTTGCATCCAGCCCCGTGTGGACTCTTGTGGGCTGTCAAATGGGTTGCATATCTCATTCATGGACGTACTGTCTATTTAATGAGTCGACATTATCTTGTCACGTCCTATACCTCACGCGTTGACACGCGACCCAAAACTCATTCCCGCCAGGCTCGCACCAGCCCACGGGTCCAAGGTCACACTCCGCACATGCAAGGAGTTTCAGGGGCTTGCCTAGATCACTGTAATATGAGGAACACAGCTCATGATCCGAGGTGCGCACGAACCTATGTGCACAGACTTGGAAAAGCCGATGTTCTCGAACAACATAGGTGATGGAGTTACAAGCCACCATTGTGTCTTTTCGGGTGGAGCGGGTAGGCCGGGTAGGTCTGGGTGACTACTGCCAGCTGGCTCCAACTGCGCCAATGATTTATCCTTATACCCTACCTGCGGGCGAGTATAAACTCTTACCTGCACGCTTTCACGTTCGTGGAAAACAGCTACCCCACTTTTGAGGATGACGCTTCCACAGCGCCCATTTACGCATAGCAGATCATAGCGATTTGATGTTTGACCTCCTTCCTTCTCAGAGACGTCGAGAATGCCATTTTCAAATGACGAAAATAGTTGGCCATTCCGCGGCGGCAATGCACTCTGATTTTGCAAGGCTTCAAGGAGCCCGGGTGGGATCGCCACTTGTGAGGTGCCCGGAGAATTAATTGTATCAACAGGCACGACCCATTCAAGCTCGATCCAGGGAACGCCGGCGAAGGTTATGTTACTAGGACCGCGTGATTTGAAACCTACACGCTCGTAGAAGGATGCCTTGTCCTCGTGCGTAATGAGAAGGGCGCGATCGTAGGAACCCGCAGCTGCTAGACGCCGTTGGTATTCTAAGAGTAGGGTACTGGCAATACCATGCCCGCGTACGTTGGGGCTCACGCACACGCCATGAACCAGCACCGTGCGCGCACCAGGTACGTGGGTGGACATCGACTCGGAAGTAAGGGTCGTTTCGGATGAGAGCACACCGTCTACATAACCAAGGAGGGCGCGCCCACTGTCGATATGGGGCGCAAAGGCACCCAGGAAGAGCTCCGGGGCGTTTTTCTGGCGGAAGCTAGAAGAACGATATAAGGTAAATCGAATTTTTGGAAGGGCGTATCTCATTACGCACCTCAACTTCTCGATGCTAGCTGCTTCCTCTGGCGGAAAGCCTAAGAACCTACAAGTAAGGTAAAAGGTTGCGGGTGCTTAGAGGGAATCTTGCCTTGCACCTCTAGCGCGTGAACGGAACGAACTTCCTCCTCTGAGACGAGGTCAAAGAAGAGACCCTCAGGCAATGCAGCCGATGCCATGTTGATGAATGGGTCAGAGTCAGGTCCCAAGGAAGTGGGAATGACAAGGCATCTAATCTTATCAAATCACCCGGTTAAGGCAACAGTATCTCACGGTTCAAGCTGCCCGCGTCGGGCTGTTCAAGTTGTCAGCGCTCAACTGTGTCCTAACAACTCAAAGTTCAGCTCAACACTCATGTTGTCCTTTGTGCTTAGACGCACTCTTTTGCGCTCTGGTATCGTCTTGTCTGCGCGGAGGCTGCCGTGCGCCGTCTCCCCTAACCGACCCCTCACATGGCCTGTCCAGAGGAGTTTTGCAACTACCAGCGATGATCTCAACCCCGGGTCTACGGCTGATTCTGAACCTGAGTCAAAGCCTAAATCTAAGGGTAGGAAGACCAAGTCGAGCAAGACAGTGACGCGCAAGGACAAAACTAAAGTGAAGACCAAACGTAGCGCAAAGAAGACAGAGACGAAGCAGAAGGGTATGCGCCGTCCCCATAACCTGGTCTAGCGTTCTTGACTCCATTTTATAGTTACCGTTAAACACGGGGACCGCCCACCCAAACCCCCCGGCTCTGCTTATACCCTGTGGTTCACAGAATGGCTTCGTACTCAATCTAAGGCCGACGGTTTGCTGGCTGCACAACATAATATGAGACAGGGTGCACAGGCCTGGCGCACTATTTCTGAATACGATAAACAAGTCAGTATCCTAGTCTCCCAGGTACTCGTATACTCAGACTGGCCGCATAGCAATACAGGGAGAAGTCCGAGAGCCTTAGGACAGAGTACAACCGGCGCCTGGAGGAGTGGCGCGAGCAAATTGACCCGGCTGTCCTGCGCGAGCTGAATCGTCGCCGCGTTGCGAAGGGTCTGAAGCGTATTCGTGGCCCTAGCACTGGCCGCCCGTTGTCCGGTTTCCTTCGGTATGCACACAAGAACGCTCATTTAAAGGCTACAATTTTGAACAAAGTCCCAGTTATTCCCAGGAAGTACGAGAAAGCATTCCTCGGACACGAGGAGGCCACAAAGAGCATTTCAAGGCTGTGGTTGAACGGGCGGGGAGCCAGTGGAAGGCGCTGAGTGAAGCCGAGAAGGCGGTACGTGTGACCTTGATTGCAAGGTGGATGATGAAAAACTCAGTATTGGGAACGACAGAAATACAATGACGCAGCAAATGCCGAGTATGCCGCTTGGCGTGAAAAGCGTATGGCAGAGGGTCATGCTAAGCAGTAGTGGCCTTGCCACCTCCGCAGGAGAACGAGAGATGATCGACCGACGTCCTTTCCCACCACGACCCCCATTTTTACGAGATACATTGAACGCTAGGTCGAATGTTGCCGCTGCCTGTTTCGCGGAGCACCAGATCCTGGTCTATAGTATTTCGTGCATCTCGTCTAGTTAGTTTTCTCTGAGCGGGTGTGCCTATGAAAAATATGGAGTCCGCCTAATAAAATCATTGACCTACGAAGTAATCTAAGATGAGCACAAAAAAAGGAACTCCCTGGCGGGGAGTCGAACCCCGCTCTCGCGCGGCCAGAACAATGACAGGCGCGTGTACTAATCCGATATACTACCAGGGACATGTGCTCCCTGCTCGCTTAGCCAGTGTTGATCCTGTGACCGGTTAGATGTCCCATCCGATTTTTTGACTTGAACACACTCACTTGCTGCAACGCGCTCGGACTGCCGGCCCTCAGAATGACCTCCAACGACCTATTCTCATTCCTCGACGATAACCATGACTCTGGAAACAGTGACTCAGATATTACCCCCGATGCTGTGCAAGTCGACAGCGAGCTTGCGCGTGCTTCCACTCCTTCCAACAAGCGTTCTGCCGAGTCCCCCAAGTCGCAGAAACGCGTGAAATCTCCGGCATCATCACCGCCTCCGGAGGATGGTCCACCTCCTAAAAAGGAGCGACTATCTACTCCCGCCCCGGCGGTGGTAGTTGATGACAAGCCGCAGAAACGCGTGAAATCTCCGGCATCGTCACCGCCTCCGGAGGATGGTCCACCTTCTAAAAGGAAGCAACTATCTACTCCCGCCCCGGCGGTGGTGGTTGATGACAAGCCGCAGAAACGCGTGAAGTCTTCGGCATCATCACCGCCTTCAGAAGATGGTTCACCTTCAAAAAAGAAGCGAACGTCTAATTCCGCCACGGCGGTGGTAGTTGACGAGTTTGAGACCGAGGCGAAGCGGGAGGTTGCCGCGAGTGCAGGACTCACCGGAGCCACAGACGCCGCTGGCCGGTTGGAGTTGCGACACCAGGTCATACTGCAAGGACTACTCCCGCATCAGTCGACTGACTTATTGTTTCAGGTCCGACACCAAGTTGCCGTACCACCAGGCTATCCTTATGTTCCCATCAACTCTCACATCCCACCAGCGAGGCCAGCCCGCGAGTACAAGTTTAACCTAGACGCTTTTCAAGAAGTTTCCATCCATGCCATCCAACGAAACGAAAGCGTTCTTGTCTCTGCGCACACTAGCGCAGGAAAGACTGTCGTCGCCGAGTACGCAATTGCACAAGCACTGCAGAACAAGCAGCGCGTCATTTATACGAGTCCCATCAAGGTATGTCTTGAGGAAAACAAGACCTGTCTCTTTCTCAGTGCTGTTGGTCAGGCTCTCAGTAACCAGAAATACCGCGAGATGGAAGCCGAATTTAGTGATGTCGGGCTAATGACAGGAGATGTCACCCGCAATCCGTCGGCGTCCTGTCTAGTGATGACCACTGAGGTGCGTTCAAGCAGCTGTCATGGCCTCCACCCCAAGTTAATTATTTGCAGATTCTTCGGTCTATGCTCTATCGTGGTTCTGAGATCATGCGCGAAGTTGCTTGGGTCATTTTCGACGAGATTCATTATATGCGTGACAAGGAACGCGGCGTGGTTTGGGAGGAAGCTATCATCTTGCTTCCACATACTGTGCGCCATGTGTTTCTCTCCGCAACCATACCCAACGCGATGCAATTCTGCGAATGGATCTGTCGCTCCCACGAACAACCCTGTCACGTTGTCTATACCGACTTTCGACCAACTCCGCTGCAGCATTATCTCTTCCCTGCAGGTGGCGAAGGTATATATCTGGTGCTGAACGAGAAGGGCGAGTTTCGCGAGGACAACTTCTCCAAGGCCATGGGCATGTTACAGGAGCGTGCTGGTGAGGACCCTGCAGATCCGAAGAGTGGCAAGGGCCGCAAAGGGAAAACAAGAAAGGGTGGAGACAAGAAAGGTGAATGTGTTTGCTACAGCGCCGAGATAAGACTGACTTGTTGAGTTGAAGGGCCATCTGATATCTCCAAAATTATCCGGATGATCATGCTTAAGAACTATAACCCGGTGATCGTCTTTGCGTTTAGCAAGCGTGAATGCGAAGCGCTTGCGCTCCAACTATCGAAGTATGAGTTCAACAGTGCAGACGAACTGGCCGCAGTTGAGAAGATATTCGCGAACGCCATAGCAGGACTCGCCCCATCCGACCGCACCCTGCCCCAGATCGAAAACATCCTCCCACTACTCCGCCGAGGTATCGGCATCCACCATGGGGGTCTGCTTCCGATTCTGAAAGAGGTGATCGAGATCTTGTTTCAGGAGGGTATGATCAAGGTCCTCTTCGCAACTGAGACGTTCTCTATTGGACTTAATATGCCTGCCAAGACCGTTGTTTTTACCGCTGCCCGCAAGTTTGATGGGCACGAATTCCGCGACTTATCTTCGGGCGAATACATCCAGATGTCGGGTCGCGCCGGGCGCCGCGGACTCGATGACCGAGGCGTAGTAATCATGATGTGCGATGAAAAGCTCGAGCCTGCTGCCGCAAAGACGATGATCAAGGGTGAAGCGGATCGTTTGGACTCAGCATTCCACCTGGGTTACAACATGATTCTCAACCTGATGAAGATTGAAGTTATTAGCCCGGAGTTCATGCTCCAACGGTGTTTCTTGCAGTTTCAGAGCAGCGCTGGAGTGCCTGTTCTCGAGGAGGGTGCGACCTCTTCACTTAACCATACGGGCTTTCCTCATGCTTTCTTTAGAGCTCAGGCTCGAGGAAGAAGCAAGAGACTCTATAGCGGTCCCCGATGAGGAGCTAGTTGCTCAGTACTACGAGTATCGGCAACAACTCGATCAAATGTCTGCCGATTTTCGTGAAGTCGTTCACCACCCGAGCTACAGTTTACCGTTCTTGCAACCCGGCCGGCTCGTTAGGGTCAAACATAAGGATCTCGATTTTGGCTGGGGCGTTGTCACCAATTGTCAAAAGCGGCTCCCCCCAAGAGTATGTTCTACTGCCTCTCACACTTCGGTTGCTATCAGCTGACGAACTTGCAGAACCAACCTGTACCTAAGGATGACATCCCCCCTCACGAGCAATACATAGTGGACGTCCTTTTAAACTGTGCTCAGGGTTCCACCGTGCCAAAAGAGCGCTCTACGGTTACTGCTACTCCAGGCGGTGTTCTGCCCTGCCCATCAGGACAGAAAGGCGAGCCTCTGATTCTACCGGTGTTGCTATCGACCCTCGACGGGATCAGCCACATGCGCATATTCTTGCCGAAGGACCTGCGCCCGAATGGTTCGCGTGAGACCGCCTGGAAGAGTATTCTCGAGGTCCAACGCCGGTCACCAGATGGTATACCACTGCTCGATCCGATTGAGAACATGGAAATTAAGGACGAAAAGTTCAAGGTGCTCGTCAAGGTGAAGTGACATCCGTATGGGGTATCTATCCCTTAATAACCGCCCGGCAACTTAGAAAATACAAACGATGGAGCAGAAGATGTTCACGAGTCCATTGCACAAGGACCCGCGCCTACCAGAGCTTTACGACCTGTACGCACGAAAGCGCGCGGCGCAGGATCGAGTGCGCTTGTTGAAGAAGCGCATTCAAGCGACACACGATGTCCTGCAAATGGAGGAACTCAGGTCTCGTAAACGCGTACTCCGACGACTGGGTTTCACATCTGCGGAAGATATAGTGGATGTGAAAGGCCGAGTCGCGTGCGAGATAAGCACCGGTGACGAGTTGTTGCTCACAGAGCTCATTTTCAACGGCGTGTTCAACCCACTAGCTCCAGAGTACTGTGCCGGGTTGCTCAGCTGCTTCGTCTTTACGGAGAAGGTCCGTGTGCCCCAATAATGATAATGGAATATGCTAATGCGTTGACCTTGGTGTAGAGCGAACATCAAACCAAATTGAAGGAGGAGCTTGCTGCGCCTTTGCGTGTCATGCAGGAGAATGCGCGTCGCATAGCCAAAGTTTGCAAGGAGTCCAAGCTACCTATCGTGGAGGAGGAATATGTTCAGTCGTTCAAAGTCGAGCTCATGGATGCGGTCGTGCAATGGTGTCGGGGAGCATCGTTCTCAGACATCCTCAAGGTTAGTGGACATTCGCTGAACTTGCGTCACCTTGCTCATGTTGGCGCATCACATGTAGCTCACAGATCAATTCGAGGGCAGCCTCATTCGCGTTTTCCGGCGGCTTCAAGAGCTCATTCGGCAGATGGCCCAGGCTGCCAAAGTCATTGGCAACGTCGAGCTCAAACAAAAGTTCGAAAAGGCATCCGAGATGCTTGAGCGGCCGAATTCCGTCATCTTTGCCTCATCGTTGTATCTCTGAGCTTGCTTTCTATTGTTATAACTCTCTTTTCATTTCTTTCGGATTGAACGCAGCATACACGATGACAGATGATCGCCAAGGATAAACAAGGATAAAAACGGAAAATCATTCACCCGGGAGAAACGGGATGGTAACAATCCACTTAGACAGCGTCAGGCCATTAGCACGCTCCATTGTCCGTCCAAACTCCGGCTGCACGCCAAAATTTTAGCTAGACGCATCGTAAGTTTCGTGAAACTCACCAGCGCCGCCCGGTATGTCTGCTTGTGTCCACCACTTCGCAGTCCACAAATGAGCGCCTACGGTACATCTCAGTGCACGAACATCGATATATGATATAGGTAATATGCTTACTATAGATGACCTGCTGACCACCATTGTAGGCGATCTGGTGGAAACGTTAATCATACTATGACAAGGGAACAGTTGGTGGCGTACTGCGGAACTCCATGCTGCCACACCCGCACATGACCCAGAGCTCGGGGCGGTAGATGTAGGTGTTGGCGTTGAAGACGTAGGGGTCGGTGCACTCGTCGTGCCCGGAGAGGTTCCTTGACCCATGTTGCTGCGGATATTGTCCCATTTACTAGTAGGATAGCTACCTTGGCGTCAATCGGGTGTGGTCGAGTCAAAGAAATGAGGTGCATCGCTCAACTTTATGTGATTCTGGAATTGAAGGTAAGTCAGGCAGGTGACAAGTAGATCTGTGAGGGTGACGAGCGTACTGAGGTCCGGTCAAGGCTAGCATAGACGCCGGCGGTGGTGACAATAAGCGAGGCTGATCCCACTTTGTCTGTGGACAACTAATCTCTAGGTGTTCAGTTGTCACCATGTTTGGAGGGTCAAGACGCGTACATCCCAGAACATAGAACCTGCGAGGCCTTTCGTCTGAACGTATTGTGCCTTTAGGGTAGCGATATGGGGCGTATCGTATGAGACAAGTTCTCTGCTCGTCGGATTGTAAGAATAACTGGTCACATCTGTGGTGTTCTCAAACACCTGTGCACCAGAGAGCGGCAGAGCGGAATATGAGTAGACGCCCGCTTCGATCGTCCCCGGTCCGATCTGTGCGTTAGGGATATGGGTCAATTAGCCTGTTGTTCGGAGACCTGGAAACGCCCGTACCCCGCTATACGGCTTTCCCAGACCATCAGTGTTATCGAATGCGCGGCCGTATAGTGGAATGCCTTTGTCAATGGGCATTTAGAGGTCGTTGAACGACAAACATCATGCAGAGCTTACCCATGTTGATCTTCGAAGCTGTCGCCCCCTTCGAAAGATACCATTGGACCGCAGCATCGGTGCTGACACCTGTACGCGCGCCGCCATAAAGATTGGCTTGGTTGTCAGCCTAGGCGCAAGGCGTTTTAGCGGCGAGCACACAGCGAATGGAAGGTTAGATTCGGTACTCACCCAGGTTAACCAGGAGCCGGCGTAATCGTAGGCCTAAGGAGATGTATGCTTATGTACAGGCAAGCTATAAGTGATAAGCCGACACTTCATACCATCAAATTCCAATAGGTCAGCGCAGAATTCATCTGCGGGACGACAAGACTTGCGTAGTTCGCGGCACCCGCCGCGACCGCGGCCTTGAATAGGAGAAGAGGTGAACCAAGAGAAGGCTCGTGATGGAGGAAAACGGCTCACGGTCAGTTGGTAGGGTACGGTATCTCCGTTATTGTGCGCAAGCGCGTCCAACGCCGTGCGCAATTCCGTAAAGAGGTCCGCAAAGCCCTGACCTTGAGCGGTGCCACTAGGGTATTCGAAGTCAATGTCGCTTCAACGATGGCTAAGTCAGAACGTGATAAGCTCTCGAGCGCGCGGGTCGTGGGGCATACATTCCATCGAACCCGTAGTCTTTGATCAGCTGAATAGCGCTGCTGACAAACGTTGCACGCAAACTCGGGTTGGTAACAAAAGAGAAGTGGCCGCTTTGAGAGTATGTCCAACCGCCAACCGACAGAAGAACCTTGAGACTTCTGCAGGGACAGTTGAGATGACATGTGGGGGCGACGGCAATCGTCTTTACCTATTCGCTAGTTTGAGAAGGTACAACTAGAGACAGGATCAACAGAAGACCTCGTAGACGTGGGGGGGGGACATGCCTGTTTTAGGCAACCATAAAGGTTGACTCCGGGCTCGCTCCAGGAATCTCCAGGGAAGTGTTTCTTGTAATTTATCAGCATTAAGTAGACTATAACAGGGGAAAGGCTCACTTGTTCGTCCGCATATGAATCAGTCAGGAAAATAGAGCCAGTGCTTGGAGTAACATCCGCAAATGCGTATAGAAGATGTGTAAGATCGGAGGGAATAATATCAGTAGGTTCTTCGAGGTAACTTATTCAGATTTTCTCCTCTGAACGACCAGCATAAAGGGGACATTACTCACGGAAATTCGCCCCATAGATGCCCCTTCCACAGAATGGTCAACAGGGGAAAACGAACTCGCGGCACCAGAAAGGACACACCAATTGGTGAAATAGGCAGCTTGAACCTTACCAGTGACACGCTTCTGAATGACGTTCGGCTTCACATTTGCGCTTGTCGCGGACCCATCAAAGGCATTCTTGTAATTAGATGGCATACCCAGCACCTCGGCGGAGAAGCCAAAGGCGAGCAAGGCCGACAAGGCAACAAAAGCGCGGATAAGGAGCAACATGGGTAGTACGCTGGGTAGGCGCGACTGCGAGGTCTCTCCTGCATGGGTGGATTTTTATACCTTCTGGGAGAAAAATTCATAAGTTGCATCCACGAGTATTGTCCGCATGGTAAGAGAAACATCTCACGAGAATATGTTGATTACCAGACCAAAAGGGTCAGCTCACACTGTCGTGCCCGCATAGTCCATGTGCAACCTAACAGGAGAAGGGATATCCACGTGGCCATAAAGTCTCAAACTGCAAGATACCCAGAGCTTGAGTGAAATGGTGAAGCAGCACCTTGAGTAGTACATGGGCTCCGTGAGAAGCGGATACAAGCGGGACGCTTCTCCAGTGTGAAAATACTCGAGTTCGACTGGGTTATAAGCATATTCAAGTTACAGAAGTACCAAATGTGTGCGTCCCAGAGATAGTTCAAGAAATTTCTTTCCATTCTAGAGTGTGCAAAGTACCTTGCAGCGATCTGCATTCAGCAGAACGTTGAAGACAATGATAAGTTGAAAATTTACGTGGACGGAGAGCGTGAGATTGGGGGTAATTGGCCGGACGGACCAGTACCAAGTGCCAGCAAAACTCTTCGCGTGACCTCAGCAAGAGACCGGGGGTGAATGACATCTGTTACTAGAGCACATGGAAACGACGATTCGAATCGAATGATCTCAGGGACCATGAGGTTCGCCAAGAAGAAGCCAATGCACGATAGCCGCACTGATACGCCCCCAGTGGCATTGTGAAAGCAAAAGTTAAAATTAAAATGTGTGTTGTCGAAACAGCAGGACTACAAGTACCACTGTCGTAGCATACTATCCGAGTCCGAGTCCTCCACAGTGGATTGCTTTCACCAACAAACACTCACGTTACAGTAATAGTATACAACTAGATCAACTAAATTCAATCCCTGGTAGTATATCGGATTAGTACACGCGCCTGTCATTGTTCTGGCCGCGCGAGAGCGGGGTTCGACTCCCCGCCAGGGAGCTCTATATTTTCTTTTCTTTTAGTTCTTTGTCAGAATCTATAAATAAATAAACTTGAGTATAATTAGCTAATTACAACAGTTTAGGTTTCCGGCTGCTCGAGGTACATTCTAATTCATGATAACGCCCACTTCTACGTCCATCTCGTGTTGATACCACTTTTCCTTCTGCCTCGCGTGCACTTCCACTTTACGCTAAACCTCAAGTGAAGCTCCTTGTGCCAATTAATCCACGCCATACTGCATACCATACTAGTTTAAACAGACCTTGTTAAGTTGGGGCGTGACAAATTGTGACTGTCCGAAGGATGGGTCCTGCCCGATGTGTATTTCGCTTCGTTTGCCCCGAATCGGACTACATTCTTTTCGATTTTGGATCCTGAGAAGACAGGTTGGTTTTCAAGCGTGCGACACATAGCTTTCACTGGCGTGTGTACCTTCTAGCCAGCACTCTCAACACTGTATTGTGTTCTCGAAGCTACAACGTAAGTTGGTAGCGTGTTGGTTCGTACAATAACAAGACTCGATTATAGCCAATCGCGCCCCTGGTGTCTGCCATTTCTGGCTAGTCTCCGATACGGGGTACTATCGTGTCTGGCGCAGGTTCTCATCAAGCTCTCATGGTTGTACATTTAAAATATCCGAGTAGGTCTTTGCTTTCCCGTTAGCCTTTCTCCCTGAAAAAAGGCAGTAGATGCAGCAAGTTCTATAGATAGATACAATACCATAAATAAAAGAGGAGATCTATGACTAAAAAAAAAAACACTTTACCAGGGGTCTACACAATTTTTTTTTTGGCTGGGGCGATAAAAGCGGACGGAAAGCACTACGCATGACAAAGAACTCAAAAGCGATCAAGTTATAAATGAAACTCACCTAGGGTGTATCTAGGATGTGGTGACCAGACCATGACCACTTCGTGAAAGCTCGACCCGAACCAAAAAAAAAAACTTAACTATGCGGTGGTATATAGATTTTCTATGACTATATACACGCTAGAGTATCTACGGTGTATCGTTGAAGCTACAGAAAATGCTTATGCGCAACATGCTGGACACGATAGTACTCGATTCGGCCGGGTGTCCCCCTCTCAAATTAACAGCGGCACGGTCTCAACCAATTTGCGACGTAAGTCGAGACACGCTGTCAAGAGGTGCCGCCAGAGGCCAGCGGATTTGTGCATATATCGACGCGTGGTGTATCCCTTGTGAATGTGCAGGCCAGACGCTAAGAGGTGCCGTGCGGCATCGACCCAGGCGCATTTTCTTGGCGCAGATCCAGCGCACTCAGTTCCATACCTAACACAATATTGGCATGATGCAAACCCGACCAGGAGAGCGTACCATGACTTACTCGACTCAGCCCGAGTTGCTAGTGCAAAGAGGATGCCGTCTGGTACAAATGTTGAGATGTATCCTGCGCGTGAGTTAGTGTCTGTTTCGTCCATATCACCCCGATCCGCCGATCCGTGAAGCATTGTATCGTATATGTTGATCATAAGCCGCGAGACCATTATTACTGACAATCTATAGGGTGTTTGTTGGCATCATGAAGTAGTGGCTTCGGGCACATACACGTTTGCGAAGACCGGAGTAGACAAGTCCAACGAAGACTGACGGTTCCATTAGAGTGTTACTGGGTCAAAAGAGTCAACAGTTGAGAAGATGAGGCTTACGTCTACGGTCTGGAGGCGTAGTAAGGTAAGACCCTTTCGCTCTGAAGGGACACAGGGAATAAAGAACAACGTACCACTAAGACGATAACATTGACAAGATTAACGCACCACGTCACACTGACAGAGATCTCAGCATATGGATCTTCCCACAAAGGACAACCACATACCCATAATACACGAAGCCTGCGTCATCTCACGGCGTCAGCTCTTTGTACCGTATGCGTATTACGAACGTACCGTCCACAAAAAGTCGGTTCAAAAACGGCTCGTTATGTCTCCCTAATTTTATTGAACGGTACGTAGAGAGTGCAAAGACGGTGAAATCGAAAACCAGTAGACCGGAGAAAGCTGCCGCAACTTGAACTGATGGGGATAATCATTGACACGACAAACTGCTATGTGGGAGGCGCACTTACAGCGCACAAGGGTGATGCTGGTGATGGAACGACATTTGTGACCTGTTACAAATTTCGGGGGAAGGAGAGACTTGCCTCTTCTGTAGGTCCGTGTTGGCACCTCCGGGCGGTCTGGTGAGAACCCACTGCAAGAGCTGGCATACAGACATCCTGGTCGCATAGAACAAAAGTGCTTACGAATCCGATAGATATCACGGCCACAGCTTCGAGAGCCACGAAAGCAAGGACCCACTTGTTTCGAAAATACAAGGCATACACCCTCATCATGAGAAGTACTGACAGCACGTGTGCATCAGTCAGTACCGAAGCTGCTCGAGGAAACGCACCCGCAGTCAGAAAATGAAGAAGTAACATCAATATGCCATGGTACTTTGTGAGTAAAGGTTGTCTGTCGCGAGTGAGTGACGGTCAGACTAGGGGTAAAGCACGAAAAGACTTACATGTGCTTAGAAGTAGGATAATGAGTCATTATCAGAAAGTAAGCGAATCGGACCTACCATAATCTTGCATGGGTCCGCATAAACACTGTACAGGAATGGTACATGGCCCAGCAACGCTATGTAGCGGTTGGCAAAGAACACGATTGAAGCCCACGTATGTGGTCCGGGGTGCCAGAAGTGATTGACTTCCCTGGGCAACGTGAGGAAGTAATCATAATACAGCAAGACTGTCATAATCATTAGAACTACCCCCTCAGTGTATGGACGAAACAAACGGTAGCCAGAGACCGCAGAGGCGTTCCGCATCTCGAAACTGACCAATGCGTCGTGAAATAAGTGCTGCGACGTCTACTAACTGGTGGATGCTACTTACTGATAGGCTTGACACGGTTGATAGCTCATGGGAAGAGAGACCCGCGTAAGGTCAGATTAGGCACTTGGAAAGGAAAGAATAGAGTGCATCGACCGAGGAGAGCTATATAGCAGATTCGATTGGTCGTCCTTCGCCATGTTTGGGGACCCAGTGGCTTTTTTTTTTGGATCGACCCGGCGGCTTTCTTCGAATATAGTTCGACGACGTAAGTACTGTAGGTTTTTCAAATAACAGAAGCAGTGTTGTGGACGGGATATTGCAATGATTGGCGGGAGCACAAACGCCCACGGCCTGGATCCGTTTGGGGCTAGAGTTCGTTGCTGTCTGTCTACTAAGAGCCCGTTGATCGATTGATCAAGGCACAGGCGGGCATGGGCGAATACAACGTGTGTGCACAGGGACTGAAGTCCGGAAAGCTCAGTTCGTTGCCTTGCACCTCTGACAGAAGTTGTTGCCAGTGACACCATTTACTGGGCTCCTGAATCCAAATACACGACTGATAAGTACGCGATACTCATACCTGCTTGCTGATACTCGGTAGAGGGCAGGTGTACATATCCGGTACTTGGCCGGGAGCTGGACATAAGCTCGGGCATGGTCACCAACTATATTGCCTTTCCTCTCCTAGATTCGTTTGAACTCTGCTTCGATGAAGCTACTTCCGATGTAGTATCGGCTACAGTTAATTTCCGTCTAAATTAATTTCAAAAAAAAAAAGAACATGATTCTGTAGCCGTAGTGTCCCAAGTTTGCCCCACTCTACTGCCACCCACCGTGACATATAAACTTCTCGACGTCCCCTGAAAAAGACCTCACATCTCTGAATGATTTTTTCAAGAACGGTCCTTGTGTCACAGTACTTGTTGTGTTAGATCCCAAGAAGTCCCTCAGTACACGGAAGCGGGCGAACTTAATTATATTATCTAACTCAATAAGTCTATGAAAGAGGTATCTGCCACAGAAGCCCATGGTCAGGGCGTGACAGACTTACCCCTTAGTACGCGGATGCGAGCAAACTGAGGGGAATGATGTAACTTAACTACGAGGTGATTATACTACTTCTTGTTTATGGATATAAAGAGTGTAAATAGAAGTCTGTAGATGATCACGGCAGTCCAAAGAACCAGTCATAATATCGAACGCACAACGCAATCACATGGAACGACACCTTGAACCCATATTGTTGGCCATATGTACTGTACAATCAGTGTGTTCGATGCCCAAAGAGTCGAAGCGGGGCCACTTCACATTTCGTATTGAAATTCGCTAATTTTGACCTATTCCAACATTTCTCTAATCTAGTGACCTCTCACAACTGATACCTCTTTGGCTGTGACAAGGGGGTATATATTATGAGAGGCGCGACTGTACTGTATTAGATTTATTTTGCTTCTATCATACATCTACAGAAATGAGGTGTTCAGAGTCGTTCAAACATGTTCAAACAGTCCAGCAAACACCAAGTTCTGCAGATGTAGCTCTTCTAGGTTGGTCACAACAATCAGTTTGCCTGCTGTCGATAAGTACTGAGTACTGAGTACTAGTCCTGAGAGATCTTTCAGTTGCAGTTTGGGATTGAGACATCGGCTATCGGTAATGGCAACGGCGTTTAGGGGATCTGATAAGGACGCGACACGTCATATACTCAGTCGCGGAAAAGAAACTGAGGTGCCTACAGTGTAGTCTACGCGAATTTATAAGAGTCAGAGCGTCCGTAAGTCCAGTCCTTCTCGTTTACCTCCTGTCAGCGTCCCGCCCCGTGCTCCCGAGCGATTGACGCTTCCCCCAGCCCAGGCCGAGCTTCGTTCTCAACTCAACTCCGGGAATCACCGATGCGTCAAGGAATGGTCATGCGACTCTCCTCTGTGCGCACAGGGATTGCACTAATACAGTTACTCCATATGCGCCATCTCGGCGCAAGAATGGGGGTGCGCGGAACCATTGTCACGCTTAGCAAACGGAGGTCGTCAATTGGTAGGCCAACTTGACGGAAGCAGTAAGCCGCCGTCTTGCGTCACTGTCACTCGATTCCACTGCTGCGCTCGCCTTTGCAATCTGATAGACATGTGACATGGAGCGCTCTTCGGATGCATGACTCCAAGCTCTCGTTCACCTGACCTCGTCTATATAAACGTCAAATCCGTCGCTTTGCATTCATTACTCTCCTTCCACTCCATCCCCTTGACATGCCTTCCAAGCAAGTAACCAATAACGATAACGCACTATACACTACCTCCAACGGTGCGCCCGTTGCTCAACCCTACGCTGCTGAGAAGATCGGCGTCCACGGCCCCCTTCTCCTTCAAGGTCCGTGCCGCACAATCACGGCTCAGCTGACCACCCTTGATCGCTCACATTCACACCAGACTTCCATCATATCGACCTCCTCGCACACTTCGACCGTGAGCGTATTCCTGAGCGTGTCGTCCGTGCCATATTCTCTGCACTCACTCATATATCGATCTCATCATCGAAATATTCTTGTAGGTCCATGCCAAGGGTGCTGGCGCGCACGGCTATTTCGAAGTGACCCATAACATCACCGATCTCACTTCTGCCTCCCTCTTCAAAAAGGTCGGCAACAGGGCTCGTACCACCATCCGTTTCTCCACCGTTGGTGGTGAATCTGGCTCGGCAGACACTGCCCGTGACCCCCGGGGCTTCGCTATCAAAATTCGCACAGATGAAGGCAATCTTGACTGGGTTTTCAACAATACTCCTGTATTCTTCATTCGCGACCCCGCCAAGTTCCCCCACTTCATTCACACTCAGAAGCGCGACCCCCAGACACATCTAAAGGACCCTGACATGTTTTGGGTGAGTTTCCGTGTTGCTACATTTTGACCCAAGCATCAGTATATGAAAGTATATGTTAACGTGACCTTTCGTAGGACTACCTCTCGCAGAACCCTGAGAGCATCCACCAGGTTATGATTCTCTTCTCCGACCGTGGTACTCCTGATGGCTACCATAACATGCACGGTTACTCTGGCCATACGTATAAATTTATTCGCGAAGACGGAGAGTGGGTCTATGTTCAGGTCCACATTCGCGCAGACGGTGGATTCAAGGTATTTACACGCAAATTGAGGCGACCGGAGCGTCTATCTTACCGTGCCTATGCAGACCCTTGACAGCGCTACCGCTGGCAAGCTAGCTGGCGAGAATCCAGAATATGGCATCCAAAAGCTGTTCGAAGCCATCGAGAGCAAGCAATATCCATCGTGGACCGTCTATGTAGTAAGTATTCCGACCAACAATTTTCTTCGGGCCCGTGACTCAGTCGATTAACCGGTTGTCTTAGCAAACAATGACACCTCAACAGGCGGAGTCGTTCCGCTACAATGTTCTAGACCTGACCAAAGTGTGGCCGCACAAGGAATTCCCTCTCCGCCCCGTCGGCAAGATCGTGCTTGATGAGAACCCGCAGAACTATTTTGCAGAGATTGAGCAGTCGGCCTTTTCCCCTTCCCATACTGTCCCAGGCATCGAGCCAAGCGCCGACCCGGTCCTGCAAAGCCGGCTATTCTCCTACCCGGACACTCACCGCCATCGCCTCGGTGCGAACTATCAGCAACTCCCCGTCAATGCACCCGTTGTCCCTGTGGCAAACTTCCAACGTGATGGACCTGCTACTTTTGTCAGCCAGGGTGCTCGCCCCAACTACCAGAGTACTATCTCACCCTTGAGTTACCGTGCGAAGCCATATTCCGGCACGGATTACAAGCACGAACTCTGGGTTGGTCATGCTCGTGCCTACTTGTCCGAGATTAACGAGCGTGAGTGCACTTATATCTGAGTAGAGACTTGAATCAGATAATAATGTATACCCCTCACAGTTGATTTCGAGCAACCTCGTAACTTATATACCAAGGTCTTCAGCCAGACGGACCGCGAGCACCTTATCAGCAACATCGCTGGTCACCTGGGCGGTGCTAAGTCGGCGGAGATTAAAGCACGTCAGCGTACGTCCCTTTTATATAATATCTTCAGACAGTTGTTGACGTCGTCCCAGTCTCTGTTTTCGCTGCGGTAGACCAAGGCCTCTCTGACGCTATTGCCAAGGCAATTGGCGTACCGAGCGTCCGACCGCTCAAGGTTGCGCCTGCGAGCGAGGTGGTCCCCTTCAGAACCAACATTGGCCAAAAGACGGTCACGATCGCTTGAAGGGAACGGGGCAATTGGAAGCAAAGCGTCGTGGGTGTACAGATATGGATGCCTTCTGCGTGTGTATGTGATAAAATCAGTTGAGGGAAATTTCCCTGATCCCGTCTCCGTTGTATGTTGTACCACGATCAAATCGACGCCCAGTTGGAGGAAATGTCCGGTAGTTTCGTTGCACTTCCGCTTTGCCAGTTCCCAACGGGTATAGCCTTAAGCCTGAAGTCTAAACGTCTGAACGATCTGAACACCTGACACCCGCACTCCGCTAAGTCAACAAATTCAGTGGTCCCCCTCCCTTGGTCCGTGAGAGGGGGCGTCGGGAAACTGGACACGATCGTACAGACAAGCTTGAGGGGGCACCTTCAAAAAAAAAAAAAAAAAAAAAGCTTGAGGGGGCGTCTTGTCCTTTCATGAGAGTGTGTGCCTGGCCAGTCCCACGCAGCGTGGAACCGCCATCCAGATAATGGCACCTGTGCCTAACCATTTTTCGGACATTTGGTGTCCGATGGCTGATCTTCAAGGGATACTAACCAAAGACCTTTCAGAGAAAGGCAATTCTCATCTAGAAGGGTGCATCGACTCGGAGGCGCGCACTGGCACAAGGCTGTGAGCGTGGCCTGGGAAGTCAGAACAGTTCGAGAGATTAGATGGTACGATAATGATTAGACATCTTATCAAAAAGACACCTACAACCACCCTTTGGTTCTTCCTGAACTTCAGGAACATGAGGCTTTGGGCATCCACATCAAATAGTATCCGATGTTAGGAAAACGCTTTTTTAGTTTATTTCTGGACCACAAAAAGCCGAACTACTAAACAGATTCATGCGTTCGCGGTCCACAGTAACGAGTAGACATAAGGCGAAAAATTCATTGGACCAAACTATTATTTGGGGCCGATCGCGGTACTGCCGCCTAGTTTTAGTAGATCATGGTGAAGCCCGGATGAACACGATAGGACCTTACACCACCCACGTATGTTATTCACAACTAGTATTAACGTTATACACTTCCTGAGGTCTTCGGGTAGTCTGTCTCCAGTTCCATCTCCATCTACGTGAAGAATTTCCTGTTCTCATTCGGTCCGAATAGGTCGTGCCTAATTTCGGGAAGCATCTACGCGGGAGGACGTCAGGGGGAAAAAAAATCATACGAACGCTCGCAGGTACACACCCGATCTTCGAGGAGTCGTAAACGCTCATCGAGAGTGTTATCTAGCGTTATGCGACGCGTTCCGCTGGTGAGTTTGACGCCCCCGGCGCTGCACGCCCGAAAAATAAATAAATCAGCAGAGCACCGATCCACGGAGGAGGGACCCACAGCTCGTCGCTCAATGACGCGTCGAGCTCCACCTCCACCTCACGGCCGCTGATCTTGTAATAGGCCTCCTTTGCGCCCTCGAGAGCACGCGCCGCGATGGCCTCGTCCTTGACGCGCGTATATGCCGTCGCGGACGGCTCGAGGAGCTGGAGGAGACCCTGCACAAGCACGCCTTCGAGGAACTGAGTGTAGCGCGCCTCGTCGTTGGCAAGTCCGGAGATCTGGGCCCGGGCAGAGGCGAAGAGGTCCTGCAGATGCTCCTCCCGGCGGTGTAGGAGCCGTAGCCGCGATTTGTTCGTCAGCGTCGACTGGTGGCTATCGAAAGGGGAAGGGTTGGTCGGGTGCTCGTGGACAATGGAGATGGCAGAATAGGGGAAACGCACATCTTCTGCGCCGTCTCTGCGCCCTTGCATTTCTTCTCGAACTGCGCATCGATGGCTTGTTGCTCTTGCTTCACGAGCTTCGCCTGTCGGGATTAACTTGAGTAATTGCGGATGAGGGACGCGGCGAAATAGAGAAACCTTATCAATTGAGAATTCTTCGTCCGCTTTAACTCTAACTTCGCGAGCCTTCTCGAGGGCCTCTTGCTTGATGAACGCGACCTACAGAGTTGATGCGGGTCCACAAGACCAATGATATGATTACATCAACGAGGAGACAGGCTGTGAATTGTACCATTTTGTTCATCTCACTGAGCACTTCATCGTCATTCAATGGTCTGGACGCCATTCCGGAAGAAAAGTAGATCGAAGAGCGTGGCTGGCTGAGGGAGAAACGCTTCGGTTTGAAGGAAACGACGAAGCTATAATAGACGGCCCGGCATGGAGCGTCGCCTTAGGTTGGCCTAATTTGGCATTATCTCGTGTTCTGCTCACGCACACGCGCACGCCGACACTGACGACGAAACAACGACGACACACTACAGTTTTGTTTTTCGCTAGAAACTTTTAATCAGGCGTACAACACATCGGCGATAGTCTTCGGATTCCAGTCGGGATACTCAGAGACGCTCAGCTGGTCCAAAGACCCCACAAGTCCTCCGCCCCGCCCCCAGTCGAGCTGTAGGACCGACGGCATGTCCGCAGGATTCTTTGCTATGGCAGCTTCGAGCTCAGATTCTGACCTATATGTCACGTTCAGCTTCTTTCCCGTCCTATCTTCGTGCTGTTTGAAAATCTGGTTGAAGGACTGCCAGGGGATGACATAGGCGGTCGTCAGTCGCTGAAAACCTTCCGCGCACGGTTGGTCAATTGTCCCTCACCTTGCGTTCACCCTCGATGCGGAAGTTCCGCCACTCGATCTTCGATCGCGGCAAGTTGGTGAGCACGTACGCAACGTATCGACCGGTGTCCTGCTGAGCCGTGAACGAGTTGAGCGCATTGCCGTCTAGGCCAACGGTCACATTGCCGGCCTTGAGATCAAAACCAAGCGCGCTGCCTCTATGGTTAGCACGCGCGTGGCCCTGCGACAGTGTAGCAGATTGCGGCACTCACGGGATAAACACGTAGTCTGGGAACACACCCGTGAAGAAAATAGCATACGGCAAATCCAGCTCCTTACACTTGCGGTGAATGGACTGCTTCACCCTAAAGATGCCCTCGGGGGGATTCTCGCGATCTGTGGGGTGACCGAACTCGGAGGGCACGTATAGCTTCACGCCTGCCTCTTTCGCCTGTTCGACGAGTAGGAACTGCGTCTGGAGAGCGTTATGCGCGACGGTCGAGATCACAACGTCTGCTCCAGTGACCGCTGCTTTCAACGACTCGGCCGACCCATAGTCTACAACGGCTATCTTCGCTCCGGAGGCTTTGTATTCGTCCAAGTTGCTAGAGTCCTGAAGGGAGAGATGAACGAGGGTATCGGGCAATGGCCGCGCAAGAGAACTTACGGAGCGGGTGAGGATGGTCACATTGTCGACTTTTCCCTCGTTCTTAAGCTTAAGAAGTTCCTGGACAATGTGGCTGCCCACAATACCCAGGCCGGCGATGGCGAAGTTCTTGAAACCAGACATTTCTGTGCTTTGCTTGAGGTGCTGCTATCTGCCCCTTTATACGTTCCATTCAAATTCACAGCGGCCGCCATCGGCAATTTCCTGCGGATAACTTAATGCGAGGTGCAGTGTTCGGCAGGTGACGACGTTGGCGGCATGGCGTATGTGGCGTGATACTGCTGCAGGATCAATAGCTCTGCCGCCAATTGTTCTGGGTTCTAGCGTCAGGGCGGTCACAAGCTCTACCGCCCATATTCACCAGCTTACTGTGAGGGCACCAATGAGCACCGCGAAACTTGCTTATACTGAAAGCAAGTTTCAGTGAAAGTTGTTACCCCTAATCCAGATCAACGTTATCTCACTTATCTCGAGGTCGGGGTCGGGGTCGGGTCGGGAATATGTACCTATCTCCTACACTTTTTTTGTTCTTGCAATTCACCGAGCTTCACTTACAGCAGTCACCGGGCATCGATGGTGTTGGCAACATCCGCGCGTCCTCCACTTCCGGCAAACGCGCACACATTCCTTATGCCCTGGATGTCTTTTCCTTGATGAGGGGCAGAGAACTTCGTTCACCATGATGTCAAGGCGAATAACCCACTGGCCTATTGTCGCCTTTCTGTAAATGTTCCTCGAATCAGATCATCTCCATTGGTCATTCACAATCGTGAGGATGCACCAACACTGCCACTTACCCACTTGCATCACCACGCAAGATGTCCGCGAAGGTGTGAAAGTGTCCGATGTGTCACACAAAGACGGTTGGGATAAGATCTCTTTCCAAGACAATGATATCCTGCCTGAAAATCGGGAGCGGGTGAAGGCCAAACGCGTCGAGCGCGAGACAGCCAAGCAGACAGCAGAGCTGGTGGCCAAGGTCCTGGGTTGGGAGAGGTTTAGTACACATTGATTGTAGATAGATACGCTAAGTAATGCGTTGTTTCATTCTACTTCAATCGATGCGCAATGGGTCTGTCTGTATCACTTACCAGCAGGCATGTCAACATATAAAGGCATTGTAATCTCACACGAGCAAATTGCTGATTACCAGTGGGACAATATTAATCACCCAGCACTGGGTCTGCGATCGGTAAGCCAGTCACCGATACCCACTCTTTTCAAATTATTGCTCCTCACTCCACTCTTTGCTAAGTCATCAGGACGCCAAGCTTGAAAACTCTATTAATGCCCGTGCTAAGTGATGTTAACGACTATATCTATTGTCGGTTTTTTGGCTCGCGTGCAAGTTGGCGCTTGCTTCGGTTTCTCGGTCGCACCTTGGAGTACCACTCCCACGCAAGCCGCACAACTTCTCCGTCAGCATCGTATGGGGTCGGGATTTCTGAGTAACCGGGCCGCGCAGTGGGATGTCGCACGTAAACGACAGAACACGTAGGGAAGGAGACCTCGAGATACGCGGGGATGAATATGAACGGGGACGCGTAGGCTGGGAGGTGGAATGGGGTAAGAGTCTTGTCTTTGGCCACAGGCGCGGACAAATCCGTGGAAGTTGGTGTCTCGTCTTTGACCGCTTCCGCGGCCAGCTCTTCTGAGGACTGGTCCACGCTTTGGGTCCTGGGTTGAAGGAAGGAAATGACTTTCGGGTCGACGGTTACCATGTCTCCTGGCGCGAGGCGGGTATTCGCGTCTTGGTGCTTCGAGCGTTTTGAGTTGAGCACAATCACAAAGGGTGCCGACGGCGTACCTTCTTCCCGTTGAGTAAGACCTGGCCATGTATGACCATCCTCCGCGCGTCGTACACGCTATGTGCCAGACAGGCGCGAAAAATTATCACGTCGATGCGGCGCTCGACTTCCGAGAACATCAAGCTGCCCACAGGTGGCAGCTCCTCTTGGTCCTCCCCGTCGATTTCTTGCCTCCGAGATTTTGCGTCTTTGTCGACGGCTTTTGGCAATCTCGCCCATTTGTTGAGCTGAGTCGTATAGACTTCCGTATGTCCCCGCCGTGGACGCACGTCTGGGAGGGTAGTAGGCATATACCAGCGCTTGAAAGTTTTCTCGTTGATGAAGTCGCCATGATAGGCGCGAATGAGCCGCTTTGCAATCCAACGTTGCTGGAACAGCGTCTTTTGGGTGCGCGTAAAGTCGGATTCTTTTGCAAGCTCGCCGAGAGAGCGACGCCAGAGGTTGTATAAGTTCTCTCGCGTCCAGCTCTACGCGCGCGGACAAGTCAGCGGAGCTGCGCTGGCAGAAAATAAAATGATGTACCATGCGAGGGAGGGCCCTCTTAAAATCGAAGATGTTGAGGTCGCGCATCCCGCTCGAGGTGGTTGAGAGGTCGAGGGATTGAGTAAGACGCGCGGGTAGACAACGCGGCGCTTTCAATGGACCTCTTCACACCTCGACCTCGTATTGCCGGGCGCAAGAACAACTTGTCGTTATCGACAAAAGAATACGCGAAAGTATGTTATAGTTCATTCCAGAATAACATACTCATCTCTTCGTCATCAGGTCACTGGTACGATCGCCTCCGCCCGGAGGAACAGACATCAATTTCAAGGCAATGAACAATCCAGCAATCATGTCCCACCGTCTGCAGACCCACGACACAGAGGTGCGCTGCAAAACCCACTTTCTGCCTTTCAGCTCGTTAGAGCTGTCCCTAGAGCCATCCTTCATTTCTGAGGAATCCTTCGTCCGTGCGCCGCTTAATTCGCGTATCGTTTCGGGCACAACTGCTCCAAAATCGAAGGGAAAGGCCAGGGAAGAATCTCTTGACACGTTTCCCTTGGATGTGCAGGAGGCGATGGTTCTTGAGGACCTGCTTTTTGTGCTTATGGTAAGTGACCCACCGCCCTTCTACGTTACGGTCTCCGGACGCGATGAACAGGGTATCGAAGGGACCTACATCACATACCACGAAGATTACTCTCCAGAAGATGACGATGAGCTCCAGGGCATTCGATTCACAGTCTCCGAGCGATTAGGTGTGCCATATTTAGTCTCTCTATTGTGCATACCCTGAACATAGCACCAGATCCTTCTTTACGCGATCTGGTCGAAAGGGTTCTACCACTTGCGAAGTATTACACCGCAATATCGTCATTCATTGAGCTACGGAGCCATCTTGACTTCGGACGCGTCAATCATGCGCTCTGTGCAGCCCTACGCGATATGCTGAAGGTGTGCTGCCACGTTTCTCTTACAACCTTTGTACGCTAAGTTCGCGTACAGGATTACCAGACCCTTCTTTCTCAACTCGAACACGCCTTTAACACGTCACCGCAATTCACCCTTCAGAAACTCTGGTTCTACGTCCACCCTACCATACACACCCTCTCACTCATATACCAACTCACCACAGAGCTGGCGACGACGGAGAACCCGGGAGATGAGAGCTCATTGTCTTCTGAAGAAGACCCTGACGATGCCGCACGAAACGAAGCGCTTGGTCTTGGTGGTGCGAAACTCAAAGCCGTTCTGTCCGAAATCAAGGCAGGTGCGGACGGGATCTCCGTAAAAGGCGGGGAAGTTCTTGCCATCCTTCACACAAGGATGCAACGCACAGCGGGTGACCCAGCAGCTCGCGCGCTATATGGTGCACTTTTGCGTGCGGCTGGTCGGCCGTACGTCGAGATGCTCCGGGAGTGGACGCGTGTGGGCACACTCTCGGATCCGTACGAGGAGTTCTGTGTTAAAGAAAGCAGGTTCATTAACCGCGGGACACTCGAGGTGGATTACATGGACGAATATTGGGAACGGCGATATACGGTGCGTTGCCCTCCGGCTCTATAGGACACCCAACGGTTCGAATCATTCGTCAGTTGCGTGACGGTTCGACACTTGGCGCCCTTAGCAAGCGGAGTCAAGCAGGTGTGCCTCCGCCGAGGGCTGGAAGTGGACGGCTACCCGGAGGCGCGTGCATGCCTCCGTTACTAGAAAGTTGGAAGCATAAAGTCTTGCTCGCCGGGAAGTATTTAAACGTGATTCGCGAATGTGGAATAGAGGTCCAAAAGGTTTCCAATACGTCCAACGACGACCTGGCCATGGACGACGAACGGTCAGTGTTCCCTATGCGCACCGTTTGCGTGCCACATGCGCTTACTTTGAGCTTGAAGCTTCTACAAATTCATTGAGGACGACTATTCACATGCAAATCGCACGCTCCTTCAACTTCTCTTACGTGACCAAGGTCTCGTCCCGCGCCTCAACTGTCTCAAGCGTTGCTTCTTTATCTCCCACTCGTCCTACCTCACCCATTTCCTCGATCTCGCCCATACAGAATTGCGCAAGACTTCCAAGACTGCGTCTCTTGTGAAGCTTCAGAGTCTGCTTGACCTTGCACTCGGCGCGGACGCACATGGCGACGACATAGCATTTCGAGAAGATGTGCGAGTTACAATGGCTACGACCGGGCTCTATGAGTGGCTGCTCCGTATTGTCAACGTCAGCGGCGTCATTGACGACGAGAATGACATCGCCGGCGATGGGCATGACGAGCACCACAAGAAAGGAAAAGATAAGGATGAAAAAAAACCTCTATTAGGTCCGTCTCACACATCCACACCACCCGTCCCTCCGTACCCCTAACGGCGACGACCCGCGCCTCGCACAGCCATCGACGCTCTCCAACTCGACTTCAACGTCAAATTCCCGCTTTCGCTCGTCATTTCGCGCAGGACCGTTCTGCGCTACCAGCTCCTCTTCCGTTTCCTTCTCCACCTCAAACACGTCGAGCAGGCGCTCTCCGCGATGTGGCTCGAGCAGCAAGGCCCGGTATGGCGGCGCACGGACGTCCCGCCCGAATTCGCCGCGTGGCGCCTGCGCCTGTTTGTGCTGCGCGCGCGGATGCTCGCATGGGTACAGCAAATCCTCGCCTTTGTCGCCCACGAGGTGCTGGAGCCGAATTGGCGCGCTCTCGAAGCCAAGTTGTCAAAAGTGACCACGGTCGACCAACTTTTACGCGATCACGTCGACTTTTTGGACACGTGCATGAAGGAATGCATGCTCACTAGTTCCAAGTTGTTGAACGTAAGTCATCGTTATTAGCCCTGGGTGTGGCTCTTGCTTCGTCCACGCGCTCACCTCCACGGGGATTCATGACTAGGCATTCTCCAAGCTCATTGTAACGTGCTCCACGTTCGCCTTGTACACATCCTCTTTCACGAAAGATGCGAACAAGGCCCTCGTTGCTGCGGAGACACCAGAAGGTGACGTTGGGGCGAAGAAGCGGTCGGACTTTTTGATTAGATTTGAAACAAATTTCAACCACTGGCTCAAGGTATAGTCCTTTCTTGCTCGAGTGCCTCCTGCCAACTGAAAGGATTATCACCCAGATCCACATTAACTGCGTGCAATTCTACGCGTCTAGCGAGAATGTAGCCCTACTTCCCCTCGTCGTTCGCCTGAACAGTATCAAGCCGACAGCATAGTAGAATCGTACAGTTCTGAGCCTGGCTTCTCATTTGCCCTCACCCCAGTGTCTGATTTGCCTTGATGTTGTCCACTTACTTACGTGATACCTTGCTTGTATTGCTATTCTACTGTGTAATCTGTAGCGTACTGATCTCACCGGGTCGCGTCCAACGGCTCACTGCCATCGCTAACCAGTGCTGGACACCCTCCAGGTGGAGGACGCTAGACACTGAATGATTACTTTCCATCAATTTGCAACCACATGCTCCAGTGCCGTCTCTCTTCCTCACTACCTTCGAATATCCATGGGACGTCCTGTACCTCAGTAAAGCCCTCTTTCACAGAAGGAGCCTCATAGGCGTCTGCAAACCCCGTGATTGCTGAGTATGGTACCAGCGTACGAACAGGCTAGAATGTTTTGATGAGCCAGGTAAAAGTTGGCCCTAGAGCAGTTTACGTACTTCTCGAGCCACGACTGATGCCGGCCTTGCGTACGCACGGTAAAGATTGTTATGCCAAGCCAGCTCACCGGAACCCTGAAAAGAGAAACACCTGCAGAAGTTGAGCATATTTGAGACGAGATCAGCCGACCTGGAAACAGTACCGCGCTGGGACCTTGAGCCGCTTTGCAACGTCGAGATAATACTTGCGCGTCTGCACGTCCCGATTCGTGTTGTCTAGAAAAAGTGGGTTTGATTTGGGCCGGGTGATGGAGAAAAAGGAAGCAGACCGATGACGCAGCCCTTTCCCGCAGCTAACGCCTCCTCAGCGGCCTTGACACATTTAGGCCGTGAGCCGAGTGTATCCTGGTTCACGTGCACGTATCCTGCTGGGGCGAAATGCGTCCGGTAGAATGTTGACTTTCCCAAGCACGGAGGGCCGACGAAGACGACGATCTCTGCGTGTGGATTAGGAGGCAAGACAGGAGTAGCCGGGGAACTATTGGGCGCTTTAAGGGTCCTGGTATCAGTCGAGGGCTCGGATACGGGAACGATGCATGGTCAAACCCTCACATTCTCGAAGCGAGGAAACATGGAATCCTGGAAGCGTATGTGGCGCTGCGGATATCTTGAGGAAGTATTCCTGTTGATCAGTGAGGAAGTCGTCACGGGTCCGTGGCGGGGATAACACTTACTTCTGGGGTGTAGAATTGCACGCCGACATTGAGTGCGAATTTCCTATCCGTCGACGCGAAGTCGCTGGCGCGCCCGGCCGCATCACCAACATAAAAAGAAGCACTCTTATCTTGGCGACGATGAGTGGACAGTCAGTAAGGAGGAAAGGGAGATTCCAAATGACCTATTGTGACGCCCTCCTCGGCAGAGATACGCTCGAGCTCGAGCCACATCCCTGGGATGGGCTTCCGGTGCCCATCTTTTGCCGTGGCCGCAAAAATTCGGAACGGGAGGTCGGGTACCTAAGAAGTACTGAAGTGTTTAGTACAACATTTGGGAGACTAGAAAACAAAAAGGAAGGGTGGGAAGGCTGCAAGGGACACGCACAGCAGCAGCAATTAGTGGGATCTTTTTCTTCCAGTCTGTGAGCGCCACCGACTTGAGATTCTGATTCGAGATCAGCACGACAGAGTACCTGTACAATGGAACAGGAACCAGAATTAGTACCACGACATGCGGCGAGCGAGCGCGACACGGCTGAACAGCGGAACCGCGGTTCGACGACCACCCGACAACGAAACAACGTCATGCTACACGACAAAAACGACGCACCCAGAATCGTGTGCTTCCTTCAACTTTTGCGGCACGACGGCCTTCCACCATTCCCACCCGGGACCATTCGCCCTTGCCGCCGGCGCCATCTTCTTCTTCGCCACGGAGTTGATGAGCGTGCCATCGAGATCGAACGCCGCGACGCGCTCAGACGCGCGCGGCGTAAGGTGCACGCCGTGGAGACAGCTGCGCGCTGGGCCGAGCGAGGGCGTGAGCCACCTAAACGCCTGCGCGTCTGCCTTCCCGTCACTTTCTCCTTGCTTCTCGAAGATTGGGAAGACTGGCCGCCAGAGTCAGAAATAAAATTAAAAAAACAAGACGATGGATAGATCGCCCAGTGCCTCCAGTGCTTCCCCTCCCCCAGGTGTGCACGTTAAGGTATTGTGCTGGGTTATGTGGCGGACGCACCTTTTGGTACCTTGGCATCCCGATGGGATCCAGAACTGCTCCCTGCATCGTCCCTTCTCCGTTTGACAGGAGAAGGTGAGGACGCAGCCTCGGGCTTGTTACTGGGAACTGACATGATGTCGTTTACGACACGGTATTGGCGATTGACGCGTCGCGTCTGGGGTTGGTAATCAGACGTTACTTGGATTGGCAGTCGGCGTACGCTTGAAAGCATAAACAACATCGGCAGCAGATTGGTGGTAAACAGGGTTGGTAACAGATACAAGCGACGAAGCCCAGGACGCCCGACACAAATAGGAAACCGAGTCAAGTGGTACAACGTGCGTATGCTACAACAGCATCGTCGCAGTACACATACATACAGTCCACGAGCACTTTATCAAATTCTGTTCGAATATGTCGAGATCGATCCAGTCTTCCACAAAGCAAAGAAAAACAAACACGAAACGATGGAGGCATCAATGCAATTGGTGCGTCTCCGAATAAAGAGAAAAAAAAAACAATTACGCAATAAAGGGGTGAACAACGCGGTCTAGAACGACCCCGTATTGGAGACGTTGGTAAGGATACGGTCACTGGGGATAGATGCTGTCAAAGGCGGCCAAAACGAGTCGTCTCAATTCCAGTCGAGCGACAAGTGTCTTGGGTGTGTCTAACGTGCGACGCCATAGCTGGCACTGACGCTTTCGCTGAGGTGTTCGTCCACGGGATTGTAGGTAAACCCGCGGAACTGGTCCTGCACAGTCTCCGAGAGCTGAGAGTCCTGCACGACTGAGTCCTGGGCGGTCTCAGACGTGAACTCTTGATCAAAGTTAGCTACATCGAGCGCCGACTCGACCGATGGTTTAAACGGCGGTTGGATCTTCTTCTGCATCAGCCTGTCAAAAGTGGTGTCAAATCGAAATAATAACGAGTAGTCGAACGATAATAATTACCTGTTCCAGTCAATGTGGCGCGAAAAGAAGGGATGCCGTTTGATTTCTTCTCCCCCATTAGCGCCGAGGCGTCGCGCCGGGTCGCGCTGCAACAGTGCAGCGATCACGCTCTGCGCTTCCCCGGACATATCCCCTGGGAACTGTAGTGGATCAGACAGGATGCGCTGGTACATCACGTTCACATTCTCGTCATAGAATGGCGGCAGGCCAGTCTGACAAGAGAATTAACCAAGAGGTCACGGCGGGGTGACTTTGACCCACCATCATTTCATATATCAGTACGCCGAGAGTCCACCAATCGACGGTCTTTGTGTAGCCTTGTGATTCGAGCAATTCCGGAGCGATATACTCGGGCGTCCCACAGAAAGCTGCGAAAGAGCATCAGGTGGGAACAACACGGAAACGTTGAGCAGCCGGCCAGCGAACGCACTATTTGTCCGGTCGGATTCCGACATGTTCAATTTGCAAAGGCCGAAATCGCAGAGAGCGATATGACCAGTGTAATCTAGGAGAATATTCTCTGGCTTCAAGTCTCGGTAGACAACGTTGAACACGTGTAAATGTTCCAAAGCACAAAGTAGTTCCGCAGCATAGAATCGGCTACGGTTTTCATCGAACCTGCCTTCGCGCTGTAGATGATAGAACAGCTCTCCACCGTTTACTATAAAGGAGGCCGAGATAAAGGTCGCGGTGACTTTTGTAAGTGCCGGGTAACCCACCAAATGACATCACCAGATAGAGCTTGTCTGGATTCTGGAACGAGAACTTGAGGGGGACGATGAACGGATTGTTGACCAAGGCCAAAACTGTCCTCTCGGCGAGAATATGAGTGATCTCACCAGGACGACTTGCGATGTTAGCTTTGCGAATCGTCTTGAGCGCGTAGATACGTTGGGTGTCCTTCTTGCGGACCTGCATGACTTTTCCGAAGGATCCTTTCCCAATCACTTTGAGCAAGTCGAACGCGTCGATCGTCAGGGTCTCATGCCGAGCGGGCTTGTACGCAATGGTGAGGTGGAACGATCCGGAGCCCGATGTCGCGGTGTACCACTGATCGGAGACGTGCTGCAAGATCGTCGTCAGCAAAGAGTGTGGCTTATGCGAGTACATTTGAAAGACGGCGCACATGAGCATCCAGTACGGGAGTCAGGTCCAGACGCCCCATGAGAAGATCGTTTCCCATGTTATCCTGTCCGGGAATGCACTGTGCAGTGCGAAGGTATGCAGAAAGCGAAAGGTTAGACGTCCGCGAGACGTCGCTGCGGGCGGGGGTGGGTGGGTCAAGTCAGTCAGAGGAATGCCCCGAGCGATGATTTCGACTCGACTGACAAGTCAGCGCGGTAGTTCCAGACCGGGTTGGCGAGATCGCCACCGAGAGCGTCGATCAGGATTTCGTTCTTGTCGAACTCCAGGACGATGTATGGAAGCCACCAGTAGCGCCGGCGTTGCATGCTCTCGCGATTCGAGGACGACGTACGCGATGGAGGACCGGCATCGAGGGCCTTTTGTATGACATCTGGGATGCCGACGCCTGGTGAGAGCAAAAGACCACGACCTGGAGAGGAGTTAGTCCCGTCGAGCGAGCTCACAGTCGCAAATGAAGGCAAGAAGTGGGAGAAAAAGGACGACGAAGTTACCTGAGAAGATGCGGATTGTGAGGGTACCAGAGCGGAAGCTGGGTTGGTGGGCGATCTGAGAGGGCATGGGCGTCGTCGAACGAGAAGGGATGGGAATGGGGGTGAGCGAGCGAGAGGGGGAGGCGGTGAGATCCTTGTTCTCTAATGAAAATACTGTGAGGAGCGGGAGGAGCGGTGGATGTGATGAAAGACACCCACTTTTTGATGCACCGATTTTCCAGGACATGGTGGCCGAGTATGAAGAGTCCAGGCCAAGGAGGGGCAGCTCTGACTGAGGTCGCGAACGCGCGAGTGGCAGTGGCAGGACAGCGGCTCAGAAGATTATCGAATCAAATCGATTACCCAGCCGCCGGAACGGGTAAACACGGAACTCCGGATCTCAATCCCGACCTCCGAGGCGGAGGCTTTTACCACTTCTAGGCCATGGCCGTTACGCTACGGCTACACAGCAGCCTCATGATATCTGGACGCTACAGGCAGCCAGCGGCGTTAGCACGAGCTACGATGCCCTCGTTGACTTGTTTGAATGCATCTGAAATTCTCGATCTCCCATTGACACCTTCCCCTTACATTCTACGACTACACGGTAGCCTCATGATATCTAGATACTACAGGCAGCCATCGGCGTTGACTTGTTTGGATGATCGGATATTTTTTTTTCAAACGTCTTTGAATCTACACGATCTCCCATTGACTCATTCAATGATGGATATAGTCGTAAAGATCATGGCAGAGTTACTCTCCGTCGCCACCAAACAGACCCAACAAGGCTGATTCAGTAATTGGGCTCTTCAAGTTGTATTTGGTGTGCGATTACTCGAGGTGGCGCAGAGAAATTTGCAAGGCCTCAAGGAGAAAGCGAAATCGAGGCTGTTCTGCAGAGGTCGGTCCGTCTCGCCCAGGAGGAAGGCCAGGTGACTATGGCCCAAACCCTGGAAGTGACTAATTGCAAAAGGAATCTTGAATTTGGTTCTGCAGATCCGTCCCCAAACAACACCGAATGTGAAATCCACCAAGACGGGACTGCCACATGGTTATTGCAAGGGTGTACCATTGCTGAGTGGAATAAGAGGGGTCCACTGTTGTGGATCCATGGAAAACGTGTATTTCTGACATTACCCGTGCGATGATCCTGATTCCTTTCCCTCTCTGTAGCTGGCTCGGGAAATTCAAGAGGTCGTCGGATGCGTAAGGCAGGACTGGGATTGATGGTGAACTAGGCACCGTCTGTGTTGCTTCTGAGTGTCCCTGAAATTAAAGAAATACTCACATCTCTCCTTTTCCAGTTCAGTGCCAAGTCCGGTGCCTGTTATCGTATTTTCTCTCGTTTATAGTTCGGTCACGGCGAAGGACAACAGCAAGTAATGGCCATCCTGACGTTGTAAGGCTCCTACTCGAACATGGCGCGAATTTCGGCATTCGTAATGACAGTGATAGGACTCCCTTAGACCTGGCATTTTATCATCAATAGGCAACCTGAGGCGGCAGACTACATATCCGGATGCATGGCCGGTTCGATAGCGTGGTGAATACAACTCCGCCAACTACTAGCCCACAAAGTAGGCCCTCCAATGCTGTGCCCCCGTCAGGGAGACGTGGAGAAAACGCCACATGCTCCGTCAATAAGCAGCACTCGTTGTACACCGCCTCAAAAGATGGTCAACTTGACGTTGTGCGGTCATTACGTGACCGTGGTTCTGACGTCAACGAAAGTAACACCTCTCACGAGACCGGATTGGATGCAGCATCAGAGTGCGGGCAACTCAAGGTAGCAAAGTTGTTGATCGAGCGCGGTGCGGATGTGAACTCCCGAGACAGGGACGGCTGGACCCCGCTGATTACGCCATCGAGATGTAGACACCCTGAGACCGTGCCGATGTGAACGCACAGACGAAGGACCATGTTACAACACGCACCGTACTATATGGGAACTTCGAGATGGTCCGGCTCTTTCTAGAACGTGGCGCATGTGTGGACGCACGGGGCGCCGATGGGCCGATTCCAAAGCAAGTAGCAGAACGACTGGGACACCGCAGGGCTGCGAAAACACGGCCAGGGGGCTACCATAGAGATGCGATTCGTTATTCAAGTGACGGTTGATTCGTACCGCGTCACTGATATCGCTACAGTCGCTATGAGGGCTACCAGGAGTTATTTATCGCCAAATGTCCCAATTCCCAATACTTTGAATTGATATGTAATGAATTGTATCTGAATTCCGCAGAACGTGCTGTGGTAACGTCTGGTGTACGGCGTTCATTTACGGAGCCTGGGCCTCTCCAGGCCGCTCCGGCGCGCCACCACGAGTCTGACCACGCGAAGGCTCGCCTCGACCCCTACCCCTGTTTCCACCTCGTTCGCCACCCTGCGGCCGCTGCCGCCTCCGTTGTTTTGGCTGCGGTGGAGGAGACGGAGGGCGGGTGCGCGGGTCAAACCACAACAGCGCATCGAGATTTCCTCCCAAACGGAGTCGCAATACCACCCGCTGGCAATCTTCCCGAAAACGTGCAAGAACCGGAGGTCTGATAGGTCCAGCGAGGTTCTGTGATTCAATGCAGCACGTCAGCGAGAGAGCACTCCACCATTTCCAAACTCGACCTTTGCTCGGATAAAAGGATCTGCTACGCAGAGGATGTCGGATTGCCATTGAGACGGATCGCTTCCGTCGTCTTCCCCACCCAGCACATATCCAGAGTCGTCTCCGGCTTCTGCAAGCTCGTCCCCCTCGGCCACGGAATGTATCTCGTATAACTCATCCTCTGTGCCTTCTGCGTCCTGACCCGTGACAAGAGCCCCTTCCTCACGTGGACCTGCGGCTACGGAGACCTGCTTTTCCTGAGCCTCCTGCCACTCCGGGACCTCAATCCTGGCCTCAGACAATGACTTGTTGTCGCGCTTTTCCTTCTGCGAGGCTTTTCCGGACGCCCCTTTCTCGAGAGACGCTGCAGAAGACGTCCAAAAGCCGCTAAATGGACCATCCCTGAGACTCTCTATCTCCTTCCTGTTGCACGGAAATTGGCGAGGAACAACACCGCCCCGCCGGATGCACGTTAGATTGTTGCCGTAATCGTGTTCATGACCCCAATATCTGATAATCTCGGTCAAAGGTTATACGTGCTGAATGGGAAAACTATCTGCCGCACTGGAACCAGTCCTGCAAAGCCTGTTCTACCTCAACCGTCCTGGGTGGAGTCCAATCTTGTACTTTCTTCCACCGGGCATCACATTGGACTCTTTCTTGGGTTCTTGTCCGTAGCCAGAATGTCCGGCCTTCGGTAAATTGTGTTCCTTGTAAATTCGGTAGTAGGCCCCTTGCCTATAAGAAATTAGTGAGCCACGAGTTGTAAAAGTAGTCGCACCGCACCTGTAAAAGCCCAATCGTCATTATTGCGAGCGTGTAACTACTGAACGTAACTGGCTCCCCGGGAGCGCCTGCTGGAGCGTTGTAGCCAAGTGGACGCGCCCATCGTTTGATAGCAAGGAGCAGTGGCCGAAGTACGGGTAAAATATCGCAATAGTGCCGGATGAGACAGGTGTTGATAAAGCCCAGTTGGTCGTTGATATTTAGATCGCACTGGATGTCGGTATTGGGATCTTTGAACTTCACTTTGGGGTGACTTATCGGTTAGAGGTTGCACTTGACGGCTCATGCAAAGGCGCATACCTATTGGAACAGTTGCATTGGGAACTTTTTGGATAATCTTGAAGCCGGACTTCCGGAGGACGGTGCTCACCTCGCTGGGGTAGCTATAAGTCAAGGCTGTTCAGCGCCGTTGTTGTCGGCGCACCTAATTTTGTAAATCCCTGTACGTGCCTATTCAGAAAGCGCTGCACATTGTACGAAGATGAAGAGCGTACGCGGTAACGAACTTAGATCAACGTCAGGTGCAAATCCTGTCATCCTATCCGGGTCCTGAAGAACTTTATTCTCATTTCTACTTATGGGACGGGAGCTCAGAAGGAGGCTTACAATGACAACCAGGTCGAGGTCGCTAGTCTGCCCATCGACACCATATCGTGTGCTCCCGAATACCTCGATACGATACTCGGAACCGAAATTACCTTGAATGGTGCTCGCTATCTTTGCTAATGTTCGTTGGCGCTTCTCGCGTACCAACTGTCCTGGGACAGTTGTCTGGGAGAAGAGAAGAGTTAAGACAGGGATAACCCCTCTTGTCTTGCGCCGAGTGGGGAGTGAAACACACATGATACATCCTCATCAACCCGTCCCTCATGCGCGGGTCCGAAAGATATTGTCGTTGCTCGATGAGTACCTCTGGCTTGTAGTAGGGGCCAAACACGGTATGAAGTGGGCGACCACTCCGCAAAAGTGATGCACAGGTTTCCGCCATCATGGAAATATAATGTAGTGTACTTCGATGCACATTGAACGCATGGTTCTAAGCGACTTGTTAACCTTGAGATCCAACCTTCCACGAAGGGGAAACATACATGGGTCAAAGCAAACGGATCGGGGACGATGAGTTGGTGGCGAGACCACGGTGACCGTGTCTCATCGAAATTTCTCAACTCACTACCAAACCTCGCGTCGATGATCTTCGGATCGTTGATGCGAAATATAGGCCACTTCTCGCCCTCCGTGCGTATATGGTGAAACCTCTGGGATACAACCCACCTTCGGCGCTCTTCGTCAGTCCATCATCGAAAAGTGTACTCAGCGTAAGGTTTCCACACCTTAAAAACTGCAGCAAGAATGGCGAAAAGTCGCTAGGTGGGTATGCCAGCGGGAATAACGCATAAGAAATGCCAAGTAGGACAGGTTGGTGTGGCCCTTCGCCAGTGTCAAATGGCATCCAAACATTCGTTCCATAATGCGCAGTAGCCTTTGCCTGCTCGGCTGAGACAGTAGTCGAGCATTCTGCATTCGTGAGTCTGGATACCTCTTCTTCCTAAGCCTAGGTCAGAAGTGGCATTTCGGGGACATGAAGGCGAACTCAACCTGGAAAAACCTGATTAAGAGAAGGCATAGGGTCCCCGGGCTTATCTCTTCTGCACCCCAGGATCGCATCCAGACGTAGATCAGGCTAACCATCAAACGAAGGTGTGGGTTCCTTATACTGTACAGATGTAAGAGATTCTTCTCGTGCCGGATTGCGGGACTGGGAAGGGACAATCGGAACGGCTCCGGTCTAATCCCCTCGAGGACGGCTGGGTAAACAATTTCTTTCTTAGGGGTTCTCTTGTAGCGTGCCCATCGAAACGCGCTGGTGTCTGGACGGGGTGGAGGGTCGCCCCGCCTCCAGCTTCCCGAGATGCTATCACGTCGCTGGACTTCGGGTGATTGAATAATACCGTCGAAACCACAATCTTGTAAGAATGAGGCTACACGGCTATCACTTGTTAGCAGTAGCAAATCATACACATAGTCCGATCAATGCACCTGGGGTGATAGACGTCAGGTAGATTGCTGGAGTCGGCACTGACAGGAAGGCCGACAGGATTACGTTTATCCTGGCGAGGAAGGGGTGTTACCGCAGCATTTTTGGAGTCGGAATATTTGGGAGGGCGTATTGTTATTAGCTACTCAGAGTGAAGAGGGGAGCCCTAACGCACGACGATCATCAGGTCCAGTGGAGCGATATCCAAGTCCTCAGCGTAATTCAGCATACTAATATCCTCGACGTCAAAATTGTGACCAGCATAAGACTGAATTAGTTCACGAAGTCTTTCGTGGAGTTCGCGGCGCGCTCGGAGTCTCTCCTGGGAAGGGGCAAGAGCCTGCGGGACTTAACTAAGGGTGCGCAGGAGCGCGGCGGGGTAACAGTGCTCACATTGACTAGAGACTGGGCATCATAAAATATTTGGGGGTGAATCTTCGACATTTGGGTTCAGGTTGTCGATGTCGATGTCGACGTCGTTGATGGGCGTGCGTTAGGGTGGCTTACCCGTAACCCGTGACCACTTGAATCGATGACGTCACGCGAGTATACCCTAACCTTAACGTAGGGTTCGCATTTACTTAAGTGTATTTGAAACGAAATTACTGTCTCTTCCTATTTTTTGCTTTTCTTCTTCTTCCGCGCATGTCCAACATCTGCCGCTGGCTCTATGCTATCACCGGTGCGCTTCTTTTGTCGCCCGTCTGATGACTTCAGCGCTTCCTCCGTATGGGACGGTGTAACCACTGCTTCCAACGGCTGCTCACACGATTGCTCGCACTCCACGACTTCCCTGGGCACCGCAGCTGAAGTGACTGGTATTACTACTCTCGGCTCCGAAAATACGGCACGATAGGTCTTGCGAGTTTCTGTGTGATCGACACGTAAACAGAAAATAGTGAACGAGAAGACGAGACGCACGTGCACGAAGAACGAGAGATTTTGGGGTAGTAGTCGCGGCATCATGGGCCATATCTTGGGCTAGGCCAAGGAATGTTACTCTGGTGCTCAGAGATCAGCTTGGAAAAGAGGGGATAAGCGCTCTCCACACACAGATTTCCAACGTCTCTAGGAGCACGCAAGTCGGTGACGTCCGCACCACCACCGGTCACAATGAGTCCCTTCCCTTTAGTCACACGGACGACCTCACGTGCCGCTGCCCACCAGTTGCGCTTCGCAGTGCTGTCGAGTGCGCTCGCGTAGGGGATTTCAAAGACAGCACCGTTACGCAATGCAGTGCGAACCATGGTGTGCTTCATGCGAAATGGGAGACGGGGGACATCGAGAGGAACCGAGATAATATGTGCCGAGAGTGGCGAAGGTTGTGTGTGGGTCAGGCATGCAAGCGAAAAGGTGGTTTCGGTCGTTGGCGCAAGTGCAATGGCGTCGTAAGGGGTGAAGATATTTGAATGCGCGTTTGTCTGCAAAGAGTGGTCGGTCAGTGGTGCCACATGGTCGCAGATGGGCAAGAGAAAACGCACGAGCCCGAAACCTTTCTCACTATCCTCGTCAAGAATAATCGTGAGTCGTTTTAGATATATGATTCCCGGCCGCTTCTTCACAAGGCGTAGTAACGGGTCGAGCACATTGACGAAAGTTTTCGGCTCGACCTTCGTTTTTACGCATTGATTAAAGGCGAATACCGAGTAACCCACTGGTCTGCCGATCAGTATATTCCAGACTGCAACAGCCAGACAATGCGCACAATGGACGAGGAGATCAATGCGCGCCTCGATAGCCTCGAGCTGAGCTTGGGAAAATAAAGTTGGCTGAGGGTGTTGGACCTGCTTCCCCTTTCCCTTATTTGATTGGGCGTTGGCCTGGCCAGTAGTTCTAGAGGGAGGCGGAACTAGGAAGTTCAAGTCGAAGTACATAGCCACTAACACTGCACACCAATCCTGACTAACTGCTAACACCGACGCGGTGTCTTGCATCGTACATGTAACGCGTGTGACCGTGACGCGCGACATATGTGACAGGCACAGGTTCAGCGGTACCAGTGCGTGCAATTGGCGGCAGGCTATGTTCTGTTCTTGTCCTTCAGGCTGGCGACAATGTCACTACCTAAGCTCACATCGCTATCAACACAAACACTCTCGCTTCTATTAGAGCGTCAGAGATTACAGTCTCTCTCCCCCGCTGGCGCGGCGAGCGGCATGACAAGTTCCCTGCACATTCCGCAGATTACGCGCAATCTTGCGCAGCTGCGGTCTGGCATCCTAGAACTTGAATCTACCGGGGAGCACCGTGAAGCCGTTGCGCTTTTGCGAAACCAGCACGTGCGCATGTGTGGTATGGTGGGAACGGATGCGGTCTTCGAGCCTCTTCCAGAGCGGACGACTGCCAGTGCCTCGGGGACACAAGAGGGCGAGGAAATGAGGGGGTCGTGGACCCCTCCAGGCGCGGAGAAGCCGAAAAAGGCGTGGCCCAGCGTCGGGGAACAAGACTTTACGCCATACTCGGATGACCCAGAGGCTGGGAGGGACCCCGCATTCCTGTTGCAGGAGCAACGACGCTTGATGGATGGTGAGTGTCATGTCAGTCTCACTGCGAACGTAATTTCGCCTTCTCAACGGGAATACGCGGGGAGCACAGATCAGGATGTACACTTAGATTCTCTCTCGCACTCGATCAATCGACAGCGTGATCTATCAATGCAGATCAACGGCGAGCTGGAGGTACACACGGGGTTGTTGGAAGAGCTGGATCATGATTTGGACAACACCGGGAATCGGTTGAGCCGAGCCGGTCAACGACTCGGACGGGTTGCCAAAAGCGCGAAGGAACACGGTGAGTGAAAGACTCTTTGAGCGTTTGTTACCGAGCGGCTGATGAGGGAATTCAGGATCAGGACTAACGATTGCGTTGCTGATACTTGTTCTGTTAATTTTGATTATTGTTTTCAAGACATGATGCATCGCATATTGCATAATGGAGGGTTCATGACGTAGACAGGATTACATACACATACACTGTGTTAAATTATAAGTGACGCGCTCGCGTCCACCGTCCTCATCTTGCTCGCTGTTCTCTTGCGTTCTTATTCTCACCAGAAATCAAGTTCGTCTCGTTCCTCCTTGGTTCCACCCATCATTATGAGCAGCAAATCTGCGCAACTCGGGGGTACCGCCTCTAATGTTACCGTTGGAAAGATCGGTGTTAGCCCACACTTCCCTCTCGAATCATCTCCCACTTGGTTGACCCCTCCCCTTGACCTTTAGCAAGGTCTGATGATGATGACGTGCGCACTTCTTTTCAGTTTCGTGTTACTTCTCTCTCAAACCTATCGCTTCCGTCCACAGATGGCGTGATCCACCAGTTTCTGACGAAGACGCGTTCGCGTCGTTGAGGGCTGGCATGGATGGTCTTCCCCCTGGCGCAAAGATGTTCCTCAACAGTGGTGCGTACACGGATATCTATAGACACACACAGTATGGCCCACTACGACGTACAGGCGAGTTCTATGGCATCAATCCCCCAAGTGCTAATCTCGAGCTTCTCGCGCGTTTCTTCGAGCAATACCCAGGATATGCTGACAAGGCGTTCCTTTCTGTCAAGGTGCGCATTGCTAATTCTTAGCGCGCACACCTGTCTTGAACCATGGTACTGAACACAGTGCGGCATGTCGTTCAATCCATATGGAGATCTGTGCGTTCCCCCTCTCCTGTCCCCACGTCTGGAGGCCAACGCCTAAAATCATAGAGAAGCAGCAATCGAACGAAAGGTCAATTTCATCCTCGATAAGCTGCGTGGGACGAAGAAGCTTGACTTGTTTGAGCCTGCACGTGTCATCCATGGTGTTCCCCTTGAACAAAGTACACGCATCATGGCCAAGTTTATCGCGCGGGGCAAATTTGACCACATTGGTCTTTCTGAAGTCCGCGCTGAGCACGTCCGTGAGGCGCACAAGGCAAGCGCACAGTTCCTTGTGTTCTGAGTCAGTCCCGCCACTTTTCCCTGTCGTGCGTTCCAGGGGCATCCTATCGCCGCCGTTGAAATTGAGGTTAGTCCGTGGAGCTACACCCAAGAGACGAAGGACGGTTCGCAAATAGCTCGCTTTTCCCTCATTCATTGACCTCATCTGTACGTCACAGTCATTTCTACGTGCGAAGAACTCGGAATCGCCGTCATCGCGTATTCGTGCGTACTCTGCTGACGCTTGTTTGTCCGCATATTCAACACTCTGTTCTAGGCCTCTAGGCCATGGTTTCTTGACCGGAAAATGGAAGTCTTACAAAGATCTTGAGCGTGCGTGCCATCATACTTCCTCGTGTGGGGATTGGCCAACATCCTTCCAGCTGATAACATGCTACGCCAGTTTAGCCGCTTCCAAAAAGATGTGAGCCACATCGTCCTCTTATCGTCTCGCCATTTCATATACTAATTCGCCGTCTAGAATTTCAATCATAACCTTGCCCTTGTTTCGGCACTAGAGGCAATCGCCGCTAAGAGGGGCATTACCGCGGCCCAACTATGTATCGCATGGGTGGCCTCACTTGGACCAAAGGTCGTACCCATCCCAGGCAGCTCGTATGTCTCCATCGTGCGCTATCCTAATGCCCTCAGCTCATCGCACAAATAGTAACATCAGGCGCACAGTCGAGAATTGTTTGGCAGGTGATATCGAGTTGACAGCTGAAGACCTCGCAGACATCAAGCAAGGCATGACCGTTAACAGTGTTCGCGGTACCAGATATTGAGAGATATCGACTGAGGCTCTTGTGTTTTGTAGTGCGTGGATTGGTATCTGACGGTGATACCTTTTCTATAAGATTAACGTGTACCTTGGGGTGCAGAACCCTATATAGCACTGTACAACTATGGTTTTGTTGCACAGCAATCCTACCCTGTCATCGACAGCGATACCTTTTCTATAGATCCGGGGTGGAGAGATAACAGACGCGCTGCTGAACCGGTCAGATCGTGGTATTCCCAGAGTCTCGTTCAAGCTCCCCTGACTCCCCGGCGGAGGACATACGGCGCTAGTCCTTGTGATTGTACGACGGCCTTGAACACCCTCCGCCACGATAGAGGATCACCCTGTGTGCCTCATCGTCGATATTTGTGTCATCGGCGTAGGTAAAGGGGGCAAAGAATCACCTCATCACGTTGCATGATACAAAAGCTCCGTACTCTCCCGTCCGCCGTAGCGAAAGGCTCGACTGTTGCCCAGCCTTTGAACGGGACACGACGGGCGTCCAACGCGCCGATACGGCAGCGCAGCTCGCCATTTGGCCCATTGACCGCCCGCACAGCGCGGACAGATAACCCCTCTAGCGCCCTTTCGATGGCGACGATCAGTTCGGGCGGGGCGATAGACGCCCAGAAACGCGTGAGGTGTGGCGTGTAGCGCGTTCCGCCCTGCGTTTGCGACTGAAGGAGGGTGAGGGGGGAACAACAAACACAGAACGCTGTTGGCGAGCAAATGAACGAACGAAGAGCATGAGGGACTGGATGAATTGCGTTCCCAGCGTCGCCGAAAGCATGATTTGGTCGCTGTCTTGTGCCGAAGGTGTTTCCCTGTGTACGTTCGGACGCTGAGAGATAGCCTTCGTGTTTCTGTGTTAGGAATGTAAAACATACGTCTGCATATCGACCTCTATAAGATCAAGGTCACCGGTATCGCGGAGAGATTGGGTGAGCTTCTCCGCGAGAACCACAGGACCTTGGGAAGCCAGTTGGCTCTGTCTGCGACCGGATGATAAGTATTAGGGCGAGGGTGTTACAATGCGGCCAATACGTACGTGAGCACCCAAGGGTGCTGGAATGCGTCTGCCAGCGACATGCGCTCCTGTGGATTGACGGTGAGTAAACCCGTGATCAGAGCTAGAGCCAAGCATGCATGCGTGAGCCTGGGCAGAACAAACGCGTCGCGAGCAAACGACGCGACGCACAAAAGACAGGTGCGGGGATCCGATCCCACGGAGCGTCATCGATAAATGCGCCCGAGACATAACGACCGAACTCATAGCTGCGCACTGTTGGTTCGTCCCAGGGCGTATCTTTTAAAAGTCGAGTGAGATACCGTCCCCCCTCGGTGGCGGATGTTCCTACGTACTCCCGGCAATCATGGTAAAGAGGATGACACCGGCACCCCAGGCGTCGATGGGCTCGGCAGCATAGGGCTTGTCCGAGTTGAGCTGCATGCATCGATCAGAGCCTTGTACGTGACGAAGTCATCCCGGAGGCATACTTCTGGAGCGACATAAGGTAGGCTTCCGCATCTCTCTGAGAGCATTCGGGTCCTCCCCGAGTCCTTGAGCTTGTATACCGAACAAAGGCCGAAATCCGATATTTTGAGCGTCCCCGCGGCATCAAGGAGAAGGTTTTCTGGCTTAAGATCCCGGTGGCACACGCCCTCCCCGTGAACATAGGCCTGGGCGACGTTCCCGAGCGGAAGTCAGCCTATCGTCCTGTTGTGCGCGCTGCTAGCGGCCGTGGAACGTACTAGGCCGGAGAGTAATTGGAGAAAATAAAGGTGGGCCACTTCTTCGCCTACCCCGACGTCAGGAGCTGTTTGTATTTTGGGTGATTCAGTATCCTCTGCCTTGAGGCAGGTAGAATAGATCCAGGGGGGGGGGTGGGGGGTGCGCACCGATTTTGTCAAAGAGGTCGCCACCGGCCGCGAACTCGAGGAGCATGTAAATCGCTGGGACATATGGCGAGTCTGTTCCGGACTCCACAACGACTGCGGTCAGAAACTCGAGGATGCTGCTGTGCTTGAGAGCGGCGTGCACGCGCATTTCCTTGTCGAGTGTCTTGCGCTCAGCCTGGGTGGTTTTGGGCGTCAGAGCGACAATCTTGCATGCGGCAACCCGATGCTCCTCGGTATTGACTGCACGAAACACTCTGATAGTGGACTGTAAGCTCCTTTCCCCTTGCTCTTTTGATTCGCGATGAACGCACGTGGAGAAGCCACCACCGCCGACTTGCTCGATTAGCCGATAGCCTGTTACACCCGAGTTAGTCAAAGAAATGATATGTATCGGGAACGTATAGAAAATATATATCTGGCACCATTGACTTTAGGATATCGAAGTTTCGACTGCATTTTGAGCAGAGATGCTGAGAGCCTGAGGCCTGTCAATGAGATCGCCCCCGAATCTGAATGACGGACACAACCACAATACCAGTACAAGTCGCGCCCCGGCCCGATCCCGAGTGTGGAACGCGTCTCACCTGGCACGTGCACCACGTGAGAGATCACATGCCCTCGTCACGATCATCGCGTCCAACGAAGATCCCATACAACCTGTTGATTCTTCAGTCGGAGCTTTCTCGACGCTCGTGTAAAAGTCGCACCGTAATAAAAAGTGCTCTATTTCTCTCTAATGGTAACTAAAAGTTCACTGTCTCGTCTTGCAGAGTAGTAAAAGCAATATGTCTCTCGGGTCTCGTATTCACAATTTAGTCGCTTTCTCAATCCCTGGTAGTATATCGGATTAGTACACGCGCCTGTCACCTATCTGGTCGCGCGAGAGCGGGGTTCGACTCCCCGCCAGGGAGACATACCCTCAGGCTTCATTTTTGTCCCTCGCCAGCAGAGCGCTATTAGCCGCGCTAGGACAAGCTACATTTCGCCACAAATGACTCAGCTCCTTCGGTTTATCGACATACTTGAGTCGAGAAGAATCGGAACAAGACACAGCTTATTATACAAGACGCTATAGAACAAATTGTCGTACGCGAAGAATTACAATAACCCTATCGTCAGTACCTATTATTATCAGTTCAGTAATATTACCCCAGCGGAAGCAAACCATTGAAAGATTCTAGATGAGAACTAGGCTAGTAGTTGACACCAGTAGAAAAAAAAGACTTCAACAAAAATCAGCACCTTGACCGTCAAGTGTCGGGCAGTGCCAAGGCTTACCACCATCTTTCGTCCCCGGCTACATGATAAATTGCGAATTCATATCCTGAGAAAACCGGGGGGGGTGAGGGTCTGGTATAAATTGATTTATTCACGCACCATAATGTGTGAGCTCGACAATTGTGGCTTTTGACTATACTTCGCGCTCAAGATTGCTCTGTGAGAGTCGGCAACAGGATGAGAGATGGGGGGCGGTGTCAGAAGCGACAACACGCACCGTACACCGCGCAATACATCAAGATAGGAAATACGAGGATTGCGGTCTGAACATAAGTCAATCATACATGAAAGTGTCGGGGGTTGTAACCACGTACTCAGCACCTTCAGCAAAGCCTACGGCGTCGGTGGTCAGTGTCATTGGTTTATCGAGAAGGGCCGTCACCTACATAGCTCATAGCACCCACAGCAACACCGCCTTGGACAACATCTGCGCTCGTTTGCGTATCCATACTGCCGCTGAAGCTGATCTATGAGTCATTGGTAAATACTTCTTACATCACACCGTATACGCTTTGGACGTACTACATCAGCTGGAGTGGTCATTTTGTCGAGGAATGGGCGCGAGACCGGACTCGATTTCAGTTGCCCGTTGGAATGATACTGCATGATCGGCTCAACACCAAGTATGGAATAAACGGGTCAGATCATTCAAAATACCTCAAAAGGTAGATCTTCTGTTTATCAGCCAAAGTCACGCTAAGCTAGCAAAAATGCGCACCTAGGACAGATGCCGAATGGCAGGACTACACGCCGAATAAGTGTCTACTCCGGCGTAAAGTGTCACAACTCACGTCAAATACGCTCTGTGATGTGGATCAGTGGGGGGAATAAGGTAGCGAGCGAAGATCGCATACTGTGAGTCGGCAGCCCGGTGGGAGGGGGTCCACCTGTTAATGTGAAGGCTCAGGGTTATGTTATCTCACCAGTATCATACGCACCAATACTCTATGTAATTCCTACAAGGTACGGTCAATCAATTGTAAGGGGCACAGGAGATTATGGGGAAGTTACATCATCGGTAATGATTCCAGTTGTCTTGTAGTCGACTGGAAAAATGACTTTGGTTTTCTTCAGCTCCGAGAGGAAAACCAAAGACCGAATGGTCTTACCCTCGTCCCATCCATCTACCTCATCGCCGTTCTGATCGCGCGTCCTGCCGCCATGTCCGGAATCTGCGACGAACAGTCATTAGATGACGTTTCGGCACTTCGGTTCACTCACAATGTATGAAAAGAGCGTCGTCGGGGCAGGCATCTTCCACAAGCCATCGCATTGCATTCAGCATATTCTTTCGCGTGGGTTGATTACGCGGGTTTGTATTGTCGTCGGTAAGCACGATAACGTTAGAATGAGAATATCGGTGTTTCTCTACTCGTTGATTGTGTCAGCTTCATGGCATTAGAAGGATGTGATGCAAACCTGTAAGAACTTTGTACATGTTCCGGGCGTCATTCACACACCCCTGCAGTTCGTTCCTTTGTCCGGTGTAGTTGATGCCCACCTACATTCTCATTAAGCAGGATTCAAAGGCATCGTGTAGGGGCACTCACGCAAACAGCCTTTCGTTTGCCCGTGCACCGCGAGCACCGGAACAGCGGGTGTGAATGCCGGCCGTGGGACGTTGCCGTCGGCGCATCTACTTCTTGAGCTAACAGCGACTTGCGTGGTTGCGAGCGCGAAATATGCGGCATACGAAGCGCGCGACTCTGTACCAGCGCGGGGGGAGCGCTAGTAGTGGGTGGGAATTGGGGAGAGGGAATACCGTATGGCGCGGTTGCTCCAGGTGCCGGTGATGGGACCTGTATGGGAAAGGCGGCAGCGGGAGGAGCAAGCGGAGGTCTGTAGTTGGGCTGAGTCGCGTATGGTTGTTGGTACTCGGAAGCGGTGTATGCTGTTGTTGGCACCAGCACGTAGGGTGCAATTGGCTCTGAGTTCTCTGCAGTTCCTTAGAGCATAGGTGCACATGAGGAAATGGAAGGTACTTACGCGAGATGAGCATCGGAGGGACAGGAGTTACGCTGCGACTCCGATGCCTGTTGTGCGAGTGCCCGTGAGAATGGGAGCGCGAATGACTGGACCGGTGGCGGTGGTGATGATGATGACGGTGATCGTCGCTAGAGTGGGAATGTGTACGTGGGCGATAATGGTGATCCTGTATACTGAAGAGTATGAAGATGTCAGCTCTCCAGGAATACCTATTTAGAGGTATGTCAACGCACACTGGAGCCGGATTAGGTGATGGTATGAAACCCGGGGAGCTGTGCATACATCAGAAATAGCCAGGAGTGAATGTCGTTAAGAGAAACAAACGGAGCCGGGCTTGGCACTAGTGAGTTGGAACGAGAACGACTATGGCTGCGATGGTGGCGACGATCGCGGTGGCTGCTGGAGTGCGAATGCGAACGAGAGCGATGTCCGTGAGAGCTAGGCATGAGGAATAGGTCGATTGGCATATCATTTTATATTGACGGAGGCGGACGCACTTAGGGATGGGTCCCGGAGGAAGAAGATGACCGGTCGTTCTATGACACTTGTACTTAATTAAAGCCGTGGACACGGGACGTATAACATACGCGACGGGAAATTGAATCAAGGTTGGTGCATTTGAGGGAGGTCTTGAGATTGGTTGCGCATACTGGGGTTGCCTGCAGAGGTAGAGGCGATACCATTAGGAAAACTAAGAAAATGATAGAGGCCGTGGATTCATTACTTACGGAAATCTGCGAGGAGAGGTCAGGGTGTGTGAGAATGTGGAGGAGATAAACTCCTGCTTACGGGACGGACATTAGAGGAGTAGCGTAGCGGTTGCAATCGGAGTCGTAGGGGTTTTCTCAGGAGAGGGGGGTGGCCTTGCGTGTGTTTATTAGCATTATGTATACACAAATCCAGTGCTAACTATAGCGTGGGCAGAGAGGGCACCTGATGGGGACGTACTGGTCTAGACTGTATGCTGTATGCTGTATGTATGTTTAGTCACGACAGTACCATAGGTCCGGTCCGGCGTCACTCGCGGTCACGTGATTGGCGTGTTCCTTGTATGCGCGTATTTATCTTAACGTAAGTAACTTGAACTGACCTCGTTCAGATTCAGGTTCAGGTTTTGGTTCTGGTTGCTGGTTCGTGTTCAGGTTGAGAAGTCCTCAACGTCCAAGCCACTGGCAGTGGCTCGCTCGCTTCTTCACTTCCTTTCTTTAACGACGCTCTATATACGACACTTCACGTTTCTCCCAACATGCGAAGCACCTTGCCTCTATGCTCTCCTGCACAGTCACCGGAACACACACGAACTCTATCTACCTTGTCGCTGCAGACGACACCCGAACCGAAGCCTATTCCAACAATTCGTTTGGTTTCTGCAATTCCATCTGCCGTAGGTTCAGCGCCAGCATTAGGAAACCCTCTTGCCTCTCCATCTCCCTCACTTTCTCCTCCCACTCCTCTTGCTCCGAAACAAGATACCCAAGCGCCTAGACGTCGCCTTGTTCCGAAAAAGTCGAGGCTAGGACTTCTAGTCTCCGGGAAAGGTAACAAGGCCAGCGGAAAGCGCGATCTCTCCGATGTCGTACGTCGTGTTGGGGGAGGCGCTGCAACTGCTTCTGTTGGCAAGGCCGGCTTTGAAATCTATGTTGACCCCGCCCCCCAGCCTCACGTCGGCGCGAGTGAGGTTCTTATGGTCAAAAAGAAGAAAAGTCGTGCATCCTTAAGCGCATTGAAGTGGGGTGCCTTGGGCGAAGTGACTAACACTGCGCAGTCCAAAGACCCAACACAGACCGTTCGATTGAAAAACGAGGACAAGGAGAAATGGTGGACCATTGGGCGAGGCCGCAAGGATTCTAAAGACAAGAAAGTTGTCGAGAAGGACGTACGAATGAACGGTAGGTGCCTTTATCAACGTCTGTCAGACGTTGAGGTTCATATCGCAACAATATCCAGCTCTTGGCACTCTCACGGAAAGTTCAGCTTCTCGAGCACGCTTCAACACTCTAGATTCCGGCCTCGTTCTAAATGCTGCTTCTAAGACTGCAGAGCGCCCAGCACAGACCCGGTCTGCTTCTGCGTCGGACTCTCCCATCCAAGACATTGGCCTCCTCAGCAGGCCCCCCAGTGCCATAGCCCCGTCTTACCCTGCTCCGGAGGACGACCCTGCGCCTCCCCTTCTCGCCCCTTCAAACTCGACGACTGGCTCCATTGCTATACGTGCCATGCGTTCCATGCGTTCGGTGGCACGGTTGACTAGCTGGACCAACGGAAAACCAATGGAGAAGGAAAATAATTCTACAACACCTGTTCCAGCCCAGAAGAAGGATGACGAAAGCAAGAGGACTAAAACAAAAAGTAAACGTAAATTCGAACTCGGCAGAGATCAAACGGTTTCGCGGCTCTCTGGCAGCAGCTCAGAGGCGGGTATATCTAGCGGTCCTCAACCTCAACCTCAACCTCCCCATCCTCAGTCCTCCACAACAAGGAAATCCAGCGTCTTGGGCCTAGGGTTCCCCTCTGGATTCCGTTTTGGCACTGTACGCAGCTCATCTGCTGGGTCGTCGGACCAAATTTCTTGCAATTCCGCTGGAAATCCTCCGTCCGAGAGTCAAGGCTGCTCCTCATCAACGGTCTCTGTGGCCTCTTCCCATAGACCAAGATCTGCCAAGTCGCGCATCTCGTCCTCCAGCTCTGCTTCCGTCAAGTGGGTGGAGGATCGCTTGGAGACAGTTCGAGTGGCTTGTCGTCGAGAGCGACGTGATGGAACACAACGCGATTCTACGGGAGCACGCCCTCGGGCTAAGGTTGCAGATGTTCTTCAAGAAAAATCATCGCTTCCATTGCCGGCTCTTGCGATCGGGGCGGCCTCGGTAAACGAACATTCCGCACCAAAGAGTGAGCCGGGAGTGACCCCAAATAAGCAAACTAGAATTCGGCCCGCCTCCGATCAAATGATTGGAAAGGAGCGGCTGAGAGGTATACGAGGAGTTGGAGAGGGTGAGTTCCGTACAATTCATATATTGATATCCTGTGTCTGACGAGCGTGCCTGGGTAGGAACCCTCTCCGCTTTAGATGCGGCCACTAATGAACTAGCGTCACTCATCAGCCGCCTCGATCTCGAGGCGACACCCAGTACTCCCCGCGGGACCTTGCGTCTTTCACCTAGTTTTACTACCCTACTGGCGGAATCTCCTCATTTGAAAGGCAGTCCTAAGAAAAGTAGCTTCCCAGGAGCACTCGCAACACGCCCAAGTATGGCGTCCTTGACCTCGCTTAGACCTTATCCACAGTCGCGGACGCAGGAGGCAGGTCCTAATACCCTACGCTACGGTCAGCAGATTGCTCCGTGGCCGGTTTCGCCATCCAAACCCTTGCAAACTTCAGCTACCAATCCTGCGCCGCTTGCCTCTTCTACTGCCGCTGGAAGCTCAGTTCCGTCACCGACCTCTGAGCAAATCGTAAACTCCACAACGGGCTATGAACCCTCGTTTATATTCCGATCTCTCCGGCCAGGGAAGGCGAGTCAGCCTGAGGCGCCTGTTCTTGTGTTGCCTGTGCCTCTGTCCCAGGAGCATTCGTTTACAACCACTGCTAGTGCGCGTACAGAGTCATTTACCTTCAAGTCTAAAACCCTGTCCACGAAGACAAGTGTCGGCTTACTTGCCGGTAGCCAGAAAGAGTTCCCCCTTAGTAGGACCTTCCGCAAGGTTATGTCAACGTTCTCGTTGCGTGCCAAAGAAAGTGAATGGAGCGTTGATTCTGAAGGCACTGGGATGTTAATATCTAATGAGGCACGGAAAGACTTAGGACTGGGTGGCACGCTCGGTGGTTCCAGGAGCTCGCGCAATCCTGACCTATCACTAGAATCCGACAATCTTGACTCTGATATCCCCTGCGAACTGCAAGACATCCTAACTGGGGGAAACGCTGATCGTCTTGATGACCCCGAAGACACAATTTCTTTTTACCCTGCACCACTCGGACATCTACCACCTTCTCCGGGTCTCCCGCCAGGGAGCCCCCTTCCCACACCAGTAATGTCGCAGACTTGTGCTGTACATTCTAGTGGACCTGTGAACACCACGCAACTGATCGCCGAGGAGGGTCATGATGACGACGATGAAAGTGACTCGTCTTCGCTGGAGGAGAATGATACCAAGAGGTCTTTCGATTTCACCGGCGAGCTCAAGAAGCTGAGCGAATCTGCTGGAACTCACCGCCACAGTTTCGTGGAGCAACTTGAGAACGCTTTCCGTACCCCAGCAAAATACAACCTGGATAGATTTGGGCCGAACGAGGATATTCCCCCCGTGCCAGCAATCCCTTCTTTTGTGTCTAGACTTCCCGCTTCAGATGAGGCTAGCGACCCTCACGCGGTGACCTCAACCTCTGTACCACCTCTTCTGCCTAGCCCAGAAATCGTGGTATCAAAGAAGACTAAGGGTACAATATCATATAATCTTCCACAAGATCAAGTCGAGAAGCCGCCTGCTTTATCCAAACCATCGTACGGACAATTAGATCTCAACTTCAAATTTGGCGGTTCTCCGCTGTCTGCGAGACCTGCAGATGTATCCCCGTTGACACTCTCCGACATCATCCCCTCTCCTGCCCATGCTCGCTCGCTCTCATTAGGTTCCACTCGAGGGGATGACTCTACGCAACAAGCAGCCACTCCTGAGGCTATGAGCACTGCCTCGCCAGATTCCTCTGTGCGCCGCCAATTTAATTCAGATTCGAGCTCGACACGCTCGATGCAAGAAGACCCGCGAGTTGATGTGTACAGCTCTCACTCTCGTGCGTCTTCCCAAACCAGCTTCAAGGGTTTCGAGTCCTTCGACGAGATACGGCGTGGGTTTGAATTCATTGATAACCGGCCCGCATTTTACCCTCCACCATTCAACAATCGACGTAATCAACAACCACGCGATTCGATGATGAGCATCGCATCAGTATCTTCTTATGGCTTTGTTATCGACCCAGGCCTCGGGGATCCCTTTGACTACGGCTATGAGAGTCGACCCGCTTCTGGCGACATGTCTACTGTTATGACGATGTCTACCTCTGTCGATGACACGTTTTCATTCATCCGCCGCGGCCCTCATCGCAGGCGCGTCGATAGCGACTCGTCCAGTTTCTATTTTCGGGCGCCTGGCATGTCTCAGATTCCGCGGCCGCTCAAAGGACACGCCCGTCAGGATTCTGCAGTGTCAACAGTTTCTTTGGCCCCGCCTGTCAGCATTTATAATCGTAGCTTTGGTGCACACCGAAGGATTGACTCGGCTTCGAGTATCGGTTCCGTCTTACCAGCTCACCCTTCATACGGATTCTCTGGTGGAAACCGCTCATCCTGGGCTCCCGGCCATAAGCGGGAGATGTCGGCTGATTCTGTAATGAGTGACATCTCTGCACGAATGTCCCGCCCTACACTTGGAGACAAGATGCTCGATTCTAGACACGACTACTGTCTTCCTCTCGCTTCGATCGCAGCATCCCCGCCTGAAGGTGAAGCATCTGGCCACTCATATGAGCATATCAGGCGCCGCGGTTCGTTCGATTCCATCATAGACAATGAACATCACTGGCATTTCAGAGACTCGGTTATCGACCAGGGTAACACCGGAAGCTCAGCCAACTCCGAGTCTGTGTTTGGTCGTACCGGGTCTCTTGCGGCCTACTCTTCTACCGACCAGGTACAAATGAACGATATCCGGCCATTTTCCCTTTATAGCACAGACGGCGACTCTTCCGACCCTAAACGTGAAGATGACACCATGATTTCCGTGAGTGTCTTCTTTCAGGTTGTTGGCTCATTCATAACCCGCATCACACAGATGATTGGAGGTGGCCGTGTCCGTCGGCGCTCAGTTGGTTCATTTGTCGAAAGTTCGCCGCTCTTTTTCCGGGTCGGGAAGAGGAAGACCACGCCGGCGTGGAGGAAGAAGCACGAGGGGCTGGTCGAGTCTCCTAATCTCGCACAACGGATCGAGAACTCACCCAGGGGTTTGGGCGAACAACGCATGATGTCTGCACGACAGGGACTACTCTCTCGCGACAGTTTGGAAGAACACTGCCTCAGCGCCGAAGGGATAGACATGTCCTGTGAGTGAGACGGTGCTCTGTTCTTACTGCAACCCGCTCATCAACTATGTAGTCATTGCCGAACCCGTTTTCTCCCGCCCTATCCCAGCATCACGTTCGAGGTCGGGTACACACTCCTCAATTAGTTCAGGGATAGACACACCCCCCTTGTCGTCGTCTGGCGAAACGTCCTCAGTGGCCAGCGACTCAATCTCTAGCATAGACATGTCACGGGTCAGCCTTTCACTAACGAACATGTCGTACCCATCAATCGTGCAACCGCGAGCCCGGATTCGCTCCAGGGGCAGTGGTCATCGCCGCCGCATCTCCGGTATCCGGATCTCTCGGACATCGGTTTATGAGACCATCGAAGAGGAAATGTCGGTGATTAACACGCCCGTCTTGGATTCTTTCCCAGACCCTGTCAAGGCGCCGCTATCGCCCGTCATCGATGACAATGTCATCGTTGTGGACCCCGATGACACTTCTTCAACAGATTGGGATGAGCACGGAATTGCGGTGTTGCGCAGGTACTACACGCTCAAGGATGAGGCAGATGTCACGATCAGAGAGAGCAAACAAGCGTGGCATGATACGCCGTTCTCTAACTATGCAGTGCAGTGTGCGTCTTCTCTACCAAATCGATGGAGGCTTTCCGCTAACAGAGATTGTAGCCTTCGAGCCACCTGCTCATCGTTCTGGCATGCGCGCTCTCCTTGAGCATTCGCGGCAGACTTATGGGTCCCTCCCCGCTGAGCTCCGCCGTATTCGCTCACGTACCAGTTCCCGACCGAGCCCTTATCCGCAGCCACAGCGAACAGTCAAGATATCCTTATCTCCTTCGACGGTGCACCCAGACATCCCCACGACCCGAGCACCGGCAGTCCCGGCGCCCCCAGCAGCACCAGCTTTGATACCACAGGCGCTGCAGCAGCGCCCAGTAAATCCAAACACTGTGGTCGCCGAGGAGTCTCCTTTGGTACCTGGGAAGAACGCCAAGGTTGACCCTGGTTCGTTTTCCCAGTCACGCATTGGTCTTGATGCACGGCGCAATACGCCAGGGCGGGCAAAGCGCGGCGTTAGCAAGGAAAACAAAGAGAACATCACTTCCTCTGGGGCAATGATGGCGTATGTGCCAACTTTACCGTAATTGTTCATCACTGACACTTGGAACTCCAGCCCCGGTGATGGCCTGCGCCTTAACCGCCCCCGACCTCGTGGTCGCCTCGTTCCTACGCGCTCAGCTGTTTCCATAGGAGCTTGACGCCAGCCGTAACTCCTTATCGGTTACCCGCCTACAATCGACCAAGCTGTCAAACCATTGTCACCCCGCGCCAGGACACCTCTGGCGCCTTTGCATTGGCTTATTCTATGCTATGCTTCTGTCGAACTATGCTTTCTTGGACCATCTATTTCTTGATCTATTTATTGTCTTGTTTCAAGGCATGATGTGCTCGCATTTTGTTTCTTGCTCACGATTGTGTACTTTACGAATTACTCTTGACGCTGCTCACGCCATACTCACGCTTCTACGAAGGAATTCCAATTTGTTATCATCTGCTGTCATCATACCATACTCCCTCGGGGTGAGAATCTGAGGTACTCAATTGATTACTACAAAGCGTGCAGACTTTATCTCCGTTCAGCAACCGGCGGCGTCCATTAGCATAACTCCGGCATATTAAGAATCGTATTCATGCAAGGACGGGATGTCAACTTAGTGTTGGTGTCCGCGTGCAAACCCCGTTATAGGCGCGCCAGTTGTGCGCTTCAGCACACCAAGGTGGGCTGTGAGTCCAAAGGAATTGGTTGAGCGGTAGTACTGGCGTTCGCAGGGATATGACATACAAGGACGTCGTTCCCATCGAAGAGAGAGCTTAGAGTCCCTCTTCCCTGGCCCCCGAAGTGCCAGCGCGTTCACTAGGAATTTCTTGATACGCGCGGGTGCCACGGTCGCTCCAGGTGCAGGAAAAGGCGTGCTTGCCGGAGATGATGATAAAGTGCGGAGAGTACGTGTACTGAGAAAATGGAAAACGGTTTTGTTCATATAACGGAAAGATAGTATCCAGGCGAGATATTGACACCCACCCGACAACCACGTCTTTTGCGCGTGGGTGCGGACGTCGCCGCTTTTTGGTAGAGGGTCGTGCTTTAGGTGTGCTCCGAGATGATTCAACACCCTTCCATGTTCTGGATTTTGTCAAGGCAGCAGCAAACAGGTGATCCGGGAGGTATTTGCTTGCGGTCGATTGTAGTGCACTCAGGTCATCGCTGTCGGCGCAGTCCTCCTCCGAGATGCTGTCTGAGTCAAGAGCCCCCGTATCACCCTTTGATATCACCATGTCTTCGTCTGCTGGCCGACTCCGGAAGTTCTCTGAATCTGCAGATTTAATACCACCCCATTCCTCCCCGCTCTCGCTCCCGCTGACCTGTTCCGTCTCTTCTTCGGCGTCACCCATGGCACGTGTCATCCGCCGATGGAGACGAGCATCCATGTCGCTCCCACCCTCAATGACACCCACTTCTACCTCGTGATGCTCCAGGTCGCACTCGCCACTCCCACTTGGAGCGGTGAAGCGCCGCCGCTGACCTGCCTGTGCCTTGAGAATTTCATCACGCCGTTTGTTTGTTTCCCTTGTCCTGCGCTTCTGGGCGGCGTAAAGGGTCCTGAGAGCGCGATCATGTCCTTTTGCTGTTGATGCGGAAAGAGAGAGAGAAAGGGATTCTGGCCGACCAGACTCTGAGTCCGAGTCGCCATTCTGTGTGGCGCTGTTCATGGCCGCCGGTGGAGCCTACTAGGCCTGGGCGGCTTAATATCGAGAGAATCGGGCCACGTGCCGAGTTGACCTTTTATGGCGACCTCGATTAGCACCGACTAATTCACGCTTTCCCACTCTTACCTCCATGCTCTCCAAGTCGCGCTTGCGTCGTCTCTTGCCAGGGCGCCGTAGAAATAAGAGGGAAGACCAAGTAATACAGGCAATCCCCATACTAGAGGACCCCTCAAAATCGCACGATGGAGGATCAGTCCACGAAATGCCTTCAATGTACCCAACTCAGCCGTAGTGCGTATCATCCCTCAGCTCCTCTTTCCCCGATAGCTCAAAGTTTCCTACGTTTCGCGTCCTGCCTCAGCCAACCATTATTGTAAGCGACTCTCGTCTCCAACCAAAAAATTCTTCTGGACTCCCGTTACGACAGCGAACCGAATTTGAACATCGACTATGGACGTTTTCAAGAGGCCGTCCCTCGTCCGATGTGAGCGCATCGCCATATTTTCCCGCACCGGCTATTGTTCTGACGCGTCTATGGTACCCAGGGGCTTCGGTGTCCCGCCCTCCCAGCATGCCCCCAGTGTCATTGCTGTGCCAGTATCACAACACTCACAACATTATGGCGAGCGCGCTATCACTCAGCTCGACTACGGCGGGAGTCAAGCTGCCCGGAGCGAGAATTTCCCCCGATCGCGGCGGCATTCGCTGTCGCGCTCGCGCTCCCGGCACCGCCCTGGCTCTCGCCACAGCAGCAAACCGCCGGACATATTCATACATCGTATGTGATGTACCTCGTACCCTTCGGGTGTATTGCTTCTACGTCCACAGCGCCGTCTATTGCGAATATGGGTGAACACAAGCGATCAAGCTCTCCAGACCCTCTTCCTGTACCGCCTCCCCACTACAAGGGCAGTTACCGTGACGACAGGGCCCGTCACGGTGACCCGGAACGCCATCGTTCCCACCGTCGTCGTGATGATGACCGCGGCCACGATCGTGTCCATGGCGGAAAGGTGAGAGTCCGAGATTTTGGCTGTGCACTTTACCTGCCGAAGAGGTGTAGTATGACTCATGTCCCATGCGCTTGTCGCCAACAGTCTGCACAAGTTATGGGTAATTTACCCAGAGAACGCGTCTCGCGTTCCTTCGCTAGGCACATGGAGCCATCCGGACACCCCGATTTCCAGTTCTCGAGATGCACTGGGCGCAAAAAGGCCGTATGTGTGAGTGAAGATCCTCTGACCGCGTCAAAATGCCTTTGTGTATAGCGAATGTCGGTTCTAGATCGGGGTTAACTATACTGGCCAGAACAGCCAACTTGATGGCTGTGTGAACGACGCAAAAAACGTTTACCACTTTTTGATTGGCGAGTATTGGTCCGACTTCATCGTCACGGCTGTCACGGCTGACGGTTTCACGTTGTCTTGCAGATCGGTTGGGCTTCCGTGCTCGTGATATTATCCGTCTGACCGACGAAGCGCGTGATCCGCGTAATCTACCCACGAGGGCGAACATTCTTGGCGCAATGCGCTGGCTCGTACGCGGCGCACGCAAACACGACTCGTTATTTTTCCACTGTGCGTCCCTCTTCGGAGTACTGGTTGGGATTGCTGACACGCTCCTACAGACTCAGGACATGGTGCGCAAGTCCGAGATCGGGGTAGAGACGAGGAGGATGGACAAGACGAAGGTAAAATACAAGTCATATTTTGCGTCTTCACATGCCAACGTAGGGCAGTGATTTTTCCTGTGGACTATTCTCAGACCGGGACGATCATCGACGATGTGAGGGTTTTCACGGCACTTTGACACCCTTTCAAAGACACTGACTATAGATAAAGGAACTCCATTATAACCTAGTACCATAAATCCTTTGCTCTGTCGAATTGTCGAATTGACGCTAGGACTGATAATGTAGGTCAAACCGCTCCCACCTGGGTGCCGCTTAACCGTACGCCCACCTACCTTACCTACGCGCTTTCAATATGCATGACCTTCGAATTGTTTTCAGGCCATTATCGATGTGCGTGGCGTTTTCTCTCACTTAGACGCTATACCCACAGGCCCCAGTCGTGTCATTCCGGATCTATCCTTGGTAAGTATTATCCAACGAGGTTGATCGATTGTCCACTTTCATTGATCATGTGCGTCCTCCGACAGATATACCTTTTGTCGTACGAAGCTCGCTTTCACTTGTTTTGGCATTGGGACTCATTCATGTGAAATAGTTTCATTCGGATGGCCGCATCAGAAGCAGCAGTATCTCGAAAGAATCTCTTAGGGAGAAGTCCGCTCCGGCTGATGTGATCTGTTGGAGCGGCTCTGCGGATTCAGGTACTGCCTTCGGCGAAACCGAAGGCGGTATCGCCGTGGGTGCAATGAGCTTTGCGTTTCTGAGAGTGCTACGTCGGTCTTCTTTTGAAAGGAGTGGTGACACGACGGCTGACGTTGACAGGTAATAACCCGCGGCCAACATATGAGGAATTATTACGGGAGCTACGACGTGCCACTCGCAAATACCATCAAAAGCCGCAGTTGTCGGCGACTCATCAAATCGTGAGTGTCCTCAATACTTTACACGGTGTGTGCTAAGCATTTTCAGGATCTCGGGCGACGATTCGTGATTTGAGAAGAGTGTGGAACCACCTTGGCCAGCCATGATGCATGATGCATGATCTATGGTCGTGATCTATTATGTTGTGTGTATGTACTTGACGCAATGGATATCCGTCGGTTTCAGCACCAGTATCTACCATAAGAGGAAATTTAGTCCCACATACCCTCGTGATCCGGAGCAAGGCACGAGATCGCTGCACTCTCCGCCTCTCCGTCTCTCTGCTACTCTCTTTCTACCACATCATGTCATCCACGCAGGCAGAGGACCCTGCCTCCGAAAAGTCTACATCTATCCCGAAAGAGCGTCGATTCAAGCTGAGCAGGTATTTCTTTTCGGTCTAGCATCATCGTGTCCTCACATCCGTTTCAGGGCTTGTGATCGATGTCGGTGGGTGTCGGTTCATACTTTGTTCGTCCTTAGTAGTGCTTACTTCGTTTCTATAGGCGCAGGAGGATAAAATGCGATGAAGGTCATCCATGCCAAGCCTGTCTGGGAACACATTCCGCTTGTACGTTCGAGGAGCCTGGCAAAAGAAGCAATCCCCACAAATCCAAGTATGTTAATCACCATGTTCAATTGGTTTTTTCCTCTGACACTTGCATTTTCTCTAGACGTACTGCTACCCTGGAAGATCGTATGCACCATCTTGAGAGTCTGATTCAAGCGATACCTCCCGCTGTTTTCGCCGCGGGTGGCGCGGCTCTTTCCCCATCCTCCCCTTTCGACCGTCATCCTTCGTTTCCATTAGCCCCAAATCATACTTATCCGACTGCAATACCTCCCCCATCTCTCAATGCAATCCCGTTGATAAACCCATCGACTCATTTCACCCTTGGGACGAATGGTTCTCGTCAGTCTAGTCCACAAGCCACTGCACCACCATTTGGTTATCAGAGTACAACCAACGGCGATGCTTCAGCCTCGGAGCACGAAGAGACTGCCCGCATGTCACTCTCGTCTTCTTACATCTATGTCGACGACGAAGGTTTTACTCGCTGGCAGGGAGAAACGTCTGGTCTCCCTATATTGGACCTTCTCATTGAACGACATCACCCTTCACCAAAAACGGAGCGAGACCCAAGTCCACAACATGATTGGTCAAATGGCGGCTCGTCCAATCCAGACAGTACTTGGTTCCCGGATCGCACCACTCATCGTACGGGTATGAACCCAGAGCGGATTTGGAAGCTGGTTACCTCTTTCATTGCCCCCGACTTGATGGATAGGTATGTCTACGTCGCGTATCTTGGCCACTGCAGCACCAACCTACTCATGGACAAGTCTTGTACAGTGTTATTTATCGACCTCATATTACTTGATGCCTTTCCTCCACGTCCCAACTTTTCTCAACGTGCGTCTCTCGTGGACTAAAAGCTTCCTGATCCTTATGTTCTTTCAGGACTATGGCAACCCTCAAAAATGGGGAGAACCAGGGTTTGTCGCATTCGTAGTTGCGGTCTGTTGCCTTGCTTCGCGCCATATCGATGATCCACGAGTACGCGCGAACCCAAACGAAGGGGTATCATCCGGAACCATGTGGTTTGAACTTTTCAGCCGCTTGCATACGCTTCCAGGGGCCGACCGCCCTACATTGTACACCATTCAAGCTACACTAGTCGCGGGGGTGTACGCTGTTGGGTGGGGTAAACTATCTAAGGCTTTCGCACTTTTTTCAGAGTCAATCACGCTCTCGCTCGATGCTGGGCTACATCGATCCACAGATGCGTACGATATCTTCGATGCGATCGAGGAGGAGGTCCGTAAGCGTACTTTTTGGTGCGTTTATATGTGGGATAAGCAGGCAGGTGCCCACTTCGGCCGACCGCCGCTTGTGCGGTTACGTGATTGCGATGTCTCTGAGCCTGCGGCTGTTGATGACGAATTTATCACCCGCGATTCCGTTGGACCACAGCCGACGGAAACACCGAGTAGGATGGGGGCGTTTATATGTGTGCTGCGCTTACTCGTGGTACTGGAGTCAGTGCTCGACACACCTCCTCCCAAGGACTTCGGCGATACGTCACTCTTCCTGAGGCGCGCAACGTCGACTCTTGCAGGTTTTCGACGACACAAGGGATTGCGTGAGGAGGAGATACTGCTCGACGAAGTCTGTTCCGCAGTGCCTACGTATTGGCGACACTCACCCGAGACGCTCGCAAGCGAAGATGTCATTCGCGTCACACACGCCGAGCGCGTTTATTGCCTCTCACTCTTCATACGCATGCTCATTATGCGCCATCGATTCTCCGACCTTGTTGCGGAACGTGCAGCTATTGGCGAACAAGAGCAGAATGAGCAAGAGCGAGATGCCATGACTGTTGCACACTCTGCCGCGTTGCAGCTCATCTCTACTCAGCTGCAAATCGCGCAAAAAGGTCTAATGACATACTGTAAGTCAACACCATTTGTAACCTAAATGTCTAACATGTTCCCCGGCCATCCAGATGGGGTCCACGTGATTCATCAACTCACTCAAGCGGGGCGCACCCTCATCGGTTTCTTATTGAACTGCCAAGCTGACGTTCTGCGGCCTTTAATCGCACCCGCGCTCGATGGCTTGCGGTCTTGTGTAGGTCTTTTGCGGCGGTTCAGTGGTCGTTATGTGTGTGGCCAACGTTCCTGTGATATGATGGAGGAGTTTTGCAGGCGTATGTCAGCGTGTGGACGTGACATCACAGCTCCTAATGGTCATTGTAGTCACGCAGATTCCACTTGAAAACTCGACCATTCCCCAAGAGCTCATAACAAGTTCTACGCGCCCACCCTGGATCAGGCCCGCTCGCAAGAAGAATCCCTCCGGCCCTCGCTCCACAAGTAGCGTGGAGTCTCCACCGCAGGATTCGTCGGAATTCGCTAGTAGCCCCGTTTCTGCCGCTCCTCCAAATGCGCCATTCAGTCTCACTGCTGGCCTTTCTCCTGTCGCACAGACACGGTCTCCGCGACGGTTCTCAGTGGAAGCAGCTTCACCTACAGGGCAGCTTCTGGACCCTTCGAGAGTGAGGGCTAGTAACCTAGAGCTTCCCAAGCCTGATTCCGATACGGGCTCAATGCCCATGCCGTCGGCTGAGTTCATGGCTCTCTTCGAAGACGGTGGTCTTGACGTCACGGGCCTGTTTCCTCAATCATCTGTTTCCGGGTTTACGGCAGATCTTCAAGCCGGTTCCCCATATGGACAGTGCCTCGTCCAAGGTACAAGCCTAGGATCAAATGGGATGGAGGGGATCGTGGGCTCACCATAGTCAACTTGGTCCACCCTGTTTATGGGGTCGTCTCGTGGAGGGCGTGAAAACAGTGTAACGTGGTCCAACTTCCGTAACGCCAGTCGTATTATAGCCTGGTCCTGTCTTTATGATGTATTGTATGTTGTTTTGTCAATGTAGGTTAGTGATTGTTCAGCGGGATAAAGGTGTTGGCGGGCTGAAAATAAAGGATATATCCCACCAGCTACCCATATGGGAACGTATCTTAGCCCGAGAATCTACAAGGACTGTGCTTTCAGGATGACGAGTGTGGTGATATATTGTACACGAAATACGAGGAAAATTGACGTGAGTTGAGTAGGGTTGTGATACATGCATAGTAGATAATCTGGACCCATCTGTCGAATTCGCTCATAATACAAGAAGGTGGATGCGCTCATCTCGGACAGCGAACAGCAGGATAAAACGATGGCCCTCCGCCCGCCGACGTGAGATAGCGTCGCGGATTTGAAGAGCATAGCCTGTGCCCAAATTCGGGAACGAGGATGCCACCGCCTTCCACGCCTCGTCGTCTGTGATCCAACTAGGGGACTTACACAAGGTATCGAAGACATTTGCTGGAGTGTCAATAGCCACTACGGGGATGCCTGACTGGACAGCAGAACAGACCCGTAGAGCCATTTCAAACGCTATCAATGAGAAAAAAAGGACAGGTAGGTGTTAGACAGTCAACAATATATGGGGAAAGTTCTCACCCTTCTCGAGGAATATCTGTTTGGTTTGCTTCCGCAATTTTCGAGAGTCTCCTGGAAGCACTAGCCGAACATCCGGCATGGGACCAGACGGCTTTGACCGAACCGGACCTTGCGAATTTTCAAAGAGAGTAGTACCTGATGTTTCGGCATCAATTCGCTTTTGCTCCAGAATTTGCTCTTGAAGCCACGGTACGAGCTCTGGTCTCGAGGCTATGAGAGAGAAATCATTTGTGTAAGTCGTAACCATCGTGCTAAGGGTCACTGAACTCAAATGACTGACTGTCATATTCCGTGCCTTTCAGAATGCTTTTGATTCTAAACGCCGGTTGATCGCGGCGCGCGGAACGCGGGCGGGGACATACGGTAAACCTGCGAGAGTGTCAAGATGACGTGATGGAGGGAGCGAACAGAATCGCACAGGATACCCTCTCGATGGCACAACTCCAGATGACCTTCGTGCTCGCCGTCAGGAAGGCTTGTTTCATACATAACGTCCGCACTGATGTTGTGTCTCCACAAGAGCGACGCGACCTCCAGTCTCTCACTGAGATACCCAGGTTGGTAGGACACGATGTACACGTCACATCGCCTGGGGCTCCAAAAGCCAAAAGAATGTTGCTCCTTGAGCAGGCTCTTCACAGAGACAGCCTGATACCCAGCTAATGCGACGAGGATCCTTTCCAAGGAGAGTTGTAGCCCCACTGCGCATACACTGTTGCCACCAGCTCTCGGTGGAGAGAACTGAGAGATGAGGTCATCGTATCTAGGGCTCGTTGTTAATCAACTTGAAGCAATCTCTGGCCCTAATTTGCTAACCTGCCACCAGCTGCCAATATATCGCTGCGTTTGCTTCGTCTGACCACTTCAAAGCATACACCACCCTTGAAGTAAGCATTGTGGCTGCTTATCATCAAAGGATGGAATAGAATAGGCCTCGAAACCCCAGCAAGGGCAGTGTATTGGATAGTCTTCTTTATCTCACCCAGGGCGTGTGCCATCAGTGCCACGAGAGGTGGAGAGACCTTCTCTAGTCGGGCAATGAGCGTATCAATGTCCTCATCTACGTCCGCTGAATCAGCTGGGGCGGGCCCAGGAAACGAAAGAGGGTCCACCTATATCACTTAAGACTTCGAGTTCATCAACAGTACTTCTCAAAAGGCCCCGTTTGAGAAGCATAGCTCGTTTCTGGGCCCAGGAAGACTTGGCCTGAGTGATGATCTCAATGATGGGATCACGGATATCGTGCGGTACTCGGCCCAAAGCCAGTTCTATAACTTAGTCAAAGTCAGCGTCATACTTGACACGACACTAATCAAGGACGCTACCATCCGAATGAGAAATGTGGATTTCATAATGTTGCGAAAGATTCGGAAACGAATCTAAGCACTCGTTCATGATGATGATTGACTCCGCAGTCGAGACGGGCCCGCTATTGGCCATGTCAGTCGAAATGATGTCGAAAACAGCTGCTTTGAAGACCCTAGGGTGACCAGCGACTAGGCTGACGTGTTGTTGAGAAGGATGAACCAATGAAATCGGGATGTCTAGACCTACTTAGGGCGGTACGTATCACCAATATGAAATCTCTTGATTCGTTTGAGGTTGTTCCGTGCAGCAACGCGTGCAAAGGGGGTCAATGCGTTATTGGGAAGCCCTACAACCTCTCCGTGTCTGTCCACAAATAAAACACGCGACACATCCTCGTTACTGTCAGAGGCTGGCATAATCAATGGGGGCTCCATTTCAATCGCGCCGTGCAAGCGAAATATGGCCGTTAAGGTGTCGCGAACGATTCCATTTAGCGATGCGTGTTCCGGATGTTCGACATCGCTATCGTAGAGAAATCCTCGTACCCCACGGGAAGTCTGATTGAAGAGTGCTGCGAGCACCGCTTGTCGGTGAGGAGAATCGGGCTTAACTGAAGAATACTGAGTAGCTACTCAAGACCTTGATCACTGACTCACTCATCATCCTTAAAGCACCTTTGAAATACTCATCTTCCAGTCTCGGGGGAAGTAAACTGCTCTGGGATAACTCAAGGGCGGTTGGGCGTTCATCTGGATTATGTCTGAGCAACCAGGATATGACTGAGGCGTATTTGTCACTTAGTATATGCCCGGAAAGGCTTTACACAGAATCTTACTCTGGCGCTGACGCGTTCGGTGGGCATCCCAGTCATCAGGAAAGATAATGCCTTTCTTGCGCAAGTCCTCGATGACAGCAATACGTTCAGCTCCTGTCGAAAAGAAGTAATTCATCTCGAAAAACACAATCTACAGACTGTTAGCGCCTCTCCACATAGTCGCAGGCAGTCTTACCCCGAGACTATACAAATCTGCCTTCGTGTGGTTTCGCGGGCCTTTTTTTGGTGATTGCACTTCCGGTGCAATGTACATTTTAGTCCCAACCTCTGTGTAGACGATAATGAGAAGTGCCCAAAAGGCAAAATCGGGGACAGACCCAGTGTCATTTCAGCGTCGGCCGCAATCGTGTGCGGGACCAGTTCGGATGGCTCGACCGCCGCTGCCAGACTGGACGTAGCGAGGCCAAAATCGCCGACTTCAGGTAACTCGTCAACGCGAGTATAAGCATAGCAGTCTTGACGACCCGCCTTTACAATCCCCTTTACCATCTGTGTTGATCATCAGAACAATATTAGTGATCAAGACCTTTCTGTCGTACCGATGAAGATGTTCGTCAGCTTGATATCCCTGTGGAGCTGCAAGCTATTAGTTCAGAAGGTAATGGTGTCAGAATGGTTCACAGACAATTCCCAGACTCGACATGTGGACAAGTGCATCAACGACCTGGTGAAACAGCCGCCATGCCTCATCCTCTGAAAGGCCTTCCGCTATGCGCTACGAACGCCTTGTTGTCGGCACCAAAATAGGGAATACTAGAAGTCGTCGCACCTCTCTGAGAGTTTGCCGCTCTACAAATTCCTGTGCAACGGTTAGGTGTAATCCTTGACATATCCGATAAGGAGCCAACCATCTGAATGTAAAGCGTACGAGGACGAGAGGGGGGCGGCGTACGAGGCACTACGTTAATGACCGCGGATCCGTTTCGTGGGGCTTCGAACGCCCTAGCAAGATCTTCAGCATCGGTCTCGTCGCCATCAACATCGCCGTCACTACCCTCCGTGACGCCCGACCCAGAGCCAGTGAAATGAATGCTTGGGAAAGATGTAGAGGAGCGGCTGCCTGAACCAAGGTCATCGAGATCTATACTGAACGGGTCCGACGAGTCATCGCGACGACGGATTCTGCCTAGAAGAGATGTGACTCCGTCCGCGGTCTCGTCACCAGAATCATCAGAAGACGCAGCCGTAGATAGCGATTCTGAGTCTTCGAACCACGCGGTATAGTATCGTACAATGAATCGGTGCGATAGTCGGCTAAGCGCGTTGATTTCGCGTAGAATTTTATTGTCGGTATTCGGGGTCCGCAGGCGCACCTTCTTGACTGGAAAAAGTGGGTGTTACTAGGTGGTCACCTGCTAAGAGGTGTACATACCCGCATAGATGCGAGAGTCGATTTTGTTGCGCGCTTTGACCACCGAACCGAACGCTCCACGACCCTACCCGTTGATTTAGGGAGCTGTCTATTATCATTATATCTGACGACACGCACTAGTAATTCCAGTTCTTCCCAGTCCTCCTTCCATCGGCTAGTTTGCTGCCTTCTCTGAATTGGCGCTCTAAAATAGTCAATTTCAGGCGAACTCGCGTATGCATGAGGCACGGGGGTTCTTTGATCTTGTTAGATCACAGTCAATGTGACAGTCGTGGTCTGAGTCCCTCAAACTCACCTGAGATAGTAATCGCAACAACACGAGACTTGGCGAACGAGATTTGAGCCAATTCCATGAGAATGGTGGCACACGAGGTGTATTTTCTCTTTTGCGAGACCATGTTCGATGCAATACGTTGGATGGCGGGGGATATCAACGCTAAGGCGTGTAAGACGCGCGAATGTCCCATAGTGATGACTCACAAGATACGAGCGCTACCTGTGCATCCGGGAAGCGCTCTACAACATCGCACCCCAGAAGCATCTGCAGGAAGATAACCCCAGCATAATGTATGTCACGAGCCTTCGTGTAGATGAATGTCGAATCATGAACATCCTTCGCTAGCCTATGGCAAATCGGTCACAAGTTTCTCGGACAAAAAAAATAGACCCCACCAGCTTTCTGGAAGAGTAGTCGAATCCATCGCGGGGAGTGAGCTGGGTCCATATGGGTTTGATCGGTGGAGGTCCAGCAACTTGACATAATAACCTGTCATCATAACTTTGACGAGCTTAGACTGGCCGGACTTCTCGCGACTTGAGAGACCAATAGAGTGCAACGAGAGCCCTTTATTATAGCCTCAGCCGAGGCTTGGGCGAGAAGGAACGATCCTACCTCTGTGGACGAGATCTGCAGTATGTACCTCATTCAGTCCTGTCAGAATTTGTACGAGATAGCTCTTTTCAACGTCAAACAGAGTGGAACGTGACTTGTACTGATATACGCACCGACGCGCGCTCCTCGCGCAATGTCTCACAATCCTCTAACAAGTCGTGCAAGGTAAAATGTGGTCTCTGTTCCATGAGGACTGCAAGCTGGGGGGCGCCGCTGGATTGAGGGAGAGAGAGCTTGACGGCATACAAGATGACTACGTTCTCATGATGGATTCCTATGAGGCGCTGAATTTCTTCTTGGACGAGCTTCAACTTCTTGCGGCCTTGGTGTGTGGTATAATAGTGAGTGTCGAATTTGACGAGATGCACCTCAAGCGGGAACGTTGCGGCAATATCGTCGCAAATAGGTTCAGCTTGATAGATAGTGCCTAGGTAATCTGAAATGTCCTTTAGATCGCAGGAGATAACGCCAGATGACGACCCACCGTGTTGTGGGTGAAATAATTTGACGGCACGGAAGCACAACCCATTGACGTTGATTTCGCGGTCGAACGATTGGGTAAGGATGTCGTCGGCAAGTTCGGGAACCTCAGTTGCATCAGACCTTGCCCGATGACGAGCTCTGTACTTCTCGCGTTCCATCTGGTGTTGGTGTGCATCTGCTTGCATCTGTTCGTTGAGAGCCTCAGCGAAAAGACGCTCACGCTCCGCCTCCTCTTGTGCTTCAGCCTCTTCACGTCGCTTCTTTGCCTTACGGAGAAAAAGATACGGAGAAAAAGATCCCTAAGCATGAATGGGGGTCATAACACTCATCAGGCCACCCACTTGCTCCTCTTCTGATGCCCGTTTGATCATTTCTGAAGCCAGGGAACCAACGACTTGTACGGGTGGCACGATATTAGTGGCGATCCAGTCTTGCGCAGCCGTGGCAACCTAAACACACGAAGGTAATCAGAACAAGATGGATTCAGTGACGAATAGAGAATCAAAATTGTTCCTCTAATATCCAGTGAGTTCCGAAGAGACAGCGAAGGCGTGTTCCTTGTTCACAAATTTGCGAATTTTTGCCTACCTGAAAGACGATCTCTGTCCCGCCAGACTGCCGTGCTTCAGCCTGAATAAAACTTGAGAGCTTCGTGACATTGTCATCCGCGATGCCTTTGATGGGTTGTTGAACAGCGAAGATGGGGTGGGCGTTTGCAGGATAAGTCCTCGGAAATCTATCATAAGAATGCGGAATGAGCCACAAATGCAAATGTTTAATGGAAAGATGGGACTGACATGGTGTGTAGATGAAAATAGATCTTAGCAGCGTGTTCGGTGTCTGGGTGTGTAATCTTGAGGACGAACTCAGGAAGCCTCGCAGCGCCCTACCAGGCTACTGAGCACACCTTACTACCGCATTACACGGCCGATTGTATAACGCACCTTCCATGCTCTAGGCTGGCATTCTATGAAGTCGTCGGCATAAATGGATTTCAGAGCGGTGATTTCTTGTTGTTGTTGTTCTGACGATGTCGTGTCCATTCCTGGTGGCAGATTGCCGTATTGAAGAACGGATGGGAGCTGTGCTTGAAGGAGAGAAAGGCCCTCGAGGACCCTAGCTCAAGCTTCCATGCTCCTTGGCAAATGAAGAAGGGTCGAGTGTTGTTGTTATGTGGGGCCGAATGGAGTCGAAGGACTGCACACGACGCGATTATACGCGCCATGTGCCACAGCTTCCTTCTGTTCTGGACATAGCGGCTCGGCAATGCTGCTCCCCCTGCTCACCCTTCTTTTTCTTATTAGCCTACCCTGGCCTTGGGGCACCCCTCCATCACTACCGGCTACCTCACCAAGACTCGCACTTCATCTCCCGTTGTATAGACGGGAGGCGGCTCCTAGCATTCGCAGGCGAGCACCCAAACAAGACTCTATCGGTTTGGGAGACGTTATCGACGTGTGCGGATTCATAATAAAACCGCCCTGACTTTTCTCATTGTGCGAACAGAACCTACAACGTGCTAGTTCAAGTAGGCGAGACTCTCACACCCCTTGTTCTCGGTATGTTCCATAAATCCAGGTAGGGTTCAAACATCCGACCTGCTATTTTTTTCACTAGACACCGGCTCTTCCGATCTTTGGGTGCTCTCCAGTTCCTGCTCCACAGACTGTTTCTCTGTCACCGTGCCGTTGTATCCGCAAACCTCCTTCCAACCAAGCGGCCTTGCTGTTCGTCTTGCCTATGGTGACTCCCAGACTGGAACCTATGCCCAAGGGCCGGTTGGGAAAGACGTCGCGGGGGTTGCTGGCTTACGACTCCAGGATCAATACATTGCCGCGATTTTGGAGACAAATACAAGCGTATTGCAGACAGGTTCTGCTGGGATATTTGGATTGGGGTTCCCGGTTAACAGGTAAGTCGACGATGCCCGCTCAGGTCAACACCTCCCCACTATTCGTCGCGAGCCCAAAAGTCGACGCGGTTATCCCAGTGGTGGTCCTGGTTTTAATAAGCCATATCTGTGCTTGATGCCTTCACTGTATGGTCGCAATCGTCTTATTTCGGTGACACAAGAGACCACTGCTACGGTGCCCTCTGAGGCTGAGGCACTCCTTGCTCCCCGTCTCTGCCTAGCTGTTTTGTAACTCATGCGGCCTTGGTCACACGTGTGTTGCTTTGACGCGGCAGGCTCTCGGATCAATCTTCCGCTTCCATCGTCATTTCGAAATTGCGCTGACAATACGATTCTGCTACAGCGTAATCTGGAACAAGCTGCTGGTGACCAAATCTGCGCGGGAAACAAGCATCGAAGATCGGAGTCTCCCTTCTTTCAGCACTTGTATATTTCCCGACCTGTCGCGAATCCGTGGACGCCATACCCTGGTCACACGTGGTACCTCGGGCAGGTCACCGTCTCCGAGCGTGGGTGATGCGCTCGCGAGTTTCGCTACGAACGGGCCACTCCTTCCCCGACTCATATTGACTGGGGCATTGGTTTCTCCAATCTTTGCTATATCGTTGCAGCGAGATACCGTTGACATTGGTGGAAATCAAGGAATGCTCTCAATTGGCGAGCTGCCAGCTGGTATAGCAGCAGAGAACTTGACGTGGGTCCCTTTACGCAGATACACTGTTGATGAAGGGGGACTTCCGGCCCCGGAGGACTTCCCAAACGAGGTACAATCTTAATCCATCCCCTTGTGTTACCCAATTCAAACATTTAGTAGGTTTATCCCATCACTTGGGAAGTTGCTGTGGATGATGTGTATTTCGATGGGCGAAAGTTGCCACGGTCAGCCCTTGCTACGTCGAACATTACTCTGACTGCCTTGCTTGACACAGTTCGTCCCTTACCTGGCTCTTAGATGTCATTCATAGCGTCTTCATACGCAGGGAAATTCACTTATCCGAGGCCCCAGAGATGTTCTGGGCGCAATTATAGCACAACTTGGAGGCAACACCTATGACTGTGCAGAAGCACACACACTTGCTTTCCAAATTGGCGGAAACTTATACCCAGTCGATCCACGTGACTTCGGCTCACAGACCTTCGAAAACACAGTTTCTCGGTGTACCCCAAACCTTGCTGTGACGGATCCCCCTGGCTCAGGCTTTCTATATAGTTGGAGCATCGGTGACCCATTTCTTAAATCGTAAGCGGGACCGTCGATCCAATGAAAGTTACCTACGTCTCTGGGCAGTGTCTTCGTTGCATTCTACTACGGCAATCTAACCCATCCCTCACAAGACCAGCCTCGTATCGGGCTTCTCTCCACCGTCCCTTCAGACGCCGCACAACGCTTACAAGACGCAGTTCAGCTTGCTAATTCCACCCTCGCTGGTAACTTTCCTGGTGCGATTTTATGTTGCCGGATAACCACCAAAGTTACTGATGTTGTCGCAGTGACCTCGGAGGCTGCGCCTTCCGGTGTTCCTCCATCTTCCGGGACGGGTGTTGGGGGTGTTCCTCAAGCGCATAGTACCCCACCTTTACAAATTTCCCATAGTTCTGGGGCAACTTCAAAGCTGACATCACCGATTGGCGTTATAAGTTTACTAACAGCTGTATTGGCAACGCTCGCACTGTAATTATTCCGTCATCCAGCTTAATGTATCTTTTGCGAGGGTGCACCGAATTATTTGCGGGTTGTACCACCTTCACATTTCGCACCGTCATGTCGCTGATCATAAACACGGATCATGAGCATCTGCCACAGTCGTGGTGGAGAACGATATCGGTTGATGACTGCTGGACGAGCCCTTCATGCATTTTGACGGAAGTCCGGAATCGGTCCGGGTTAGAATAGTACATGGCCACAAGTTACTAAACGTCCCCCGGGTTACTGAAGACTAAATCATCCTCGTCATCGAGTAGTACAGTCAGAGATCCTCCAACCCTAGTTGGCTGGATGATACGATGTCTGAGGTGTTCCATAAGTCAAGATGATTTCAGGGATAGCAACGATCCACATACTGCTTGAGGAACTCATCAATACCTAACGAGCCGGCTTCCCAATCTACTCGTACCCAGTTGTGGACAAGCTGGCCAGATTGGTAGACAAGCATCGTGGGGAGCATGTCTGTGTCCACGTCGGCATCGACATCTTCTCCATCTTCGTCCTCGGAGGGAGTATCAACAGCCGAAGCCTCTATGTCGTCGCCATATGGATCGTCCTCATCTTGTTCTGAAAACCTTGGTGCGGTGCGTGACTTGGAAAGATACGTCGATGAGGGCGGACGAGAATTCCGTGGTTTTGCCCCCGGCATCAGCGCGAACCCGATAGTGGACGCGCGACACCTGATGAACTTAGTGTCTGGGTGCTCACGTGCCAGGCGCGCGAGCCTATCGTCAATTATATCGCACCTGTCGAGCGACTTATCGGCGGTCAAGCAGAAAGACGAGGCCATGTGATGAGTTGCTCGCGCTGATCCAAGCACAAATGCGAACGCACGCACGGGATCGTAGATGTGTACCACCACCCATACGTTTTGATCTTCTTCCACCGCAGGCACAAACCCTTTCAATCCAACCTCGCGGAGGTGTCCGAATCGTCCTCGCCGCTGCCACTCGATCTGATCCTCGAGGAAAGTCTTGCCGCCGAGGTTCGTACGCTCCATTCGAGTAGCAAGATTCGCTAGTTCGTCAGCCTTTTTGGAGCGCTCGCGTGCGGCAGCTTCATCGCGGTCACGGATGACACCTTTCACCCCTGTGCGCCCGGGTCCCATACCGATCGAGTTTCCTGGTCGTACTTGAGCGTCGACTTCGCCCACCTGATTCCCCCAAAGTTCGTCATGGTCACTACCACCACCATTGCTGCCCGATGAGAGAGAGCGTGCTGGTGATGATGAACGGTTCTGGTCCTGGAAGAGTTCACCCGAAAGAACAAGCTGCTCGAGACGATCGCCGTTCTGCCCCAAACCTGTAAAAAAAGAAAGCTAGAGAGAGAGCAAGACATTTTACCATCGCACGGACCCGAGAAGTGGTAGAAGAGGTATTATGATGCCCTTCCTAGGATGGGAGATGGGAGCCAAATACGCAAGATAATCACAAGGTTGCCCTGAAAAGCTCGTAAGCGCTCACCAACTCCTCGTGGGGGCAATAATGTTGTTATTTGTATTTGTAGCTTAGAATATTTACTGTAACGTATAACCAAAAAAAAAAAAAGTCGGAATCGGTCTTCGCGGTCCGGTCTGGAACCCGTGCTCAAATAATTTACTCGACCTCGAACAACCACTGCGCATGCCTCCAAGCCTAAAAAGGGGTTACGTTGGTGAAGCAGATGCCCGCTTATCCAAGGCATGTGTTGTGGTGCGCTTGAACCATTGGCTGAACCCTCTTACAGAAACGGCCGCTTTCACCAGAGGAGGACGTCAACTCATTAATGGAGCATTCTTTAGCTTCGGATGAACGGCTCGTTGGTCTCATGAAGAGAGGATCGAGTGGGTCTGTCGACTCTGAAAATGAACCCACAGTCAATGAGGATATTTCCATGGTCGGCGAAACAACGCCGTTTAAAACTATCCAAGGTCAGACCGAGGGCGGCAAGACGCGTAAACCTCCAACTGGGGCAGAGGTTACAGCCATAAAAGCTGCACAAGATCTTTTTCTGTCTAGCTCTTTTAAACTTCAGGTGCTCCTTAGGGTTTACTATGTTTCTCGTGTGTCTTTACTATTAGGATATCGCAGGTTGATGCCCTTCTACCCAACGTTCGACCAAAGGATTCACGGAAGCCGCCACTGGAAAGGTTCCTCTTTTCTCTTCACGCTTATCTTTCGTCTCTCCCGCCCGTTGAACCACAACAACCTCTGGCGGCTGCGCGTGCTCTTGTCGAAGGCACCCTCCTGTCTAACAACCCAGGAAAGAAGAAAGGCTCTCGTCGGGAGGGAACAGGCCCACCTTCACAAATTGTTTTTGTACCTTACTCATCGCCCGGACCGACTGAAGATGCCAACTGGAAAGTTTCCTTTGAGAAACCATCGAACATAGCAATCGTTGGGAGTTGGATTAATAATGTTGCTGTCAAATCTCCAGATGGTGAACCGTGGGTTGTAGACGTAGCGGTGGAGATGCCTCCGGCATGTCGATCTTAAATGTGACACTGATCTCATTAATCATCGGTATGCAGGGTTTATTCCAGGAGAAGGACTATATGAATTATCGGTTCTTCCACAAGCGAGCCTTTTACCTCGCCGTAATTGCGAAGCATGTGTCCGACCCTAAAAGCAACCTCAACGTAGACGCCTATTACGAGTCCAAAAGAGGGGACCCACGGCTGACGACGTTGATCCTACGACCCAACCACGGTGCCTGTTTCCAATTTTAGATCATTCCTTTGACAACACTGACGATCCTACAGACAACACCCCGACCGATTTTTCGAAATTGAACGCAGTAATACGAATAATTCCTACACTTCCGGCCTCTTCTCCCATTCGACAGATACGGTGTTCCCCTACCCGAAGCAATTTTCGTGTCCACCTTCACGACGTCGACCACTCGGGTTATGAGAACCGTCCCACCCCATTGTACAATGCTGCTCTTATGCTTGCTTCTTCTCCTGTCCGTGATGTGCTGTTGGTGAATACGCTAAAAAATGATATCCCCGCTTATCACGACGCCTTGTCTCTCCTGCGAGTGTGGGCCAATCAACGAGGGTATGGGGAAGGTCGCCGGACATGCATTCGGGGCTTCGAGGGTGCAGGTCCTTTTTGGAGTGCTTTGCTGGAGTTGTTGGTCCGTGGAGAAGAGCCTCGTGGGGAAAAGAATGCAAAGAGTCTCCCGTCGAGGGCTGGCCTCAGCTCATACCAACTTTTCAAAGCCGTCCTGGATCTTTTATGTGGGTGTGTGCCGCAGATATCATACGAAGACTGACTCTCCTCAGCTCGGCACGACTTCTCTCGTGTGCCTCTTTTTGTGAAGAGTAAAGGTGGTCATTTGGTACGTCATTGTCGGATTCCTGTGATTCCAACTATTCAAGGACCTTATTAGTTTGCCCCAGAGGAATACACGGGGAGATTCGAAGCCGTTCTCGTTGACGCCTCATCTTGTGTCAATGTCCTTGGGAGCGTTCCCCTTGTGTCTGTCGAGATGGTAAACATCTCGTCGCTAGGTTCTACGACCACTGATTTATCGCTAGCTCAAACACGACGCTCGATCAACCCTTGAGGTCTTAAACGGGACCTCTGGAGACCCGTTCTCCGAGGTTTTCCTTCTTGACCACAGAGACCTTACTGCTCGTTTTGACTGTGTACTCGCGTAAGCTTTCGTCTACCTGGGACGCGACTCCTTTTGACCACACGACGCAGGGTTGATTTATCGTCTGCCACCCGGGAACGAATATCATCCCACGACGTGTTGGAGAACGGCTCGTTTTCGGGTGCCCTTCTTAATTCCCTATCAACACGCCTACGTGAAGCGCTAGGTTCACGGGTGAAGGCACTTGCTATTCTACATCGGTCGTCCCAACCTCGCCCCCTTTCTCGAGCACTCCCGACTGATTCCACTAACATCTTCATTGGGCTAGTCTTTGATCAAGAACGGGCGTTTCGTCTCGTAGACCAGGGACCGTCAGTCACAGAGCCACGATCACACGCAGAGGTGGCGTTCTGCGAGTTGTGGGGCAACATAGCCGAGGTCCGGCGTTTCCAGGACGGAAGCATTACTGAGAGTGTCGTCTGGCGCGTTCAGGACTCAGACGAACGCGCCCACATTCCAGTAATGATCGTGCGACACATTCTTGCGCGACACTTTGGAGTAGGCAGTGATTCTGTGACCTCGTGGCAACCCGAGTTTGATAAACTCCTCCGCCTTCCACCGACTGTCACCTCGCGTTATCGCGCTGCTGGGTTTAAAGCGGCAATAACGGCATTCCAAACGCTCGCGAGTTCTATCAAGCGACTTGGTAGTGAGCTGCCGTTGACAGTGGCTAATATCAGCCCGGTAGCCCCGGAGCTTCGGTATACCAGCGTCTTTGCTCCTGTCTCCGTTCCAGCAAACGTTGTATCAGCGCTTCGGCCATGTGCAAGATACATCCAACTCATCTATCTTAATCTTGAGTTCGAGAAGTCCGCGCGTTGGCCCGATGACCTGCTCGCTATCCAGAAGACGAAAATGGCTTTCTTCGAGGGGCTCGCGCAAGTGTTGGTGAAGACTACGCCCGGTCTACATGCGCGTGTTGCCAGTACATTATCAACCGGTGTCCCTCCAACTGCTGACCATACCCAACTCGAGATAACTACACCTGACGGTTGGGCATTCGCTTTGCGGATATGGCATGATCGTGAGGCAACACTGCTCGATCGGATCCTCCACTCTCCGCCAGCGACACTTTCTTCACATGATCTAGAGAACGTACGTGTGGCCCGTAGATTGTATACACAACGTTTCATTGCGGCACCACGACACCATCGCTCTGTCGCTGCGCTCCACCATCGGTTTGTGGCATTTGGGGGCACTGTGCGCCTTGTAAAGCGTTGGTTGGCTGCTCACTGGCTCCTCCGACTACACGTGGGGGAAGAAGCTGTAGAGGTACTCTGTGCTGCTGTGTTCGTTGGCGTCGGTCCTTCACACGTTCCCAGCACACGCGAGCGTGGTTTTGCACGCGTCGTCCTGCTGTTACGAGATTGGGACTGGTCCGGTGGGATGACAATCCCGCTATGCGGCGAATCTGAACCAGGGTCTGACGTCTATTCGAGCGCGGTACCTGGCGCTAAAGGTGTCTGGGTGTTGAGGACAGAAGCAGATCCTGACGGGCGTATGTGGACAGTAGACACTCCGAATGCGGTCGCGGCACATCGGATCCGTGATCTAGCGGGAGCAACACACGATTACCTGCAGGGTGTGGAGTCGGGTGTGCTAGATGTCCTTGTGAGTGCCCCTTTTCGAATAAATTCTAGGTGTTCATTGTGAGTCCCTGCTTGGCGGGCTATCAGGGCATGTTCGTTCATCCGGAAGAGGACTACGACTTTGTCGTGAAACTTCGGCCGACTGTACTCCCACGCTATTTCCAGAATGTGACAGCCGATACAACTATTTTGATCAATTCGGGAAATGATGCGGACCAAAACGACGAAGCGCCTGCGCGGCCAGGCTTCGACCCCGCGGAGAAGTACCTAGATGATCTTACGGTACGCGAAGAACCCCTCTCGTGCCGCCCCACTTACTTACATAGCTGCTCAGCGTGTCTACGCAGACACGGCCAAGTTTTTTTATGACCCATTGGGGGGCGATCGATTTGGCGGCATCTGGGACCCTAGTGTCACCAAATCTCTACCGTTCCGCGTGATGAATCACTTTTCGAGCATGCCGGCCACCAAGGTTCGTCCTAAACCGGAAAGTAGCAAACAAAATTGACCCTCTTTCAGGAGCACCCCAAGGAGAAGGGCAAACATCGCGACTCCGTTGTCCTCAACGAGGATGCCGTGTTGAGCGAGATTGTGCGGATGGGCGAAGGACTAGTGCAACGCTAAGGCCAGGCTTTGGGCCTTAGGCCCGACGGTTTTGGCTGTTACCTACACACGTACACCCTATCGGGGAAATAGTGACATTGACGTGTAACGTGTAACATGTAACATGCACCATGTGACATGTGACAGCTCACTTAGATCACCCTTGTCTCCTCGTTGGTCAATTCCGATTCAGAATCGACACTCGCTTTCGTTTTCTCGGTCGACATTGACATGGGAGAAGTCGTGAACGTCGTCGTCGCATTCGCCGTTGTTATCCTCATTGTACGCTGGGCTACCACCTCCAGTATGTCCCCGTCTCTCTGTTGCATCTACTTTGTTATTTAGTCCGCGCACACGAGGTGGCGAGTCCACTGCGGAGCAAGTTGCCGCCCGTGCTCTACGCTTCAGGCCGAAGAAAGTGACCCCAGAGATGGCATGGATATCCGTTCTCTTCTCTCGTCCGCACGGCTTATCTGCCAAACCAGGTGACGACAGTTACCGGCATGTTCCCCGACATACCACAGTGCGTCATCCCGGAGTTGACCATTTGTGTGGCCGAGCACCCAACTTTCTGTCCTCCACAGTGCCAACATTCATTATGACCTTCTCCGCACGGGCTCGGTCGAACTCACTACCAACAAGATCCTCGAGCGCGGGTTCCTTGATGCTGTAAGAATACCTTTCCTACTACTGATAGGTTTCACATCATCCCCCCCAGCCACCCGAGTCCTACTTCACGCTCTATCCGCGCGCAGCTAACGCTGATGGGGCCGCACGGCCTGCCGGGGCGTTTACAACGGCGCGAGCCGCCTCGGCCGCGACGCAAGCACAGCACAAGGAGACGCTTATATCCCGTTTCAGTCTCGAGTCCCGCCTGCCTTCTGTGGATGCCCCGCTCCCGTCGGAGCAGGAAGTGGATGGCCGTGCTGTATGGGAGGATACCGCCGAGCGGCGCGAAGCGAGTTTGCGCGAGCGCAAAGCGCAGATGATTTTGGCTGCGCGGCAGTGCGTTCGGTTACCATCTTTTTTGTGCGCTGCAAGCTAACGTGATACCCCTTGTCTACTAAGGCGAATGTTAGCTGCACAACGGGGGCCGGCGGACTCTTCATCAACATAACTACACCATTCGTCTCTTTCCCACTTGCTTATCTCTTACCTACCCCATTGGATTGTAATAGCTCGTGTTTTGACTTCGTGGTGCTCTATACTGCCAGGCTATCACTCATCCTAATAAAAGCTACAACAGGGTCGGCTATGGACTGTTTCTGAAAATGTTGAATTCATTGATAAAGGTAAACAACCCGAAGCTGGACACACTCTAGCTTTTCTCGTTCTTACGCTCGTCTTTAATCATCCTTACTCTAGCTGCTTCTGGAGGGAGACGACTATGTTGCCTTGTGTCAGGATTTATTTAACTTACGGCAGGTGCAGAGAAACGTGATTCGTTCAATCGACCTACTGAACTAGAAAACATGACCAAAGGTCCAGAGCCGCATTGTTAGAGCCATTCCGAAAAACCCAAAACCCATGTCTAAAAGGCGTACCGTGAGTACGCTGGTATGTATGTAAGAGTATATAAGGATATGATGCATCGAGCCTGAGGTGATGAAAATGTGGGGAGTGGTTATTGATCGGCGTGTGTTCTTTCTTCCCTTACTCTGGTCATATCCATCTCAGCAATGTCATCCGGAAGGGTGTTTTCCCGGCGTAAGTAACCATTCTCCTCTCTCACTGCTTCATTTTCTCCGCCGTCTTCTGCCACAGCGCCATTCTCCTCGTTCAATTCTTCCGTTTCGGTCCCCCCGACATACCACACGTGCCCCATATCTGAGAGAGAAGGAAATCGTGGCGGCCTCGGTTGAATTTCTGCCCCGAGGCTCTCGGGTCTCTTCAAGATTGCCCCGACAAGGTCATTGCACAAAGGGAGCACACCCATGTCTGGATTCCTTACTACCCCATCGTCCCGGACTTCTCGTTTGCGTCGCCGTCCTCGGGCATTATCGAGAACAGGTTTATGGGATTGATGCATGGTGGCCGAGTGAACAGTGCCGGGTAACGGCGGCGCTACCAAAGCGGGGACTATTGGTACGCTAGTCGATAAGGGTGAGTATGCGCCTGTATACACATGCAGCATATGAGTGAGGTATTGTATGTAGGCATGCAACTGGACAACTTCATCAGCAGAATGAATCTCGAGAAGCGTGGTGGAGTGCACCTGAGCCTCACGGTGCTGCTGGTGCGCAATCTCCTCCATCCAGCGACGGCGTAGCGCATCGTATTCCTTCGCTTGACATTCTACTTCCATGCGACTCTTCTCCTCGCGCAACCGCGCAGCCTCGAGCGCACCTCGGAGTGAGGCAATCTGGGTCTGGGCCGAAACAGGATTTGGTGAGGGGCTGAGAGGAACGTGTGATGTTGGCGTTCGCTGAGTGCCAACTCGCATTGCAGGCGTGGGGTGTGTGGGAGGAGTGGAGGTCGATATATGAGAGCGCGTTGAAGGGATGTCGGTCGAAGGGAAAGAAGCAGGGGGGGAAATCGAAGGGCCCAAAGCGCCGTGTGGATTAGTCGCACGCACTGCACCGAAATGAGATGTGGGTTCTTGACTAAACGATGACTGTCCATCCCAGTCGCACGAGCTGCTTGTGGCGCCAGCGTGCGGCCTTTCTTCAGAGGGGGGTGACGTATTCGAAGACGAGGAGGAGCCCTCAGAATGAGAACCTAGTCCCCGAAATGAGGCGGAAAGGTGATCGGTGGAAGCCTCACAAGACCCGTCTTGCGATATGCTTGGCTCCTCGGATGCAGAGAGTCCATCAGGAGGAACCACCTCGTTATCGTGTGAAGGTAGGGGATCCTCCACTGGTCTATCCTTATTGGTGGTGACGGTCAACAGATCGAATTTCCCGACCAAAGATCGACCCACGCTGTCACCCGGCGGTTTATCGATCGATGGTCCTGGGGTGTTAACCTCATTGGGCCGACTGGGAGCAAATTCGCGGGGCTGGGAAGGGTCAGATATGTGGGCGCGCAACGATCCATTGCTCTTTGCTGGTGATGGTTCTGAGTGAGAGTGAGCTTGTTCGGCTTGTAATGCAGTCGAGTCTCCAAGTGACGTAGAGGGATGTCTATTCAATTGGCGGAGTAGTTCCTTGTGTTTTTTGCTACCCTTTGATAGCTCCTTGAAAAGGTCCTTCCCGCGGCGACGCCGCTCTTTCGACCTTGAGGCCTTTCCTTTCAGATCCTGTAATTGGACAACATCGCGAGGAACTTCTTCCGAAATGGGCCCACTAGGTGCACCGGTGCGGGAAGGGATAAGGAAACCAGGCGGATAAAGTGAAGCAAGTGCTGTTCGTAAAGAGGATGGGGCCGGGGCAGAGGGCTTCGTATCGCGCGTGACCTCCGTAGGACTCGGTCTTCGGACGCGCCATAGGAGGACTGAACTGGTTGCGACAGTGACGGCGGTTATCGCGGATATAAGTCTGAAAGTAGTTACGGTATTGTCGCCGTGGAAGGACCCACTTTGGGTATCCTGTTGCAGGCTCATCGCATCGCACGGCGCAACGGGTGACAAGACGAGTATAAGCCTAAGCCAATCCCATTCAAACCCAGTTCTCCTAACCCAATTTCAGGGTTTCAGGGGCAAACCCCCCCTTCCCCCAAGCAACACCTGCCAAATCGCCTTTCCTATTGAGCCAACCCCGTCATTGTGCCAATCTGCACGGAGCCGTGCATTCTCTGCGGTTTCCTTGTCCATCGCTCCACTCTCACTTCGCACCTTAACAACCTCTTTTACAATCTCGGCGGTGAACTCGGGGTGTCCCTGTAAAGTGAGAACATGTATTTGCGGTATCGGAGTGTCTGGTGCTGGGAGGGGCGTATCAGGATCTGAGAACAGTACCATACCCTGGTTCTTAGTTATCGTCGTAGACCCGAGCAGATGGAATGATGGCGGGGTCACAGGAACATGGTCTCGGTGCATTTGTTGGATGTTCTGCGAGAGACAAACACATTATCAAGTATGCAGATATGAGGGCAAGCGCTACATGCAAAATTCTGTGCGCCAAAAATGCGCTGGCCAAGGTTGGTGAGCGCGACCTCTGTAATCGCCACTTCCCACTTTCCGCTATTCGATACGCATTTGGCGCCCAGGGCTTGCGCGATGATCTGATGGCCGAAGCATATTCCTGTGTGCTCACCCATTCGAGAATGCAGGCATGTCATGGAACCTACGACGCACCAATTATCTTGATAAGCGGTCTCCGTGTGACGAGAGTAGCTACCCAAGATACGAGCCTCTTTATCCATTCAAGGTCTTCGTACGCGGATGCGGCTACGAGGCAGGTGAACTCATCTCTTCAAATCGACAGGACGACGGACCCACCGGATCCTGAGATTATGACGCCATCGTAGGTGTCCAGCACATCCTCCTTCGGGTATTCCATCGCGTATCGGATATCGTACGAATCCAGCGTAAAAGCAGATAGCCCATCTGGTAATGAGGCACGGAGGAATCTCTCGAATATCATAGGATACTCTCCGTGGTCCTTCACAACTGCTGGAACAGGTATGTCGCACACGAGCAGGGCTAGGCATGGATCCTTAGTGGCCATCACGGTAGCACCCTGAGGTTGTTCATGACTCCGCCTGGCTTTGTCCCAAAGTATTTATTATTTGGTCTCAATCAGATTATGGCAAGTCACGCATTGCCTTCATCCCTGCGTCCCGATAACACACATGGTATATTCCGGCTTTCTACCCAAACGCAGACTTCACAGAGAGAAAAGAGTAGAGAAGACAAAAACAGGTGGAGGTCAGAGTAAGTGTACCGTATATATCGGTGTCGTCGATAGATAAGAGACGAGTCGACTGTTAAATTACGGGTGATGGGGGGCGAAGCTGTTTACAATGCCTTTCACAAGGCAGTTGGCCCTTCATAAGTTAATGGCCGACTGTTCACAGCCCCCTCAGGAGTTGAACTCGGTGAACGATAGCTACCTTCAAGGGCGATCTCAGCAGTGGTTGCATATGACGCTTCACTGATCTCTGACAGTTCGCGTCGCTCAGGGTGTGGGTCTTTGCCAGGTACAGGGCTGCGTGCGTGCATTTCGTATAAGTCTGGAGGCACTTGAAGGTTGTCTGAATGAACATGAGAAGGATATTGGCCACGGAGAGGTCGCGAGTAAGAGATAGACGTCATTGATGGGTGAGCTTGTGAAGGGTGTTGGAACACCGGCAATGGGAGCGGAGATGGTGCGGGAATGTCAGAGGCTGAGTAGTAGGAAGGTTGGGGCGAGGGAGGCAGAACCACTGTGGACTGCGTCATATCTCCGTCTTCACTTGTATTCGCGACAGTTGTGAGTGGGCGTCGCGGAGAACTCGAGTCGTCCTCTAAGGTTGCACTGATTTGTGGCGGTGTGTCATAGAGTTGCTCAGGCTGCCACTGCGTAGGAGGAGTGAGTTCTCCGGGTGAGTGTGAGAGAGCCGGTTCGTAACCATCTGGGGCTGACATCTCGGAGATGGAGCGAGTGTGAGATTCCCTAAATATTGGTGCGGCCTCAGAGCCAGAGGGAGATCCATCCGCGGGCGCTTGTTGGTCGCGATGAGGTTTGATACCAAGACGCTGTTTAAGGTCGCCTTTAACCCACATATAACGAATGACGTCGGCATCCTGGGGTACGAATGAAGTCGAGACAAACTTCACAAGGACACGTGGAACTGTGAAATTGGGTGAGGAATACGAAGGGCTAGATGAGATAGTGACCCACGTAACGCGATGGCCACACTCAAAATCACAGCGGCCCAGAAAGTGACACCACCGAAGAGTCTCTGCACCTCATCTATAAAGTCAAAGCTCTCGAAGAATGAATAGATCACAATCCACAGAAACATCAATAAGGAGGAGCCAGGGATGATAACCCAAGCGATGATGGTCCAGCTTGTCGACAAGATCAGACTAGAGTCTGACATTACGGGTGTAGAAAACTCACTAATGTGTGTTTATTCCGACGTAAGTATTCGCTGTGACAATCGCCGCAACAGCCACTGTTGTTCCAAAGTCAGCCAAAGACTCGATTGTTTTGCCATTCCACGACATTGCTTGTCCTGTCGTCCAGACAAAGTATGGGATATAGAATACGACCACGGACTGATACAGGCCATCGAGCATGTACAACCAGAATTTCGTCCGAGTATACTCTAGTCCCCGAATTCCTCGGATATATAGCTGAGGAAACGCCATGGCGGCCTTGGCATTAATGTCTTGGTCGAAAGCTTGGAAGAACAAGTGAACGTGAATTTCATCGAAGCACGGTATAGCGACACTTCAAGGACCCACCTCCCAAAGTGGCGACAGGTAACGCCGTGAATAGGAGATTGTACAACAGAATAAATGTGTACTGGTACAGGTAGGTCGCATCAAAGCTAAGGCGTACAATGAGCGTGATTCTGGCTGCGGGAACAAGAGTTGGACTCACTTGTTGTATATAACGAACCAAAACATAGCCAATGTCCAGATCACGTTCTGAACAATGTCACTAAGCCACGGCGGGTAAGCAATATACACTTTTATCACCACTCACCTTATAAAAGAAATTACTGTGCATATCCGCGATACGGCGATATGACCAGCGACCATGGACAATAAGTAATTTTGCCAGGAAGCGGAATTGGCCAAATGCATAATCTGCTGACATGGCAGCTTGCGAACCTTCCAGCCCAAAGAGCCCAACGCCTACGTTTGCTTCTTGGATCATTGCAACGTCATTGGCGCCGTCACCAATTGATAGCGTCATCGCGTTTCTACCCTCTTTGACTAATTTGACCGTAAGCGCTTTCTGTGCAGGTGAGACTCGACAACAAACGACCGTCTCGCATTGAGTGCCGAGATTCAGGAACAAAGGCTTCAGGGAAGGGTCCAGTGCATGACGGAGGGTATCGCCGTCGATGACAACAGCAAAGGAGGCATTCGCTCTTGACGAGAATCCACGCTTACTAGGATCCATCGACGGTGGTCCAAGGACAGAGGCAATTTTGTTTAAGCCAGCTTCTATCTGCACCCGAGCTCCGTCAATGGTGTCTGCAGATAATATCATGATCTCCATGTCGCTTTTCAATAGATTGCAGCTAAAGGCTAGGCTAGTTTGAGTAACACGGGAGTGATCAGAAGGTTGAGCAGCGCACCGATCTCGATAGCGGTCTGGACTTTATCCCCTGTGAGGATCCAGAGCTTAATTCCCGCGGCATGCAGCACCTCTATTGCTTCCGGCACACCCTCCTGTAGCTTGTCTTCCAATGCGGTCGCGCCTAGGATATGAAGGGAGTGTTCCACGAGAGCATTTGCCTTGTCGATTTCTTCGTCGCGATCCTTAATCGACGAGGCTGCAGCATCATAGACCCTCGACCACTCCAGGTATTCCTCATCCGACATCAATCTGTATGCGATACACAGTGTACGCAACCCACCGTTTGCAAATGCCTCCATGTCCTTCGAGGTTTTCTCTTTAAGCGCGGGGTCATGATTCTCCGCGAGGCGCTCATAGATAACGCTGTCCGCGCCTTTGCAATATAGGACAATTTGGCCCTGCGGATTCCGGACGATGACAGTCATCCGCTTGCGCGTGCTGTTGAATTCGAGAACCTTTAGAAGGACGTAGCTCTCTGGTTGGCCCATAACCTCGATGTCGACCCTCTCACGGCTCTTGCCAATGAACGGGAAGCCAACGTCGCGTGCCGCTCCAACGAGGGCGGATTCATCAGGAGATTCTGCTTTGTACCCTAGTAAAGATGAGTCCTGTCCTAGCTCAGGCTTGTCGGCAAGGACGGTGTGACACACAGCGAGCGCACGAAAGAATGAGATGATGTGTGCCCGTTGCTCTCCTGATCGATCGGTAAGATCCTCGGCGAATTTCGTTGACACCAGCGTAAGTTTGTCTTGCTGCACATAACGGTTCTTAAATGCGCGATTCAATAGCAACAGCATATCTTGGCGGAGTTTGGCCATCCGAATAGCTTGTTCCTCGGGATTTGGTAGATCGGTACGGCCCTCTCGTCGTGCGGCACCACGCTGAGCTTCAGTTATTGCCTCACCATACGTGACTCCGTGAATTGAACACTTTTGAAACTCCATAACGTTTTGCGTCAAGGTTCCGGTTTTGTCAGAGAAAATGTACTCTATCTGACCGAGGTCGTCGGATATGTTCCAAGTCTTGGGAACGCAAGCAGATTTCAAGGGTTTGTAGTACATATCGATGTCTTGGGAGATGAAGAAGGCTTGTACGGTCTTGACGACCTCGATGGAAATGTACAAAGAAATCGGGACGATGTTCTGGAATGCGATGAGACAAGATCTATAATACCGGTCAACCGGGGTTTGTTCACCGATTATAAAGACGTACGCAAATGTAATGAGGGCATTCACAACGTTCGAAGAACTTGGTTCTGAACCGGCTTCAAACACTGCCGCACTCGTTCCTGTCCGAGCATCGAAAATGCCATTCACGACCGCAGTCACCGTGCACATCGAGATAAGGACGACAAAATTGACTATTACGTTGAAGTTGGTTTCCTTCTCAATCTTTGACCGTTTCGAAGGTGTATCACCTCCATTAAGCATTATCTTCGTGTCCTTCCCAGTGAAGACCACAAGACCCACTACCCAGGTAGTGTTGCGAATCGAGCAACCACGAAGGAGCATCTCGTTGATTGTGACAGGCTCGGTTTTCGACTGGTCAGAGACTTGGTCTCGGAAATGAAGTACGCCGTTATAAAGGTATAGGTTAGGGTGTGGAGGTTCTGAGTCCAGAACGAAGGCCGAGCGTTCGATATCTTCTTCAGACAGTATGGACGATGTGGCATTGATGGCTCTGCGTGGTTTAAGATTGGTTTCGCCATCAAGATTCTTCGTCTCGAGATAACATAGTCCGTCAGGATCGGACGTAGAAAGGACGGCGATGTCAGCAGGAACCTGCTCGTTATCGCGAAGAAGGACAACATCGCCGACTTCAAGCTTTTTCCAGAGCGTGCGTTCCCACCGAGCGGAACCTGATATACGCTTTGACCAATCCACGACTCTAGATGACGATGCGGCTGCGAGAGTGGCCGACGATGCGTTTCCGACCAGATTCTGGGATGATGCTAAGGAGGAGGGCTGCAGGGGGTTGTTATGAACAAAGGGGGGGTATGAATGGGAGTCGACGCTCTGGATATCTTCAAGACGTTTTCCGCTGCCTTTGTCCAGACTCAGGCTGCTTGGATCGGTTACGCTGGAGCTGGCGCGATTTCCGGCACGGCTGAGTACGATTCTTGAGCCCTCGTTCGCTTCCCTTTCTCTTAGTTTACGAACTCCTTTGGTCACATGTCCCGGTGAGTTCAATCCAAGAAGTCTTTCAAGCCAGTTACGGGGGTCCTTTGGTTGATTGATGTTGTGCCAGTTACCGAGCTTGGTTGCGGCAGAAGTATTCACTTCCTCGTCTAACGTTGCCCGACGGTAGTCTTCTATTGCATCTTTGACGCCAGTCACGGTGAGAATAAACATGAGCGGCAAAGCCGCTGTCTGAGGTGACACAGCGCCGAAGATAGGGAAAACTGAAAAGTATTTGTTGAGTACTATTCAAGCTGAGCCGGTGGGCCGCATACCCTGTAGAACGACAAGGACCAAAAAATACAGATTTGCAACGCTAGAATCATTCAGTCAGGTAACAGAACAGAGTATGGCGGATAGCATACCGTCGAAATTGTTCGTAAAGGTTTTTGGGAATAAAGGTGAGTATTGTATATTCTGTAGAACATGAGAGAGGTTCGGCACAGAATAAGAGTCACTACCCACTAGTCGTTTTTACTTTATTCCTCGCGTAACGCACAACAGGTTCTCCGTGTTGATCCACTTCCATCGCAGTCAACGGCGTGTTAACGTAGATGTTTCTCCGGTTCCCAGAAATCTGAACCGGAGACAGACCCGGAGTAGGGATAGAGGGCTGTTCACGTTCTGGGTGCTTTAATAGCTTGGATCGAAAAAATTTGGAGCGGTTATGTCTAACAGATCGCCTCCGCTGTGCGCGTTGCTCGGAGGCGATAGACTCAGCTATTGTTGACGCGGCTGTGCGAACGGTGCGTAGACGAAGGTCTTGGTCAACATTAGTATCGTAATCTTCTGCAGAGAGTTGGTCGGGATGTGGATGACGACGTCGCTTGAAGAAGGACATCGGTTAGGAAACTGGGGCGAGAAAAGGCTCACGCGCTCGCAGAAAAGGTCGCGCGGAAAAGACAACAAGGAATGAGAGTGACACAGTGAGGAGTTCGATAAGTTAAGATGGAGTGTTCGCAAGGTAGTGGAGAGGTTAGAGGTGGTCCACTTGCACTTTACGCCGAATTGACCGTCACGGCCTCGGGGCTGTGCCGTGATGAGGATGATCTTGGCTGGCGCGCCAAGCTCAATGCCGGGTTTGAAGGTACAGCGATTGCAGTGAAAAGCTTATATTTACACATTGTTTTGTCCGGACATAATACACTCCACTGTTGCCATTCCGTCCAGTAGCCTCATGCCATTACCGTAGTATGGAAAGGCTTGAGAGTATGAACTACAATTCAAGTTGATGGCATCATACGCACTCGCGCCTGACACGTGGCCATGTTGCGATCCCAGCACTGACCGCGTATGACATTAAGTACGCTTACGGCACTGCGTCCGAGCGCCCTTTATAAGGCAGTATCCGTCGTAACTAAGCTCAAGCTCGTTATTGCATAATCTCGGAAGACTAAGAGCATGGCGTAATGATGTGTTATTATGTCCATGGGTTCTCGTCATTCTCTAAATTGTCATAATGGGCTGAAGGCGGTGTCTCCAGCCGAACAACAGTTCCAACTGCTACCCCAGCTTCGGTACCCGTCTCCTCCGTAATCCAATGAGCAGTGGATTGGACCAAGCTGCTGTCAGTCTCACCACGCACATTGTCCCCTACCTCACGCTCAGGAGAATTAACCAGCCAAGGTCGTCTCACGTCATATGGTTCTGGTTCGGTGTGTTGACGTTCGTGTGCTACAACCGCCTCCGGTGTATGACGGGCCTCGGTGACGAGGTCAACAGCGTCAGGTCGCGACCTAAGCGCTGTGTGACCTGGCTCCGTGGAACTTGACGCGGTTTGTACATGCGAGATAGCAAGCGACGGTACCAGTCCTAACCCAGATCTTGGCTTAAGAGCGCTCCTCCGACAATATCGTGCGTACTCACGGTTACCAGTTGTTTCTGGGCCAGCCTTGGGATCAATGGTCGCAACGAAGGAGGGGCGTACTGAGGTATCCTTCTGCGATCTGGATATGCCAACAGCCCCATAACCCGCGGTGGGGAAGACTCGGCGACCCTGATAATCAGTGAACCACGCGCTGCGCTCGTTGCTAAGAATTCGCTCCTCTTCATCCCACATTTCCGCGCGGGCTGCCTCGGAGCTGGCATCAATACACGGATAGTTATAGTCACCGAACAAGTATTGTCGACTGCTTGTAAAGAGCTCCTCATCTTCGGGGTCAAGACTACCGAATGTCAGGTCAAAGGTCAACGGCCCTTCGTCGGCAGTGCCGGCAACTTGGTGGACAGAATCAGTATTCTCGGCCAGTAGCGGCGCATGAGCACTGTCCTCGAACGTGCCCTCGATGGGACTTGGACCGGGGACCTGGGGGAGCCAGTACTTTCTTCGTCCTCCACGGGAGTAGCGCAAGCCTGCGCGAATTCGACGTTCGCGGCCGAGGCCCTGATGCATATGTCCCTCACTCGGCTCAAACTCGCGATAATCCATACCCTGGCCATCCAACGTGGCACGGGCGTCCTCAAAAACGTCCTTGAAACCAAATGCGTCCCGAAATGCGTGACGCATAGGCATGCGTCCAACGTATGCCAATTTGTTGTCGATGTAGTCATGATGGGAGAATGCCGCAAGATGTGCAATAGCGAAGAAGGGCATTTCGAGGCAAATCAGGGTGTCGGTCAAGCCAAGCGATATATGCTCTTTGTCTGTGTACGGGCCTAGCTTCTTGATTGCGCCTAAAGAAACCAAAAGGGATACTCCAGTCGCTTGCCAGAAGGAAAAGAATAGAATGCCTTTCACGCAGAGGAACTTGGGCATGGGTCTACGCGCATAATTGTTAGTATCATTCCGTAGTCCATGCTAAACCACCAACCGATATGGCTTCAGGTCTTCATTGATTGAAAGCCAGAACATGGCCAAGCAGTACAGGCTTAAACAGATGCTGACGTTATACACGATACTGACATAGAGGTAACCAGAGTCTATGCGAAATTCGCCTTCGTTGAACTTTCCTGATGCTTTCAGCGCAAGTGAAGCAATTGCTAGTAATGGTTTGAGCTGCACGTATTCTCAGGGGAATTCAGATCAGACAGTTGAGCAAGAGTACGGAACATACGGAGGATTCCTCGTTTAAGGAACAAGAATGTGTATGGATCGCTGACATCTAGCTCGCGCTGGAATACGTTCATGGGAAAAGGAGGTGCTTTGGGTTGGCGGCCATGCACTAGGATGAGCAGCGAGCGCTCCCCACCGAGATATCCGAGCAATAGCTGGAAAAAGCAATAAATTACGAAGGCCTATGGAAAAGGTCGTAATCTAATTAAGAGTTTGAATTTGGACGAGTAACATCGTACCTCGTAGACGTCTCGGATAGCATCGATAATGAAAGCGACATCCAGAGAAAATAGGGATATTAGGGAAGAGACGGCATAGATTGGGACCATTAGCATGATGCGAACAACCATCCTAGTGCGATGAAACAGTAAGCATACGCAGCAGAGAACTAAGATACTTTGGCATTGGGCTCATCCCATGAAGGGAGCCTTTCACTCGCAGCTCAGGAGCGGCGGGACGATCAGTCAGGATCGAGACAGCCTTTTTCTCGAATGAACAGCCATTCCTACTCCCCTGCTCCCATCTAAACCCTTTGGTAGTAAGGGAATGTTACTAACCGTTGTAACATGGGCTTGCGGTAGTTCTTCAGGTGCACGAATATTGAGGTAGCGGACACAAGCGTAGCAACGGCGGTCGAAATTGCTGCAACCCATAAGACGGCCGGATGTAGAGCAGAGCCTGATCCTCTGCCTTCGCCTTCGTAGGCCGGGTCCATGGACGGTCAATTCTAGAGGAAAAGAAAAACCTCGTCAATGATGAGTTGAAAAAGAGGCTAAACCTCAGATTTTAGTGACAACAGAAGCAATGATATATGACGGTACAAACACCCAGCGCGCCAGAAGGGAGAAGGGTGTGGGCAGTGGCGAGAACGGCTTAGTCAGGAATAAGTATGACCACCAAAATCGGCCAGTCACTGGATGACTTCCCGCAGGATTTGAAGACGCCAAATTTTCTTCAAACTCTATATTTTTGGTTGATAGATCTCGCTTGTGATGACCAAGCACGGTAACTCTCCAGAACGCCTGCTTCAAACTCGACAATTTGAAGAGGCCCCCCCCCCTCTTCAAACCTTGGCTATGTCTTCAAATCCAAATATGGTGTTTTATAGATTTAAATACATCCATTTTTGTAACAAAAAGATCCCGATAAATCTGGTGACTGAGCGGATGATCCACAAGGATGTGTCGGAAAGTTCACACACACTCCCTCCTCTAAAGAGTCACCAAAGAGTTCCTACGTCCCCATTCTCTCTGTGGATCGGTCAGGAAATCATGCAAAGCATGATGAGTATGGATATCAGACATCATATGTATATTCTATAAGTTCTGCTCAACAGAGGTAGAGCCTGTGCTTTTGACACTGCTCATTCTGTGCTTCACAAGCCTTAAGGGTTGAGGTAGAAATGACAGTGAATGTGGCTGCTGCAGCTTCGTCTTCCTCCTCATAAATTTTGTCATTGTTGAACATGACTCCCACATATGGATAGAGGGCAACAACTGTGTTCCCAATTTCATGTGCTCAGATGTCAGAGTTATGATTACTCAATCAAATTTTGATATCTTTAAAAAATAGCTATGGGTTTTCAAAATTTGAAGACAGAAATCCCAATTCACCATCAAATGAATTTGAAATGAATTTGGCATCTTCAAATCCCTGCAGGAAGTCATCCACTGATAGCATTGTGTTACATCAGCAAAAAAGATAAATTATTATAAGTGATTATAATATCTTATAAGCACCATAAGTGCTGTAATCCAGGCAGGAATTATAAGTGCTTAGCCAGTCACATGGATTTGGCAATTCATTACTAATCAACACAATTGTTTTGGAAGTTTGTACTCACTTATAATTGTTATAATTGTTTCAATGGTTTGCAATCACTTTTAATTATCATTAGAAATTATAATTGCTCTGGTGGATTCTGAGTACTGGTAATTGGTTTAGTATCTTGGAAATACTTTTAAGAGTTGTATGTGCTTTTCATTGTTTTTGTTGGTTGTAATCACTTTCAAGAGTTCTAAATGTCTCTAATGTTTTAGGCACTTTCAATGTGCTTCTGTACTTTGTAATCACTTATAATTAACTTTATCTATTCTAACCACTCTTCTTGATTGTAAGCTTTCCTAGTTGGCTTGAAGTTTGTGTATATACTTAATTTGCTTGTCCTTACTTACTTGAACTTTGAATATGTGAGGGAATTTTAATCTTTGTGTGAAATTTAGCTGGCCAACAAGTATATTTGAATTGGGTAAACAGCTGGGCATGATACAGGATGAGCTACAGCAAGCTGCCTTATGAGCATATATATTTAATGCTGATGCTATAAATTGGAATGAGTCTTTTGCTGCTCTAGTTAAATATTGACCTTACTGTGGTCCTTTTTGGCCATTTGGTGTTCCTTCTGCCTTAAGAACCTTTGTTATTAATGTTGTTTGTGTTCACCTCACCATAGCCATCAGCACCTCCACTAGGGGCATCAGGTGTCAGTGAAGTTCTATAATGCAATGATGCAGATGCTTCATTGTCGTGCTCCTCCTCCTCAGATGGACCTATTAATGGTGTTGTAGCTCATTCCTGCTTGCCAATGGCCATTCTTTCTGTAGCTGCTAGAGCAGCTGCAGCCTTGTCAGCACAATGCCTTTCTGCCTGAATCTTTGCTTAAGCTAGGATGCCATTAGATTCATCCTCTTAAGTTGACCCTGAAGGCACAAGGCCATTCCTGTTGCCAAAGACTTGTCTGAGTAGTAAATCTAATAAGCTGCTTATATACATTGGTGATATCCACTTACTGATTCCATCAGCCAAGGGTCTCTGCTGCCCATTCATTGTCTAGCTTGAAGAGCCTTAGAAGTATCTTATAGAACACCTTATACTCAGATAGGCCATCTTTCCCATTCTAAGTTTGCTGTGGACTTAATGCAAACTGGGCCTATCATAGTGTTATACTTAAGTTGAGTGAATCAATTACTTGGCACTTACCTAAACTGCAGAATATGCAACCATAGGAGCTGTCACAGTCAGTACCCTATAATTTCTGGCCATCCCAGTTTGCATTGGGGTTTGCACTGTTGAACAGTAATGAAGACCACTTGTTGGCCTAAGGAATATCACATGGAAACACTAGAAAGATATAAATTAGTTCCTGCTCACTAACATCCAAATATTACTCATATGGACAAGGAATAACCCTTGATGAGTCCTGCAAGGACATCCTCAGGATCAAACTTGTCTGGGTCTTTATAGAGGAATGCTAGCAGGTAGCAAGCTAACATAGGGTAGTTGGTGTCATTAGCTCCTGCCTTTGTCCTAATACTGTGGATAGATGGTAACCTGATTTTAAACACACTTTTATATGTACTTACTCAACAGGATCCTTGTTGTATGCCTTGATATATTTAACTGGTATTAGCAGTTGACCCAATATGTCATAGTTGAACCCACAATCCATCTTTGAGTCTATACCTGTTACATCATGGGATGTTCACCTGATGTGGGTTAAGTTAATCTACTGAGACGCTGCGCTAAGGGGTCTGGTTCTAGTTACTAAGGGGAGTTCTGAGGAGGAACTTCAGTGAAGTATGAAAGAGTTGAAGCAACGTCTAAGCCAATAGTGGCACTTAGAGTTCTTTAGTGAGAGGAGAGGGTTTATTTGGTGAGAGATGGAGTATTCAACAGTCTTTGATTGCTCGAGTACCATAGAGTATAAAAAGTCAAGTCTAAGGCTACAAGCTACCTAGCAAGCCTAACTTTATAGTAAGTAGGGATCCTAGGATTGAGTCACAATAGCATCCTAGGATCAAGTCAACATATCATAGTAACTGCGGAGTGCAGTCTGCAGTAATCATAAGCCAGTCACTTGAAACAAAAGATAAAGCCCCTTGACAACAGGCTAGAGTTACTATGACTCATATGAGAATGGATAAAGAAAAGGCAAAAATGAGTCGTATCATAACACAGCCCCCCTTTCAGGCACAAACTTGCCTTGAGGTTGCCTACATGTTGATATTACCCTCATCTGCATTAGACCAATACAGGTCATAGTCCGCCTCATTCACATCCCAGTTCTCTTTTTCTTTGTCTTTGTCACCCATCTTAGTGCATTGGTGGTGGCAGATAAAACCCCAACTGCCAGTGTGTTGGCAAAATGGGCACTGCTTGTACAAGGGGCATTCCAACTCCCCATGTTTAGCATTTACCTTCCTGCACTTACCACACACTTCTGAGGTCCACTCCTCCCTATCCAGCAGTGAGATATGCTCAAGGAGCATCATCTTAACCTTGCTGCTGGGTCCCACTTCAACTTGTGGGGCCACTTCTTCTTCTGTATCTGCTGATGGGCTGGGAGTAGCTGACATTTTGGGCCTGCCTTCTTTTTCTTTAGACACTTCTGTACCTTGTGCCTATACTTGTGATAGTGGTAGCACTTGATAGACCACTTAGCCTCTGTGTCTTGGAGGATGGGCATCTCCACACAATGGGATAGGTAAGGGTTGACAGGGAGAGGTTTGGGGGTGGAATGAGGGAGTGAGGTGAATCTGTATGACCTGTTAAATGCATGGTGTATCTCTCCATACACATTGGCCATTTCCAACCTCATACAGCACACCTCGTACTCTTGATCGGTGACCACCAGCTCCCTCATAATTTCATCAACCTTCTTCTGTGTGTTATGAAGAAGGCCCTCCAATATGGTCTTCAGTTCCCTCTTCCCTTGGAACCTGTTAACCTCTACATGTAGGCAAGGGTCACCTATCTCACCTAGTGCTTGGTTCACCACAAATTTGCTTTGGTGGTGATGCAACAACTGCTTCCACATTTCTTCTGTGATGTGGGCATACATATAAGCCCTTCTCCCAATGTACACCTCTATGGTGTGCTTCTCTTGTCTGATCCCCAAGGTGCCAGTAACTGTGGTGTAGTTGGGGGTGTATGTGATAAATTTAGCCAAGACTATCCTTGGCTCAGTTTGGTCTAGTCCAAACCTTGGGTTGGCAATGTAGATGGGGTAGAAAAGCTGGGAGTGGGGTTTGTTATAGACGTAGCCAGCAGGTGGAAGATAGTTCTCTTCCTTGGCCTCAGATCCAGGATGTTCAGTGGTTGCATCATTACCATGCTCCACAATTGGAACACTCTGGATAGCCAGCTGAGGAGTAGGAGTGCTGATGGGCTCACTGTGAGTCTCTGTGATTGATGCAGGAGCCAGTGAGGATGGGAGTTGGAGCATTGGTACAAGGCTAGCAGGAGCAGATGTAGTGGACATGATAGAAGTGGGGGGAGTATGTTGTAGTTGTGAAGGAAGGAGATGGGTTGCCTCTGTTGTCCTAGCCCATCTTATATACATTTTGTGGCCTTTGGACTTGTTTGGCTTCTTCCTTGCTTCAAACTCCACTATCAGTTGGTCCATGTGGACATCTTCTGCTTTTCCCCATAAACTGTCACTTGTGGGATATCCTTTCCACTTGATTGGGTAGTGGAGTTTGTGCCCTTTCCCACATTGCTGTGCATCTAGAATCTTCTTGACCTTGTACTTGGGTTCTTCATTGATAATATTGGGTGGCAGTTGGGTATAGTTTGGCCTGTGGAGTTCCGTTTCCTTATATGGAGTTATTAGATTTGCGTGAAACACGTTATGAATCTTCCATTGTCTTGGCAGCTCCATGCAGTATACTGCCTCTGATAACTGTTTCAGGACTTTAAAAGGTCTGTGCTGTTTTGGTCTGGGTTTAGCTGCTGGGTACAGGGTCTTCAGGTGTGTCCCTTCAATCCACACTTGATCTCCCTCTTTATATGGTTGGAACCTCTTGTTCCCTTTGTGCATGATGGCCATCATCTTTTGAGCCTTAATGATGTTTTCATGGCCATCTGTTTGTGCCTTCTCTATGGCCATGAGCCTTTCTTCTACCAAAGGGACCTTGCTCTTGGTCACTATTTCGATCTTTGGTGTATATCCTATGAGCATTTCATAGGGGGTCTTTTGGGTTGTAGCATTTGGCCATTGGTTGTGGGCAGATTCTGCCATTGGCAAATACTTGTGCCAATCGTCTTGCCTTTTGTTGCACCAGAATCAAAGGTACTGTTCAAGCCATTGGTTTGTCCTTTCTGACTGGCCATCAGTTCTTGGGCAGTATGCCATACTGATGTTCTGGTGTATCTTTAGTGCTTTGCACAGGCCTTTGGCAAAGTGTGATGTAAATTGGGTATCTCAGTCAGAGATAATCTTCTTTGGGACACCGAACCAGGTGTATACATGTTTTAGGTAGAGTTCCACTACCCCTTCCACAGTAATTGTTTCTTGGCATGGTATGAATACCACCACTTTACTGCAGTCATGATCTGTGACTGTAAGGATCATGTCATATTTGCCCAAAAGTGGCAACTTTGTGATGAAGTCCATTGCAACTGTCTTGAATGGCAAGGAATTTTTGGGAGTAATGGGGATCATTGTTGGTTTGAGTGGTTGCATGTTGATTTTGTTAGCTTGGCATGCTCTGTATCCCTTCATATATTGCTCCACATCTTCCTTCATCTTTGGCCACCAGAAGTCTTGTTTTGCCAGGGTGTAGGTGTTCATAATTCCTGGGTGTCCAGCAGATGGGGTATCATGGTAAAAATGAATTACCCCCCTCTTCAGATCATTGTCTCTGGCAACAATGATCCAGTCTGTGTTGTTTTTGATTTTCCACCAAATTCCAACTAATTTGGTGAGAGGGTAGGTGTTCAACCATTTTCTGAGCTGCTTTTGGCTCTTTTCATTTGTTTGTTGGTCTTCTTCCACCTGATTCTGAAGGGACTGATACTTGTGCTGGTTTATCATTGCGCTATAGTGTTCCCTTTCTTTCTGGTTGCTAGGGTTATAATATTCTGACCCCATCATTTGTGTAAAGCTGAACAGGATAGGGGGTAGGACCACCAATGCCTTGTTATCGTTATTGCCTTGTTCATAGTCAGGGCATTGTGACAATGTGTCTGCCTGACCATTCTTCTTCCTGGCTATATGGATTAATTCAAAATTGTATTTCATGAGTTCCATGTGCCATCTTGCTACCCTTCTGTTGTGGTCTCCCGGGTTCTTCCAGTACAACAGGTTAGCATGATCTGTATGCACCTTTACTTTGAAAGCTGGCTGGTGCAGGAAATGTCTCCAATGCCAGAACATTTCCACAAGGGCTAGGAGCTCCTTGTTATATACATTGTAATTTCTTTGGGCATCGTTCATGGTTTTCGAAAAGAATGCTACCAGGTGGAGCACTCCTCCATCATTTCATTGCATTAGGATGGCTCCTACTGCATAATTTGAGGCATCAACTTTGACCTCAAATGGTTTCTTCTGGTCTGGTTGTATCAAGACCAGTTCTTCACATATTCACTTTTTCAGTGTTTCAAAAGTGCTTTCTTCTCTTGGCCCCCAGTTCCATTGAACACCTTTTTTCAATTGATTGTTTAATGGTTTTGCAATAAAGGAAAATCCATGGATAAATCACCTGTAGAAGTTGCAGAATCTAGGGAAAGCCCAAATATCTTTAGTGGTTTTCAGCATTTTCCATTCTGCTACTCCAGCAACTTTGACTGGATCCATGGTGATGGTTCCCTTTTCCAGGATTACTCCTAGGAATTCAATGCGTTCCACTTTGAAAAGGCATTTACTGGGTTTGAGATAGAGATCTAGCTTTTGAAGGCATTTGAGGACTTTGTTAACCAATCTGTGGTGTTCTTCTTCATCCTTCTTGGTTGCGATAAGGATGTTGTTTATATAGATGATCACTTGTCCTGCTGCTGTAAGGTCATTGAATTGCGTGTTCATCATCCACTGAAATACTACAGGGGCATTTTTCAGCCCAAATGGCATAACTGTTGGTTCAAAAAGTCCCAAGTTTGTTTTGAAGGTGGCTTTCAGCTCATTGCCTTCTTGGAAGCGAATATTGTTATATCCTGCTTGTACATCCATCTTGGTGAACAACCTGGCATCCTTCACCTTGTCCACTAATTCCTGTATTAATGGCAAAGGGTATTGGTTGGGGATAGTAAAGGAGTTCAGCTTTCAGTAGTCCACTACCAGTTGAAGTTTTCTGTCTTTCTTTTCAATGAAGAAGAAAGGTGACAACTATTGTGATTTTGATGGATGGATATAGCCCTTCTCCAAGTTATCCTTGATATATTTGTTGAGCTTTTCTTGCTTGCCCTTGGATAATGGGTATATTTTGCAGTCTAGAGTTTTTGGGCCCTCCTCTGTAAAATCAATAGCAATATCCCATGGTTGGTGTTCTGGATATTGCTTTGCCTCTTCTTCCAAAAAGACCTTCTTCCATTTGTAGTAGTGTTTCAGGACTACCTGGTCCTAGGTTTTCTCATCTTTTGGCAGCACCTTTACTGCCATTTCAGTTGATGTTGAGCTTCTTTTGGGGATTTCTTCATCAACTTGGTAAATAAAGAGTTCTTCCCCAAGGGTGCATAACGATGCAGCCTTCTTAATCCATGCATCTCGTATGCAGATTACTTCTGCATCCATTGTATATGAAAGGGTCTTGATGACAAGTGGTTGCATGCTTTCATCAAGGGTCGTGCTTCTCCAATCAATCAATGGCTAGAAGGCAGCAAGCCAAGGATACCCTAATGCCATCTCGTCATACCCTAGATTGGTGATGAGGAATCACATATTCTGTTTCTTTTCCCCAGTTTGGACTTGCAGGTCAATGTAGTACTTGATGATTCCTGACTTGTTCTGGGTCCCATCTATATTCCACACTATATGGTGTTAAGGCCTAGCGGGGCCTTGCTGCGTGACGTGCACTGAGGGTCCAAGGGACAAGGTACAAGGACAAGGTGTTCAGTGAGAATGACAAGAGACTGAGTGATGATGAGGTGATGAGGGTCCACAAAGGACGACAAGGTAATGAGGTTCTGAGGGCCAAGTTAAAGGGCTTGGTGACGAGGTACAAGGTATTCGGTCAGAAGGCCAAAGTATGAGGAACTAAGTCAAACAACTTAGGGTCTGTGTGTTAAGGCCTAGCAGGGCCTTACTGCGCGATGTGCACTGAGGGTACAAGGGACAAGGATACTAGGGACAAAGTATGAGGACGAGGTGCTCAGTGAGAGTGACAAGGGACTGAGAGGAGATGAGGGGATGGGGGTCTGTGAAGAGTGACAAGGGAGCAAGGTTCTGAGGGGCTAAGTTGAGGGACTTAGTGACAAGGTATAAGGTGTTTGGCCAGAAGCCAAAGTACAAGGGACTAAAGTTGGACGACTTTAGGGTCTGTGTGTGCGTGTTGTTATAGCACAAGCATAAGGCTCCAAGGTGGCTCCCAACAAAGGGAAAACCGACAGTGGTGATGAGATGACAAGAGGGGCACACAGGTAGAGAGGACAAGACTTGTATTCGCTAGTAGTAAAGACAAAGACAAGACTGGGGAATAAGCATACAAGTGGTCAGGCTTATATAGGTAGCTACTCCATGTCCGTCCTATGAAGGGGTACTAAAAGGGAACAAAAGGAAACACAGAAGGGGAAAGGATAGAAGGGGAATCAGAGTAAGGAAGTGTACATGAGTATAAGTCAACAAGTTAGTTACTCTGAGGAAGTCTGAGTGTGAGTCAAGGTAAAGTAGTAAAAGAAAAATAAGTCCATGGTGAGCCGGATCATAACATCACCCCTACTCTTGGTAGATGCTTCCATGCATCAATCACCACGATCCTGTGCCTCCCAGTCAACATCTTCATAGGCATCATAGTTGCTGTTATAAGTGGCATTCCCATAGAAGGAATGCCTGGCCTTGTGGTACCAGTCACAGCCACCTTTGAAGTTCCTGTGCTTGGGGGGAACATGGCAGTTGCCCATGGTGTAACATCTGGAGTGAGGGTACCAGCACTTCCAGGCGGCATGACCTACATTGTTGCAGTAGAAGCAATGCTTCCACATGGGGCAGTTGTTGGTGGTGTGGGTGACATTGGGGACGTGGCACTTGGTGCACTTGAGGGCTGATGGGTGAATGGGGTTGGGGTTGGGAAGGGGGGCCTTCTCGGAGGCATGAGACTCTTGACCCTGTGATAGGATCCAGCGGGACACACCCAGCTTCTCTTCATCATGAAGCCATGGCATGGGGAAGTGGGTATAGTGCTCCCCTCCTGGGTGCAGGCTCTCTAGGTATTCCTAGATGGGAACCCCAGATGAGGCTATGGCATCATTGGTGTAGTGTGGGTGAGGAATGTAAGCGTTCCCCAAAAGATAAGGATGAAGGCATGTGTGCACCTGTGATAGGACCAGTCTGTCCCTGATGACCCTAGACCTCCTCCTCCAGTTGTTCCAAGCATCTGCTAGGTCTCTCTCTCTCTCCAGCAGGACATTGTAAGGGCTGCTCAGCCCATGGCCCCAGAATCAGCCATTTCCATCATTTCAACACACTCGAAAATCCCCCACGCTACCTCTTATCTCGGACATCACCTTCTGCTTGTTTACTTTCCCTCCATTGCCTCGCCTCACCTCACATCTCTTTTGCCTCCTACCTTCACCATCCTGTCTCAAGTTGTTCACTCACCTTGTCACTTCCCTGTCTTCCCCACCATCGTTGGACTCTCTTGATTGGCATGCAACAGTTAGGCCAATGACCCCAGACGCCTCATGCCTTTCCTCCCCACCTTTCCAGTCCTTACTCTAACCAACTTCATCTCTCCTACTTCAACACCCTCGGCCAACCATCAATGACCAGCCCCGTCCCCTCAATATCATCGGATCACCAAAGGACTCTAGTGTCGCGCTCTGTGTCTCAGGCATAGGTGTGCCATATTTTCTATCTTCTGTTACCATTTCTGATCATCTCGTTATACAATTAGTGCGTGCATTGTGCTCGTCTTCGGTGCTGCTTATTGGCCATGTTGCCCTTTCTCTGAACCCCCTCTTTTACCTATGACTTGTGTTCCCCTGCTGCACGTTATCCTTATGTTTTCATCCATCAACTCCTTCTCCCCCATGGACCATTCATTTACCTTTCCCCCTCTTCAACCCTTCCTCTCCCATGTTTTGACTTCATCAAATTTTGACTTCGTTACACCTTAGATACGAGCTCTGATGTATATAAAGGCTATAAACATCCCGTCAATGACCATTGAATTTCCCCTCCTTTCTTTCTCTCACGTGCGTCTTCATCCAAAACATTTTGAGTTCGGTCCAAAATGAGGACACTCGAAAATCAGGTAAAACACTTGAACCCTTTGTCTCCTTCAAGATAATCTTCTGTTTCCTTTCACATTTTCTACTAACCTTTGCATCTGGCTTAGAAACTTTCAAAACGTTGATCCTTCAAGATCGGCTCCGGACTTCAACATCTCAACCTTGATAACAAAAACTAACCCTTTTCCCTTTTGCACTAGGAATTTTGGCAACCATGTCTCTTTGCATGTCAGGCCTCCTCCTGGCTGGTCATCTATTCTCTGCTCATCCCTTTGGCTTGGGGCCTTGTCTAATTTTCTGACTTGTCCTCTGCCCGACTTTCAAGTGTTTCTCTGCTTGCATCTCGTCCCCCCCTCCCTTTTGCTTTCTACTTGTGCAATCTACTCAACTTGTGCTTGAGCCCTCTTCCCTCTGTTTTCCTATCCCCTTCGTCCACTCTCAGCCTACACCTACTCACATATGAGCTATCAAGCCTGTACAATGCGGTGCTCATCTTCTAGATGGCAGTACCTGTCAACATCAGCATTGATGCCAATGTCATTGAGAATGTGGAGGCTGGTCTCAACAGCCTCCTTGTCTGGGTGGTCAGTGTGGAAGGTGGAAAGGTTGGTGTTGTCAGGATGGGAAGGAGGGGGTCCATGGAAGGGGGCAGCGACAAGTGGAGCCCCATAGTCCTGGTAGCGACCAGTGTCCCTACGACGTTCCAGGATGAAGTGGTTGTGTCCTTCACAGTCCCATTCATAATGAATGTAGTGGGGATGCTTAGGGGTGCTGTCTAGCCTGGTGATGGGGAAGGAATAGTGGGCATGGTTGGCCCAGCATGAGTTGTAGATTTTGAAGTTCTCAGGAGGGTCATCATCAAAGCAGTCATTGCCAAGGTCAACTGAGGAGACTGGAGAACTAGGGCATGAGTATGGGGTCAGGGGGTGATGAGGTTCGGGGGTGTGGATATGGAGGGGAATAGGTAGAGGTTCAGGGGACAGAGCAGGGGACTGGATATGATCAGCGAGAGGGAGAGCATTGCCAAGAGGGGACCTAGGAGCTCCAAAGGTTCCCTCAGTGGGGACAGGGGAGGTGGCACAAGACCCAATGCGGTTAGCAAGGGAGCAGTTGTTGGTGGTAGCAGGGGAGGCAGACATAGTAACAGGAGTAGTGGGATTGGTAGGAGACAGAGTGATGGAGCGGATGATGAGGGGGGACATGGAAAAGGCAGGGTTTAAATATGTGGTTACTCCATAAGCATCCTCAAGGGAGCAGATGGAGCTAGGGTTTTGCTGATGGTAATTGGTAATGAGCTGGTTGGCATGGATGTGGGTCGCAGGTTCCCATGAGTTATGGGCCTTGGAGAAGCCCTTCCATCTAACCAAATACTGCAGTTGGTTATGCCTGCATTGTGACCCTAGAATTTGCTCCACTTCCCACTCCAGTTCCCCATCAATCAGGTCAGGGGAAGGTTCCGTAAAGTTCGGACCATGCTTGGGTGTTTCCATGTAGGGGGTGAGAAGGGAAGCATGGAAGACGTCATGGATTTTCCATTATGGAGGGAGCTTGAGTCAGTAGGAGGTATGGGAAATGGCAGCGGTGACAAGGAAGGGGCTGTAATGCCTTGGGGATAGTTTGGCAGATGGATGGGTGGTGTGAAGGTTCTTGGCTTTAAGCCAGACCCTATCTCTGACACAGTAAGGGGTAAAATGAGTGTGTGACCTAGTCATGAGGTCTTGTGAGCACTTGATAGCATCTTGTGTCACCATTGTGACTCACGATTCTCTACTAAGGAAGAAACTTGGTATTGAGAGGACAAGAGATTCTCAATACGGTACAGGGCGTTGCTAACTACTACTTAAATACCCTGTGCCAGCTCACTATCGCCACTTCTGAAGAGAAGAACCCCCCTTTTCTTCTGCTTCTTGTCTAATACCTCCTTCTCTTCTTCTGCCAGCAGTGGTCCCCTACGTGGCAGTGGTGACACCACCCTCTGTTTAGATGGGATGCCAGCCTGGCCGCCTGATACAAGAACAGTCGGGACCCGGGACCTGAGTGGGTGAAGTTGGGGGAATGTGCAAAACGAGGTTTGCGACATGCCCAATGCAAGCCGAGGCTTGAGTGTTCTTGAGTCGTACGCAACAGAAGAGTAGCTGTTGTTCGTAGCTGTCGACTTCAAGGCACAATTGACGGAGTTTCTGGTTAAGGCTGATGATGTGAGTTCCAAACGTCAGTAACGGCTGATTTCAGCGCAAAGGCCCCAGTCGCTGGTCTTCCTGATGGCGCTGCAGAGGAACCAAGACGTGTCAATGTTGCTTGAAAGAGCCTTGAGGAACCATGTGGTGAGAGGTTGGATCATCTCGGATGTGTCTCCGTAGCTCTGCGTGAAGAGCTCGAACACGAACACATCATCGTACTTCCCTCCATACGTCCCATAGGCCAGGCTGTCATCAGTTCCTCCAAGGTGGAGGAATGGTGGTTTGATGTACTTCCCATTGTGCATGGGATCAGGTATGACAAACCCATTGCATTGGCCCATGTTGGGTACATACCCCTTAGGGACGGGTACTTCGCGAGTCCTCTATTCGAGCTCCATGCGTCTCAAGCACTCGAGAAGCGCAATATGCAATTGGTTGTCGTACCTGCATTGGTAGCACTGAGCCGTGACCGTGAGTCCTCAAGAAATTCGCATTGCAAGGTATGGGTCGATTGTGCCAGTGTCGGCAGCTTCGAGTACGGCAAGAGTGGTGGTGGGTGAGAGATAGCCGTCATCCCCCAGAGCTGCATTGGCCAGTTGCGCTGTAGTGCGTTGCTTGTCGTCAGATTGAGGGGTTGGGTATGGAGTGGGAACTCTTGTTGCAGGAGGGGGAGCAGGCGGTTCATTCTCTTTGTCAGAATCACTGCCGTAGTTGATTGGAGACAGGACAAATGGTGAGGGAGAGCCGGGTTCTGGAGAAGACGTGGATGACATCTTGATGAGGTCTCGGACAATACTGGGGGGGAGTTGATCAACGACCAAGTTTTCCATGTAGTGCAAATGTATGTTTTCTTCTTTACCATACTCTTTTTATACCAGGGGGAATTCTGCATGGGGTTTTTCTTATGATAGGAAGCGACCAATCATGGCGCGAAGACTTGATGTGCTGGCTCCCAGCTGTCATCAGCATGTGAATACCCTTTCCAATGAATGAGATACTGCAGCTGTTTATTGTGTCCATGGTAGCAATGACCGATAACTTCTTGCACTTCGAGTTCTTCTGCTCCATTTATTATTTCTGGTGGAGGCCTCAAATCTTCTGGATGAGGGCCATAAGATTTAGTGACGCAATATGGGGTCAGTATAGAGGCATGAAAAACATTGTGTATTGTCCAGGCAGACAGAAGTTGTAATCGATATGCCACTGGCAAAATTACTTTGAGAATTTTAAATGGTCCGTAGTGTTTCGGTGCCAGCTTCTGACTTTGTATAGGTAAAGGAAGGTGAGTCCCTTTGAGCTAGACCTTCTCATTGACGTGATATTGTTGTGGGGGTGGAGCTTTGGTGGCCTGTTGAAGGGCGTTAATGGCTTGTTGTCAGACTTGATGAATTTGGCATAGATGTTCTTCGACTCGGGGGATATTCGAGTTGAAGGCCCATGGAGGTGTTACAGGGGGAACATAACCTAGCAATAGTTTGCTGGGGGGGTACCCTGTAGTGCTATTCAGTTGTGTGTTGTGGATGGCCATTGCTAATGGTAACCAGTTGGCCCAATCGTCTTGTGTCAGTCTGACCACTGTGCATAAATACTGTTCAATCCATCGATTAGCGCGCTCAGAAATTCCATTGGTGTGTGGGTGAAAGGCTGTGGAAATGTTTTGCGCAATTGATAGTTGTTTACATAATCCCTTCACGAATAACGAAGTGAATTGTGGATCGCAATCCAAGATGACCTTCCGGGGAAACCCAAACCATTTGTAGAGCTGTTCAAAATAGATATGTGCAACGTCTTCCCCTGTTATACTAGTGTGGCAGGGGATAAAAACGGCTGCTCTAGAGCATCCATGGTCAACAATGGTCAAGATCACATCGTATCCTCTGCATTTCGGCAGCTGTGTAATGAGATCCATTGTGATCGTTTCAAATGGATGAGCCCCTTGATTGGTAGTAATACAATATAGAGGGGTGTGCTGGCGATGCGTAAGGTTTTTGGTTTGTTAACAGAGGGAGCATCCTCGGACATAGTCCTTGATCCAACCCACCATTCTGGGCCACCAATAGACTTGGGCGACTTGTTGTTTGGTTTCATCTCTTCCCAGATGGCCAGCGGTAGGCATATTGTGATATTCGTTAAGGATTGCTCGTTTCAGTACTTCAAGGTCGGGGATGACCAATTGGTTCAATTCCATGACCCAGACGTTGAATCCATCATTCGTTTTGTGAAGTTTATATTGTTGTTGCATTGTTTTTACTTCAGAATCGTGGATAAATTGCTGTTGGTAGACATTTTGGAATAGATCATCGATTGGGTCAGTGATACGGATGAACAGTTTGTCAGGAAGGAGAGTAAGATTTTGATTATCGAGTTCTCCTTTATTGGCATTTGGAGGGCGTGATAATAGATCAGCAACTGGATTTGCTTTCCCGCAATCTGGATGATGCAGAGATTGTAGTCCTGTAATTCGCTGAACCATCGGGCTACTCTATGGTTGACTTTTTGTGGTGTCTTCCAGTATTGTAAATTTGCATGATTGGTGAAGATGGTGACAGGGTGCTCTGTTCCTCCAAGATGTCTCCTCCAGTGGGTTAATGCTTTGAGGATTGCTAGCAATTCTTGTTTATAAATATCGTAATTATGTTTAGCTGGTATGAACGTGGATGAATAAAGGGCGATTGGATGGAGGAAAGGTTTTCGGGAGCGTGGGTTGACGTCACCCTCCTGTGAGAGTATGGCTCCCATGCCATAAGCTGATGCGTTCATGGATAAGAAGAATGGTTTATCATATTGTGGTTGATGAAGGATGGGCTTTGAACAGATACACTATTTTAATGTAGTAAACACGTCCTCTTGTGCTTTTCCCCACAAGAATGGGGTGTCCTTGGCCATTAGTTGTATTAGTGGTCTCGCGATGGTTGAGTATCCTTGAACAAAATATTGATAGAAGCCCGTAAAGCTGAGGAATGATCGAATGTCTTTCATGTTTACAGGGGTGGCCCAGTCCTTCACGCCTTTGATTTTAGCGTCGTCCATGTGAATTGATCCTTTTCATAGGATGATGCTGAGGAATTCGACATCTTTTTGTTCAAACTGACATTTCTCCAGTTTGAGGAACAGGTCGTTTTGTGCCAACTTCACGAGTACCTGGTGAACACGGGTATGGTGGAACTCAATGTCATCATGGGTGTGTATCAAAATGTTGTCCATATATATGGTCAGCCATCCTTCTGCCATTTCTTTGGTGAATAGTGCGTTCATCATTGTCTGAAATGTGGCAGGTGAATTCGTAAGACCAAAGAACATTACTTTGGGTTCAAAGAGGCCTTCGTTCATAATGAACGCGGCCTTCCATTCATCTCCTTTATGAATGTGTACATTATTGTAACCCCAGTACCCCATCGTATGTCGAATCTGGAAAATAATGTTGCATTTTGAACATGCAAAATAAGTTCTGGGATTAATGGCAACGGGTATTGATTTTGGACAGTCCATTCATTAAGGCATCGGTAGTCTTATACCAGTCAGAGTTTGCCGTCTTTCTTTTTAATAAAGAAAAAGGGTGCCATGTATGGGCTTTTCAATGGCTGAATGTATTTCTTTTCCAGTTGTTCCTTAATGAAGGCTTGGAGTGCCCTTCGCTCATTGGGTGATAATGCGTAGATCTTGCTGGGCATTGCCACAGGGGCACCTGGTTTCAGTTCAATCACATGATCCCATTGTTTGGTTGTGGGAAAGCGTTGTGCTTCTTTGTCACTGAAGACTTTTTGATGCTTTTGATATTCTTCGGGAATATCCTTTGGCCCCTTCTGTGATCCGGCCACCTCTGCCAGTTTGGATGCTAGGGTTTGCGATAATGAGCTGCGTATGAACAATGCAGCTGCGTTAGGATTGTGATTGGTGAGTACAATGGGCAGTTGCTCTGAAGAGATCCATCCTTGTCCCCAATTGATACTTGGTTGGAATGCCGCGAACCAGGGATATCCAAGGATCGCTTTGTTGATGCCTGGATCGGTAATGAAGAAGCGCATGTGTAATGTTTTCAAACCAGTACGTGTGTAGAGATCAACAAAGTGTGTGATGGAACCATTGCGATTCATGGTCCCATTGATGTTGTAGATTTTTCTGGGTTGGGGAAGGCTCTTTGTGGTGAGCTGTATAGATTTGGCTATGCGAATACTTAGGAAGTTTTCAGTGGCTCCCGAATCGAGAAGTACTGTGAGTTCCGCCCTCTTTGAGTCAACTGCAAGATATGCTTTTAATGTCATTGATCTGCGATTCGCTAGGTACATGCGTGTTGACTCTTGGGACCTAATCCAGGCGGTATGGATTAGGCCGTCTAAAAACCCTCCCCTCCTTCGTATAATGCAGCCAATGCGTCCATCTCCTTCTCCGGAAATTGCACGATGGCACTTTGAATGTTGGCTGCTGTCATTTTTGAGGGGTTCTCGTTGACTTCATCGTCTTCTCCTATCTCCGTACTTCTAGCCTTCGCATTTTTCCATGTGTAACAATTTCAAGCGATATGTCCTGTTTTACCACATGCGAAGCAAGGTCCAGTGGGACGGGGAGAGTTTTCGACTTCCACGGCTCTGACCCATCCATTGTTTCGAGGAGCACGCCCTCGACTTACATCCATGGGGACAGGAACGTTATTGTGTGATTAAGGGGCGTTGCTCGAATTGTACATGCCACACTGCTGATTCAGTCATTGATAATTGGGTGGTGGCCCTTTTGGTGGCTGCCAAGCCGCGTTCGTGATAGATCTGGTGTTCGTGAGTCTCCCATTTTGTTGATCCATTATCAATTTCATCAGCTGGTGGGATCATGTGGATTCTATAGCTTGTTGGCGCAGTTCAGGGTACATATAGATGTAAGGGGGTTGAAGCGTATCTTCTAACACAGACTTGGGCAGCCCATTAAGGAAGTGCTGGATAGTTGCTTGGTGAGTTAGATCATATTGTGCTTTGCGTGCTAATTGCTCGAAGTCAGTAATATAGGCATTGGCATTAGGCCATTGCATGTGGAGATCTTCCAGTTTCATTCGTGCCCTTTCTGCCTTCTGTGTATCCTGGAAATGCTCTCTGAATTGCGCTAAGAATTGTACCCAGGTCTGTAACTTGTCTTGAGTTGCTGGGTTCAACGTATCGAGCCAGGCGCCTTGATCATGGGTCCAACCATTCACTTGCTCTCCTTGGATAAGGGTGAGGATGAATGTGATTCTCGTGAAGAAGGATCAGAAGAACGTGTTCTGATGATTGAGTCTGAAATAGGTTTGAATTGCATCAATGAAGGCTTCCGCTTGATCACAGCTTCCATCAAAGACTGCCAGTAGCGTGCCTAGTGTTTTCTCCGTTCCTCTGGCCAATCCTCCTCCGTGCCCTCCTCCCAGTCCACCTCCTCCAGGTCCTCCTCTGCCTGGTCCATTGTCACCTGGTCTGCCTCTGCCAGGTCCGCTTCTGTCAGGACCACCTCTGCCAGGTCCATTGACGTCTCTGACTGATTGTTGACTGAGGTATCGTCCTTGGCTTAGGAATCTGGCTACTGAATTGGTTGGGAACGATTCTGGTTTAGTGGTCCTTTCTTTGGTACGCGTGTGAGCGAGTACAGTGGTCATTTTGGGGAGAATAGGGGAGTTGCGTAGATGATCTGGAATTTGTGTGGTTCGATACGTGTCTTGGTCTGGAGTGTTTGAATGTGGTGAATTATTTGTGGACAGGACCGAATAGCGATTATTGCTATCCAACTTCACAATATTGCTTTCATTGAATGATTCAATGTCTAGTCAGGCAGCACCTTGGTATGTTGGGCAGATTGCATTGTTTTCATTGATTTCAACTTTGTAGAGGGTTCCGTTGTTGTTAAACAGATGTACTAGGGTACTTGAAATATTGTTGGGTCTTGGGTCGAAGACCAGGTGTGGGGCTGGGATTTGTCAGTATTGGTCTTGCATAGCGAGGTAGATGTGCGGATTACGAGGACGGTTGGCGTTGACCCCAAAGTCTTGAATATAGTAATGGTCAGATGTCGTGAAAGTAGAAGGATTGAGAATCTAGTGTCACTGTTGTGACTCACGATTCTCTACTAAGGAAGAAACTTGGTATTGAGAGGACAAGAGATTCTCAATACGGTACAGGGCATTGCTAACTACTACTTATATACCCTGTGCCAGCTCACTATCACCACTTCTGAAGAGAAGAACCCCCCTTTTCTTCTGCTTTATGTCTAATACCTCCTTCTCTTCTTCTGCCAGCAGTGGTCCCCTACATGGCAGCAGTGACATCTTGTGCCTGTTGGCATGCTTCCTTGATCTGCTGCATGCACTGGTCAATGGAGGGGACAGTGGAGAAGTGGAAGGTTTGGTGAATGCATGGTGTGTGTCCCATGAGGAGGTTGAAGGGGGTTTTCTTGGTAGTGGAGCTGGGCCAGGAATTGTGTGCAAATTGTGCAAGGGGGAGCTAAGACACCCAGTCATCTTGCTTGTAATTGGTGAATATGCAGAGATACTGTTCCAGCCATTGGTTAGTGCATTCCGATTGGCCATCAGTTTGGGGGTGGTAAATGGTACTAATGTTCTGATCAATGTGAAGTAATTTGCAAAGCTCTTTGGTAAATGCAGAGGTAAAACAAGGGTCTCTGTCTAAAATAATGCATTTGGGAAGTCCGTAATGGGGGAGTATGTAAGTAGTGTAAAGTAATGCGGTTTTCTTGGTGTCTATAGTCTCGTTGCAGGGGATGAAGATGGAGGCTTTAGAGCAGTCATGGTCTGTAATTGTAAGTATGGTATTGTAGTTGGAGGATAGGGGGAGCTTTGTAATAAAGTCCAAGGCAATGGTCTCGAAAGGAAGGGAATGGGGGTCTGTGGTAATGGGGTAAAGCAGTGGTTTCGGGTTGGTAGGGTTGTTTTTGTGTGATTGATAGGTGGCACAGCCCTTAATGTAATTGGTGATGGAAAGTTTCATGTTGGGCCACTAGTAATCACATGAGATAGCCCAAAGAGTTTTGGAAATTCCAGGGTGTCCAGCTGTGAGTGAGTTGTGATACAGGGAAATTACCCCCCTCCTTAGATTGTTATCTTCCACAATGACAAGACATGAGCTGTTCTAGAAGAATCCCTCTTTCTGTGACAGGTTGTGAGAGAGTGTCCATTTAGAGAGTAAGGTGGCCTGCTTAAGCTGGTGGGCATGTGCACAATCATCAAGGGAGGAAGAGAGGGCAGTGTTGACGAAGAGGGAAGGGGGAAGGACAGTGACTTGGTCATTGTCAGCTGAACCATCATAGAAGTTGGGGCACCTGGATAATGTGTCTGCCTTATTGGAGGCGCCAGGCTGGTGGACAAGGGTGAAGTGGTAATCAGCCAGTTTAGGGAGGTACCTGGCAACGCATTGGTTGATACATTGGGGGTTGTAGTAATATTGGAGGTTCTTGTGATTGGTGAGAACAGTGATGGGATGGGGGGAGCCTGCAAGGAGGTGACGCCAGTTCTCCAGGCCACAAACAATGGCCAGGAGTTCTCTATCATGGATATCATAGTTCCATTCTGCCTCAGTGAACGTCTTAGAGTGGAAGCCAATGGCACGGGATTTACCCCTAGGGTCCTTTATTGTGCAGCATAGAGCGCAGCATATAGGAGATGTAACTCACCTTAGAAAGGTGGTTTGGGAGTGTGTATCATGCAGAGAATGTAATAGATGAGTGGGTACTCAAGTGTGTCTATTGTGCTCTCCCTATAGGAGTATTTATAGTCTCTATGGGGCACCCATGTCCGTTACACGTAAAGTGATGACTAAAGGTGTCCACTATATCGCGATCTCACTTGTGCTGTATCGCGGAACACCACCATGTGGGTGTCTAGACATCCTAAACGGGATATCTGACATGTACAGTATTACTACTTACTCTGTATCATATCTGTACTATCGTAACTAACTATAGATAAGGTCCTTACGCCCTTATCTCTTATCTATTTCCAACACTCCCCCTTGCTCAGTGCAGCCATCTAGGCACTCTGAGTGATATCATAGTAGTTATCTGGTGTCATAGAACACCAAGCCTAACTGTTCCCTGAACTTCTGGAACTTTATGCGACCCAGGTTTTTAGTGAATAGGTCGGCGGGGTTTTCAGCTCCTTCAATGAAGAGGAGCTCTATCTGCTTCTGGTGGATGACCTCGCGTATGTAATGGTAGAGTAGATCAATATGTTTTATCCACTTCTCCTGAGCAGGATTAGATGCAAGGAATATAGATCCTTGATTATCCCCGCATAGTGGGATTGGCCCGATGTTTATTCCTAACTCTTTGAGAAGAGTTCTTATCCAGACCAATTGTTTGCTCATGTCAGAGAGCGACATGTACTCAGCTTCTGTGGAAGACATCGCAATTGATTTCTGCGCTCTTGAATTCCAGCTGAATACCCCACTAGCTAGTTTCACTAGATAGCCTGTCGTGGACTTCCTTGTGTAAGGATCTGATGCCCAATCAGAGTCTGCATATGCGACAAGACCACCATCTGATTTACCATCATATATTATGGCATAATCTGAGGTACCTGCTAAGTAGTGGCAAATATATAGTGCTCGACTCAGGTGATCCTCTGTGGGGTCTGCAGCGTATTGCGACATTTTAGTCACAGCAAAGGCTATGTCTGGTCACGTTCCAAGCATAATGTATAGGAGTGATCCTATCACTTGCTGGTATTGTGAGCGAAGCTCTGTGTCTGCGGGACCTTTGTTTGGAGTAGGGTGATAGCCTTCCAGCAATGGAGTGGGGACTGCTTTCACATTTTGGAGATTAAAACGCTGCAGCACTTTCTGTAGATAATCTACTTGGTCAATCTTAATCTGACCATCTGATTTGATTATGCGCATGTGGAGAAACTCCTGTGTGTCCCCTAGATCCCTACATTCCCAGAGTTTTATGAAGCGTTGCTTCAGGGAATTGATAGCAGGCTTATCAGATCCCAGGAATAATACGTTGTCAACATATACAATGATTATAATGGTTTTATTTTTATTGACGAATATTCTGGAATCTGTTAAGAGGCGTGTGCAGCCTATAGCAGCCATGGATTTATCAAGCACTCTCCACCAGGCTAAGGCAGCTTGTTTAAGTCCATATATGGCGCGTTTAAGGCACAGTACTTTATTTTGTTGGCCAGGGATTTTAAACCCTTCAGGTTGTTCCATGTAGAGCTCTTCATCAAGCTCTCCATATAGGAAGGCAGTTTTGACATCTAGTCTGGAGATGTGCCAATCTTTCAGTGCTGCAAGCGTGAGCATCATCCAGATGGTCTCAAACTGTACCACTGGTGAGAATGTCTCATTGTAATCTATGCCTTCAACCTGTGAGAAGCCTTTGGCGACTAGCCTGGCTCTCTTATGGCCATCAGGTTTTACATCAAACACCCATCTGTTTTTTATTATTTTTCTCCCCTTGGGAGGGTTTACTAGCTCAAAGACATTGTGCTTGCGAAGTGACTCTAGTTCTTCGCGGCATGCATTACGCCACTCTTCCTGTTGCTTGTTAGGCATCTTTAGAATGTCCCTATAGGTCCATTCACGAATATTAGAGGTGTCAGGTGATCCTAGATCAGCAGGTGGAACTGCTTTGGCAAGCAGGTGATCCAGGAATTTGACTCCCCCTTCCTGAGCAAGGCAGGCAAAGACCAACTGGTCTACTTTGTCCTCAGAATCATGTGGATTCTCACTCTGTGCGCTTGGAGGATCTAGCTTGGCTTCATCAGGAATACCTCCTGGAACTGGCTGATCTTGGGATGAACGCTGCCGGGAGCTACCCGGTCGGTTCTCAACCAATTGTCACCAAGTACGCATCCGCTCAATGTCACGAGAGATCTCAGAGGGGGTGCCATCCCCATAGACATTATCTGGGTGAGTATTTTGCTTCCTCAGGTGTGCAGATCACCTAGGCTGTGTAAGCTCTGGTACTGGATCTGCAGGTGGAGGCGGAGCTTGCTGCTCTTCAGGCTCAACATCAATAGGAGCCTTATCATCCCCGTCGGTAGGTGGAGCGCTACTCCTTTTTGGTTTAGGTAGCTCAGGTGAAGGGTCAAGATCACCAGGAGTGGTGTCATTCGACGCATCGTACGGTGGTTGATTAGATGGAACACCATCTATGTGACATTCTGATGATGTCATCGGTGATGTCAGGATGATGTCATGGCAGGATGACGTAGGAGCTGACTGAGCACGGTCATGACGTCAGTACTACTTATGATTGCTCAGCCACAGTAGTACCTTCCGTAATGTTCTTCGCGTTTCTATTAGTTTCCATATGGTTCCAGTCCCCTCTCTAGCTACGACTCATAGTAACTAGACATTTGTATAAATACCGGCTCGTAACAAGACTCAGACCCTAAGTCTGAGTCTCTTGAAATCTCAGTGTTGTCATATCCTTTCCTCTCTACTAAGGCAAAGCATCTAAGTGAACACTTTTGTGCTTAGTAATCTCACCTTCCTCTTTTGGCATGTGTCTTCTCACGCCACTGGAATCTCCCGAATACTTGACTCTGAGACTAAGTTGATACGTCTCGCGTTCAAATCACCTGACCTGATGTCACGTGATCAGGCTCACGTCGAGCAAACTTGATAGCGCCACTGATGCTACAATCTAACTGGGTTGTTCCTCTAGTTTTTCCCTTAGAGTCTCCAGTGGAGCATCTAGGGAATAGCATTTCGTCAAATAGGGCTTTGTCTGAATAGAATACAGAATTTGAAGGGCGCATGAATGCGTCCGCCTTCATTCCCACTTGTCTACCAAGGTAGATCATTAGCTCACTTTTAGGTGAAAGCTTATTCTGACAGCGGGTTTCAGGAATGTGGACATAAGCCCTACATCTGAATACCCTTAGGTATGAAATGTCTGGTACTTCATCGTTCAATAGAGTGTAAGGAGTCTGCCATTTAAGGCAACTAATAGGAGTTCTATTGTAGCAATGGAGCGCATGTAGTACAGCAAACTCCCACCAAGATTGAGGGAGGCAAGCTTTAAGGTGCATTGCCTGAGCTTTGTCCATTATAGTGCGCATAAAGTGTTCAGCATGGCCATTCTGTTGAGGGGTATGAGGCGCGCTTTGCAGTATAGTAATACCTGCATCCTTCAATACTTTGATGAAGGCATCCGATTTGTACTCTCCTCCTGCGTCAGACATCCACTCTTTAATGGTAGCATTGTATTGGTTTTTTTATTAGGGCTAACCATTGCTTAAGAGTGGTAATAGCTGATGCCTTGTCACGTAGGAGGGTAATCCATGCGTAGGAGGTATAGTCATCAATAAAGACGATAAAGTACTTGTACTTGTGGTAGGATGGAATTGGAAAACTCTTCAGATCAGAGTGTATATGCTTAAAAGGGGTAGTAGCCCTTATAGCGGAGGGAGGATGCAAGGCAGCAGGCATCTTGCCTTGCGCACATCCAGGACATACATGTGTATCACTAGGGAACTTAATCCCTTCAGGGAAACCCTTAGTTTGATCCTTAGCATGACATAGAACATCTTTGGATGGGTGACCAAGATGTCTATGCATAAGGTCATAATCTACTTGATAAATCATGGGAGTCTCATTAAATTGGGCCTCTACCACTGTAGATTTCGCATCTAACCAATATAACATTTGTCCTTTGAATAGGGGTTTACACTGGACAAAGGTTTGAGTCTTGTAGTTCAAGGAAATTTGCTGCGAATTCCCAGTAACGCACATTCCTTGTTGTAAGAACTTGCCCATTGAGAGCAAGCACGTACTCATAGAAGGTATATACAGCACTGGATGGATTCTAGTCATTGTGACTGAACCATTGATTGAGTGTTTTAATAATATAGTGCCATATCCTTCAACATAGATAGTATGCATGGCAGTTTGAACCAGAGTTCTATCATTCTCATTTGCTGGCATGTACTCAATAAAGTCGCTCAAATTATTTGTGAAATGAGCTGATGCTCCAGAGTCAAGTAGCCACATGGAAGTGATGCGAGAGCGACACTTAGAGCATTTGTTGAAGGGTTCATTATGTTCACACTTCATAACGTCGAGAACACCAATTGATATATTATGTATTTTTACATTTGACCCGTATTTACATGTCCCTCCGTTTATATTTTTTGATGGATGGGCCAATACTTGAAGGTCATTAGCGTTCATCTTAGACGATGAAGGTAACATGTACTCTTCAGTGTCACTGCCCCAATCAAGGGAGACAGTGTCCTCAGCAGTTCTTGAGCGCATTGAGGAACCTGGTATAGGCTCTGTCAAGTCTATAATCCTGAATACTTTGGGTGTTGGGGCTCTGGTTGTGCCAGGTGAGAATCAAGTCCCATACTTCTGTTGTTCCAGGTACTGCTGGTGTTCCCTGTGGACTTGCTCTATTAGCTCATTAGAGGTTTTACGTCTAATAGCCCCAGTGGTCCAAGTGACCCATTGGGAAGCAATAGCTGCGTACTCTGCCATGTCCTTGTCCTCTTGAGTGAGCGCTGCTGAGCTGCTCGCTTCGGGGGTTGGTGCACGGCTCTCTGAGGATACGTCCTCAATCGTCAGGTCGTCAAAGGCAGAGTCTATGATTGACTCACTGTACGACTCCTCGTTATCAGACACCGTCTGCAGATCTTCGCGACTAGGTGCTGGGACAGACATGTCCATGTCGATTTCAGAGTCATACTCCTCGTCCCAGTTCCAGTTGGAACGGGTTGTGACTTCATGGTCGAAGTCTGCAAAGCGCTGCTCAAGTGTTTTGGTGGTCTGGATTGTTGGAGTAACATCCAGATGCTCTGCGAGCGTAAGTGCCTTGTTAAGAGTATTGTAGGGTCCTGGAGTCCTAGGCTTGGGCTCCGGGACCCGTACAACCCTCTCAGTGGTGGACGACAATCCGATGTGCATGACGGTGGACGAGGTTGGCACTGGAAGAGCAGCCGTGTCGGCAATGTGGGAATGCCCTTGTGGGCCATTGCAACCCTTGCCTTTGTTGGAGTTACCTCCACGCCCCTTTCCCTAGAACCATGCTGCCTACGCTGCTGCTGGTTCGAGGAGTCCGAGGGAGACTGCTGCTGCGGCTTAGGGCCACGCTGCTGAGAGGATGAGGGCTGGTGCCCTTGCTGCTGGCTAAAGCCAGGGTCGTTGTGCTTCCACTTTACAGCAGAAAGCTTGTTGATGGAGTGCTTCCTCCCTTTCTCTGACTCCCAGAGATTGACCAGGGGCTCCTGGATCTTCTCTATGTTGAACAACGCTATTTCACCAGTGGCGATGGTGATGTTAGTGATGGAGTCGTACTTAGGTGGAAGGGAGTTCAATAGGAGCATCCCTTTAATAAAGTCAGGGACCTCCTGCTTGTTAGCGTCCAAGCGCCTATAGGCTGCATAGAGACGCTGAAGCTGAGGTGTGGGGTGCGAGTTGGGATCAAGGCAGAAATTGACCGCCTCCTTGAAGTTCTTGTAAATGGTAGCCAGAGACAGCTTACCGTAGACATCCTTCAAGTGTTTCCACGCTTCTTCTGCTGTTTTGCTGTCAATAATCGGCTGGATAGAGGGTGAGAGGCGAAGCACGATAGACCCTAGGGCCTTATCGTTGTCAATGTCCCAATCATTCTTGTCCTGCTTTTCCTCGGCTGTAATGTTGTCCTTGTCAGCAGGGACAGGCATAGGCCAGGTGGCAATAACCTGCCAGAGGTCGATGGTCTTCAAGAAAGCCTCCATGAGGCGAGCCCATTCAATGTAGTTGTTGCCCTCAAGGACGGGAACAATGGTGGTGAGTTGAGATGACATGGTTTCTTAGAAAGGTCATCATCAGTACTATGTTTCAAACGTATGATACTAAGTGAGGTGAAAGAAACCAGCATAGCCCCTTCTTGTGGAAGGAACTGCTCTGACACAGACATGCCAAGTCTGAGTGACCCATCAAGGGTGCTATAATGCTGGGTTGCCAAGGTGTGTCGCCTAGAACGCTTGCCTAGAGAAGTCATAGGCATTCGTCCTAGTGTGCTCATCAAAGAGCACAGCGAACACGCCCTTGTGGCAGGGCCCATAACCTATTGCGCAGCATAGAGCGCAGCATATAGGAGATGTAACTCACCTTAGAAAGGTGGTTTGGGAGTGTGTATCACACAGAGAATGTAATAGATGAGTGGGTACTCAAGTGTGTCTATTGCGCTCTCCCTATAGGAGTATTTATAGTCTCTATGGGGCACCCATGTCCATTACATGTAAAGTGATGACTAAAGGTGTCCACTATATCACGATCTCACTTGTGCTGTATCGCGGAACACCGTGTGGGTGTCTAGACATCCTAAATGGGATATCTGACATGTACAGTATTACTACTTACTCCGTATCGTATCTGTACTATCATAACTAACTATAGATAAGGTCCTTACACCCTTATCTCTTATCTATTTCCAACATCCTTCTGAGAGAGGATCGCTCCAGTGGCAAAAGTGGAGGCATCTACTTCCAGTTGGAAGGGCTTGGACATATTGGGCTGAGAAAGGGCAGGTCAGAGAGGATGTGGGAGATAAGGGTATTGAGGGCATGATGACATTCAGGAGTCCACCAGAATGGGGTCTCCTTCTTTAGGAGTGTGGTAATGGGATGAGCGATGTTAGCAAAGTTTGGGATAAAGGGGTGTTGGTATCCTAGGACACCCAACATGCTTCAGACCTCTTTGAGGGTTTTGAGGTCATGTGGCCAGTCATGGAGGCCATCTGCTTTGACAGGGTCGATCTTGATCTGATCACCATCTACGACGATGCCAAGGTATTCAATGCGGGGTTGTTAAAAGGCGCACTTGGAAGGTTTGAGGAAGTAGGATTCGACTTCTAGGAGGTCAAGGACTTTGTGGACAATGGTGCAGTGGCATGATAAGTTATTATGGGTGGCAATGAGGATATTGTCCATGTAGATGAAGAGTTCTTTGGTGTCACGGTTGGGCCTCCGGGCTGTCAGAAGAATTGAGATCAAAGTAACGGTAGTGGTTGAAGTGTCATTGTGAGTGGTGTGGACTCTTACTTACCAGTTGTGGCTATGGTAGTAAGTAGTAATTAGTCATGGACTTAGTTCATCAGTCAGCACTTAGCAGTCGCATGTGATTGCTGAGTGATTCCTAGGACAGCGATAGTAGGGTTTGAGCTACTTATGCTAGAGGATAGTTCTCATTCAAGAGGTGCTTTAAAGCCCTCGCATATGTGTATAAGTAGTAGTAGTTGAAGACCAAGGATTGCCATCTTGGTCTTCTTCAATTGCCATTGATCTTCCTCATCGAGTTCTTCAATCTCTTCTCCTTTCTCTTGTCATGATTATAAGTTGTCACCTTGTGACTTATATCAGCAAAGTCCTTTATCATTTTGGGCTGGTGTGACTATGAATTCCGCCGCTTAGCCTGTCATTGCAACTAAGGGAAGCACCCTTTGTATTTGACTCATCAGGATTATGTTCACTCTTGTCAACAAAACACTCTAAAGTCTAGGGCACGTCCAGGCAAGACGTAACATTAAGACCAAGATCTCCTCATCATGGCAAGAGTAATGACACAAGAGCAGTGGGCCATTGACGGATTCCATCCATACTACCTATCAAGGTGAGGAAGTCGCAATGTACCAACCCGTTACCTGAAGAACGCTTATTGGAGTAGCATCAGGGGAGTAGAAGGATATGTCATTGAGACTCGGCATGGAGAACGCCCAGTTGAGTTTAGCTTTGATCGATTGTGCTGGTGCCAGGTCGACTACATTTTAAACTGGTGGCAGGTTATCGCCCCTCTACAAGCACACCGTCGTTGTGACATATACACTGATGAAGTAATCCCACGATCAGATTGGGGACCAATAGATGGAGAAGCTGAAGCAAGCCACTCGGAGCAAACACACGAAGTCTCAGAAGAATCCTTGGAAGAAGAAGGAGAATCCCAAAACCTCTTACCCTTAAACGAAGAAGAAACGGCTCTTATTGAGCAAGCTGAGTCCATCACCATACTTCCACCAATGACTACCATCACCGAAGAACCGCGTCCCTTGGTGGAAATGCCACTTGACCCCACCACAGGACAACCCCTCAACACCGACGATGCGGCTATAATGAGGGCTATTGGACCAGATCAGCCAGACCCACCAACAAGACGAGACGGAGGAGGATCGCCAGGAGGAGGAGGATTCCCAGGAGGAGGATTCCCAGGGGGAGGAGGACTGCCTGGTGGACCAGGGGGAGTACTGCCATTCGATCCTCCAGGACATGCTCATCAGACCGATAAACTCGTAGGAAATGCGCCTGAGATCTTCCGAGGGGATCGACAGAAGTCAGAAGAATTCCTCACGCAGTGGGAATTATATTGGGGGATCAACAACAACAACCCCATCATGAACAACGCATATCAATGATCCATGTTTTTCCTCACCTATATCCAGGGAAAGGACGTGAATGAATGGATCACACATACCAGTTGGTGGTTGAATCAGCAAGTCACTGGAGGAATCAATGACAACAACCCCTGCCTTTGGCTTGAAGTTATCAACACCTTCAATCAGTGTTTCTCCAACACCCTGGAAAAGGAACAAGCCCAAGCTGCTCTCAAACAAGGGGTACGAATGATAGGAGGAGACATCGATACGTACGTCACCAACTTTGAGACCCTAGCGCGACAAGCTGGCTACCGACTAGATTCGCCTCTTACCATCAATATCTTCACCAATGGCCTCCCCAAGGAACTATATGAGAAAGTATTCACCATGGATGACCCCCAGACCTTCGAAGATTGGAAGATGGCAGTCATGAAACACCAGCAACAGTACATTCACATGAAGGCACAATTGGACCAACATAAAAATATAAACCAGTTGAACAAGAGGCAACAGCAAAAAGGGGGGTACGGTCCTAGGTGGAACCTTTCAAGAGATCCAAACGCTATGGATACATCAGCCGATTGCGCCAGGGGACAACTAGCTAGAGCAGAAGAGGTGCTAGACAACTGAAGGCAAAACAACCCACCAAGACCCCCACAAGGGGGGTTCCTACAGCAGGGAGGACAAAGACGCAACAACTTCTCCGAAGTTACGTGCTACACTTGTGGCAAGAAAGGCCATATCAGCCGCTACTGCTCATGAAATGCTCCTAGGTCCACCCTTCCAGAGCCTTCAACTAGCAGAAGGACCGAAGCCGATAGATACAAACCTGAAGAAGAGCCCATCCGGGCTTCTAGAGCCCAGACTCCTCAAGAGCGAGCCAAGGGATGGATGACCAAAGTAGCTGAAGAAGACGATGAAGTCAAAGACCTTATCCTCCAGGATCTATGGAAGCAGGATGGTTTTCAGGACACCTGAACCCATCAGCCTGGGTGAGGGCAGTTAATTGTAACTTGGTTATCATTACGCGCTACCAATCTATACGAATTCCAGTTTCTGTGCGTACCAGTTACACAATGGCTGACATAAGAGCATTGGTGGATTCCAGAGCCACTGACAACTTTATATGACCCACATTTGCAAAACAAATGGGGATTGGAATTAGGTGGCTTGAAAAGCCTAAAAAGATATGGAACATTGATAATACTGAGAATAAATCGGGACTAATCACCCACTTCCTTGACTTAGATGTTCGCACAAGGGGAATTCGCAAGCAGATGCAGTTCCTTCTCACGGACATCAGAACAGAAGATGTGGTACTAGGGTATCCATGGCTCACCACCTTTGAACCTCAAATGAGCTGGCGACATGCCACTATACGAGAAGACATGTTACCCGTCATCCTCAGCTCTATCTATCCCCGCTTTATGCCACAACAACCTACCATCGCAGCAGCATTAACTACAATGGCCAAAGCCAAGATCGTCCACCAATTGGACAATGAAATGGACATCTACCATCAAACCATGGCCATGGAGTTAGCCATAAAAGCCCAACAATATACCACCAAAGCTGAGTTACCCACTGCATACACCAACTTTAACCAACTATTTAACAAAGAAGCTTCACACCAATTCCCTCCCTCATGGGCATGGGATCACGAAATCACCTTCCGGAAAGGAGCTCCCAAGTCACTCGATTGCAAGATCTACCCCCTTATGCAGGAAGAAGATAAAGCTCTTCAAGTGTTCCTTGACAAGCAACTCGCCAAGGGGTACATACGACCATCCAAATCACCATATGCTTCCCCTTTCTTCTTTGTCAAAAAGAAAGACGGCAAATTGTGACCAGTATAGGACTATCGAAGAATTAATGAATTGACAGTCTGAAATCAATACCCACTTCCTTTTATCTTGGACCTCATCACGGACGTCAGCAACGCCTACATCTACACTAAGCTCGACATCCACTGGGGTTATAACAACGTCCATATCCGAGCAGGAGACGAAGAAAAAGCTGCATTTAAAACAAAGTACGGTCTCTTCGAACCCACTGTCATGTTCTTCGGTCTAACAAATACCCCAACAACCTTCCAAACTATGATGAACCATATCTGCCGCAATATCATTGACAAACATGAGTGCCACGGAACCATCATCCATGTCTACATGGACGACATTGGCATCGCCACCTGTACTGGATACTCCCTGGACGACCACATTGCCACCGTACGCAACGTCCTCACGATATCTGCCCAACACAACTTATACTACAAACTGGAGAAATGCCTCTTCCATGTGCCCCGGATGGAATACCTGGGGGTAATCCTTGAAAAGGGGGTGACACACATGGACCCCGTCAAAATCGAGGGCATCAAAAACTGGCCTACACCAACAAAGGTCAAGGATGTACGCTCCTTCCTTGGCTTCTGCAACTTTTATTACACCTTCATCCGCAACTTTTCTCACCATGCACAACCACTTCACAAACTTACCAAGAAAAATACGGAATGGAGGTGGATGTTACGTCACGGTAGGGACGTTCACCCGACGTGGGTTAAGTCGTTCTACAAGGACGCTGCACCAAGGGGGTCTGGTTCTGGTTGTCAAGGGAAGTTCCGAGGAGGAACTTCAGTGAAGATGTATGAGTTGAAGAGTCAGCCTAAGCCAATAGTGGAACTTAGGATTCTTCAGTGAGAGGAGAGTTCGTGAGAGATGGAGTATTCACAGTCTTCGATTGATCGAGTACCGTAGGATACAAAAAGTCAAGTCTAAGGCTACAAGCTACCTAGCAAGCCTGACTTTATAGTAAAGAGGGATCCTAGTACTGAGTCATAACGGCGTACTAGGATCGAGTCATCGAACAATAAGTAACTGCGGCACAGTCCGCAGTATGTATGAAACACATCTGAAACAAAAGATAGAAAGCCCCTTGACAACGGGCTTAAGTCGCTATGACTCGTATGAGAAATAAGTAAAGAGTCACTATGACTCTTATGAGAACGGTCACGTGAGATACTAGAAAACAAGAAAGAAAGAAATTGAGTCATATCGTAACACAGCCCCCCGTTCAGGCGCAAAGTTACTCCGGACTTTGCCTTACAAGCCCATCGGGTCGTCATTCCAGTAGAGGTCATAGTCGACCTCATTGTTGTCCCAATTCTCCTTTTCTTCCTCGTCACCCATCTTGGTGCACCTGTGACGCTTGACGAACCCCCAGCTGCCCGTGTGGTGACAGAAGGGGCATTGCTCGTAAAGGGGGCACTCGAGCTCACCGTGGTGCGTTCCGACCTTCCCACATTTTCCGCATGACTCCGGGGTCCATTCCTCTCTATCCATCAACCCGATACGCTCCAAGAGCGTCATCTTCGTCTGGCTGCTTGGTCCAACCTCTACACGAGGTTCTGGGGTGGGCTCCCTTTCGTCCATCTCTTGCTGGACGGTGGAGGTGGTAATGCGGATGCGAAGGGCTCCTCTCTCCTCTCTCTTCTTCTGCTGCTTGCGCTTCTTGGGGCATTCCTGAACTTTGTGCCCGCGCTTCTTGCAGTGGTAACACTTGGGCAACAACTTGCCCTCTTCGTCATGGAGGATGGGCATCTCAGCCCGGCGGGAGGTACGTGGGTCGACAGGGAGTGGCTCGGGGGAGTACCGGTAGCGGGTTGGGAGGCGGTACTCACGATTGAAAGAGGCATGAATAATGCGGCATGCATCCGCCATCTCCAACCTGGTCTTGCAGGCTTCGTACTCCCGCTCCACCAAGACTAGCTCCCTCATAATCTCGCTGACCTTGTGCTGGGCGTCACGCAACAGGCCGTCTAGGGTGTTCTTCAGCTCCCGCTTTGCCCTAAAGCGGTTGATCTCCCCGGTCAAACGGGGGTCGTCGATTTCTTGGAGGGCGCGGTTCACCACGAACTCCGTCTCGTGGTTTCGTGCCAACTGTCTCCAAAGGGCCTCTGTCATGAGCCCGTAGTTCTTCGCTCTCCTCCCTACCTGCACCTCTATGGTGCGCTTCTCCTGTCCTTCCCCAAGGGTCCCCGTTACCATTGTTTCATCTGGTGAATAGGTGATGAATGTAGCCAAGACTATTCTTGGCTCGGTGCGGTCCAGCCCAAAGCGGGGGTTGGCGACGTAGATGGGGTAAAACAAACGGGAGTGGGGGTCATTATGGATGTAGCCAAGGGGTGGAGTATACTCAGCTTCCTTGACTGGAAGCTCAGGGAGCTCGGTAGCTCCGTCATCACTGTGCTCCACGATTGGAACACTCCGGATAGCCAGCTGAGGAGTAGGAGGGACGGCGCCCTCAGAGCGGGTGTCGGCGACCGATGCGGGAGGCGATGAGGCAGGGAGCTGGAGCGTTGGGACAAGGCTGGCGGGAGCAGAAGTAGCGGACATCGTATGAGGATTGAAATCAGAGTGAGGGAGGGGATAGGGTTCCTCTGTCGTTTTGGCCCATCTTATATATGTTTTACGGGCTTTTGACTTGTTTGTCCCCTTCCTGGCTTTAAACTCCGCTATCAGTTGGTCCGCATGGACATCTTCTGATCTCTCCCACGAACTGTCACTCGTGGGATAGCCTTTCCACTTGATTAGGTAGTAGAGCTTGCGCCCTTTCCCACGTTGCTGTGCATCTAGAATCTTCTCGACTTCGTACTCGGGTTCTTCGTTGATGATATCCGGTGGCGGCCGGGTGTAGTTCGGCCCATGGAATTCCGTCTCCTTATATGGTGTTAGAAGGTTCGCATGAAACACGTTATGAATTTTCCACTGTCTTGGCAGTTCCACGCGGTACACTGCTTCTGATAGCTGTTTCATCACTTTGAAGGGTCCGTGCCGCTTCGGCCCGAGTTTAGCCGCTGGGTACAGGGTCTTCAAGTTGGTTCCCTCGATCCACACTTGATCTCCCTCTTTGTACGGTTGGAACTTCTTGTTCCCTTGGTGCGCAATGGCCATCATCTTCTGAGCTTTGATGATATTTTCATGGCCGTCTGTTCGCGCCTTTTCTATGGCTGTAAGCCTTTCTTCTACCGAGGGGACTTTGCTTTTAGTCCCAAATTCAAGCCTCGGTGTGTATCCTATGAGCATTTCATAGGGGGTCTTTCGGGTGGTGGAGTTCGGCCATTGGTTATGCACGAATTCCGCCATTGGCAGGTACTTGTGCCAATCGTCTTGCCTTTCATCGCACCAAAATCGAAGATACTGTTCGAGCCATTGGTTTGTCCTTTCTGACTGGCCATCAGTTCTGGGGTGGTAAGCTGTGCTGATGTTTTGGTGTATCTTTAATGCTTCGCACAGGCCTTTGGCAAAGTGTGACGTAAATCGGGTATCTCGGTCAGAGATAATCTTCTTCGGGGTACCAAATCGGGTGTACACGTGCTTCAGGTAGAGTTCTGCTACCCCTTCCGCAGTAATTGTCTCTTGGCAGGGTATGAATACCACCGCTTTACTGCAGTCATGATCCGTAACTGTGAGGATCGTGTCGTATTTGCCCGAAAGTGGCAACTTCGTGATGAAGTCCATGGCGACTGTCTCGAATGGCAAAGAGTTTTCTGGAGCAATAGGGATCATAGCTGGTCTTAGTGGCTGCGTGTTGATTTTATTTGCTTGGCACGCTGCGCATCCCTTGACGTATTGCTCCACATCTTCTTTCATCTTTGGCCACCAGAAGTCCCTTTTTGCTATGGCGTACGTGTTTGTGATTCCTGGGTGTCCCGCTGATGGGGTATCGTGGTAAAAGTGAATTACCCCCCTCTTCAGATCGTTGTCTCCGGCAACGACGATCCGGTCTGTATCGTTTTCAATCTTCCACCAAATTCCAACTAGTTTGGTGAGCATGTAGGTGTTTGACCATTTCTTGAGCACTTCCTGGCTCCTTTTATTCGTTTGCTGGTCCTTTTCTACTTGGTCCTGAAGGGATTGGTATTTGTTATGTTTTACCGTTGCACTATAGTGCTCCCTTTCTTTCTGGTTGCTGGGGTTATAATATTCTGACCCCATCATTCTTGCGAAGCTGAATAAGGCAGGGGGTAGGACCACCAATGCCTTATTATCTTCCTCGCCGTGTTCATAGTCCGGGCGTCGTGACAATGTGTCCGCCCGACCATTCTTCTTCCCGGCTATATGGACCAATTCGAAGTCGTATTCCATGAGTTCCGCATGCCATCTTGCCACCCTTCTATTGTGGTCTCCTGGGTTCTTCCAATACAATAGGTTGGCGTGGTCTGTATGCACCTTTACTTTGAATGCTGGTTGGTGCAGGAAATGTCTCCAATGCCGAAACATTTCCACAAGGGCTAGAAGCTCCTTGTTGTATACGTCGTAATTTCTTTGGGCATCGTTCATGGTTTTTGAAAAGAATGCTACCGGGTGGAGCACTCCTTGTTCGTTTCGTTGCATTAGGACGGCTCCCATTGCATAGTTTGACGCATCAACTTCTACTTCGAATGGTTTCTTCTGGTCCGGTTGTATCAAAACCGGTTCTTCACATATTCGCTTCTTTAGCGTTTCAAACGCGCTTTCTTCCTTTGGTCCCCAGTTCCATTGAACGCCTTTCTTCAGTTGATCGTTCAGTGCCTTCGCAATAAAGGAAAAACCACGGATAAATCGCCTATAGAAGTTGCAGAATCCAAGGAAAGCCCGAATATCTTTTGTGGTTTTCGGTACTTTCCAATCAGCGACTCCAGCGACTTTAACTGGATCCATAGTAACAGTTCCTTTTTCTAAGATTACTCCTAGAAATTCGATGCGCTCTACTTCAAAGAGGCACTTGCTGGGTTTCAAATATAAGTCCAGCTTTTGAAGGCGTTCCAGGACTTTGTTAACCAACTTGCGGTGTTCTTCTTCATCCTTCTTTGTTGCTATAAGGATGTCGTCCATGTAGATGATTACTTGACCGGTTGCTGTTAGGTCGTTAAACTGCGTATTCATCATTCGTTGGAACACTGCGGGGGCATTTTTCAGCCCAAATGGCATTACTGTTGGTTCGAACAGTCCTAGGTTCGTTTTGAAGGCGGCTTTCGGTTCGTCGCCTTCTCGGAAGCGAATATTGTTATATCCTGCTCGTACATCCATTTTGGTGAACAACCTGGCATCCTTCACCTTATCCACTAGTTCCTGTATCAAAGGCAATGGGTATCGGTCGGGGATTGTGAAGGAGTTCAGTTTCCGGTAGTCCACTACTGGACGAAGTTTTCCATCTTTCTTTCCAACAAAGAAGAATGGTGACGAGTATTGTGATTTTGACGGACGTATGTAGCCCTTGTCCAAGTTATCTTTGATGTATTCGTCAAGCTTTTCTTGCTCTCCTTTAGATAACGGGTATATTTTGCAATCAAGGGTTTTCGGGGCATCCTCTGTAAAATCAATAGCAATATCCCATGGTTGGTGTTCCGGGTATCGCTTCGCCTCTTCTTCAGAAAAGACCTTCTTCCATTTGTGGTAGTGTTTTGGGACTACCTGGTCCCAGGTTTTCTCTTCTTTTGGCAGCGCTTTTACTGCCATTTCGGTTGACGTCGAGCTTCTTTTGAGGATTTCTTCATCCATTCGGTGGACAAAGAGTTCTTCCCCAGGGGTGCATAATGATGCAGCCTTCTTGATCCACGCATCTCGTATGCGGATCACTTCTGCATCCGTTGTATATGAAAGGGTCTTGATGACAAGTGGTTGCATGCTTTCATCAAGGGTCGCGCTTCTCCAATCGATCAATGGCTGGAAGGCAGCGAGCCACGGGTACCCTAACACCATCTCGTCATCTCCTAGATTTGTGACGAGGAATCTCATGTTCTGTTTCTTCTCCCCAGTCCGGACTTGCAGGTCAACGTAGTACTTGATGATCCCTGACTTATTCTGGGTCCCGTCAATGTTCCACACAATGCGGGGTCGCGGCAGCTTTAGTTTGCCAATCTTCATTCTTTTCAGGAGCTTGAAGTCGATAAAGTTGTCCGTAGCTCCTGAATCTACGAGAACTTTTCTTTCGGCCGTTGTGTGTGAAGTTTGTATCAGAGTTGGGATTTGGAGACTTCGATATTTACAAACAAACACATCCTTAAACTGTAACACACGCGCCATGGCCGCTAGGTTTGTGCGTTTTAAAAATCCTCCCCGTGCTCTTCTACCCAAGCCTCTTTGATCATTGCATATTTTTCTTTGGTTGAGAGGCTTTTGATGAGGGAAGATCGCACATCAGTAGGGGTGGATCCAGTTTCGGACTCTTCTCCCGATTCTTCCTCTGCTTCGCTTTCTTCGGCCTTGGCCTTGCGAGCCTTCTGAGGTGTCTTTTTATCCTTCTGCTTGTCTGGACAGTTGCGGGAGAGGTGTCCTTGTTTGTTGCATGTGTAGCAACGGCCTTCTTTCTTCTGGACTTCAATGTCCGGTTTCTCTTTTGCAGTGGTCGCTGCCGTCCTTCCTCGGGTTCCTTTGTTATAGTTGGAACGGGAGCGGTCAGCGCATGTGTCCATTGCATCTGGAGCAGGGGCTGGCATTTTAATGCCCAGCATCTTTGCCAATTGGGCGGGGTTCATCTTCCCTGCTCCCTTCTTCCTTGGAGTTTCTTCATTAATCCCCCGAATATTCTGGACTGCGGTGTTGTCTGAGTGGTACTGGCGCACTCCATCGGCCCATCCTCTGAAATCCAGAGGGCGTACCACCTTATAGACGTGGTCCATCATGCGGTAAGGAAGTTTTGATGCGAATAAGGAGAGTGTCGACTGAGCATCCAATGGATACGTTGCTTCTGCGGCAAGGGATTCAAACTGGGCGATAAACGCATCCACCTCATTTGGTATGAATGAGAGGTGGCGCAGCTTATCTTCTGCCCGTTCCCTTGCTCCCGTATCCTGGAATGCTTGTTCAAAGCCTTGAGACACTGCTGTCCAATAGAATTCGTCATTCGGAAGTCTTCCGTTATTCATTTCCGCAAGGATCCAGTTGGTCCATCTCTTGACCCAGTCCTTTACGTTTGGTCCTTTTATGAAACCGAGTAGCAGGGCCGCTCGTTTCATAGGTATCGCCATTTGTTCCGCGTCCAAATTTGTGATTCGATACAGGTTAAATTCCTGCATGAATTGGTCCGCAAGCGATCGGGTACCATCAAAGTCGGTTGGGGGGTTTCCTCCAAGTTTGCCGTTTGCCGCTCCTGGGCCTGGGCCGGCACCTGCCCCGCCTCCAACAGGGGCGCCACCGGGAGGGGGTCCTCCACCTCCGGGCGCGCCTCCGCCTGCTGGGGCACCTCCGCCTCCAGGTGCACCCCCACCTCCTGGGGGGCCACCTCCTGGCGGTCCGCTTCCTCCTGGTGGTCCTGGGGGCCCACCTCCGGAGGGACCACTTCCTGCTGCCGTAGTGCTAGCAGGGGGGTTTCCGCTTCCTGTTCCTGTCCCTTTTGTGAAGAATGTTTGTATTGTGGATGGGGGGACAGCCGTCGTTGTTGCGGTTGCAGCTGTGGTGGTCGTCTGTGTTGCCATTGGAGAACTTTTTGTATCACGTCTCTTAGCGGTTGGCACGGTATGCTGGCCTGCCTTCAATGGTGTATCGTCTGGTGGAATCGCTGATACTGTCGTTGGTCTGATCGATCTTCTTCCCAGGTTATACAGGGAGGGGACTGGTTGAGTAGCTGTCCAACGTCTAGTCCTGCTGTCTCGCTGTATGAAGTACCACTGCTCGGTACTTTCTTCGTATTCGATGGCTAGGTATGCTGCACTGAGTATGTCGTATACCCAATAACCTTCTTCACCGTCAATTTCCTGCCAAAGGGCTGCTCCTTTTACGTGGCCAGGAACTTCGTCTTCTGTTCTCCTCTCGATGGGAAATGGTTTGAATCCAAGGATTGATCGGGATTCGGAAATTCTTCGTCCCTTAGCCAGAGTGGTTGTAGGTTTGATAGACTTGACTTAATGTTACGTCACGGTAGGGACGTTCACCCGACGTGGGTTAAGTCGTTCTACAAGGACGCTGCACCAAGGGGGTCTGGTTCTGGTTGTCAAGGGAAGTTCCGAGGAGGAACTTCAGTGAAGATGTATGAGTTGAAGAGTCAGCCTAAGCCAATAGTGGAACTTAGGATTCTTCAGTGAGAGGAGAGTTCGTGAGAGATGGAGTATTCACAGTCTTCGATTGATCGAGTACCGTAGGATACAAAAAGTCAAGTCTAAGGCTACAAGCTACCTAGCAAGCCTGACTTTATAGTAAAGAGGGATCCTAGTACTGAGTCATAACGGCGTACTAGGATCGAGTCATCGAACAATAAGTAACTGCGGCACAGTCCGCAGTATGTATGAAACACATCTGAAACAAAAGATAGAAAGCCCCTTGACAACGGGCTTAAGTCGCTATGACTCGTATGAGAAATAAGTAAAGAGTCACTATGACTCTTATGAGAACGGTCACGTGAGATACTAGAAAACAAGAAAGAAAGAAATTGAGTCATATCGTAACAGTGGACAGCAGAAGAAGACAAGGCTTTCCAAACCCTCAAAACCCTTGTAACCACTGAGCTGGTCCTGGCACACGCTCAGCTAAGTCATCCGTTCGAATTAGAAGTCGATGCCTCAGGGTACACAGTAGGAGCGGTTCTACTACAATGAAAAGAAGTTAAGAAGAGACACCCCATTGGCTACTATTCATCCACCTTGAACCCTGCAGAATGGAACTATGACATTTATAACCTTGAACTACTCACAATCGTCAAAGCATTTTGCCACTGGTGACCCCTACTCGCAGGATCTCCTCACACTACCAAAGTCTTCTCCGACCACCTTAACCTCCAATACTGGCGATCGCCACAAAAAATAAGCAGATGGGTGGCAAGGGAAGTACTTGAACTATCAGAATATAACTTCGAGATTCACCATATAAAGGGGACCTCCAATGGTTGGGCCGATGCACTATCCCGACAACCAGACTACGACCAGGGAGAAACGGACAATGAAGGAGTTACCATCTTACCAGATCATCTCTTCGTGCAGGCAGCAGACACTATAACAACCATCAGTAACCAGACGATGCCAGTGCAAGATGAAGAAATACTATGGCCCTGGGTAGATGGGCACCATCTCAAGAAATTGCAAGGGAACTGGTACAAAGATGGAAGACGAGTTGTCATCGGAGACCTGCATCAAAAGAGAAGTATCATCCTTGCCCATCACAACACACCAGTTTATGGACATCCAGGGATTAAGCAAACCATAAGGCTGATAGAATGCCATTACTGGTGGCCCAGCCTTCAAACGGACGTCCAAGACTGTGTGAAAGGCTGCATGGAATGTCAACGGATGAAGATTAACACTCGGCCAACACACGCACCATTAGAACCGATTTACCCCAAGCCTGAAGTGACCCCCTTTGAAACAGTGGCCCTCAATTTCATCACTAAATTGCCAATGTTGGGTGGATACGACTCAGTACTCACCATCATGGACCACAATTGTAGCAAAGCAGCAATATTCATCCCCTGTAATGAAGAGGTCACGGCAGAAGAAGTAGCAGGACTCTACATGAGATACGTGTTCTTACAGTTCGGCCTCCCCTCAACTCTTATAAGCAACAGAGACCCTTGCTTCGCAAGTAAATTCACACGAGAACTATGCCAAACCTTGGGAATCGCACAGAATATCTCCACCGCTTATCACCCATGAATGGATGGTCAGTCAGAACAGACCAATCAGTGGCTTGAACAGTATCTGTGATTCTGGACTAACAAGTGTCAAGATAACTGGAGCACTTATCTCCCACTCGCAGAATTTGCTCACAACAGCTGGCCCCACGAATACACGCGCAAGTTACCATTTGAACTCCTCATGGGGTACACCCCACGAGCTGATTGGACCAATAAGCACTCTCCTATCCCATGGGTCACGCTATGAACTGATCAACTAAAGAAGATACAGCGCAGGGCGCAAGAACTTATCGTACAGGCACAGAAGTCATGGGTCCACAACAAAGATACACTGCGATACCACATGGGAGATCAGGTGTGGTTGGAAGGACATCATCTCTGAATGCATCAACCAACCGCAAAATTAGCTGCACGATGGCATGGCCCATTTACAATCCTCCAGGTGATGTCCCCTGTAAATTACCGACTCCAACTTCCCACGCAGTGGCAGATCCACCCCGTATTTCACACTGACCTTCTCACGCCTTATCGTGAGACACCCACGCACGGGCCCAATTACAACAGACCACCTCCAGATTTGGAAGAAGGAGAAGAGGAATACGAAGTCAAGAAGATTCTAGACCATTGGCTACATGGCAGAAGATGCCACAAACAATACCTCGTGTCATGGAAAGGATACCCTGACTTGGAGAACCAGTGGGTCAACAAAGAAGACATCTTTGCTGATGATGCTGTAGTGGAGTATGAACAATCGAAAAGGACGCATATAAGGTGAGTAACTACCGGCAGTACTCCCTATCCCCCTCTTTCTTCCATCATTCACTCCTCACTTCACCCCAACACTCATATGCACCCTGATGCCAATGCCTCCCTCTCAAAAGCCCTCACATACTATCAGGGAACCCCCGAAAGGATTTTTGCGGCCAAGCTGGAAGAAGAGCGTGCACTTAGTCGAAGAGAAGATACCAACCAAGCCATCGTGGCTGAAGCAGACCGAGGGGGACGGGAGACCCCCATCACCACAGCTGAGTTGTCAGCTGTCATTGAGCAGTTCTCTGCTCAACCCACCGTTGCCAACACAGCCTGTCTGTCTGATGACGACAGAGTCCCCATGTGGGACATCATCCAATGTGATCGAGAGCCAGCCGCAGAGGTCCCCTTCACCGCCAACAAAATCCGCCTCCTCGGCAGCACACTGGACTGAGGTGCCCAAGTTCCAGCACCTTGCGACACTGATGCATGGGCCGAGTCCCCACCTATCCCAATACCTCCACGAGTTTGGGCCGATGAAGCCATGGAGGGAGGTAGTAGCTGAATGGAGGGATCAACAGCTGCTGGAGGTGAGGAGCAGGAGACAAGAGATGATGAGTTGGAGGGAGAGGCTTCGACAAATAGCGTCGACGTGTGGTACCCAGCTGAGCATGACCACATCTCCTATGGACGAGATGCTGACGCCCCATCCAACGCCACTCCCCACGCCCTCACCACTGATGGAGCCCCAATGTATCGAGGTGATATCCATCCCCAGCTCGCCGACCGAGCTGCGTCCACTGTCGCCTCTGCCCGATGCCCATATGGGTTCAGGGTCAATAGAGGATCCAATTATGTTCCCTTCCACATCACCACCCCCGATGGTGTGACGTGCCCAGCCAAATACGTCCAGGTCATCTTCGGACCTGATCCTATTGTTCTCGGGCTCATCAATGAGTCTGACTGCATCTACCCCAAGCCGCTGTACACTAAGGCCGCACTTCTCTATCCAGGAGAAGAGAAGCCTGTGTACGCCCACAAGGATCTCATGATCCTTGACAGTGGATACGATGAGTGTGCATGGGTCAACTGCACCCTCCACAAGGTCAGGGATGTCACACTCACCATAGAGGTCCATCAGTATCGGGCATTGGGAGGAGCAGTGGAGCGGATGGAGCTGCGGATGGCAGAGATGGAACAGGAGTGGAGTCAATTGGTAGTGGCGCATAACTCCTCTGTCCACCGCCTCAAGTTCACTAACGTGATGGACCATATTGAGAAGTGTATGGGTGGCTGGATTGGTGTGGGCCAGGGTAGGAGGAACTGGGCTAACCTTCCTTTTCGCAACATGGGTGCCGCATCCTAAAAAGGGGGTGATGTCACAGTTGGGCCTCCAGGCCATCAGAAGAATTGAGATCAAAGTAACGGTAGTAATTGAAGTGTCATTGTGAGTGGTGTGGACTCTTACTTACCAGTTGTGGCTATGGTAGTAAGTAGTAATTAGTCATGGACTTAGTTCATCAGTCAGCACTTAGCAGTCGCATGTGATTGCTGAGTGATTCCTAGGACAGCGATAGTAGGGTTTGAGCTACTTACACTAGAGGATAGTTCTCATTCAAGAGGTGCTTTAAAGCCCTCGCATATGTGTATAAGTAGTAGTAGTTGAAGACCAAGGATTGCCATCTTGGTCTTCTTCAATTGCCATTGATCTTCCTCATCGAGTTCTTCTATCTCTTCTCCTTTCTCTTGTCGTGATTATAAGTTGTCACCTCGTGACTTATATCGGCAAAGTCCTTTATCATTTTAGGCCAGTGTGACTATGAATTCCACCGCTTAGCCTGTCATTGCAACTAAGGGAAGCACCCTTCGTATTTGACTCATCAGGATTACGTTCACTCTTGTCAACAAAACACTCTAAAGTCTAGGGCACGTCCAGGCAAGAAGTAACATTTGGGGTACTTGTCTTTGAGGTGGCGGAACATGCAGTTCATGGTACAGGAAAATGTAGCAGGGGAATCGGTGAGGCCGAAGAACATGACACAAGGTTGGAAGAGGCTGAAGGGTGTTTTGAACATGGCTTTCCATTGATCTTCTTCTTTGATACGGATGTTGTTATAGCCCCAGTGGATGTCAAACTTGGTGAAGATCTTCTTCCCCTGGAGTTGTTCGAGGATGGTGTTGATCAGGGGAAGGGGGTATGTGTCATGGATAGTCCATGAGTTGAGAGGTTTGTAGTCTTGAGTGGGGTGTAATTTGCCATCCTTCTTCTTCACAAAGAAGAGGGAGGAGGCATAGGGGGAGTTGGATTCAACAATGTAACCTTTCTCCAAGTGTTCCTTGATAAACTCCTTGGTGACTTCTTCTTCAGCCAGTGTGAGGAGGTATACCTTGCAATTAATGGTGGCAGGGGTGTCTGGTTTGAGGGAAATGGCATGGTCATCTTCTCTGGCAGGGGGGAAGTGTTGCGCAGCTTACTCGGAAAAGATGGTGGCATGGCATTGATATTCGGAGGGGATGTCGGTGACTGGTGGGGTCTTGGAGGCGATGGCTTTCTTGGCCCATTTCTGGGTGATGCTATTGATCTGGGAGTGGATGTGTTTGTGATAGGAGATGGAGTGAAGAGCAAGGTCCCCTCCTTTAAGGGTATTGGTGGTCCAATTGATTCTGGGGTTGAAGTGTTTAAACCATAGGTGGCCTAAGATAAGGTGGTTGTATCCAAGGTTGGCAATGTATAAGGGCATTCTTATGGCTTGCATCCCTTGGTTGATGATGAGGTAGGTGAGGTGGGTGATGGAGCCTGCCCGGTTGAGGGTTCCGTCCACGTTATGGACGAGGCGGGGGGTGCATAGTTCTTGCGTTCCAAGGTGTAACTTGGAGATGGTGCGAGTGTCGATGAAGTTGTTGGTTGCCCCACTATCTAGGAGGACTTCTACTTCAGCCTTTCTGTGCCACATGTAAATCTGAACAGGGATTGTCATTGAATCATTCTTCATACTGTACATGGTGCTAATGGTTGCCTTGCTCTCAGCTGTTAGAGTTCGGCATCGTGAAAATCCTAGTCATCCAGGTATTCTCCACACTCTTCTTCGGTCATGCTAGCAATGATAGCCACAATCTGCTGAGCCTTGGTCTTCTTGGGGGTTCTGGTGACAGGTGTGGTGGAAGCAGTGGTGGGGGGTGCAGGGGTGGATGAGGTGGAGGTGGTGCAGGCACTGGAAGTGCTCTGGTTTTGGGGGCATTCGTGGGACATGTGCCCTTAATGGCAGCAGCAGAAGCAGCATCCTTCTTTTGCTAGCTTCTTGCGTTCTTCTGGGGTGAGCTTCTTAAGCTTCTGGGGGGTGCTGGTAGTGGCATCTACATCCATGGGGATGACACCATTGTTGTGGGATTGGTTGTGGCAGGTCTGGGTGGTGTGTGAGGTGGACTGGAATGGGGTTTTCTTCTTGTTGAAGAGGAGGTTGGAATTGCATAGTTCACGCACTTACTCTACTTCTCTACATGCTGCATTCTTCCACTCATCCATGGTGACAGGCCAGGTCTCTCTGAAGAGGACGTGATGGTGGATGGACTCTTCAAGTCTGGCTTTGAACTGGGTGATGGTGCCCTTGGCAGTGGGTTCCCATTCAGTGGCCATGGCGAGCCATTCAAAGGTGGCGATGTAGTTGTCGATGTTGAGGTCCTTCATGTGAAGGTTTATGAGTTTCTGATAGGCCAATTGGACGTGGATGATATTGGCCCAGGCACTTTTGAAGTCGGCCTCAAAGGTGGTCCAGAGGGCATCCTCTGTGTGGGCAGTGGGGGTGGTGGGGTAGTTAACTTTAGCAATGAGGGCCTTCTCTTTAGCCTCCACCCAGTTGGTGACAAGGGGTCCCTGGATGTAAGACAGGGCAGTGAGGACATGCAGGTATGGTTGCACCATGATGTCGATGTTATCGTTAAGAGCCTAGTAACAATGGAACTGGCTGAGGAAGGTGCCACTGAGAGTGCGGTCACCAGTGAAGATGTTTGGAGCGACTCCTCAGAGTGCTCCTGATGTGATGGTGTGGGTGGTCATGGTGGTAATGGGGACAGTGGTTGATGCGGTGGTTACAGGTGGTGCAGGTGGAGCGGTGGCAGTGGGTGCTGTGACAGGGGTGGGGGTGCATGGGACAGAAGGGAGAGCGGGTGGTTCAGTGGCAGGAAGTACATTGTCTGGGTTGTTGGGGTCAGTGGGTAGGTACCAGCCAAGTCCTAGTCCATGTTCTGCTGGGTCTGCTGGGGCAGCGTGTAGTGGGGAGGTGAAGAAGTTAGCACCTTCTCTGGTGAGTTCATGCCACTGATGGTTGATGAATTCAACCAGGACTGCTTTTCCTTTGGTGTTAAGGTAGTAGCCTCCTTGTGGATCATTAGGGAATGTAGACCAGTAGGCAGTGCCAATGATATGTGCAGGGAGATCTGCTTTTAAGTGACGGGGTACTAGGGTGGGGCAGATGGGGTCTAAGGTGATGGATAAACTAGCTATGGTGTTTCAGAGTGCTGTGGTTTGATGGGTATAGGGGAGCAGTAATCAGAGTTACTGCAATGAGGTAGGAGAGTCTTGTCTTATGTTAAGGCCTAGTGGGGACTTGCTGTGCAATGTGCACCAAGGGTCCAAGGGATGAGGTACAAGGACAAGGTGTTTGGTGAGAATGACAAGAGACTGAGTGATGACGAGGTGACGAGGGTCCACAAAGGATGACAAGGTAACGAGGTTCTAAGGGCCAAGTCAAAGGGCTTGGTGACGAGGTACAAGGTATTTGGTCAGAAGGCCAAAGTACGAGGAACTAAGTCAAATGACTTAGGGTCTGTGTGTGCATGTTGTTATAGCACAAGCGCAAAGCTTTGAGGTGGCTCCCAACTAAGGGAAAGCTGACAGTGGTGGCGAGACAACAAGAGGAGCACATAGAGAGAGATGGCAAACGGGTCTGGTATTTGCTAGTATGATAAACGAAGACAAGACTGGGGAATAAGCGTACAAATGGTCAAGCTTATATAGGTAGCTACTCCGTGTCTGTCCCATGAAGGGGTACTAAAAGGGAACAATGGGAAACACAATAGGGGAAAGGATAGAAGGGGAATCAGAGTAAGGAAGTGTACATGAGTATGAGTTAACAAGTTAGTTACTCCGAGGAAGTCCGAGTGTGAGTCAAGGTAAAGTAGTGAAAGAAAAATAAGTCCATGGTGAGCCGGATCATGACATATGGGGTTGTGGCAGTTTTAGTTTGCCAATCTTCATTCTTTTCAAGAGCTTGAAGTTGATAAAGTTGTCCATGGCTCCTAAATCCATGAGAACTTTTCTTTTGGCCATTATGTGTGCAGTTTGTATCAGAGTTGGGATTTGGAGACTTCGATATTTACAAACAAACATGTCTTTGAACTATAATGCACATGCCCAGACTGGAGGGGTTGTGCGTTTTAAAAATCCTTCCCATGCTCAACGTCCCAAGCCTGCTTCAACAATTCATATTTCTCCTTTGTTGAAAGGCTTTTAATAAGGGATGTTGGCACATTGGTAGGGGCAGATTCAGTTTCAGACTGTTCCTCTTCAGATTCTTCCTCATGTTTGCTTTCTTTGGCCTTGGCCTTGTGAGCTTTTTGAGGAGGCTTCTTGTCCTTTGGTTTATCTGAACAATTTCGCAAGGGGTGCCCTTGCTTGTTACAGTTGAAACAATGGCCTTCTTTCTTCAAGACTTCAATGTCTGGCTTGGTGGTTGCAGCTGCTCTTCCTTGGGTTCCTTTGCGATTGGGGTTGGAACAAGAGCAATCTGCATGAGTGTCCATTGCATCTGCAGCCAGTGTGGGCATCTTAATGCCTAGCATTTTTGCCAATTGAGTGGGGTTCATCTTGCCCACTCCTTTCTTCCTTGGAGCTTCTTCATAGATCCCCTGAATGATCTGGACTGTGGTGTTGTCTGAGTGGTACTGGCGCACTCTGTTGGCCCACCCCCTAAAGTATAGGGGTCATACCACTTTATAGACATGGTCCATCATGCAATATGGGAGCTTGGATGTGAATAGGGAGAGTGTCGACTGAGTGTCTAAAGGATATGTTGCCTCAGCCACAAGAGATTCAAACTGGGCAATAAATGCATCCACTTCATTTGGTATGAAAGCAAGGTGGCGCAATTTATCTTCAGCCCTTTCTCTTGCTCCGGTATCCTGGAATGCTTGTTTAAAGCCTTGAGACACTGCTGTCCAGTAATATTTGATGTCATGTGGGAGCCTCCCATTATTCATTTCACCAAGGATCCAGTTGGTCCACCTCTTGACCCAGTCCTTTACGTTTGGCCCTTTGATAAATCTGAGCAGCAGGGCCACTCACTTCATAGGTATTGCCATTTGTTTAGCATATGAATTTGTGATATGATACAGGCTGAATTCCTGCATGAATTGGTCCACAAGTGATTGGGTGCCATCAAAGTTGGTTGGGGAATTTCCTCCAAGTTTGCTGTTTGCCCCTCCAGGGCCTGCACTAGCACCTGCAGGAGTGCCACCCCCTAGAGGACCTCCTCTGGGTGCACCCCCACCTGTGGCAGGACCTCCACCTCCAGGTGCGCCCCCACCTCCTGGGGGGCCACCTCCTGGCAGTCCACTTCCTCCTGGTGGTCCTGGGGGCCCACCTCTGAAGGGACCACCTCCTGCTGCCATAGTGCTAGCAGGGGGGTTTCTGCTTCCTCCTGTTCCCATTCCTGTCTTTGTGAAGAATGTTTGTATAGTAGATGGTGGAATGGCAGTCATGGTTGCTGTTGCTGCGGTTGTAGTGGTCGTCTGTGTTGCCATTGGAGAACTTTTTGTATCACATCTCTTAGTGGTTGGCACGGTATGCTGGCCTGCCTTCAATAGAGTGTCATCTGGTGGAATTGCCATCACTGTTGTTGGTCTGATCGATCTTCTTCCCAGGTTATACAGGGAGGGGACTGGTTGGATTGCTATCCACTTTCTTGTCCTGCTGTCTCACTGTATAAAGTACCACTGCTCAGTACTTTCTTCATATTTAATGGCGAGGTATACTGCACTGAGTATGTTGTATACCCAGAAACCTTCTTCACTGTCGATTTCCTGCCAAAGGGCTGCTCCTTTTATGTAACTAGGAACATTGTTGTCTATTCTCCTCTCGATGGGAAAACAGTTTGAATCCAGCAACTGATCAGGATTCAGAGATTCTTCATCCCTTAGCCAGAGTGGCAATAGGTTCAATAGACTTGACTTAATGTTATGTCATGGTAGGGATGTTCACCCAACATGGGTTAAGTCGATCTACTGAGATGCTGCACTAAGGGGTCTGGTTCTAGTTACTAAGGGGAGTTCCAAGGAGGAACTTCAGTGAAGTATGAAAGAGTTGAAGTAACATCTAAGCCAATAGTGGCACTTAGAGTTCTTCAGTGAGAGGAGAGGGTTTGTTCAGTGAGAGATGGAGTATTCAACAGTCTTTGATTGCTTAAGTACTATAGAGTACAAAAAGTCAAGTCTAAGGCTACAAGCTATCTAGCAAGCCTAACTTTATAGTAAGTAGGGATCCTAGGATTGAGTCACAATAGCATCCTAGGATCAAGTCAACATATCATAGTAACTGCAGAGTGCAGTCCACAGTAATCACAAGCCAGTCACTTGAAACAAAAAATAAAGCCCCTTGACAACAGGCTAGAGTCACTATAACTCATATGAGAATGGATAAAGAAAAGGTGAAAATGAGTCATATCGTAACAATACCCAATATGATCTGAGTACTGGTGGCTTTACTAGCAAAATTTGCAGTGAGCCCTTTCAGTTGATGGGCATCACTTAACCACACCACTTGCATGCCTTCTTTGAGCTGTTGAATACTATCAGATATATATATATATATATATTTAGATGAGGCAAAATCCTTACTGCTGCAGAAATATAAGAGACATTGCCTTGCCTCAGGTGTACCTTCAGTTTGGGATAGAAGGCCATAGCTGCCACACACCAGCCACTATAGTGTGACCTTGTTTCTTTGTCCCTGTGCTCCTCCTTTATTTACTAACCCTTACATGCACATATAGACAACTTACATGGTACTATGTTGACAGGCACTACCCAGTATCACCTGCTCTTCTATGATGACCAGGAGATTTTTGATCAAGATAGAAATATGGAGGCATTGCATGAGGTAATGTTCTATCTGAACAATAGGACAGAACATTTTCCTCTGATGTCTGCTAGAATATGTTAGTGTTTGTTATATTATAAGATCACTCACTTAACTTTGATGGCTGCTTATCTAATTCATTGTGAAGTCCATTGTCATTGCTGGTATCTTCTAGGAGCCCCCTGTGTGTTCTTAGGCTACTGTCATTGTTTCTAGATCTGTAGAATAAGTGCACCTGTGCACTTAATGGGGAGGAAGATTGCTTAGTGGAAGCCATTGGAGTGGGTAGGAAGATAAGAAAATGTGCATATACATGCCCTAGGCCAGTCCTTTTGATGGTTTTAAGTGATCAAGTGGTTGTAATTTATGCATTGGTTAGATGAGTTGTTTAGGCCAGGATGGTCATTTAGGGGGCATTGCATTGGCATATGTAGGTGATAGGAAGGAGAGAACTCTGAAGAAGGGAAATCTATATACTGACTTGGGGTTACTACTAAGGAAATACAACCAGTTTGAGCATGGTGAGGTCCTTTTCCTTGAATGCTAGGTTATGAGTGTTGCCATCTACTGAGAATGTAATGATCCAGTCTATATCTTTCTTTTCCTTTACTAAACCTACTGCACCAAACAAGGCTCCACTGAGGATGGCCACTTCTGTGCCAACCACAGGTACCTATGATATAAGATATCTAGGGTGAATGGATATCTGCTTGTAGTGATGGTGGCATATCATGTTTATGATTACCTCACCTTCTTGAGGCAGCAATTTACAGTGGTTCATTGGCAGAGTCCTGGCCAGGACCCCTTTGTAAGTGTGCATTGAGTTATCACTTGATTTCTAAATATGCCTGATGTGGAATAGAATACATTTCTGTTCCAAGAGGGCTTGGATAGCATTGGAGAATATTGTTACACCCTAGCAGGGGTGTGTTCAGAGGTTCAAGGGTTCACACTAGTAGATGAAGTAGAGACATCTATTGTCTATACTATGACACAACTAGGTACAGGGGGAAGGCCAAGCTCTAAGGCTTGACAACTTGGTAGTTAAAGGACCCTAGGTCTGAGGTGAAACACCTCTCTATATCTGATCTTGCTGATACACCAAGTTAAACAGAGTGCAGCATTGTTATAGTACAACTGCAGAGATTTTGCAGGGATGTCTAGCTGGGTTAGAGCTGGAGGGAGATGGTTCACAAGTAGAGGAAAGTGTTCACACTCAAGGGGGGCAAAGGAAAAGTTGCTAGATTGGAAACTAAGCTAAGTCTGGCTTGTTATGAAGTACAGGAGTGGTTTATATATATTGTGCAGCATAGAGCGCAGCATATAGGAGATGTAACTCACCTTAGGAAGGTGGTTTGGGAGAGTAGTTCACGCAGAGAATGTATGAGATGAGTGGGTACACTGTTGATAAGTGCTGGGCACACTTAGCAGCTCTATGGACTACTTAGCGCTTAGGGCGCTGTAGAAGTAGATTAGATTATGGACTTATGATCTTGGACATTTAGATACCATACATATTCTTATCTATGACATCATCTGTACAACAACATCATATCACATGGACTACAATGTGGACTAGTTATTGTACTTCCTTTCTTATTGTTATCTTTATCTCTGATGTCATTATGATATCATTGTTCTAGACACTTATTGTTCTAAGCTGTCTTTGTTCTTGGTATGGAACTCCTATTGTTCCCTTTTCATTGTCTCTATTATACTAGTGATGCCTTGTACTTAGTTACACACTATGACGGCATCACCTCCTGTAGTAGTATAAGTAGAGCACCATGTACGCTCCTAGCCTCCAGTTCTATCACTCTAACTGGTGTGCTAGATAAATCCTTGCTCTACTCTCTGATCACTCTTGTTTCACTGCACTCTCACACTCTCAGGTCTCCACCAATCCCTATGAGTACCCAATGCTGTTCATCATACACAAGTGTATCTATTGTGCTCTCCCTATAGGAGTATTTATAGCCTCTATGGCCTACCCATGTCCATATCACGTAAAGTGATGAGTAAAGGTGTCCACTATATCGCGATCTCAGTCACACTATACCATGGAACACCATGTGGGTATCTAGACATCCATAAAGGGATATCTGACTTGTACAGTATTACTATCTACTCCATATCATATCTGTACTATTGTAACTAGCTATAGATAAGGTTCTTACACCCTTATCTCTTATCTATTTCCAACACTCCCCCTTGCTAAGTGCAGCCATCTAGGTGCTCTGAGTGATGTCATAGTAGCTACTTGGTGTCGTAGAACACCAGGCCTAGCTGTTCCCTGAATTTCTGGAACTTTATGCAACCCAGGTTTTTAGTGAATAGGTCAGCAGGGTTCTCAGCTCCTTCAATGAAGAGGAGCTCTATCTGCTTCTGATGGATGACCTTGTGTATGTAATGGTTGTTGGATGCGTTAATCGCTTGGGAGCATGGGCCAGAGGCCTGATGTACAGTGTGCGAGAAGAGCAAGAAAATGGACGTTTTTAGTTTACAGTATGGACTCATTTGAGATAGTTCCTAGCTACGAAAGGTGCAATATGCCCCTGGAAAGGAAGCAAGGGGCTTATAACTGTACAGCACCAGAATTGTTATAAATCGTGTAGATTATCTTGTTGATACCTTGGTCTTTTTCTTCTGCAACTGAGGTATGTATGCTACATCTTATCACACAGTGTTACGATAACTGATGGCTCCTGTAGTACACGACACATCGTCATCCTTATCAGGTACTTAGATATCATAATCCAGTCTTTTTCTTCTGCGACTGAGTACACGACATGTCATCATCCTTATTAGATCTTACCGCCACTGCACATCTCCGATGTCTCAAGCACAAAAATGGTAGCGTAGATCAATATGTTTTATCCACTTTTCCTGAGCAGGATTAGATGCAAGGAATATTAATCCTTGATTATCCCTGCATAGTGGGATTGGTCCAATGTTTATTCCTAACTCTTTGAGAAGAGTCCTTATCCAGACCAACTGTTTGCTCATATCAGAGAGTGACATGTATTCAGCTTCTGTGGAAGACATCACAATGAACTTTTGCACTCTAGAATTCCAGCTGAATACCCCACTAGCTAGTTTCACTAGATAGCCTGTCATGGATTTCCTTGTATAAGGATCTGATGCCCAATCAGAGTCTGCATATGTGACAAGACCTCCATCTGACTTGCCATCATATATTAAGGCATAATCTGAGGTCCCTGCTAAGTAGTGGCAAATATATAGTGCTTGACTCAGGTGATCCTCTGTGGGGTCTGCAGCATATTGCGACATTTTAGTCATGGCAAAGGCTATGTCTGGTCATGTTCCAAGCATAATGTATAGGAGTGATCCTATCACTTGCTGGTACTGCAAGCGAAGCTCCAGGTCTATGGAACCTTTGTTTGGAGTAGGGTGATAGCCTTCTGGCAATAGAGTGGGGACTGCTTTCACATTTTGGAGATTAAAACGCTGCAGCACTTTCTGTAGATAGTCTACTTGGTCAATCTTAATCTGACCTTCTGATTTAATTATGCACATGCGGAGAAACTCCTGTGTGTCCCCTAGATCCCTACATTCCCAGAGTTTCATGAAGCATTGCTTCAGGGAATTGATCACAGGCTTATCAGATCCTAGGAATAATACATTATCAACATATACAATGATGACTATGGTTTTGTTTTTATTGACAAATATTCCAGAGTCTGTTAAGAGGCATGTGCAGCCTATAGCAGCCATGGACTTATCAAGTGCTCTCCACCAGGCTAAGGCAGCTTGTTTGAGTCCATATATGGTGTGTTTAAGGTGCAGGACTTTGTTTTGTTGGCCAGGGATTTTAAACCCTTCAGGTTGTTCCATGTAGAGCTCTTCATTGAGCTCTCCATATAGGAAGGCAGTTTTGACATCTAGTCTGGAGATGTGCCAATCTTTCAGTGCTGCAGGCATGAGCATCATCTAGACAGTCCCAAACTGTACCACTGGTGAGAATGTCTCATCATGGTCTATGCCTTCAACCTGCAAGAAGCCTTTGGTGACTAGTCTGGCTCTCTTATGGCTATCAGGTTTCACATCAAACACCCATCTGTTTTGGGAGGGTTTACTAGCTCAAAGATGTTGTGCTTGCGAAGTGACTCTAATTCTTCACAGCATGCATTATGCCACTCCTCCTGCTGCTTATTAGGCATTTTTAGAATATCCCTATAGGTCCATTCATAAACATTAGAGGTGTCAGGTGATCCTAGATCAGCAGGTGGAACTGCTTTGGCAAGCAGATGATCCAGGAATTTGACTCCCCCTTCCTGAGCAAGGCAGGCAAAGACCAACTGGTCTACTTCATCCTCAGAATTGTGCAGATTCTCACTTTGTGCGCTTGGAGGATCAGGCTCAGTTATCTCAGGAATACCTCCTGAAACTGGCTGATCTTGGGATGAACACTGCCAGGAGCTACCCGGTTGGTTCTCAACATGAGAGGATGCAGACCACTTCGGCTGCCAAGTCTGTTATTATCTACTCCAGGGCTGAGCTAGATGCTGTCAAAGGGGCATTTGCCAGGTTCCAGGAGATGATGAATGATACCAAGGCTGCCCTTCTTATTTCTATAAATTATTCTTCTGGACAAATGTGCTCCATGCCCTTGTGACGTACTGAGTCCAGCTGACATTTAATAGTTCATTATAGTTATCTTGGCATTTTATGATGCACCGACGCCTCCCCCAGGACTTTTTAATGAGTTCTTGGCGATCCTGACTATTCAGAACACTGCCTCTACTAGATCATTCTCTGATTTTGTCCTGGGTTACTATACTCTTGGCTTGAGTGGTGACCAACAGTTGGTGTCATATTGTCTTATTCAGGAGGTAACAGAACTGACTGGATCACCTTCAGCTCTTACTACAGTGGGGTACCTGTCACCCAGTACTTGCCTACCATCTTGGATGCTTTCACAAATCAGACTGTGGTGGGTGCATTCTCAGAGTCAGGTCACCATGCTTGGACTTAAACAACTTTTGGGCAGTTCTGGGGGACACAGCTTGGGGCTTTGAACAAAAATATGACTGTGATCATTTCACTTGAGCCATTCAACAGCAGCCTCTTCTCCCATGGAACCCCTTCTGCATATCCACCAGACTGCTCCATTGTGGTTTTCCCTTCCATTATCACATATCAGTGGGCTAATGCCTCCCTGGACGCAACTATGGCTCATGCACTATGCCAGAATGCAGACCAGGCCCGGGCTGCTGTGCTTGCAGATGGGCAGAATACATCACACACTGCAATTTATGTGAACTATGCACTATTTGATAAGTCACTGGAGGACATATATGGGGCGAACATGGCAAGGCTTCGGGAAATTAGAGCCAAGATAGAGCCCAAGGATGTTATGGGACTAGCTGGAGGGTTCAAGTTTTAAGTAGATATTGTAGGGCAGCTTACAAGTAGTTAGGTTGCCTTTACTCTCGAGACAACAGACTCCAAGTCGGATGTCCATTCAAGTTGGGGATGCTCTTGTGTTAATTGGATGCAGAGCCAGCAGAAACCAATTAGCCAACACTTGTACTTGGCATACCAAAGACATGCAGCTGACATAGAAAATACATACACCTTTCTGTTTTGGGGGCGAGTGGCAGAGGCAGCTTGCTCCTCTTGCCCAACACAGCTGACGAGAACATGCTCACACCCACTAAGTGTTACGGCCGAGATCCCGAGTTCCCGAGAAAGCACGCCGCCGAGCTGCCCGAGCCGGCCTGCGTTGGACAACTATGAGCGGACCCTGGATTCCGAGGCATTAAGAGAAGCCTTGATGAGAAAGGGCGACCTGAGTATGTGGACATTGCGTCCCGGACCAGCTAAGTCCCACTCTCCTGTTGAGAGCAGCGACGAAGAAGCTGATGATCCCTACGAGCAAGATGAAGCTCACGCGCGCGCCATGTACGCGCACTTCTACGGGCGTGATAGCCCAGAGTCACGTGACTCATCACGTGAGGCATCACCTGAGCGTGTGTGCCTCGGGTATGCTGCAGCCGGCTACCTGGTTGATGACGACATGGACTAGGCCTTCGTGCCTGATTACTGATGGACTTTCTGATGGACGCCTCATGTACTGTATGGGCGCAGCCTCGTGTCTGATGGATGTCGGTGCCTTTATAGGCTGGTCCAATTATGTTTCTTCCTTGTGTTTCAGCTTGTGGAGCTAGAGCCCTTATGGCTATTGGCTAGAGATAAGGACTTAAGGTTCATGCTGAATCCGAACCTTATATACTAGTAGTATAAGTACTAGCTTGTCTGGACATGTATTCGCTATCTTGAGTTTTTCAACAATCCGCATCACAGTTCCCTCCTGCTTTCCTAAGGGCCTTAGTTGGTCTTCTTCACCAAACCCTTAGACGTTGTCTTGTTGTGCCGCTTCTCAGCGAGCCGTTTCCCTTCAAAGTTTCCCTTCGTCTCTCAGTTGCAACCACTATTGCAGTGGTTTTGCCTTGGTTGTCGCGTGCAATACAAGCGTTCTGAGAACCCCAGTTCAAGTCGAACTAGACGGCCGGTGCGACCATAACACTAAGCCCCAGTCCATGATCTCACCAATCCAGAGCGTGCCAAGTGGTTGTGGGACTGGCATGGCTGTGCTGCCCACGTCGCTACTGCACTGCAAAACAAGGGCACAGAGCAGCAGCGAGGCAGCAGCAACAGTAGAGCCAGAGGAGGTCAGGGATGGTGAAGAAAATATATAAAAGATGGAGGAAGACAAGGACAACGGGGGTCACGAAACATAAAGATGAATGGGGAAAAATCACAAGGAAAAACCTATACACTTGTCGCTTCACCTCCACAGCACTCCAAATTGCAGTTGACCACGCCTTTAGTGGCATGTACTCCAAGGCGGCCAGCATCATGATGCAGAGACCAATATTAAAACTGTCCTAGCTCAACCCCCCCCCCCTAAACACGTCACATGACATCACGTGACATGCACTCGAACACTAAAAAGGCCTAAAATATCACATAACATTACATAATATCCCACCAGTTCAAAACATGTCCTTCCCACGGCCCAGCAAATTCAGTCTCTGCCCAACTTGCATTTTTTTTGTTACATCAGCAACTTTCATTAATAATATTACAATAGCAGAGAATACATGATTTCTTAAGTCAAACCTTATTATAGCCAAGAGGAAATTGTATTTATTAGCTAATAAAAATCACATGACTACAAGCACTTTCTTTGTTGAAGTCAATCTATGGGAAAAGACTGCTTATAGGCTTGCATGCAGCCCTGGGTTCCCGCACTCCTGTGCCTGGGGGGTCTGCGCCCCTTCCCGTTCGCATGTCACACTTGCACGCAAACTGGGGGGGGGACATCCGGGTTTGCGCATGGCCCCAGGTTCCTGTGCCCCTTGCGTGTGAATGGGGGTGGGTGGCATACCCCTTCCTGGTCGTGTGTCGGCCCTGCATGCAGGGCACTGCTTCTGGGCTTACCCCCCCCCTGGATTCCCGTGCCCCCTTGCATGCAAACTGGGGCAGGTGGCGCAACCCCTCCTAGTACCGCCTCCCCATCCGCATGTCATCCCTGACCACGAAGGGGGGGGGGGACCCACAGCTTGCGTGCCCTTTGCATGTAAGCAGGGGTGGGGCAAAGGGGGGGGAGTGCCCCTTCCTACGTGGCCCACTGCTTGCACATCTAAGAGAGGCCTTCCCACTTTGCCCATCCACGCGTAAGCAAGGGAGCTGGCGCAAAAGGGGGGAGGGGGGGTGCCTTGTCCCACACATGCATCCTGTTCGCATGTGAACACAGGCAGAGGGGAGGGGCAAAAGGGGGGGCCGCACCTTTTATGTGCCACCCCATCCCCATGCCCCCATTGCACGTAAATGGAGGTGGGGGGCAAAAGGGGGGGTACCCTGCGTGGTCACCCGTTCACATATAAATGGGGGGTGGGGGTAAAAAGATGGGGGGGGGGTTCAGATGCCCCATTGGAGCATAAATGGGTGGGGGCACAGGGGGGATTGCCCTGTCCCACGCGGTCCTGCGGTCGCGTGTCCTGTTCACATGTGAATAAGGGCAGGGGAAAAGGGGGACGTACCCTTCCCATGGTGCCTTGCACTCCCATGCCTCCTTTGCATGCAAACAGGGGCAGGGGGACCAGAAGGGGGGGTGATGTGCCCCTCCAGTGCAGCCTGTTCATGAATAAATAGAGGGGGGGGGGGCGGGGGGTTTTCCCACATGATCCTGTTGCGTGGCCCGTTGGGGTGTAAACAGCAGGGAGGGAAAGGGGGCTTGTCCCATGTGGTCCTACATCCGCATGTCCTGTTCACATGTGAACAAGGGCGGTGGAAAAAAAGGGGGGGTGTACCTTTCCTGCATCTCCCTGCATTCCCATATGCGCAAATGGGGAGGGGGATTGTGAGCCTGTGCTGAGGAGAGGGGGTGCTAACCAGGGGACCAACGGAAGGGAGCACGCACGCACCAAAAGGGGGGGAGACAGGCATCCTAAACGTTGCATGCGCTGCTTGCACATTATTTTCCCTTATTTTCTCTTATTTACTCAAATAGAAGACTAAATATTTAATTAAAAAATCTAATTAAAAAAAGGAAAGAGCAAAAATCGGAGACTGAATTTGCTGGGCCATGGGAAGGACACATTTTGAACTGGTGGGATTTTATGTAATGTTATGTGATATTTTAGGCCTTTTTAGTGTTCGAGTGCATGTCACGTGATGTCATGTGACGTGTTAGGGGGGGGGGTTGAGCTGGGCCAGTTCAATATTAATGTCGGGATGATAGTTGGACACCGATACCGGCCCATACAGCTACAATTACGGTATTCCTCCATTGAACAGTTGAACGTTGAATATTGAATCCTTACTCATGAAATATATAATCGAATACGTGGTTCATACTGTGGTCATAGTAACAGCGCTGTCCCATTGATGCACTTGGGCTGATGGGATCACCCCCCATCACAACATATTGTGCTCCCTTCCACTTGATTGAAGTATTCTAGAGGCATTGAAGAGGCAGTGACATCCACTAGTAACCTTGGCTGGGGAGGATGCCCAAATATTAACTTCTGCACACCGTAGATGCTCGATGAAGCATATGGTTCCTGCTTGATTTGTTAAGGCCTAGTGGGGCCTTACTATGCGACGTGCACCAGAGATATGAGGGGCAAGGTACCGGGATCAAGGTACGAGGACAAGGGGCTCAGTGAGAGCGTACAGGGACTGAGAGAAGTTGAGGTGACAAGGGTCCATAAAGGATGACAAGGGAACAAGGTCCTGAGGGACTAAGTCAAGGGACTTAGTGACGAGGTACAAGGGGTTCAGTCAGAAGGCCAAAGTACAAGGGACTAAGTCGAATGACTTAGGGTCTATGTGTGTGCACATTGTTATAGCACAAGCGCAAAGCTTCAAGGTGGCTCCCAACTAAGGGAAGACCAACAGTGGTGGTGAGACGACGAGAAGGGCACACAGTTGGAGGATGAACAAGTCTGGTATTCGCTAGTATGATAAACGAAGACAAGACTGAGGAATCATTGTAAAGTGGAGAGGCTTATATAGGTAGCTACTCCGTGTCCGTCCCATGAAGGGGTACTAAAAGGGAACAAAAGGAAACACACAAGGGGAAAGAGTTGAAGAAGAATCGGAGTGGGAAAGTGTACATGATAATGAGTCAACAAGTTAGTACTCTGAGGAAGTCCGAGAATATGTCAAAGCGAAGTAGTAAAAGAAAAAGAAAGTCCGAGGTGAGCCAGATCACGACATGATTGATTCTACACATCTTAGAAGCTGCAGGCTCAGTAGGGCTTCACGTGTCATCCGAGTTGGTTGACATGTCCCTATCATGCATCAGCAAAATGGACTTGACTTGCAGTTACTACAGTAGACTTGCTCATAATGCATATGGGTTGGCAGGCCCATTTTCGTATGCAATATGAGATATGTGCATTAGGCCATTGTCACATATTTGTGACCAGTGTGACAACCAAATGAAGACATTCATTGAGCTATGTAGTACATGTAAAATATGAATCTACCTGAGTCTGCCTTGAGTTCAGTAAGTTATCACAAAGCAATTGTACATGAAACTGGCGCAATTTTTGTGATAATTCAACTGTGCTGCTCCCAACATCACCAAACTTGATTGATAATCACTCAAGCTGAGCAACAAGGGCAATTGTGTCACATTGTGTGACATGAGCGTCCGGATCTTCATTGTCGTCTTCATCACTGTCTTCAACCTCTATGACCTTGCCACGCTGGACTCTCCCTTTATGTAAAACCATCTCAACAATATCCTTGTCACCACCAGGGAAAGCATAGGGGGAGTCTTCTAGGACTTTGTGCTCCTGTACTGGATCTGTTAGCTCCTCAATGGTGGGAATATCTCTGAAAATCCAATTTCTTTTCTGCAACTCCTCAACAGATGCCATGAGGTCCTTCTCTGTGGCTACCAGCTGTGAAGGTTGAGCTGCACGAATGCGAATGGTGAGTTTGGGCTATTCACATGTGGCCAACATCTGGTGAATCACTTTTTGTGCTTTAACAGTGTCCCCTTCAGCTTTCATAACCGTGTCTAAGGCCAATGACCAATCTTTGTGCCTGTAGCAGTTTCCAAGATAAGAAGAAAGCTCTACCTCAGCTTGAGGGAGTGTCATGTCTGAACCAGCAAACCGGCGGAGGATTTCCCAAGCACCATAGTCTGAGTATGGTGCAATTATTGCAGGATTGCTTATCATATTTCTGTAACTAAGTTAGCAGGTTTTATACAGAGAGATATGAAACGTACAGCTGGATTTGTGTGTGGTCCCAACAATTCCAAATTGTCTCAGGTGTTATGGCCCTCCATGCATCTTCCGCCAATATCATCCCTTCTTTAAGGGTGATTTTATAGACTTCACACTCTCCTGCCTCATCAAGCAAAAGTGCACGCTGGCAGAAGTTGTTATGGTAATGAGCCTTGAAGCACCTTATGATTCCAGCATCCAAGGGCTGAACGAATGCTGTGAGATTTGGTTTGAATGGCTCGATCTGGATATTTGAGGGCTCATATGAAATTGTATGGCCCGAAAAGTTATTGATCACAAGAAGAATGTGATGACCTTCTAAATGCATTTTGAGGTCAAATTTCTTAACCCATCTGTAACAACTTAATCACGGAAGATAGGTGGTCATTAGAGAAGACACGCACTCTTCAAAAAGTTCTGAGGTCATCTAGGCCTTCTTATTGTTCTGATAATAAAATCCATGTTCATTTGGTGACTTCTTATTGAAGCACTTTGGCTTTGCGGACTTCCTAATGTAAAAGGCTGGCATCTTCTCGCTTCCATCAGCATTACAAGCAAAACCAATTGTGATCCAAAAGCAGTCTTTTTTCTTCCCACTCATTTGCCTGGTTGCAAGTCCACAGTTAGGGGGGGCCCTTTAAGATATTAATAAACAAAGTTTGTCTACCCAAAAACAACTCACTTAGGGAATAGGCTCATCTCATCAAAATTCCATTGATCTTGTGGTGCAAACTTCTTCATCAGATCTTGCATGCATTTACGCTCGGCTTTAATGGCTGAAGGCTCAGCTGAGCTTGCTTCTCCATGGCGTCGATACTCCTTTAACTTGTAGGCTTTACAGAAGGATGAAACCCAGCCTTCACCTGAAAGCTGCTCATTCTCTGGAACACTGAGCATCTCCTCAAAGTGCTTGCGCTTTGCCCATAGCATAGGTCCAGTTACTGTCTCTTTATTCTCCTGCATATGAGCAATCCATAGAATAAGTGCCCACTCTATATCAGGGCATGTCACAACCTGAGGCCACTTTGATGACAAAGCATTTGGGTTTGCCTCTCTGCATGCCTCAAGCTCTACACACTGCTCGAGTTTTCGAGAGAGAGTTGACTGAGTAAAAACCAGTGCACCTTCCCTGCGTGTCTTGAAATGCTTAACAACTTGACTTTGAGGGATATTGGGATGTTTGTCAATGAACTGGAAAACAATGAGCCAATCTGACAGTGTCAAATTCTGTCGGTGGTGTGTGGTGACAGCCCTTGCAGAGGTTTTGGGAGTGTCTGAGTCCTTCCTTGGTGCCAAAGGCCTCTTGCAACTATAGGGGGCAGGCTTTTTGTGGACCTTGCGAGTAGGTTCTTCTCAGGGCATGGTGAATTCAGACCAGAGAAAGGTACAAAAAAAAGTTGAAACACTCTACCTCCAAGCTGACACTAACCAAAAGTGCTCACTCCCACATCCACAGTGCCATAATAATTCATATAGTCTACTTGCTAAGGCTATGCATTATGCAATATGCATTATAAATGTGTTTTACTGTGCACCTACTCACTGCATGCAAAGCAGGGTTTTCAGTCAAATAAAACTTGTGGAAAACTCCATGGAGTGTTAACCTCTTATCAGAGTTTATTTTTCGGAAAAACTCTGAAAAAAAGAGTTTAAGTTGTTTTTATAACGGCCCGGGCATTCACAAAAAGAGTTTGATTAGAAAACTGATCATGTGAGATTTTCCCAGCTCATTTGGCAGGGACTGGGGAGGGAAGTCTCATATGACTCAGAAAATATTTTAAACTTTTTTTTTAAGAACTCAAACTTTTTTTTCTAGGGTTTTCCGGAAAAATAAACTTTGATAAGTGGTTAACACTCCTACAGAGTTTTCTACAGGTTTTATTTGTGTGAAAACTCTGCTTTGCATGCAGTGTACTATGGTTCTGGCAAAAACCTATGCATTATGAGATATATGCATTATAACCTTATGCATTATGAGCAAGTCTACTGTAGAGGAACCTAGGATGCACTAGACCTGGTGTCACTAGTCCCAGCTAGTGCTGGCTAGTGGCCTCTAGCAACATTCCATTTTCCTGATGTGTTTGTTCCTCTGCAATTATTGACTGGGTGGTCCCAAGACTCCTGAGCTGTGCCATGCCAATATACCAGTGAAACTAGGAAGATTTTACTCTCAGAGACGCTTGCAGTTCAAGAAGTTTTTAAGAACCATTGTAAGAATCACTGGAAGTTATATTTTGGTTCAAATAGTGCTGGCGTTAGTGTCTTCGAGGTTGCACTCGGGTAAATATTCTGGGTGATGCTCCACTTTTATTACCCCCAGTGGTCATCTGTTCCGCTGGTCTACAAATGCTCCCCACTCCACCCCTGTCGCCCATTGACTCATTCGTAGTTCTTACCTTTTTCTGGCTTCTACCGCGTAGCTCTCCCTATTCCCACCTGGTGGCCTGCTGGACACTCCGAGATTCGTGGTACGAATATCATCTGGCTCCTCTCACATATTCGAGTGTCGTGAGTACTGATAGTGCCACAACTAGACCATTCGGTTGGGCGGAAAGGCAAGAAGTGTCTGTACCCCTTGCGGGACATACCCTGGAAAAGCTCTTGAGAGTGACCGATAGGTCGTTTCTCAGAGGCATAACAACTACTATGAGGTCCACGCAAGCTGAGGTGTTTTCCTGCAGGGCCACACGCATCTTTACACACATCTTTCCGCACATCGGTGCCAATATCCATCATGCTAGAAACGGGCATACGTTTCTTCACAATAGTCGTCACTAATTCAGTCCTGGTGATATGATTACCACATACTCCTATATCGGTGCAATCTCGCGGCGACCTACGGCATGCGCGCGCTTTGGAGGGCGTTAACTCTATTCAGGATCCATGAATAGAAGTGACCTGTCTATTCTGTTTCATGAGGATGACTAGCGATGGCTATGCCCCTGGCCTAACGAAGTGTATAAAGAGGGGGTTCATTGGTATGTTGCCCTAGTGCTCGCCCTCACAAACGTAGTCACTGCAATGTTCTCAACAACTTCTCTCCTCTACGCTCTTTTTCTGACATCTGCCGCCTTTGCAAGCCCTTCGACTTTGGAGAAGCGCCCTTCCTCCAGCTTTCGGGGAACATGCAATCAAATAGCGAAGTCCATCTCCGACGCTTCACAAGTATCCTTTCCTCGTAAGTCGTGTGTCAACGCTCGCAGTGCTTCTAGCTGACAGAGATTAAGCTTCGACACAATATCTCTCTGACATCTACCATTTCGCTCCGTCGAGCTCTGAGATGTCTGCCTGCTCCGTCGAGCCAGCAACAGCAGAAGATGTCAGCAAGATTGTAAGCTTTCGTGCGCCGGTACACCAGCACCCACTAATCCACATTTCCTCCTAGTTGCGCAGACTGGGATCTACCCGAACTCCCTTTGCCGTGAAAGGAGGAGGCCATGCGACAAATCCGGGATTTTCCTCAACGAAGGGTGTCCAGATTGCCTTGGCGCGCTTCAATAATACGAAAGTTAATTATGAGGATGGGACAGTTGAGGTTGGCCCAGGTCTCACCTGGGATCAGGTGTACGCGGCCCTTGACTCGACTGGGGTGAATGTCATTGGAGGACGCTTACCGGGCGTCGGTGTCGCTGGATTGACTCTCGGAGGAGGTAAGTGTTGATCGTTGATCGGTGTCTAGGCCAGTCGTGAATCCTTTTCTTTTTCAGGTTATTCATTCATGTCTAGTCAGTACGGACTGGCGATTGATAATGTCGCGGGTTATGAGCTCGTCCTACCTAACGGAACGATCACAACCGTCACATCGCGAGACAAAGATCTGTGGTTCGGACTGAGAGTGAGTGGTCAAGTGTGGTTCAGCGTGAGAGGTATTTAATAAATTTTAGGGGGGGCTCAATAATTTTGTGGGCTATTCATCCGCAGGAGATATCAACTTGAAAGTCTGATCAATTCGTAGGGGATCGTGACGAAGTTTATCCTTCGGTCGCATCCGCAAACTCAGATATGGGTAAATTTGAAAACGGACTCTTCTGGGGTTTTGCTTAAATGTCTGATAGGGTGGCATTATTTTCTACACTGAATCCCAGCTAGATGCGATCAAGGGTGCATATGCCAAGTTTCAGGAGACGAATGATACCAAGGCTGCCCTTATCATTTCCATGGGTTATTCTTCCGGACAAGTGCACTCCATGCCATCGTGTCGTACAGGCTCCAGCTGACATTAGATAGCTCACGATAGGTCTCTCGGTATTTTATGATGCACCGACGCCTCCTCCAGGACTTTTTGATGAAATCTTGGCAATCCCGGCTATTCAGAACACTGCCTCTACCAGATCGTTCTCTGATTTTATTCTGGCCTATTATTCTCTTGGCCCTCTCGTGACCGGTGGTCTACGGTTGGTGTCGCGTTGTGATATGCAGGGGGTAACAGAGCTGACCGAATCACCTCAGGACTTTATACAGCGGGGTGCCCACCATCCGGTACTCGCCCGCTATCTTTGACGCTTTCAAAAATCTGACGGTGGTGAGTCAATTCGTGCAGTCAGGTCACCGTGACTATGCCTGGACCTGAACAACTTCTGAGCACAGTTTTGGGGGACACAACTTGAAGCTTTGGACAAAAACGTGACAGTGGCCACTGCACTTGAGCCATTCGACAGCACCCTTCTCTCTCACGGGACCCCCTCTGCATATCCACCGGACCGCTCCCTTGTGGTTTTCCCCTCCGTTATCAATTTACTGTGGGCCAACGCCTCCCTCGATGCGACTATGGCTCGTGCGCTACGCCAGCATACAGACCAGGCCCAGGCTGCTGTGCTTGCGGACGGGCAGAATTCATCACACGCAGCAACTTATGTGAACTATGCACTATTCGATACGCCACTGGAGGACGTTTATGGGACGAATGTGGTAAGGCTCCGAAATATTAGAGCCAAGATTGACCCCAAGGATGTTATGGGACTAGCTGGAGGATTCAAGTTCTAAGTAGATACAGTAAGGCTACTTACAAGTAGTTAGATCACCGTTACTCTTAAGACAACAAACTCCAGGTCGGACGTCCATTCAAGTTAGGGATGCTCTTGTGTTAATTGGATGCAGAGCGGCACAACGCTACTCAGCCAACACTTGGCATGTCTTCGACATGCAGCTGATATAGAAAATGCCTACGCTTTTATGTCTTGGGGGCGAGTGGTAGTGGCAGCCTGCTCTTCTCGCATATCGCAGCCGACGAGAACATGCTCACGCTCACCAAGGTCCAGTCCGTGATCTCGCCAATCCAGAGCGTGCTCAGCGGTTGTGGGACTGGCACGGCCATGCTGCCTGCGTCGCCGTTGCACTGCAAAACAAGGGCACGAAGCAGCAGCGAGGCAACGGCGACAATGGCGGCAGCGGAGAATGGGGATGGTGAAGAAAGGATGGAGGAAGACAAGGACAACGGGGGTCGGGAAAGATAAAGACGAACGGGGAAGAATCACAAGGAAAAACCTACCCACCTGTCCCTTGTCGCTTCACCTCCACGGCACTCCAAATCGCAGTTGAGCACGTCTGCCGTCACGTAACGTGGTTATATTCCGACCCAAGCGGAGGCAATAGTTGAAAGGGGATTGAGTCATACAGTACAGTAGTATTTTCAGTTGGGCCTACAAATCTTCAAAGCAGCCGGAAATGAAGTGGAGACCAATGTCGGGATGATATTTGGATACCGACACCGGCCCGTAGGGCTACGGTTACGGTATTCCTCCCTTGACCGGTTGACCGGTTGAACGTTGATACGAAATACATTATCTAAAATGTGGGTACACACGAGATAACAGCGCTGTCCCATTACTTGAGCTGATGGGATCACCCACAACTTTATGGACTCACCCCCATTGGCGGACACAACGGTGTCAAACTCAGTCACCACTAACTCAAACACCAACTTCTGCACGCCATAGACGCTCAATGAAGCATCGGGTCTCTCGGTTGATTTTAGGCGTCTTCGTGGCCGTAGGCACAGCAGAGCCTCACATGGCATCTGAGTTGAAATTGACATGTCCTCACCATGTTGGTTCCTCTGCGATTATTAACTGGATGGTCCCAAGGCTCCTGGGCTGTGTCATGCGCTAGAAGGATTGTATTCCCCGAGACGCCTGCAGTTCAAGATTTAAAAAAAAACCATTGTAAGAACCACGGGACATTGCATTTCAGTTCCAATAGTACTGGCGTCAGTGTCCTTGATGTTGCGCCCAAAGCTAAATATTCTAACCTAGACGCTCCACTTTTATCGGCCCCAGTGGACATCCGGTCATTTGTTCCACTGGATGGTCTTTGAAAATGCTCCCCATTCGCCATTGACTCATTCGTAGCTCTTGGCTTTTTCTGGCTTCTGCCACGTACCGGCCTCCCCCTGTTCCCACCTGCTAGCCTGCTGGACACTCCGACATCCATGGTATGCATATCCTCCGGCTCCTCTCACATATACGATGTCGCGAGTCTTGATAGTATGTCACAGCTAGACCATGTGGACTGATGGAAAGGCGCGGCGCGTCTGTATGGGGCGTCTTCCTGTAAGGTCACATGCACCTTTCTACACACCGGTGCCAAGATCCCCCATGCACTGGGCCCGGGAATCGGTCTTTTAGCAAGAAAACTGTGGAAAACCTTGATTTAGACATAAAGATTTTTCATGATCCACATTTGGCAAAGGCATGTGATCAGATTTTGAATCTTTTTCAGAGATTGTAACAATGTAAAGTGTGCAAAAAAACTCGAAATTTCAGATGGACTAAAGACATAGTCTCAATAAGGAAAGTAATCCAACAAAAACGACATCTAGAAATAAAGCTTGTTCACAGTTCCAACAAAAGAAAAAGGTTCTTAATCAAACTTCAGGTCTTTTCCTGTCACGCCTGTCACACTTATCAAGACTTTAAGTTCATTTGGAGTAAAGAGATCACAAATATTTTGAGTCTCATCACATAACTTTTAAGTTAGAGTTTGTGTGAACATTTTCAGCCTCATCATGTGATACAATCAAGCAATGCTTAAAGCGCCACCAGCTACTAATAATATACATAACATGTAAGCAAACCAACCAATACTATGAGTAGATACTACCACTATGTCTAGGTGTTCAGCAAGTTTGTGACATGTGTTTGATGTATGAGTCAACAAAGAAATCAGTGCATTGGTGCATCAGTGCATCACTTTGTTGGAAATAGATAAGAAGATAAGGGCATAAGGACCTTATCTATAGCTAGTTACGATAGTACAGATATAGTACAGAGTAAGTAGTAATACTGTACACATCAGATATCCCTTTATGGATGTCTAGACACCCATATGGTGTTCCGCGATACAGCGCAAGTGAGATCACGATATAGTGGACACCTTTAGTCATCACTTTATGTATAACGGACATGGGTGCCCTGTAGAGACTATAAATACTCCTATAGGGAGAGCACGATAGATACACTTGAGTACCCACTCATCTCTTACATCCTCTGCATGATACACTCTCCTAAAACCACCTTTCTAAGGTGAGATACATTTCCTATATGCTGCACTCTATGCTGCACAATAGGTTATGGGCCCTGCCACAAGGGCATGCTCACTGTGCTCTTCAATGAGCACACTAGGACGAATGCCTATGACTTCTCTAGGCAGGCGTTCTAGGCGACGCACCTTGGCAACCCAGCATTATAGCACCCTTGATGGGTCGCTCAGACTTGGCATGTCTGTGTCGGAGCAGTTCCTTCCACAAGGAGGGGCTATGCTGGTTTCTTTCACCTCACTCGGTATCATACGTTTGAAATGTAGTACTGATAATGACCTTTCTAAGAAACCATGTCGTCTCAACTCACCACCATTGTTCCCGTCCTTGAGGGCAACAACTACATTGAATGGGCTCGCCTCATGGAGGCTTATTTGAAGACTGTTGACCTTTGGCAGGTTGTTGCTATGTGGCCTATGCCTGTCCCTATAGACGAGAAAAAGCCCACGGAAGAGGAGAAACAGGAGAAGAACCTGTGGAACATTGACAACGATAAGGCCTTAGGGTCTATCATACTCCGCCTCTCACCCTCTATTCAGCCCACCATTGACGGCAAGAATGCCACAGAGGCCTGGGAGCACCTAAAAAGTACTTATGGGAAGCCATCACCAGCTACCATCTACAGAGACTTCAAAGAGGCGGTTAACTTCCGTCCCGACCCTACCTCGCACCCCACTCCTCAGCTTCAGCGTCTCTATGCAGCCTATAGGCGCTTGGATGCTAACAAGCAGGAGGTACTGTCCTTTATCAAAGGCATGCTCCTACTAAACTCCCTCCCTCCAAAAACGACCCCATTGTTAACATCACTATTGCTGCTGGTGAGACATCTGGATTTGATATAGAAAAAATCCAGGAGCCCCTAGTGAATCTATGGGAGTCGGAAAGGGGCAGGAAGCAGTCCATTAACAAGCTTTCTGCTGTAAAGTGGAAGCGTAACGACCCTGGCTTTAGCCAGCAGCAAGGGCACCAGCCCTCATCCTCTTAGCAGCATGGCTCTAAGCCGCAGCAGTCTCCCTCGGACTCCTCGAACCAGCAGCAGTGTAGGCAGCACGGTTCTAGGGGAAAGGGGTGTGGAGGTAACTCCAACAAAGGCAAGGGTCACGATGGCCCACAAGGGCATTCCCACATCACTGACATGGCTGCTCTTCCAGCGCCAACCTTGTCCACCGTCATGCACATCGGATCGTCGTCCACAACCGAGAGGGTTGTATGGGTCCCGGAGCCCAAGCCTAGAACTCCAGGACCCTACAACACCCTCAACAAGGCACTTACACTCGCAGAGCGTCTGGACATCACTCCAACAATCCAGACCACTAAAACACTTGAGCAGCGCTTTGTGGACTTCAACCACGAAGTCACAACCCGTTCCAACTGGAACTGGGATGAGGAGTATGACTCTGAAATCGATGTGGACATGTCTGTCCCAGCACCTAGTTGTGAGGATCCGCAGATGGTGTCTAATAATGAGGAGTTGTATAGTGAGTCTATCATAGATTCTGCCTTTGACAACCTAACAATCGAGGATGTATCCTCAGAAAGCCATGCACCGACCCCCAAAGCGAGCAGCTCAGCAGCGCTCACTCAAGAGGACAAGGACATGGCAGAGTACGCAGCCATTGCTTCCCAATGGGTTGCTTGGACCACTGGGGCTATTAGACGTAAAACCTCTAATGAGCTAATAGAGCAAGTCCACAGGGAACACCAGCAGTACCTGGAACAGCAGAAGTACGGGACTCGATTCTCGCCTGGTGCAATGCCCCCAGTGATCCAAGGCGCGCCCTCCCAGCCGCCTCCAGCACCTCCAATGCCACTGGCTCCGCAAGCCACGCTCCTGCCTCCTGCGCCTCAACAAATAGAGGCAGCATCCCCACCTCAGGTGGATGAGCCCAGTGCTCCTGTGGACCCCCAGCCACGCACTCCCTCTCCACAGGGACAGACCCCCCAGGACCAATCTCTTTACCAGACTCCCCCCTCCAATATACCTGCTACCTCTCCACCAGGACGGTGTCGCACTGTGCACCTCCGCCGACAGCCCTGTGCCATCCATCGACTCCCGAAGTATTTGGGATTATAGACTCAACAGAGCCTATACCGGGTTCCTCAATGCACTCAAGAACTGCTGAGGACACTGTCTCCCTTGATTGGGGCAGTGATACTGAAGAGTATGTGTTACCTTCATCGTCTGAGACAAATGCTAATGACTATAAAGTATTGGCCTATCCATTAAAAAATATAAATGGAGGGACATGTAAATACAGGTCAAATGTAAAAATACATAATATATCTATTGGCGTTCTCAACATTATGAAGTGTGAACATAATGAACCCTTCAATAAGTGCTCCAAGTGTCGCTCTCACGTCACTACAATGTGGCTACTTGACTCTGGAGCATCAGCTCATTTCACAAACAATTTGAGCAACTTTATTGAGTACATGCCAGCAAATGAGAATGATAGAACTCCGGTGCAAACCGCAGCGCATACTATCTATGTTGAAGGATATGGCACTATATTATTAAAACACTCAATCAATGGTTCAGTCACAACAACAAGAATCCATCCAGTGCTGTATATACCTTCTATGAGTACATGCTTGCTCTCAATGGGCGAGTTCTTACAACAAGGAATGTGTGTTTCAGGGAATTCGCAGCAAATCTCCTTGAACTATAAGACTCAAACCTTTGTCCAGTGTAAACCTCTATTCAAAGGACAAACATTATACTGGTTAGATGCAAAATCTACAGTGGTAGAGGCTCAGTTTGCTGAGACTCCCATTATATATCAAGTAGATTACGACCTTATGCATAGACGTCTTGGTCACCCATCCAAAGATGTTCTACGTCATGCTAAGGATCAAACTAAGGGTTTCCCTGAAGGGATTAAGTTCCCTAGTGATACGCATGTATGTCCTGGATGTGCACAAGGCAAGATGCCTGCTGCCTCACATCCTCCCTCTGCTACAAGGGCTACTACACCTTTCAAGTGCATACACTCTGATTTGAAGAGCTTTCCGATACCATCCTACCACAAATACAAGTACTTTGTTGTCTTTATTGATAACTATACCTCCTACATGTGGATTACCCTCCTATGCGACAAGGCATCAGCTATTACCACTCTTAAGCAATGGTTAGCCCTAATAAAAAACCAATACAATGCTACCATTAAAGAGTGGATGTCTGACGCAGGAGGAGAGTACAAATCGGATGCCTTCATCAAAGTATTGAAGGATGCAGGTATTACTATACTGCAAAGCGTGCCTCATACCCCTCAACAGAATGGCCATGTTGAACACTTTATGCGCACTATAATGGACAAAGCTCAGGCAATGCGCCTTGAAGCTTGCCTCCCTCAATCTTGGTGGGAGTTTGCTATACTACATGCGCTCCATTGCTACAATAGAACTCCTATTAGTCGCCTTAAATGGCAGACTCCTTACACTCTATTGAACGATGAAGTACCAGACATTTCATACCTAAGGGTATTCGGATGTGGGGCTTATGTCCACATTCCTGAAGCCCACTGTCAGAATAAGCTTTCACCTAAAAGTGAGCTAATGATCTACCTTGGTAGACAAGCAGGTATAAAGGCAGACACATTTATGTGCCCTTCAAATTCTGTATTCTATTCAGACAAAGCCCTATTTGACGAAATGCTATTCCCTAGATGCTCCACTGGAGACTCTAAGGGTAAAACTAGAGGAACAACCCAGTTAGATGATGTTCCATCTAATCAACCACCTTATGATGCATCGAATGACACCACTCCTGGTGATCTTGACCCTTCACCTGAGCTACCTAAACCAAAAAGGAGTAGTGCTCCACCTCCTGATGGGGATGATAAGGCTCCTATTGATGTTGAGCCTGAAGAGCAGCAAGCTCTGCCTCCACCTGCAGATCCAGTACCTGAGCCTTCACAGCCTAGGTGATCTGCATGCCTGAGGAAGAAAATTACTCGCCCAGATAATGTCTATGGGGATGGCACCCCCTCCGAGATCTCTCGTGACATTGAGTGGACGCGTACTTGGCGATGATTGGTTGAGAACCAACCAGGTAGCTCCTGGCAGCGTTCATCCTAAGATCAGCCAGTTCCAGGAGGTATTCCTGATGAAGCTGAGCTAGATCCTCCAAGCACACAGAGTGAGAATCTGCATGATTCTGAGGACAAGGTAGACCAGTTGGTCTTTGCCCACCTTGCTCAGGAAGGGGGAGTCAAATTCTTGGATCACCTGCTTGCCAAAGCAGTTCCACCTGCTGATCTAGGATCACCTGACACCTCTAATATATGTGAATGGACCTATAGGGACATTCTAAAGATGCCTAACAAGCAACAGGAGGAGTGGCGTAATGCATGCTGTGAAGAACTAGAGTCACTTTGCAAGTGCAACGTCTTCGAGCTAGTAAACCCTCCCAAAGGGAGAAAAATAATAAAAAACAGATGGGTGTTTGATGTAAAACCTGATGGCTGTAAGAGAGCCAGGCTAGTCGCCAAAGGCTTCTCACAGGTTGAAGGTGAAGACTATGATAAGACATTCTCACCAGTGGTATGGTTTGAGACTGTCCAGATGATGCTTGCACTTGCAGTGCTGAAAGATTGGCACATCTCCGGACTAGATGTTAAAACTGCCTTCCTATATGGAGAGCTCGATGAAGAGCTCTACATGGAACAACCTGAAGGGTTTAAAATCCCTGGCCAACAAAACAAAGTACTGCGCCTTAAATGCACCATATATGGACTTAAGCAAGCTGCCTTAGCCTGGTGGAGAGCGCTTGATAAATCCATGGCTGCTATAGGCTGCACACACCTCTTAACAGATTCTGGAATATTCGTCAATAAAAATAAAACCATTATCATCAATGTATATATTGATGACATATTATTCCTGGGATCTGATAAGCCTGCGATCAATTCCCTGAAGCAATGCTTCATGAAACTCTGGGAATGTAGGGATCTAGGGGACACATAAAAGTTCCTCCGCATGCGCATAATCAAATCAGATGGTCAGATTAAGATCGACCAAATAGATTATCTACAGAAAGTGCTGCAGCAGTTTAATCTCCAAAATGCGAAAGCAGTCCCCACTCCATTGCTGGAAGGCTATCACCCTACTCCAAACAAAGGTCCCATAGATTCAGAGCTTTGTTCACAATACCAGCAAGTGATAGGATCACTCCTATACATTATGCTTGGAACGTGACCAGACATAGCCTTTGCTGTGACTAAAATGTCGCAATACGCTGCATGTCACGGATCGGACTTGGACGCTTACTACTAGGTTCTGACTACAGTAGTAGGCTTGTGATTCTTACATTAGTCAGGGACTCATACTTTCACGTGTTATCAGTCAGCATTAGTATCACATGGTACTGTAGCTTACTGATTACTAGGATAGCAATACTAGGGTTCGAGCTAGATACGCTATAGGTCAATACTGTTCGGGAGGCGCTTTAAAGCCCTCCATCATTGTGTATAAGTAGTAGTCGCGGAAGACCAAGGATCGCCATCTTGGTCTTCTTGAATCATCGGTTTCTCAACTCTCCTCTCCTCTGCTAAAGTGTCTAAGTTTGGAGGACGGAGCGCACTGCATAAGGCTTACCAAGAAGCCTTCCCAGTTGCAAGACAATCGACGTGTTAGGAGTAGGATCCCACGTTCGACTTACACACCGCTGAAGCTGAGTACTCGCGTCTCATCGTTGCCTAAAGCAAGGCCCGCGCTTACCGAAGCGTAACATTAAGACCAAGATCCTAACATCGTGGCGCGAGTATCCACAAGAGAACTTTGGAACCAGGAGGGATTCCGCTCCTACGAGATCCCACAAAGGGGAACAAGAAACGTACCAGTACGCTACCTCAAGGAAGCCAGTTGGGGGAACATCAACGGAGTAGAAGGGTATCTGATTAGAGGAGCACACGGACCACGACCAGTTGAGTTCAATTTCGAACGAACTTGCTGGTGCAGAGTCGACCGAGAGGACGACGAGTGGAGAGTCATCGACACTCTACCCGCCAGATACAGGTGCGATATTTACGAAGAAGAAGTCGTCGCAAGAAACGACTGGGGACCCATCGACGGAGAAAACCAAAGCATCTCGGCACCCTCAGAAAACTCCGAAACACCAGACAGTGAATCAGAAGAAGAAGAACCCACGCAAGAACTGGAACCATTAGAACCAGAACTCATCGAAAGAGCTGAGCAAATTACAATTCACCCACCGATGGCTACCTTAACAGAAGTACAGGAAGCAACGCTTCCTATCCACCCAGAAACCGGACATGTCATGACGGCAGACGACGCCGCACTATTCTGAGCAATCGGACCAGATCAGCCCGACCCTCCAACTGGCGGAAGAGGACCGCCGGCCGGATTACCCGGAGGAAGCCCTCCACCAGGGGGAGGACCACCAGGAGGAGGACTACCAGGAGGAGGACCACCAGGAGGAGGAATACCGGGAGCAGGACCGATCGGAGTACCAGGAGGGCACCACTCCGATAAATTCGCAGGAAACTCCCCAGAAGTATTCAAAGGGGATCGACATAAAACAGAAGAGTTCCTCATGCAGTGGGAACTGTACTGGGGCATCAATAACAACAACCCCATCATGTCCAACGCCTATAGACGAGCTATGTTGTTCCTCACTTATATCCAGGGGAAGGACGTTAACAACTGGATCACGGAGACCAGCCGGTGGCTCAACCGACAGGTCACGGCTGGAATCGCAGACAACGATCCACGTCTGTGGATCGAAGTCATCACAGCCTTCAACAGGCGGTTCTCCAACACACTAGAAAAAGAACAAGCTCAAGCCATGCTCAAGAGAGGGATCAGAATGACAGGAGGGGACATGACACGTACGTGACACAGTTCGAGCAGTTGGCACGCCAAGCTAACTACCGACTGGACTCGCCACTCACAATGGACTTGTTCATGGACGGACTACCCCGCGACCTATACAAGAAAGCGTATACATACGACAACCTGCAAACCTTCCAGGAGTGGAAGGAGGCGGTTATCAGAAGGCAACAACAGTACATACACATGAAGGCCCGATTAGAGCAACATCGGGGTCTCAGTAATCAAGCGAAGCCACCGGGAGGTGGTAACCAAACATGGAGAAACGCAAGGAACACTGGATGGGGACCTCCCCGAAACATACTACGGGACCCAAACACCATGGACACATCAGCAGACCGAGTACGAGGGAGACTCACGGGAGCCAAAGAGATCCAAGGCAGTTGGGACCGAGCTCACCCCCGAAATCCACCACCAAGAGGAGGGTTCATGGGGCGGGGACGGGGAGGCCGAAGCGACATAAGGGAAGTAACATGTTACACGTGCGGACAGAAAGGACACTTCAGCCGTAACTGCCCACAGCACACCTACAACCAACCAAGCAGCAGCCGAAGAACTGACGCCTACCATGACGACAGAGAGGAAGAACCCGTACACGCGGCAAAAGCGGAAACCCCGCAGCAAAGAGCCGATCAATGGATGAAGGGAGTGGCCGCCGAAGAAGATGAGGTAAAAGACCTCATACTACAGGATCTATGGAAAAGGGAGGATTTTCGAAGCGCCTGAACCCATCGGCCTGGGTAAGGGCAGTAAAGTGTAATTCTGTGATCATAACTTGCTACCGTTCTATGAGAATTCCAGTATCGATTCGCACGAATTACGCCATGGCCGACATTAGAGCATTAGTGGACTCAGGAGCCACGGACAACTTCCTAAGACCCGCTTTCATAAAGCGGATGGGAATTGGAATGAAGCCGCTGGAACGGCCCAAAAAGATATGGAATATCGATAATACCGAAAACCGAGCCGGACTGATCACCCATTATGTAGACCTGGACGTACAAACAAAAGGGATCCACAAGGAAATGAGGTTCCTTGTCACCGATATCGGAAATGAAGACGTCATCTTTGGATACCCATGGCTGGCCACATACGAACCAACCTTCAGCTGGAGACATGCCGTGATCAAAGAGGACGCACTACCAGTAGTCCTCAGGACCGTCAACCCGAGGATTGCACGATCAATACTCATGAAAACCATGACCGAAGAACAGAAGGAACAGGTCATAGCTCAGTTAAAAGAGGAAGAATTTGTAGAAGGGAGGACCACTTCTACTGAATTAGCAATCAAGGCGAAACAGTATACTACCAAAGCTGAGTTGCCAACCGTCTACTCCACATACCACCAACTCTTTAACGAAGAAGCATCACACCGATTCCCACCCTCACGGGTATGGGACCATGAAATTCAACTCAAGAAAGGAGCACCCGAGTCAATAGACTGCAAAGTCTATCCGCTCACACAGGAGGAAGATCAAGCCCTCCAAGCCTTTCTCATGGAACAACTCGGCAAAGGATACATACGACCATCGAAATCTCCATACGCATCGCCATTCTTCTTTGTCAAAAAGAAGGACGGCAAATTACGACCGGTACAAGATTACAGACATCTCAACGCGCTTACGATACGAAACCAATATCCCCTACCCCTCATCACTGACCTCATAACGGACCTCAGTAACGCCCACATATACACCAAACTCGACGTACGATGGGGTTACAACAACATACGGATTAAGGAAGGAGATGAAGAAAAAGCCGTGTTCAAAACTAAATATGGCCTATTTGAACCAACGGTGATGTTCTTCGGGCTAACAAACTCTCCCGCAACATTCCAGACGATGATGAACCACATCTGTCGAGACATCATCGCCAAACACGAACTCCGAGGAACCACGATAAGGGTATATATGGACGATATTGGCATCGCAACACACATAGGACATAACATGGACGACCACATCGCGGCGGTCAGAGACGTATTGGAAATATCAGCTAAGCACGACCTCTACTACAAATTGGAGAAATGCTTATTCCATGCGCCCCGTATGGATTACCTGGGGGTAATCCTTGAAAAGGGGGTGACACGCATGGACCCCGTCAAAATCTCCGGCATCAAAGACTGGCCAACACCCACCAAAGTCAAAGACGTCTGATCATTTTTAGGTTTTTGCAATTTCTATCGCGCATTCATTCGAAACTTTTCACATTATGCAAAACCCCTGAATCAACTAACCAAGAAAGGTGCCGAATGGAAATGGACGGGGACAGAACACGACGTGTTCAACAAACTCAAAGGACTCGTCACATCGGAACCAGTATTGGCACACCCACAGCTGAGTAAACCATTCGAACTAGAAGTCGATGCATCAGGATTCGCAATAGGAGCAGTACTACTACAACGGAAAGACGACGGGAAAAGACACCCCATCGGCTACTTCTCCACCACACTCAACGAAGCAGAACGAAACTACGACATATACGACCTAGAACTGCTAGCTATAGTCAAGGCTTTCCGACACTGGCGACCGTTACTCGCAGGATCGCCACATCGCACAAAAGTTTTCTCAGATCACATGAACCTACAATACTGGAGAAGCCCCCAGAAGATCAGCCGGAGGGTGGCAAGGGAGGTACTAGAACTATCAGAATACGACTTTGAAATTCACCACATCAAAGGATCAGCAAACGGTAGAGCAGACGCACTGTCACGAAGACCAGACTACGACCAAGGGGAAGAAGATAACGAAAACATTACGGTACTGCCGGACAAACTCTTCATACGCGGTACCCATGTAGAAAGAATACGGACCAACAAAGATCGCCTCACCTCTGAGGACACCACACTAGAGGATCCCGTGTATGAACAAAACGAAGATATTCTGAAACCATGGGTAGATGCACACCGTCTCAAAAAGGTGAACGGAGTCTGGTACAAAGACGCACGACGAGTAGTGACCGGAGGCATTCACGATAAGCGACATATACTGCACGATCATCATGACCTCCCTGCTCACGGACATCCAGGAATTAAAAGAACCGCCCAACTGGCGGGACGCACCTATTGGTGGCCAGGATTGGTTAAAGACGCTCTGGAATACGTCAAAGGATGCGCCGAATGTCAACGCATCAAGGTTCAACATGGACGAAACAAGGCACCCCTCAACCCCATATACCCTAAACCGGAAGCAATGCCATTCGAAACTATAGCCCTTGACTTCATAACTAAGTTACCAATATCTCAGGGGCATGACACGATACTGACGATCACGGATCACGACTGCAGTAAGGCAGCGATATTTATACCATGCAATGAAGAAATTAGTGCGGAAGGAGTCGCCCACTTATACCTCAAACACGTCTTTGTTCGCTTTGGACTTCCCACGAAAATCATAAGTGACCGCGACCCTCGTTTTGCCAGCAGGTTTACGAGAGAACTTTGCAGAGTATTGGATATTAAGCAAAATATATCCACCGCGTATCACCCCCGAACCGACGGACAATCAGAGCGAACAAACCAATGGGTAGAACAATACCTACGGTTCTGGACGAACGAGAGACAGGATAACTGGTGCGAATACCTACCTCTCGCAGAATTCGCGCATAATAACTGGCCGCATGAATATACCCGGGAGTCACCCTTCAACCTCCTCATGGGGTACAACCCACGAGCTGATTGGACGGAGAAACCGTCACCAATCCCACAAGTAACACTAAGGACGGAACAGTTCCAAGAAGCATGGAAACGCGCCCAGGAACTGATTGTTAGAGCGCAACAATCATGGGTTAAAGCAAAGAACGGCCCAAAATTCCGACTTGGAGACCTCGTATGGCTAGAGGGACGCCACCTCCGCACTCACCAACCAACAGCGAAACTCGCTCCCCGAAGGCACGGACCCTTCACAATAGAACAGGTGATGTCCCCTGTCAACTATCGGCTCAACCTCCCTCCGCAATGGAAAATTCACACAGTGTTCCATGTGGACCTTCTCACCAAATATCACGAGACTCCACTCCATGGGAAAAACTACCAACGACCACCACCCGATCTGGTAAACGGAGAGGAGGAATATGAAATCGAGAAGATTCTAGACGAACGGCACTTCGGCAGAGGACGTAAGAAGCAATACCTGGTCAAATGGAAGGGTTACCCCGACTCGGAGAATCAGTGGGTCAACCAGGAAGACCTATTCGCCGACAAAGCCCTTGCGGAATACCAATATTCAAGGACCGCCGGACGAACACTTATAAGGAGCGGGAAGACCCACGACGACATCCCATCCTCTCCTCATACTACCACCACTACCATTCACAACCCGCCTATGCCATTCACACCCAATGCCGCCCTCACGCCGTCTTCGTACTACCTCGGAACCCCCGAGAGGATTTTTGCCGTTGAGTTGGAGGAAGAGCGGGCATCAAACGCCCCTGCCGACGACACGGAGGTTGTCATGGCTGAGAGAGACAGAGCCAGGTCAGAAGGACCCATTACCGAAGCTGAGTTCAACAGCACCATCGCCCAGTTCCCCGCTCAAGGACGAGGAACGCACAGCGCCCGACTGTCCCCCGACGTTGACGGACAGCCCACTCTGTGGCACATCCTCCACGCCGACACCAGACTGCCCATCGCGGACCGCCCCTTCACCACCGCGGAAGTCGACGACTTTCGGCGCACTCTCGACCGCGGTGCAGATGTCCAAGCACACCAGGGAGCGGTACGAGGAGCTGGTGAGACCGAAGAAGTCGTGGAAGGAGGTGACCGACAACTGGAGGGAAGAACAGCTACGAACAGCCCAACGCCGCATGCAGGAGATGAGGGAGAAGAGGGAGAGATCACGGACAGCGAGGACGAGCGGTACCCAGCTGAGCACCCCCACATTCACTATGGGAGAGAAGCTGATGCTCCACCTCATACAACGCGACACGCCCTCGCCACGGACGGGACCCCCCTCTACCAGGGTCATATCCGTCCCCAGCTTGCCGACCGCGCCGTCTCCAGCGTCGCCAACGCCCATGCGCCTCACGGGTTCCGGGTCAATCGAGGACCCGATTTCGTTTCATTCCCCATCACCACCCCCGACGGCGTGATGCGCCAGGCAAAATACGTCCAGGTCATCATGAGCAACGATCCTATCGTGCTCGGCCTGATCGACGAGTCCGATAGGGTATTCCCGAAACCCCTGTACGCCGCCCCACAGTACGTGGTGCACCCCGACACCCACATCAAGTACGCGCAGGAGGACTTGTTCCTCTTCGACGCGGGGTACGACGCCATCGGGGCCATCAACAGGGCCATCGCCGAGTGCAAGGACGTGAGCCTCGCCGCAGAAATCAGGCGGTATAGGGCTCTCGGGGCGGAGTTGGGGCGACTGGACGCGAGGATCAAGGAGTTGCAGGAGACATGGGGGCGATTGGCAACGGACAAGGCGCTGAGTATCAGTAGGTTAGAGCAGGCGCGAGCGATGCAGAGGATCGAAGAAGTACAGGCGGGGTGGATGGGACCCCTGGGGCTCCATGGGCGTCGCTCCTGAAAAGGGGGTGATGTCACGGATCGGACTTGGACGCTTACTACTAGGTTCTGACTACAGTAGTAGGCTTGTGATTCTTACATTAGTCAGGGACTCATACTTTCACGTGTTATCAGTCAGCATTAGTATCACATGGTACTGTAGCTTACTGATTACTAGGATAGCAATACTAGGGTTCGAGCTAGATACGCTATAGGTCAATACTGTTCGGGAGGCGCTTTAAAGCCCTCCATCATTGTGTATAAGTAGTAGTCGCGGAAGACCAAGGATCGCCATCTTGGTCTTCTTGAATCATCGGTTTCTCAACTCTCCTCTCCTCTGCTAAAGTGTCTAAGTTTGGAGGACGGAGCGCACTGCATAAGGCTTACCAAGAAGCCTTCCCAGTTGCAAGACAATCGACGTGTTAGGAGTAGGATCCCATGTTCGACTTACACGCCGCCGAAGCTGAGTACTCGCGTCTCATCGTTGCCTAAAGCAAGGCCCGCGCTTACCGAAGCGTAACACTGCAGACCCTACAGAGGATCACCTGAGTCAAGCACTATATATTTGCCACTACTTAGCAGGTACCTCAGATTATGCCATAATATATGATGGTAAATCAGATGGTGGTCTTGTCGCATATGCAGACTCTGATTGGGCATCAGATCCTTATACAAGGAAGTCCACGACAGGCTATCTAGTGAAACTAGCTAGTGGGGTATTCAGCTGGAATTCAAGAGCGCAGAAATCAATTGCGATGTCTTCCACAGAAGCTGAGTATATGTCGCTCTCTGAAACAAGCAAACAATTGGTCTGGATAAGAACTCTTCTCAAAGAGTTAGGAATAAACATCGGGCAATCCCACTATGCGGGGATAATCAAGGATCTATATTCCTTGCATCTAATCCTGCTCAGGAGAAGCAGATAAAACACATTGATCTATGCTATCACTATATACGCAAGGTCATCTGCCAGAAGCAGATAGAGCTCCTCTTTATTGAAGGAGCAGAAAACCCCACTGACCTATTCACTAAAAACCTGGGTTGCATAAAGTTCCAGAAATTCAGGGAACAGTTAGGCTTGGTGTTCTATGACACCAGATAGCTACTATGACATCACTCAGAGTGCCTAGATGGCTGCACTTAGTGAGGGGGAGTGTTGGAAATAGATAAGAAGATAAGGGCATAAGGACCTTATCTATAGCTAGTTACGATAGTACAGATACGGTATGGAGTAAGTAGTAATACTGTACACATCAGATATCCCTTTATGGATGTCTAGACACCCACACGGTGTTCCGCGATACAGCGCAAGTGAGATCGCGATATAGTGGACACCTTTAGTCATCACTTTATGTATAATGGACATGGGTGCCCTGTAGAGACTATAAATACTCCTATAGGGAGAGCGCTGATACGCCCAATGATGGGCTGGGCATACTATCTGACAATTTTGGCATTTCTATCCGGTATTACAGCTGATCGCACTTGGCCTTGCAAACGACCAGCATGAGCACGGCCAATGCGTGGGAGGGCGCAAAATGGCCGATGCATAGTGGAGTGGGTCCAGCTTGGTGGCCCAACCACACAGTGGTTCAGCAACTTTGGGTTCCAAGCGGGAACCCTTCAGGAAACTTAGGCAGTTCAACCCCAGGCTATGTGGCGGTGGGGTGCACATCGTGGTGCACCAGCAGTGCCCCTAGTCTGCGGGACCATCGGGTAGGACCGGAGACCCAGCAACCATGTAGGCCGTCGTAACATCTGGCTGACCACCTCGGGGTGCGCCTTAGACCACGAAGCCCCGCAGAGCAATTGGCCGATGCAGCTGCATGCCGCAGTCATCGGTCTAATGATGGTTGACACAGGTTCACTCAAACAAGTGATTGTGGTTGCAGGCCAAAGCGACCAAAGGTTGGATAGGATAGGTATTTAAGGATTCATTTCCTATGTACATAGGCAGGCAGCGCGGGTACGGCATAGTACCCAGACCAGTTACACTCTAGATTCCATTTCCGCTCTTTATGAACCCTCTGCGTACCCTTGCATGCGCTAGTGTCCTGCAGTAGATTTCAGTCTCGCTGCTCCGGCAGCACTTTGCATTTCCCCTAGGCCAGTACGTCTTCTGCATCGGCTGAGCGCCAAGCCTACCTTCAGCCAACCTGCGACCTGCATGACTCTACCCTATCGGCGCATCATATTCCTCAACCTCCCGAACCCTTCCGCTCTTAGCTGCACTTCGACACACTCAGCGGCGGCTTAGGGTATCAGTGCAATAGATACACTTGAGTATCCACTCATCTCTTACATCCTCTGCATGATACACTCTCCCAAAACCACCTTTCTAAGGTGAGTTACATTTCCTATATGCTGCGCTCTATGCTGTGCAATACACTTCTCGGTGCATCTGAGCATTGTTCTGTTCGTGCTGTGTCTCATGAGTCAGTGTAGAGTGTCAGAGCATCAGAGTGACAGAACATCCAGGCATTAGAGTGTCTGAGTGTCTGAGCATCTGGCCTCAGTTGGTTCAGTGCATTGGAGCGTCGGAGCTTCTGAGTTTAAGTGTCTAGTGAGTGTCCAAGTGTCTGCGAATCTGAGTTTCTAAGCATCTGAGTGTCCAGTGTTAGAGCATCTGAGTGTAAGTGCATTGGTGTATGAGAGCATCAGTGCATGTGTCAGTGCGTCAGTGCATTTGAGTACTACTGAGTCTAAGCCTCAGAGCATTGGAGCATCTGAAGTCAGAGCGTCTGAGCATCTATTGTCTAGCATCTGAGCACCTGAGCATCTGTGTCCAGCATCTGAGCACCCATGAGTCGGAGCATTGGAGAGTCAGAGCATTTGAGCATCTAGTGTCCGACTCCCAAGAGTCTGAGAATATGAGCACCTGAGCATCAGAGCATTGGGGTGCTTGGTGTGCTAGTGTATGAGAGCATCAGGTCGGAGCGTTGGAGCGCCTAAGCATCAGAGCGTCTGTCCCAGCCCAAGTGTCTGAGCATCTACTGTCTAGCATCTGAGCATCTAAGTGTCTGTGTCCAGCATCCAAGCACCTGTGCGTTGGAGAGTCGGAGAGTCAGAGCATTTGAGCATCTAGTGTCCGACTCCCAAGAGTCCAAGAATCTGAGCACCTGAGTGTCAGAGCATTGAGGTGCCTGATGTGCTGGTGTATGAGAGTGTCAGGTTGGAGCATTGGAGCATCTAAGCATCAGAGTGTCTGAGTATCTGTGCTTGGTACAACAGTAGTGCATCAAAGCGTTGAAGCACCTGAGTGTCGGAGCATTGGAGTGTCTGAGTTTGAAGCATCCAAGCATCCAAGTGTCTAGTGTCTGAGCACCTGAGCGTAGGTAGGTCAGTGTATGAGAGTGTCAGTGTGTGCATCAGTGCATCTGTGGGTTGGAGCATTGGAATGCCTAAGGGCCAGAGTGTCTGAGTTTTAAGCGTCTGAGCACCTAGTGTCTGAGTATTGAGGGTAGGTGTGTTGGCGTACAAGAGCATCCAAGCATTTGAGTCTGAGTGTCTACTGTCTAGTGTTTGAGTGTCTGAGGTTCTGAGCATCTGAGTGTCCAGTGTCTGAGCATCAGAGCTTAGGTGCGTTAGTGAATGTAATAGTGTGCACCTCAGTGTGCCAGCGAGTCTGGGCTTAATGAGGCCGAGCACCTGTCAATCTGAGCTTCTGAGCATTGGTGTCGGTACTTGGAGTGTCTGTGCATCAGTGAATGATGGATCTGTGTGGGTGCATCGGTTCATGAGAGCATTGGTACATGCATTGGTGGGTCTGAGCTTTGGTGCATCAGAGCATCAGCAAGTTTGAGCTTCAGTGAGTCTGGGTGTTGATCTGTTTGCAATGCGCTGGTCTCTCCATGTGTCAGATTGTCAGTATGAGCCTGAATGTGACACAGTACATTAGCGCATCAGTGTCCATGTGTCAATGCATCTGTCAACAAGGGCAGCACAAAGGCAATACAGCATTCCTATTGCAACACCTGTGTGGATGGTTATCACTAAGCAACACCAATGCTAATGATAGGAAGACTCACCTGGACATCATGAATGATGAGACTTGCCTAGTGCATGTAGCTCTGCCACTCCCGCCCTGCTCCACTTTCCTCTTGCCCAATCTGACATCTCATAATGGTGACAAATTGGGGTTGACCGCCTCTCAGAGATGGCGAGGGCTCACAGTTGCCCACTAGGGGGCAGCAGGACTGGCCTCAATGAAATTGACCCAGCAATGTGCATGCCGGTGCCAAAAGGCTCCCGAATGCGGCTCACCACTATGTACTTCTGTGATAGTGGCAAGGGAGTGGTGGCCTAAAGTCATCAATGGGCAATGGTGGAGGAGGGAGTGTGGAGAAGTGTTCCACAACTTCCAGCCTGGAAACATGTGAGTCTGATGAATGGTGATGAGATGATCTGGAGTGATCAGATACATTGTACCAGAGAAAGCCAAGTGCACTCACCTAGATACCATCGGACAAAATGCTAACCCTGGAACCAAAAAGTAGATGGCACTTGGGAACTAAGCAAGGCCTTCAATGGGGGAGTGGGGAGGGACAATGAATGCTCCCACCGAGGTAACCAGACAGCAAGTCAAGGCTGCTTGTGAGGGGCATGTAGACGAAGGAGGGCAACCAGGTCTTGATCAGAACGAGAGTGACAAAGGTAGGAGAGAAGGGGGGGAGAAATGGACGCTTCCGCCAAGGTAACCAGACTGCAAGTTGAGGCTACTTGTGCAGGGTGGCATGTGGATGAAGGGTGCAACCAGGTCTTGATAGGAGCGAGAGTGACAAGGCAGGAGAGAAAGGGGGGGGGAGGCAATGGATGCTCCCACCAAGGTAACCAGACAGTGAGTCAAGGCTACTCATGAGGGGCACGTAGATGAGGGAGGAAACCAGGTCTTGATTGGAATGAGAGTGACAAAGGCAGGAGAGAAGGGGAGGGCAATGGATGTTCCCACTGAGGCAACCAGACAATGAGTCAAGGTTACCATGAGGGGCGGCGTGCAGGAAGATGGTGAAACTTAGGGCTTGAGGACAATTGCACAGAGGAAATGGGGTGAGAGTGGTAGTGAACACGGAGGAGGGGTGAAGTGCTATACTGTATTGGGTTATGTGGAAATGTGATTTGAAGTGAGAACACAAATCATTCCTGTGAGCGCCCTGGCAGATTTCCCGATATGGCTAATGCAGTGCCCAAGCCTTCTCTAGCTGAGCAGCCATTTGCAGGCAACTACACAGTCTCACTTGAGTCTCCACTTTATCTTTGTCTTTCTCAATTTACCATTGCACACAACATGGCCCACACCAAGCAGACCTCCAGAAAACCCCAGCTCATTCCACGCCAACCCCCTCCACAGTCTGCCCAGATGATGTCGGGAAATGTCACCCTCCCAAGAGCCAGGGCCATTCCCAAGAGGCTGAAGAAGCCTAAACCCTTGCAACCGAAGGTGCATTCGGTCTTCCTCAGTGTAGAAGTCTGTGACCTTCAGCTCAACATTGAGCACCATCCACATCCAGAGGTTGCACATCCCCAACAAGAACTGGCCATGACACACTACCATAGTTGGAAATGAGCTCAAGCCCAGGTTCCTAAACAGAAGGAGTGGCACCCCCAGAGACGGAGAAAGCATGGGAGTGCCCCTGTGACCAAACCCATGGTCCCTGCCCCTCAGACCAGTTCTGAGGTCACCCCCCCCGGATGCAGCCTGAGGTCATCGACCTCACTGGAGAAGACTAAACTTGGTGAGGAACCCTCAACACCACATGTGAGGTAAGTCATGTACATTTAAATTTGCTTGTACACTCTACTCATAGACTAGTGATTTTGGAAGGGGCCTGCTTCTTGTTGGTCTGAAATATTAATGATGGAGTATGATACGAAAAAAATGGTACAAAGTTGTACTTACAGAATCTTGTTTGGACATAGTGGACATATTTTGCAACAAATTAAAACAGCTGAGAAAGGGTGGAAAACACAGCATACGCTGTCAAATACAACAGAAATGAGTGCGCTGCATGAAAACACATATTACTCTTTGCACATGTTGTGCTCACTCTAAGTGCGAGAAGAAGACCATTGGTCTTCAGTAGGTAGATAGATATCCTGACTGCCATGAATGAAGGAGGATCAAGGATTATCACTTCATAAGAACTTGACAAGGAGACCACGGTGACAGGATAGAGGTCATCTGATAGGTTATAAAGGACTCACCACAATTCTGCCAGCTTAGCTACTTACTCTCCTTTGGCTTTCGATTTCAGCTACAGTAACTCAGATATGTAAACTACTGCATGTGGTGGTAACACTTTTATTATGTAAAGGCAATATACACACTTAGACAAAGGAAGAGACAGTGACGAAACTTGAGAAATCTATCCAAGGAGGGCCAGGTGCATGGCTTCTGGCCCGAGCACGTTATAACCATGACCTATTCACTGTTATAAGCAAGCATGTCATCCATGAACTCTTTCACCATGTCCACCAGATCTTGAAGAACGCGCAAGTGGTTTGTGATCTGTCTGTTTCTAGCCTGCAAATCATGGATCTGAGCATGTAGTCCTTCATTCTCATCAAGGGTGGCATGGAGGTCATCCTTTATCTTGGCAAGTTCACTCACTGTATCAGGAGCCTCCCTGATCTCCATTTGTCTGGGTGAGACCAGCCAGAATGGGTTAATCAGTTGAGCTGAGACAATAACAACTGATCTCACCTCATGGCTTGCTCCAGTCTCCATGTGTAAGTTCAGTTGCTTCACATGGCAAGCATCAGCCTTGGCTCCATATTTGTCAAGCTTCCTCTTCTAGAGAGGTTGGTCAGCAGAGAACGTCTGTCGTCAATGCCAAGGTTAAGACATACCCTCTCGTAGATAGGAAGAGGTATGGAGAGGGAATTGCTGCAAACCTGAGTGAAAGGAATGTGCATATTCCCCAAGGTTGCGTGGGGCAGTGAGTCACTTGTCTCATCCATTAAGACCTTAATGAATAACGATTGGACTCCCTGAGTGAATGAGAACCATGAAGTGTCACAGGCTCACCATGTTGTGTGAGAACAGTCTTGGAAGAATGCCCATAACTGTTCCTCCCTCCACATAATCCCTGTTATTGTGGCTGTAATAGGTCTAAAGTGACTATGTTACAGTTCACAACCTGTGAGAAGAATGATTACCTCACTGCATATGGGAGTGGTGGTGTTTGCAGTAGCACCATTGTCAGGGTGGTCATTGCCTGTTGTTGCTTGCTGTGTTGCGGTAATGGACAAGCACACAGGAAAAGCATGGAAAATGGGGATGCACCAATGTATGACAGCACCTGCGAGGGGGGATACATTGTATGGTTTGTAATACAAGAATGGTGAGCCCAATGCCACACTCTCGTAGTCCTAAAACATCGCACATGAGTACATAGTGCTGAATGAGTATAGGGTATGCTGTGCCATACCTAAATTATTCAAATGACTTCAACTAGTGGCAGCACAGGGGGGAAAGCAGAGCAAACAACTAGACAAGTAGAGTACAGATGGGAGGGGGGTTGGAAGAGTCAAGACCTCACCTAGGTGCGCGAAGCCACTTAAATATGGTGGTCCCCTTTGTTTGTGTGGCGATTGTTCAAAGGCACCTCTGTTGAGAAGACCTCGTGTTGGATCTCACACAAACAGCAGGCAATCAGTACAGTGAGTTTCAGCTAGTGGCTACTGACCTGCCACACTACCTGAGAGTGGATCGGGGTATACATGCCACTATAGGTTCTCATAGCAATTTCTGGAAGGTCACGTAACATGGCCACAATCAGTCCTGAAGTACTAAGATTCACCAGGGACACTATGTCAGGTGTCGGGTCTCAGTCAGTCTGAGCACCAGAATGTTGGAGTATCTGAGCCTCAGCAAGGTATAACGAGGTACATCTGAGTGTTGGAACATCTGAGCATCTAGTGTCTGAGTCTGCATCAGTAGTCTGAGCTTCAGTGAGTCCGAATGAATGTCAGTAAGTCCGAGCGTTGGCGAGTCTGGGTGTTGGCCTGTTTGCAATGTGCCAGTCTGTCCACGCATCAGAGAGTTGGTATGAGCCTAAGCGTGACCAGGTACATCAGTGCATTGGTTCCGATGCCTGGGCACATCTGTGTGTCAACAAGGGTGGAAACGTACACACCATGGAATGGTTCAGGCCAACAGCAGAGGCAATACAGTATTCCTATTGCAATACCTGTGTGGATGGTCATCACTAAGCAACACCAATGCTAGTGATAGGAAGACTCACCTGGACATGAATGATGAGACTTGCCTAGCGCATGTAGCTCTGCCACTCCTGCCCTGCTCCACTTTCCTCTTACCCAACCTGACATCTCATAATGGTGACAGGTTGGGGTTGACCGCCTCTCAGAGATGGCGAGGGCTTGTGGTTGCCCACTAGGGGGCAGCAGGACTGGCCTTAAGGAATCGACCCAGCAATGCATGCGCTGGCACCAAAAGGCTCCCGAATGTGGCTCACCACTGTGTACTTTCGTGATAGTGGCAAGGGAGTGGTGGCCTAAAGTCATCAATGGGCAATGGTGGAGGGGGGAGTGTGGAGAAGTGTTCCACAACTTCCAGCCTGGAAACATGTGAGTCTGATGAATGGTGATGAGACAATCTGGAGTGATCAGATACAGTGTACCAGAAAAAGCCAAGCGCACTCACCTAGATGCCATTGGACAAAGTGCTGACCCTGGAACCAAAAAGTAGATGGTGCTTGGGAACTAAGTGAGGCCTTCAGAGGGTGAGAGGGGAGGGACAACAAACGCTCCCACCAAGGTAACCAGACAGCAAGTCGAGGCTGCTTGTAAGGGGCACGTAGATAAAGGAGGGCAACCAGGTCTTGATCGGAATGAGAGTGACAAAGGTAGAAGAGAAGGGGGGGGAATGGACGCACCCACCAAGGCAACCAGACTGCTGTTATGACATTGCCTAATTTTACTCCCTTTCCGTATCGCCTTAGGACATGTGACAACCTTTTCTTTTCTCTCACGTGATCATTCTCACAAGAGTCATGATGACTCTTTACTTTATTATTTCTCTTATATGAGTCATGACAATTCATGCCCGTTGCTGAGGGGCTATTGTTTCACTTATATCTTTTGTTTCACATCTTACATGTGATTACTGCGGGCTGCACTCCACAGTTCTTATTGTCCTTATTGTGATTGCTTGATGACTCGATCCTAGGATGCCATTAATCATTCTATCCTAGGATCCCTCTTACTTTACTATAAAATAGGCTCACCAGGTAGTAGTAGCCTTAGACTTGACTTCTTGTATTCTATAGTACTTGAGCAATTGAACACCTGTGAACACTCCATCTCTCACAAACCTCTCCTCTTACTGAAAGATCCTAAGTTCCACTATTGGCTTAGGCTGACCTTTCAACTCATACATCTTCACTGAAGTTCCTCCTCAGAACTTCCCTTGTTACCAGAACCAGACCCTTAGTGCAGCATCTCAGTAGATTGACTTAACCCATGTCAGGTGAACATCCCTACCATGATGTAACAACTGCAAGTCAAGGAAGCTCATGTGGGGCGTGTAGACAAAGGAGGGCAACCAGGTCTTGATCAGAACAAGAGTGACAAAGGTAGGAAAGAAGGGGGGGAATGGATGCTCCCACCAAGGCAACCAGACTGCAAGTCGAGGAAGCTCATGTGGGGTGGCGTGCAGAAAGTGGGAGAGTGTAGCCATATTGTATCACCCATTGGTTTGGAGAACTCCAAGATTACAATTTATGTATTGTGCAGGTGCCAGGCAAGATCAATACTGTCACTGATCTGCTATCTTAACCTCCTGGTGCTAATAAGGGACTCAATGATAATCAAGATCTCACTGTGCTAGTGCCAGAAAGTTTCATACAGGTCACTAGCCCAATAGATGATCTGTATCAACTTGTATGCTGAGCTCAATTTAGGAATGAAGCTCAGGTGGTCCCATTACAAGTCCACTACCACCTTATCAAACATTGTGATGGGTTTGAATGTTGGGTGACAGACATGGATCAACTTGTGGTCCCTCCTGATGAAAGTGTTAAAAAGGTGATCCTCTAAGAATACCATGACATGCCAATGGCTGGACATCCTAGGAGGGACAAAACCAAGAGACAAGTCACTAGCATCTATTGGTGGCCCAGGATGGCCACTTGGATTGAGGACTATGTGCAAGGATGTGCTACATGCCAACAAAATAAGGTACTTATGCACCATACCTGCACACTGCTCTATTAGATCCCATCCAAGGAAGACATGTTGCCTTTCAAGACAGTTGCCCTTGATCTAATCACACAACTACCCAAATGTCACAACTTTGGTGCCATACTCACTATAGTAGATCATGGCTGTTCCCAAGCAGCAATCTTTATCCTATGTAATATCAAGATTACTAGAGAAGGAGTGGCCTAACTGTACTATGAACATGTGTTCAAGTGGTTTAGCTTTCCCCAAAAAATCATCTCTGATTGAGACCCTCAATTTATGTCCATCTTTGTAAAGGCCCTGTAAACAGCTGATGATATCTCAGAATGTATCCACTACCTTCCATCCACACACCAATGGGCTGTCTAAATGAAAGAATCAGTGGATAAAACAGTACTTGTGTATGGTCATCAGGTTGATGCAAGACAACTGGGCTGATTGGTTACCACTCACTACTAACATCCACAATGGGTAGTTCAATAGCACTATCAGCTTTGCTCCTAGTGAGTTACTTTTTGGGTATACACTATCAGCAACCCCAATATGCACATTCTGTTTGAATGTTCCATGTGTTGAAGAAAGACTCCAAACTATCCAAAGAGTCTGACAAGAGGCCATAAGAGCTCTTAATCAAGCAGCCAAAGCTCCACCATTATAGCAGTTTCATGTTGGCAAAAAGTATGGCTCAAAGGGACCAATATAACCCTTCCTGTATACAGTAAGAAACTTGCACCCAGGTGGTATGAACCATTCAAGATTATCAAAGAAGTCTCACCAGTGGCATACCAGCTGCATCTCCCAACAGCCTGGACTATTCACAACATGTTTCACATGTCACTATTGTCTCTGTATCATGTGACAAAGGCTTACAGACCACATATAGATGATATAAGACCCCCACCTGATATCATAGAAGGTCAGGAAGAACTTAAGGTCAAAGAAGTCATTGGACATTGAAGACATGGCTATTCTAAACAGCTCCAGTATCTTATCTGTTGAAAAGGGTATTCATGAGCTGACAATAGCTGGGAACCCACCACACAAGACTTTGCACCTCAACTGGTACAGCAGTACCATTTGAGGCATCCATTGGACCAGCCCTTCCTATATAAAACCTCCCACATTCAGAAGAAAGCAACCCACACTCATTCAATATCATGGACTCTCAGCAATAACTCAGGCGACTCTGATAAAGAGAATCAACCCTGATAAAGAGAATCAACCCTCAGCTCCTGCACCCACTCACACTCTAACTCCCTATCCCTAGCTTAGCACCCTCATGACTGCTCAGCTGGCCAACACCATGCTTGGGGATGACAACTATCTCTCCCCAACAAGCATCTTGGTGGCTCTGGATGCCACACAAGGACCTCTCTCTCCAGAGTTTGCAATGTGAGTTGCTCAAGGACTGGCAGCCACTGCCAAGCACTATCAAAGGCATTACAATGATCAAATCCATATCACCCTTGTTGAATGAAGCAAGTGCATGGACCTCAAACAGAAACTACATGACATTCTAATCCCTGAAGGCTATGTTATCAACACTGAACAATGGCAAGGTTTCCTCATCCCCAATCCCAACCATAATGGTCACCTTATTCAACCCCCCTTCATTTGCCTTAGGGGCATTGATGACAGCACTATATTCAGGACAAAAGGAGGTTCTTTTGATGACATCTACATGTTCAAATTGTATGCACAAAGCTATAGGGATATTATCAAAACCATGCAACCCCTCAACACCTGGTTCCTCAAGGCCCTTAGGAGTAATGCTGACATGGCCTGATTTGTTTGCAGTGCCATCCACAAGACTGGAGATTGGGGGTTGGCAGTGGGGGTTGTGCACTATTGATGCATTGACACCCATGTGGTCAGCATCAATGCCAAGATCCATCAGCTCTATATTGAGCTCAATACCTATGAGCAGCAGCTGCTCTTCTCTTGTATACAGCTCAAGAATGCACACACCTCCTAAAGAATTGTGCATGTCACAAATCTTGCCTCTTATATGCCAGTGGTGCCTATTACCCATGTACACTTGGGGCTGTCCCAAGTTAGACAGCCTGGCTGGCATCCTATCTAATTAGAGGGTGATGATATGGCTGACATGTAGCAGAAGGAGAGATAAGGATAAGGAGAAGTGAAGGAAGGTAAATATAGACAAGAAGCTAAGGAGGGGTAGTTCCCTTCTCCTTCAAAAGTGAGATTACAATGTGCTAGCAAAGGGGTATATAAGTTGGTATTAGGGCTTCCTTGTACTGTATTGAGAGTCTCTTGTCAATCTACCCTGTTCACTTATTTATTGAGTGCTTCTAATCATCATGTCCATGACACTAGCTGTCACTATTCAGGCTCCTTCTGAACCTTAAGTCCTTATCTCCAGCCAATAGCCATAAGGGCTTGGCTCCACAACCTGGAACACAAGGAGAATGTATGATTGGGCTGGACTATCAAGTTACTGGTGCCCCTACAGTACATGAGGTGTATATTAGAATGTCCATCAGAATTGAGGCATGTATAGGGTCTAGTCCATTCCACCAATAGGGAATCCAGCTCCTATATAGCTGATACATATATGGTTAGGTGACTCATCATGTGACCCTACAGCTTCCCATGGGTGTTTATCGGTCTGTATCATCCTAATGAGGTTTAGACCTCACTCATAGTTGTCTAAGCCCTCAGGTTCATCATCAGAGGGGGATGACTTAGCTGGTTCAGGCCTTAGGCTCCAAAGGCTTAGATTGTCTTTCTTTATCAGCACATCTTTAAGTGCCTGTTTATCTAGGCTGCACTTATAATTGTCTAATGCAGGCCACCTCAGGTAGCACAGTGGTGTGTTTTCACAACTCTTCAAGGGGGTGACCATAACAATTACTTAAAATATGGCTGAAATCATGCACAAGAAAACATCTGAGAATATATACATGTAAAGCTAAGTTGCTGCAGTTTCATGCAAAAACCACCTGATAAATTGACCATTTTCAGTGCTACAATGGGATCATATCACAGAAATTACCAATGCACCACCACTGAGCAGTGAACACATGGAATCACTTGCCACTAAATGATGGTCCAGAGAGGAATTCAGGTGACACAGTGAGTGTAGTCACCTTGCTCTATGGCCCCACTAATACACAATCAAGGTGTGCCATGTTGCAAAGGACCATTCATGCAGGCAGAATCAGATTGCATTAATGATGCAATTCACAAGTATTGAGAGGCAAGCACTAGGACCATTCTATTTTGCATACTTATATCTTTGGCAGGCCCAGGACATGAGCCAGGATGATATAGAAGATATTATATTAGGAGCTACTAAGGTTCAAGGCTTCTAGGGTCATCTCAGTGAGTCTTTATCTTTATGCTTATTTACTGACTCTAAAACATTATGTTACAGCATGTGTGGTACCACTTAGGCATGTCTGGAGCGTGTACGACCACATCCAGCATGACTACCACCCCTTAAAGAATCAGAGAGAGTGGACATTGCTTGATGATTTAAGAATCATGCAGTGAGTACAACTGCTTTGCAAAACAGTTGTCTGCTTATAGCAAACCCAAATTTGTCCAAGATGGCCTTGACTAGAACTCAAATGGTGACAATTTACAACAAACTGGAGATGAATGTCAGAGCAGATACCATACCCAGTTAGTACATGCCAGTACATAATGCCAAGGTATGTACTCCTTCAACAATTAGTTAACTAGGCACTATAAGTCACATATAGGAAAGTGGTATAACGATGAGGAGGCTCATCTCATTTAAATCATGCAAGAACTAAAGGAGGATGACCTGACACCTAAGTCCTCTCTCAAGTTCTGGCTGGAGGTATCAAGACAGATGGGTAACATGTGAACTGCAAAACAATGTAGTAACAAGTGGGGTGTATATCCTATTGTCCTTAATATTTACTTAATTACATCAGTAGGATTTATTCCCTCTCCCTGACAGTGAAGAGTCATGGAAGGACTCCTTGCTGGCATGAGCTTGATTCACATATCCTTATTGAAAGGTACAGTGCCCCCCAAAACTGTTTAAATGTTTTGAATATTTTCATTGTTTGGCATATATCTTCTGAACCAGACCACCTACATATATGAAACCAGTATCCTTGGAATGCCCTTTATCATAGCTATCCAAGAGTATAATATATGTCTTATCAACATATTTAGATACTCAGATAATATATATTCTTTCAAGAGTACCCATTTTAACAGTTTTTGTGTGATGGTATCCTAGAGTAGTATTTCTCAAATAGCAACACTGATTCTTGTCCTAGGACCCTAAAATTGAGTATGGAGATCATGTCACATATAACAAAGTTGAAACAGGTGCAAACAACCCAAAACAACCACTTCTTCCTTACCACCATCATCATCAAATCCCTCTCTTCTCATTAAGTCAACTACATCATCTCCCTTCTTCAGCCTGGCCACCCAGTCTGAAGTATAGCCAGAGCTGCCCACAGAAGCATTGGGACAATCAATAATATTCATCAAAAGTACCTCTCAGATCATCCAAAGTCCTCTGAAGGCTGTCCTATCAAGCTCTCCCAACATGATATCTGCCATGCTGCATGTCTTCTTGGCTCTAGGGAAGCAGAAACTGCTCCTCAGGTTGCTAGAAGGCTGGAGGCCATCAAGGGTATCACTCTCTGCAATCAGACAGTTCAAAATTACTTTAAGAAGGCAGGCCTTAAAGCAGTTGGAAAGCAGAAGAGGCCCTATCTCAAGCCAAGTCATTGCAAAGCTAGAAAGGACTTTGCAGAAAAGTACCTCTACTAGACTGTGGAAGACTAGAAGAAGGTTATTTGGTCAGATGAGACCAAGATCAATCACATGGGCTCAGATGGCAAGAAATGGGCCTGGAAAAAATAAGGGGAGCACTACTGAACATCTAGTGGAGCCTACACTTAAGCATGGAGGGGGTTCCTTGATGTTATATGGCTGTATGGCTTGGGAAGGAGTTAGGAATGCAGCAAAGATTGATGGAAGGATAGACACTGATTTTAATTGCAGCATCCTGGAGGAGGACCTGCTAGGATCTATCAAGTATTTTAAGAAGAAGTGCAAAGATATCATCTTTTAGCAAGATAGCAACCCAAAACATAAGAGCAAGAAGGCCACATCCTGGTTCAAAGACCACAAGATTAAGGTCATGGAGTGGGCAGCTTAATCTCCAGGCCTTAACCCTATTGAACACCTTTGGGTTCATCTCAAGTGGCAGCTATCAGCATACCCTACCCCCCTAAAGGGATTTATGAGCTATGGGCATGCACTCAAAGGGAGTGGGAGGCTATTAAACCATCTGTGGTGGAAGCTTTGATAGAAAGGATGCCTAGAAGGGTGATAAAGGTATATAAAGCAAATGGAGGATACACAGACTACTAAAATCCACCATATACCCTATGTAAATACTAATGGACAAAAACTGTTCAAGTAGGTACTCTGGAATTAATTGCCTATAGCTTCTTATATAGTTGTGCTATAGCTATACATAACATATCCCCAGAAGCCTAGGCACATGTCATAAACCCCTCTAGTTTAGATGATATATCTAAAATAAGCTAAATGTTTAAAACATTTGAACAGTTTTTGGGGGCACTATATCTATGGTGAAACTTATCCAACCACATGATTCCTGTCTCAGTTATAGGTTAGTACAACGTAGTCATGCTCAGGAGTGACTTGACCTACAGCAAGCTCACCATGCAATGCTGTAAAGGCCATTCCCCATTCAATGGTAACTCATTCATATATGGTGTCATAATGGGGGATGTGTTCAAGGTTGGGTCAGAGAAGCCAGCAGATATTATAAAATTGGGGCAATTGACAACATGAAGTGACTGGGTTGGAAAGGATAAGCTAAGATGAAAGCCAGGTAGGGCAATGCTCACCTGGTTATCTGCAATGATGAAATGAATGAGGTATTGGAAAAACATGTCATAATTGTATTCTAAAAGCTGGTTGTTGTGATCCAGCTCACCACAGACTTACTTTTTCTTTATCTTATCCCCTTTACTTATCACTTTTGGTCTGACTCTCCAACTTGTTGACTCACCCTTATGTATGACTCATTTCCCTTCTTCTTGTTCCCCTTTTGCAATCCCCATTCTTCTCCCTTTTGGTAGCATCCACTATCCCCCTTCTGACTCACCCTCTCTGGAGCTACCTATATAAACTGTACTTTTCCATACCATAGTTCCTTAGTCTTGTCTTCATCTTTACTACTAGCAAATACAAGCTTTGTCCTCTCCACTGTGTGCCCCCTTCTCATTGTCTCACCACCACTGTTGGCCTTCCCTTAGTTGGGAGCCACCTTGAAGCCTTGTGCTTGTGCTATAACAATGTGCACACACAGAACCCTTGATCCTAAGTTGCATGCTCCACACAACTTAGTCATTGTACATTATACCCTTGGTTGTGTAACCAAGCACCTCACACCTTGAGCCTTTGGCTCAGTCCCTCATACCCTGTTGTCCCCTTGCAGACCCTTGTTACCTTGCTGCCTCTGTAGGCCCTCATCACTCTAGTAGAGCACCTCATCCTTGACCATTGCACCCTGTACCCTTGGCGCATGTTGTGCAGAGTGGCCTTGCTAGGCCATAACATCAGTGCTCAGGTGAGTCGCCCTGCATGGCAGGTTTATCTTACGCATCCAAAGACTTGCTTAACTTCCAGTTGTTCTTCTTGGCAGCATTCTTATACATGGCACTATGCTTCATGAGCAGGTGTTTTTGAAGATTACTATTACCTGTCTTTGGGCCATAGCAATGTATATCATCTTCACTAAGGCCCTCCTTCCTATTGCCTTGTCAGAAATAAGGATAAGGTAAAGAATGAGATGGCTTACAAACATGCATTGCATCATCTCATCATCACACCCTCCTTGTTACAAAATTCATCAAAAAAGAGGTCCATATCACTGACTGGAGGCCTGGTGTCAGAGCCTAAGGTCACTGTGCCAAGAGTATTGGATTGGGGGGTGAGAAGTCCTCCTTTAGGTGTTGGCTCAACCTGGGGACTGTCATCATCATTGGAGATCACATCAGGATGCTCAAATTCTTCACCACTGTTGTCATTTGTGACAAGCTTGAGAGCAGTAGAAATTATTAGAGGTAAAACACATAAGATAAATATAGCAAACTCACTGGCATATAGGAACAAGTGTGCTAACCCTGGCCAGTTAATGGTTGAGAGGGCAAGGGGGGAGCAGGGGTGGAAGAACCTCCCTGCAGCTCTTGGTGGACATCTTTGATGGCTTTGGCCTTGTAGCAGTAAAATACATTGTAATGATCAGAGTTAGATAGTATTGAACTCACTGGCACATGGGAATGAGTACATCAAACCTGGCTAGCTGAAGGAGGAGGTACCAGAGTAGCAGGACCTAAAGAGCTTTCCTGTATGTTGTTGGGGACATTTTTGATGGCTTTGGCCTTTGAGGGCTTGGGAGCACATTGAGAGGGCATTGATGATGGTAGGGAGAAGGAAAATCTGAAGTTGCTATGTAAGTGAGTGTTTAACTCCCCTTGCAAGGACCTTGCCACTTGCTGAAGGTCATTGAGCCATCAAGTAGCTGACACCAGTAAGACATAAGCAAATGTAATATGTGAGGCCCTGGAGCATGAGGGGGCATTAGAAAAAAGAGAAAATTGAGGGTTGCATGTTGCACCTGCAATGTCATGATGCAAACCAACTTATAGTATGGTACGTCATCTATTGTTGCTTGTGGAGCATTGTGAATTACTCAAAGTACTTCAACAAGCTGGCATTATGTCTTTATGACTGGCAACATGTACTGTAGTGACTATGAGAAAACATGAGGGATTACAATTACAGGGTTTTGCTTTGGCAATGATAGTGGGATTGCTAGGGTGTCACCTTCAGATTCCACTGCAGCCTCCCTGCACCTCTTAGAACTTGAGCATAAAGACCGCTTCTCTGCATGTGAAAGGAGGATGCACTGCTTTTCAGCAGGTTTAGTTGTTGGCCTTCCCTAGCCCTCAAGGTAGTCATCTAGGATCTTGAGAACAACATTGTGGTCCCAGAGGGCAGACATGAGAAGTTTGTAGTCTTGCAGTTCACATTGGAATCTCCCCTCCTCTTGCAACAAGTCATCAGTAGCAACCACCTTTGAAGTTAATTTGGCTCCCTAACTGTTCTTATAATGAGCACACCAGATCACATCCTTTATGTTAGACTTCTAAACACAGTGTGCCCTCTCTGGCTGTTTCACATAGCAAATAGCAAGTGTGGTTTTCCAAAGGTACAGCAGATTAATGAGGGGTGTTACACCTTAGCAGGGGTGTGTTCTGGGGTTCAGTGTTCAAGGTTTCACACTAGTAATGAAGTAGAGATGTCTATTGTCTATACTATGACATGACTAGGTACAAGGAGAGGGCCAAGCTCTAAAGCTCAATGACTTGGTAGTGAAGGACCCTAGGTCCGACGTGAGACACCTCTCTGTATCTAATCTTGCTGATACATCAAGTCCAGCAGAGTGTGGTGTTATTATAGTACAACTGCAAAGACTTCAAAGGGAGGTCTAGCTAGATTAGAGCCAGAGGGAGGTGGTTCACAAGTAAAGGAAAGTGTTCATACTCAAGGGGTGAAGGCAAAGTTGCTAGATTGGAAAACTAAGCTAAGTCTGGCTTGCTACGAAGTACAGGAGTGGTTTATATACACAAGAGGGGGCAAAGTAACGAACATAGGGCAAGACAAGAGTAAATACTTCAATATGTGTCAGGCTGAGTCACAAGACAGTGTGCCACTAATAAAGGTAGACATAAGGGGAAAAGCAAATGGAGTGGGGATAGGTCATAGGACAAGACAAATGGATGAAACCTGGGAAAGTATAGTACAATGAAAAGAAAGGACATACTAATGGGGGAGCTGAAGCATCTGGATCATAACAAGGGGTGTGTTTGTGGTAAACTTGAGTGACTCCAGCTGGTCTGATTGCATGAACATAATTTTCATTGGACCTCCAGAGCTTTCAACAACCTGTGGATGGAAGATGGACTTAATGAAGTTAGAGAGGGTAGGATTTTCCCAACTAGATTTTATATAAAGGAGAGCCATCCATAGCAAGAGAAAGAACATGGACTTGATATCATGAATGCAGGTCTGGCAGATGCTGGGGTCCTTAATGAGGTCCACTGCCATAAACTGCCACATACCCTACAAATCAATTTCTCAAAAATTGTGCTGGGTAGATGAATTGGAATAAGATACCATATGGGTGAATTGGCAAGCACCTCCAGTTGGTTTTTTAGGATCAACCTTTTTACAAAGGTCCTAGTTGATAAGGAGTCCACCATTGAAGTCATAGCAGGTCATTATGAGAATGTTACTAGGGCTGATGTCACAATGGAGGATCCTACAGGTCCAGTAGGCATGCTTATGAGTTAGAGATGGTCAGTCAGCATTCAAGTGAAGTGGATAGGGTGGGATACACACCCATTAAAGTGGCTTGAACGGTGTATACCATCTCCTTGCTGGATTGGAAGGTTTTCAAACTTTTGCTGATGCCATCTAGAATTAATCAATGATGCCAATAGGTAGTGAATTTGTGTGTATGCATCACTGCCCAAGGTTGATCAATAAATCAGTGGGTAGAGGTAGAGTGATAGGTGTCATCACCAACATTACCAGAGGCTAAGCAGTGAGGGGTATTGGGTACTTTCACATTGTTAAGAATCATGTAGACCTCACCCTCTCTTATCACTTTGTTGCAAGCAACCCTCTAGGAATCCTTGAAGAAAACAATGGTGTCTCTCTGGATGTCATAAGCAATTAAGGTGCAAGTGGCATGGCTGGGAGGTGTGTAAGGCTGGGCAAGAGGAGGATTGATGATGTATTCACCAAATTTCAACTTGTGGTCTTGACTTGGGACAGTGACAAGAAGGAGACTCTGAGCAATGGAGAATGTATTGTTAGTAGAGATGGCTTTCTGAGCCTCTACTGGAGTGGCTATGTAAATGCTGCCATCATATCCTTGCACCAGTCTCTCTGCCTGATTGCAATGGGTGAAAAAGTCAATCAACACTGGATTTTGTTGATAGTAGATGGGTGCTGTGATGATTGCACCACTTTGATCCCATTGAATGAGCCATGCATAATTCCCAATAATGAGCACACTAAAGACATATGTATGATACTGGGAGTCTAGTTGCAAGGCCACATATGTAGTGATTTGACCAGCTGTTGTGATATATTTGTGCTTCTTGAAATACTTGATGGATCCTAGCAGGTCCTCTAGGATGCTGCAATAAAGATCAGTGTCCATCCTCCCATCAATCTTTGCTGCATTCCTAACTCCTTCCCAAGTCATACAGCCCCATAACATCAAGGAACCCCCTTCATGCTTAAGTGTAGGCTCCACTAGATGTGCAGTAGTGCTCCCCTTATTTTTTCCAGACCCATTTCTTGCCATCTGAGCCCATGTGATTGATCTTGGTCTCATCTGACCAAATAACCTTCTTCTAGTCTTCCACAGTCTAGTAGAGGTACTTTTCTGCAAAGTCCTTTCTAGCTTTGCAATGACTTGGCTTGAGATAGGGCCTCTTCTGCTTTCCAACTGCTTTAAGGCCTGCCTTCTTAAAGTAATTTTGAACTGTCTGATTGCAGAGAGTGATACCCTTGATGGCCTCCAGCCTTCTAGCAACCTGAGGAGCAGTTTCTGCTTCCCTAGAGCCAAGAAGACATGCAGCATGGCAGATATCATGTTGGGAGAGCTTGATAGGACAGCCTTCAGAGGACTTTGGATGATCTGAGAGGTACTTTTGATGAATATTATTGATTGTCCCAATGCTTCTGTGGGCAGCTCTGGCTATACTTCAGACTGGGTGGCCAGGCTGAAGAAGGGAGATGATGTAGTTGACTTAATGAGAAGAGAGGGATTTGATGATGATGGTGGTAAGGAAGAAGTGGTTGTTTTGGGTTGTTTGCACCTGTTTCAACTTTGTTATATGTGACATGATCTCCATACTCAATTTTAGGGTCCTAGGACAAGAATCAGTGTTGCTATTTGAGAAATACTACTCTAGGATACCACCACACAAAAACTGTTAAAATGGGTACTCTTGAAAGAATATATATTATCTGAGTATCTAAATATGTTGATAAGACATATATTATACTCTTGGATAGCTATGATAAAGGGCATTCCAAGGATACTGGTTTCATATATGTAGGTGGTCTGGTTCAGAAGATATATGCCAAACAATGAAAATATTCAAAACATTTAAACAGTTTTGGGGGGCACTGTATTTGCTCAGAATCAGATTAAATTAACAGTCCCCTTCTTTCTAATACAATATACTACAATTGAAACTTTTCTAATGCACTCAACATACTCATCATCCACTAGTTCTTGGCTTGGTATTGGTGTGCATACCAGACACTACATAGCATCCATATGACACCAAGGGCAATGCAGTGGCATCCATACATGACAGTCTGAGTCATGCTGTGCTTTGTCTAGCTCCTAGTGATACATTAACACATTGAATATGCTTGATGCAAATGGCATGTCAGATGTAACAGAAATGTTGTCAGAGAATTTCACTTCAAAAGTTGTGGTCTATACTCACCCAAGCTAACCAATGATGACTTTTCTGGCCTGCCTTATAATCATTTCTCTTGCCCTCATGAGCCACCTTTTGAATATGAATACTTCTATCATGAAGGACAGCCTGCTGAAGGGTTCAAAGAGCATCATCATGGCCAGCATCCACCACAACACTTTGACAGGCCTGCATATGGGGGCCAGTGTGCAGCAGGTGTGCAATTGCACAGATGCTGCAACTAACAACAAATGGCCAAACTCAATTTTGCTTCCCCAGGCATCATCCTTTGACCTCATGTCTACTTCACTCCTATTGCATGTGGAGACCAATGCATCCTCAAATCACCTCATGGGCCAGGGCTGCTGTTGAGCACTGTAAGGTGCAGTGCAGCTATGGGTGGCACATCTTGAGCTGTAGGGGGCACACTAACAAAGTGGGGCAGTGTAAGGTGCATGAGATGTGCATATGCCAGCATAGTAAGAAAACCATTGAAGAATGTATAGGGCAGCATGTCTGCTAGCAGTGTGAGGCACATGAGCGAGCCCAGGACCATGGTGAGCAGCTTTATGTCAATGGATGGCAGTGTCAGTGCTGACAGTGAGCACATTGATCAGAGCATTAGCACTAAGGTGAGCACAAAGGACATGCTATAGGCATGTGGATATGTGCATAGTGATAGTGTTGTCACAAGCTCTGCTAGGTGTGGCATGCCTGTGAGCTGCACAATGCATGTGTAAGCATTGTTAGAAGACAGTTCAAGCATATGGTATAGTGCAAGCTGTGTGGTGGTGCTGAAGCACTTTGAGATGTGGGCAAGGACAGGTAGCCATAAGTGTGGGATGTGTGCAAAGACAAGGGAGAGTGGGATTAGTGGACTCTGGCACACCTGCTGCTGTGCAAGCCATGGGCTGTGAGGCTTAAATGCCTGTACTGAGGGCACTGTGATGTGCTGTGGTGCAGGTGGAGCGACAGAGTCTGTTGGGGAATGTAGAAATGTGAATGAGCTAAGTGTGCAGGTACAGGTGGGGTGCATCTGGAAGGAGGACTATGTGCTGGGCAGCATGATGTGTGTTGTTACACTGGGAAACATCTTGGACATGCGTGGGAAGGAAGGTGAGACAGGCAAGTTGGTGTAGGAGATGTCCAGCTTAGAGATAATGCTAGCAACTTGCCTAAGGCTGCTTGGAGGACAGATATCTGGAGAGGGAGGGGATGGGGAGTGGCTAGGAGAGTGGGGCCATGGGACTATGGAGATGTGGGAAATGGCACTCTTAGAGGGAGAGTGTCCCCTGCAGAAGTGTAACTTAGAAGCAATGGAGGTCATCTAGTGTTGCAGAGATATTGAGATGGAGGATTGGGATGTGGAGGAGATTGTGGATGGGGAGTGCATAAGACTGGGCATGTCTTGGATATTAAGGTTCTGAGAATTTGAACTTGTGCATAAAGGAAGGCATGATGGGAGGAGGAGGAGAAGGGAGTTGTGGAGAACCAGCCAAGTTGAGCCAGTCAGGTGACCTGAGAGCAAGTGAATGTGAAGTTGATGATGGTAGATGGTGACTGCTATAAGGCCAGCCCAACATTGGGCTCAAAACCATGTGTTTTGTCACCCCTTTGGCCACACATTTACTTTCCTGACTCCCCTCTTTATCTTCACCTTATGTTGGTCACATGTACAGACTCAATGTACTTAAACTGGTTCCTGTCATCTGAATCGAGAGCACCATGTCACCACTTTTTATCCCCTTCTTCTGTGTGATCTTGGCTTGAGTCAGGCCCAATTGAAGGCACTCACACTGAATCACTTGCTTTTGTCTTTCTCTTGGGCTCTCCTCCTCATCCTTCCTTTCCATGTCCACCCTCTGCCCACATTTACTCATACATGAGCTTTTGAGCCTGTACACCACAAATGAGAATAAGTAAAGCAACTAAAGTTGCTTCTTGAGTGGACACAGAGAGAGAAGAGGGCACATGGGGATTTGGAAGAGGTGAACTGGATGCATTTATTTGATACAAGGAGACAATTTTTATACATTTTGACTATATATTTAATGATAATAAGAATTAAGTAGAGTAAACAAAGTCATTTGGTCTTGGAATAGAGTTGGAGGTGGATGGCTGGACATAGGAGTTGAAAGAGTGAAAGGCAATGCTGAGGAATGGAATGGGGACATGTGCAAGAACTTTGAAACTTCTGAAATGGGTTTGAAACAGATTTGTTCATGCTTGTAATAAAATGTTGTCTGGAGCTGTGTAAATTAAAGAGAAATAAGGGAAGAAATGGTATTGAGTTCCACTAATAATGTATAGATGGCTATGGCTGGTCATAGCTAAAATGTTTAAGTCTGGATGCTAACTTGGGTGACCCCTAAGTTACATTGTTACAGTTCAGGTCGGCCAGGTCAAGTGTGCTGAAAATGCATCATTTACAAGTCTAGCACCGCCATTGCATATTAAAGTGTATTAGGCTATGTGGAAATGTAAGCAACATGTGATTGTGCATGGCTAGGGCATGGTCTGCACAGTCCACTAGTAACAATATAACATGGAGTGTGATGTGTGACAAGTAGTGATCTGCATGTCCAAGTGAAGACAAAGGGGAAAAGTCAAGTGGGAATCTTGAAGGGGCTGTATACTAGGCACTAGCTGTCAGAAATTTGACCAGTAGCAGTGTGGCAGTACAGTGTGAGGGACCCAGATAGAGATATAGCACTGAGAAGGAACCAGGGATACACAGGCCAACAAATACTAGATGTGTTGCAGCTCACAGTGCTCACAGAGAATGACTTGACAAAATCTGGATGTGATATTAACATATTTACACAATATTCACAACAAAAGCAGAAGAATTTTATATATATGTGTTGCAGAAGTGGCCATATTTAAGGGAATTCAGTAATATTGAATAAGCTAGTATGCTATACATATCTACTCAATGTGATTCCAGTGGAATCAACCCAATTTATTTTCTGATGGGCTATTTCAATCTCAGTCATTCCCATTCATCCCCATTTGCCAGGTTTCTCACTGGGCATGATGGTCCAGGCACAAACAGAGGTAGACAACCTTACTTGACTGGAAGGCAATACAAGGGCGTGTGTAGCAATTGGGCTCATGCTAGCCTCTGACTCCATATAGCTCACTAACTTTGGGTTAGCCTCTGCTTGGCCAGTCTACCTTATATTTACAAACCAGCCTAAACAAGAAAGGGTGAGACTGTCATGTCATGCAGTGCATCACCTAGCATATGTCCCATCCATAAGTCCACCCATTTGAATGATTCACATATTATTAACACTACCCATAGCTTGGGCCTAACTTTGCCAGTTGGTATCATACAATGACAGATAGAGCACCATCACCCACTGTTAAAACCCACTGCAAGCACAAGCTCATGTATGGTGTCTAGAGGCAGCTTATGGATGCGGCATTTATTGAGGCCTCTACAAACAGTCTTATGGTGTGATGTTCTGATAACATAGTGTCATTTCTTTAGTTGCATAATCATATACTTAGTTAATTATCCTAAAAAGTGAGACAATCTAATCTGATCAGAGATGTGCATGATACTCAAATAAGATAAGGGTCTTTCTAGCTATGATTAAAAATCTTGGGTAATCTCCTTGCCCATATTGCCTGGTACAGAAGGAGATCCATGGCATGGGTACACTGTCAGACATCAGAGCCCACAACTGTATTTGCATGGACAGTGATCAAAGATGTGAGTGAATGGGTGGAGAAGGCCTGCAAATTGATATTTGAGAAGGGAAATGCAATCACAAGCACACATGTCCAAGGAATTCTCAGGGATCACTCAATGGTCCCCACCTAAGTAAGTCTCATCCTTGCTAAAACAAAACAGACTAATGCATTCTCTAGAATGCATTTTTAGATTTACTCTCTATGGTAGGACAAGACTATTACAGGCTCTTCATTGTGGATCTCCTCTATGAATTCAAAATTGGCATCTGGAAGTTGGTGCTCACACACTTGATTCACATGCTCTATACATTCCCTGGTGGCCAAGATCATGCAGCAATTCTGGACACAAGGTAAGACTATCTTATTATGCCATAGGTTTGCAAGTGCTAAGCCTTGATAAAAATTTTATAGCACTCCAACATTTGGCTGTGACACAATTTGCAGGTTCCCAGGGAATGTCTTGGAACTTAGTAAATTGGCTGCCCATGATTATGAAGATATATTACAGGTATGTGGCTGATCCCATGACTATATAATCTTAGACATATTGATATAAAGTGCTCAATACCAGCATTTGACAGGCTCTTTCAGGAAGAGGACAATAGAAGCATTAGCAAGCTCCTATTTTTGCTCACTATATGGCACTCTTATGCTAAGCTTCATCTACATATAGATACAATGTTGGGGATGCTTAAGATGGTAGGAACTACACTCTGCCAAGCTCTTCAATGCTTTGTAAGTGTGACATGCCCCTAGTACACCACCAAGGAACTGCTATGAGAAACTAAATCCCAAGTTGCATGTCAGCAAGAGCAAGCTATGTGCAGCAGTGGAGCAAACTGAAGAATGGGCAACACAACAAAGGGGAAGCATTTTAATATGTCCATATACAAGATCCACTACATACCTAATTATCCAGCTACAATATGGAGCTATGGGACTACAGATTCCTATAGCACACAAACAGTAAGCTGGTTCTGATGTTATCATTTGGTTACTAAGCACAACTGATCAGTATAGAGTGAGCTTGCACATTGACTGTCCAAGATGTGGTATAGGTCATCAAACAAGAATCACAACTTTATCCACCAGGTGACCAACAAGGAGAGCCACACATGGTTCTACACTTTAATGTTGGAGGGGTTGGCTAATGGACAGAATCTGTCCCCATCGGCAACTCCTAAAGCAAGTGGCCACACAGAGACACATACTGACGATAAAGAGACTAACTTTACTGATGCAAGTGAACACTATTGGATGTTCAAGTCCAGCACAACTAGGAGAGACCTTACACAGTGGCTTTACAAAAACCAGGGTGACTGCACTCTACAGGTTAGTATACACCCCTTAACTATCCTCACAGATGGACTAATGTTATAATCAGGACTTTTAGCCCTAGCTCCTTGATCACCTGCTAGTGTGCATCAAGGGGCAGCCCTACTTAGGGGATAAATGCAACTTCATAAGTCTGGAATGTGACAGCCTTCTCATTGATCAAAACCAAATGTATAAGCATAGAACCATCTGGTTCAGGCCCACAACATATGATGCACATAGGATGGAGGAGTCAGCTAACCCCCACACCCATGCAGATATTATTGTCTTGTCACATAAGGATGGCAGTGAAGATCAGCCACCATTTCTGTACTAGCATGCAAGAATTATTGGTATTTATCATTTTATAGTGTAGGAGAGAGTTGAAGGGGGGGTAGAACTTAACCCTCCTTCACAGATGGATGTCCTCTTCATCTGGTGGTTTGGATTCAACTCACCTAATGGACAGAGTGGTTGGGGTGCATGGCAAATGCACAAAGTTGGATTTCTCCCAGATACCCAATATACATGGGCCTACATTTGGGTTTCTAGATCCAAATGTAGTGATCTGAATGGTCCACCTAATCTTAGACTTCTCTTCTATGCATACCAAGGGTCTATTGTCTGGGAAATCTATTGCAGATCAGAGCCCTCACCTAGATGGGGAGTACACCTTTTACTATGTTGCAATGTATGTGTTAAACACTTTATAATATACATTACTTATCCCTATGCTAGGTTTTCTGACAGGGATCTCTTTATGTAATATTGTGGTGGAGGGGTAGGCCATTTGGCAACCTCGCAGTGCAACAAGTACAGTGTGAGTAAGTGGATAGCTATTGTGAATAACAAGTTTAGCTTATTACCTCCTCAGCATATTGGATGAAATGAACTGGGGAGATATTGTGATATTGTATGATCTGATATATGTAGATTGTTTATATATTGTAATGTCAAAACATTTGCATCACGCCCAGGTCACAATCTTAGCTAGGCTCTTACACTCCCCCTCAGCATGAACTAAGGTTCAGTGCTGACTATGAGCTAGCCACTTCAATTGGCAACACCCCTAAATAGTTGCACAGGCTAGCAAGTTACAGACCAGGAAATGCCTTTGTGAATGCATCAGCAATATTATCATAGGTAGCAATCTGGCTGATGAGAATTTCTCCCTGCTCCACATGCTCCTAGATCCAGTGGATTTGCACATCAAGATGTTTAGCACAATTATGGAAGGACTAATCAGCACGGAGGAGCATGGTGGCAGAATTATCACAGAATAGTGGCAAAGCCTGCCTTGGTCCATAGCTTGGTTTGTGTAACAGAGCATATAGCTGTCTACACAAGCTTATAGTAACATAATTGGCCCCTACCACCCCTTCTATTAATACTGCACCTTCTGAGGTGGCTCCAGAGCTGAACACATATGTGCAGTTGGCCAAATACTTGCAGCACATGGGGTGCACAGATCATAGAGTATATGAAGGGGGTGCTTGGGAAGGATTGGCTCCACCACTATATGAGGCTGAGACAAGGATGAATGCCAGGGCTGATTAGCTATCATAAAGCAAACACATCAGCTGACTAAGTGAGATGTTGAAGGTGGGGGGGTTATAACTAGAAATGTTCCATATGGTTAGTACTAAAATGGGAAGGTGGAGTGGCTCTGTTCAGGTGTATGGTAGAACTGGTACTGAGAGTAATTGGCTGGACTTCTGTAAGTGAGCCAAAAGTTAGTAGGTGGCTAACTTGGCCAATCAGCAGGGGGGTACCCTACTGTGCTCTGTGTAAGTGGGGTCAGCTAGAGAGGTACTTTTGCAATACTGGAGTATGTTGAAGGAAGTACCCCCTAAACTACTGGAGCATCTAAAGTGATCTAAATTTTTCAGAGGTGGCTATCCACCTCAGTGTATAGAATCAAAACAGGAAAGTTGAATATCTAGTAAAGTCAAAGGTTATAGTTCTCAGGCCTGTCCTTGTGAGTCCACTCCTCCCACTGAACTTGGTTTAATGTGGTATTTTATTTATCATCTAAGTTGGTGGTTAAGCCAATGTTGGCCAATTCATTGGCTTCAGCTGCTGTTTCAATGGCCCAATCCTCATCTGGGTCAGCCAATGTGCTTGACTCTAGCTTGCAAAGGAAGGCAACTGAGATGTCCATATGCTGCTCAAGGTCAGGTATATTGACAATGTTGTGGGTAAAGTAAGGAACCACCCTGAAGGTGGCAATTGGACTATAGAGTAGAGTGCTATCAAGCTCACAGATGATATAGGCTCTGTGCCCAGGTTGCACAAAACCACTACTATAGGGCCAAAGTAGTGTAGGTGCATTTTGCAGTTGAGAGCCTTCTCAATTGCTATGTTGCAGATGAGTACCAAGTCACCACACTTGAAATCAAAGTTGTAGATAGTAGCTGAATGGTCCTGCTCAAAGTGGACTGATGTGCAATTGTGCTGCTCATGCACTCCTGCCTAAAGGAGTTTGAGGTTGGTTTGCTGCTTTTAGAGCACTATTGCCCACCACTCAACAAGATCAGTGGTTGAGAGAATGGAATCTGGTGGAGGTAGCAAGTAGTTAGCTTTGACTATGTTGAAGGGAAGTAAGGGGTGTGCACCAGTTGCTGTGAAGGGCAAGCATCCTATGTGCTTGCACAGGGTGACATGCTCCAGCCAGAATACTAAGTGTGCCACTTGAGCCCAGTGGCTCTATTCACCATCAGCCACTTTGTATAGGGCTTGGGTGACTAGTCAAAGTGCTCTAAAGGGAGACTGGAAGGTGGTGAGGTTGCATGGATTGGTAGAAGTGCCTTGCTTGTTATAGCCAACATAAAGGTTGAGCATCCCACCACATGCACAGCCAGCAAAGTGTTTGCCAATTTGGTCTGTGAAAGGGGTGACTCTAGCATGCTTGATAGTGACTTTGTTGAGTGGTTCCAGTCTGTGGATGATGTAGAGGGATTTGCCATCCTTCTTGACCATGCAGAACTAGTGCAATTGGTAGGATGAGTTCAACAGCTCATAGACTCTGGCATCAATCTTATTCTTGATAAGTCAGCAGACTTCATTGTAGATGCCAGGTGGAATCAGTATGTTGTGCTAGGTCAATGGCTTGTGTGGAACTGTCAGGATCTCAACTGGAGGGAAGAAATCTTTATGGAAATGGCCTTGCTCATGATTAGCCCAAGTGAAGGCTTTATTCTATAGGCACATGAATTGGTGTATGAGCTTGCACTCTTCTGGTAGGAGGAGTTTACCCTCATGGATGCAGTCAAACTGCTCCTTGTGCTTGGCTGTATATCAGCCAGTAGGTGCGAAATTGGCTGGTCAAGTGGGTAGCTAGGGTAAGTCTTATAGGGGGTCACCTTTGATCTCACAAATGATATGGAATTGGCTTGGAAGTTCCATTCAATAGGGCAGATTTTGAGTGCTACAGGCTTATATTTCTTGCCCACAAAGATCATGAGTGGCATTCTGATATCAAGAAATAAGATATAAGGTGAGATGTTAGAGATAGGTGAAGGCAATCTGGATTCTGAGACAAGAGAGATAGGAGACATGAAGTTAGTTTAGGTGCATTGGAATCACATAGGGAAACATAGGCAGCTACAATTTCATGATTGGTGGTATTGGCGAGTAATAGCATGCAAGCTTCAACTGAGACTTGCTTTTCTTTGGAATCATATTCTAGGGTGATTGTGAGCTCTCCTTGATGGGGTACCAAATCCTTGATACTCAAAAATCCTCCTCTTGCATTAGTTGGTTTTGGTGACCCTGTTGGGTTGGCTTGTGTTGCTCTATAAAGTGGTAGCTTCCATGTGGGATGGTTAGCACTATTACTTGCTTGCCAGTGTTTGGGTCAAGGATAGTGATGATCTGGTTCTTATCCCAATAGTTGTGGACAACCAATTGAGTCAAAATGTTGAAAGGTTGGCCAAGTAGTATATTATAGGCCAGTGAGTAAAAGATGTGGACCTGGAGGTAGAGGGTGATTTTGCCAACTAAGAATGGGACATTCCTAGCTAGGCCAAATGATTGGTTGACACCACTGTTGGCAGAGACCATGTTGAGGTGTATAGTTGGGCTGTAGAGGAGTGCCAAGGTGTTACAGACCTCTTCTGACATTGCAACTATCTGGCAGCCCAGGCCCAGGATTACTTCAACCTTCTCCTGGTTGTCAACCACAGGCAGTATTGCCTGAAGCAAATTGGACTTGGCCACAACCTCAATGGTGACTTGGGTGTATTGCTTACTGACTGGACAGTTTTTGAGGTACTCTTCATAGGGGTCTGCAATGATTGTCATGTCAGCTAGAGGCATACATGCAGCGATGGTAAAGGTGGGTAGCATGTAGTTTTCTTAGCTTGTAGATCAGTCCAGCCTTGCCTCATTGTCAGTTTCTTTAACCATGGCCTATATTGCATCCCATGTAATGTGTTGCCTTATAGTCACATTGGCTACTTGGGTCCATAGCTCTGGAGCCAGGGAGAGCAGTTTATGTTGAGAGATTGTGACCTGTGTGTCTATCACCTAGTCATAGACAGTGTGTATGACCTTCTTATTGTAAATCTTAGCTGTGGTAGTATATGCCTGATTGCTCTTGCATGGTGGAGGCATCAGCCTTGCTCCTGCTCCACTCATGTTGGCCACTCCACTGATTGCTGCATCTGCTGCTCATGCATATGGGTGTACCACCTTACCATCTTCACTTAAATTGGCTGAGGCTGCTGGTGCACTCCTTGGTGTTTGGTCTAGGTGTGAAGGTGGATTGCATTGTGACTATAATGGGCCAACCATAGCAGTTGTGCCATTGTGATTGGCACTAGCTAGGGTATTATCCCAAGCTTGTTACTGCCTTATTAACATGGCACCTCATGGCAGGTACTGTTGGTGGAAGGCATAGACTCCAGGCTGGCCAGAATTGGGACACTGCTCTGCAAATCAGACAGTCTTGCTATTGGCTAGTCAGCCAGAGGTTCCACCAGCCTGTGTCTTCATTTTCAGTAACATTTGCACAGCCACTACTTGTCCTGGATTCTGCCTGTGGTATTTATCAATGCAATCATGCAGCCATGTGCCAATAACCTTGCTCTAAAGGGGAGTACTACCTTGCCTTCATTGTTGCACTTGCTGAGCTAGATGTACTCAGTGACAACTTTTCATTTGTAGATAAAGTGACTGGGCACACCACAGAAGTTGCACTGTGATGTGGTATCACTAGTTGGCCAAGGGCCTGCAGGCCAGAGCCTGGCCACATTGATACTGAGGTACTTGAGGGTACCTTGCTTTTGCTCTTGGTTATCAGTAATACTATGCCAATTGAATAGGTCTTCTACTCCTGCAAAGTATTGGCCTGCCTCTTCTGGGTGGCCTTTACTAAATCTTTGAGCCAACCACTCATGTTGGCCAGGTAGGTCTACAAGAGGCATTCTGTGAATTTGGTTAGTTTGGTTAGTTGTGAGAGTTGGTTGTGGATTTGTTAGAGGTGGTGCTGAAGCAGTTATAGGGTTTGGCTGTTGTGTTATGGGGCTAGGAGCCACTGTTGGCTGTGTTACTGAAGTAACTGGAGGTGGTGCCAGAGGTGGTATCAACTGAGAAGGTGCTAATCAGATTGGTTGTGAATTGGAGGTTAGCTAGGTGTTTACTACAACAGCCAATGCTAATGCTTGCAGTTGCTGTGCCTGAGCTTGCACTTAGGCTCTTGAGTAAGGTAGATGTCACCAGGAACCAGCACCCCTTTATGTAAGTGGGGGTCTCCTTTTCTCGCAGTCCTAATTCCTCTTCCACATTCTCAAAAAGCAAAAATCCATCAAGTAGGAATTAAAGTACCTATCTGTAGCTACAATTGGTACTAAATAAATTTCTGGAATTCCAAAATTTAAGGGAGGAATTAGCCCAAGAATTCTTTTGTCAAAAATTTAATGTTTTTGTATTTTTGAGTCGATTTGTACATTTTGTGAAAACAAACACCAAAATTTGGCACACTTACTTAATCTATCATGTGACTTGACATGCGTGTAGGGCATTGCATGCAAGGGCAAATGACTCTTGATTTTCAAGTCTATACATAATAGAATGGGTAGGAAATCATGATGATACAATGCCTATTCCCAAACACTTGAGGCTGCACAAAGAAAGAAGATCAAAACTCAAAGGGATTGTGAGATTGGGGGTGAGTTGGTGTGTGAGTTGGCAAGGGTCCAATTAATGAAAAATATTGGAAATGGCATAGACACAGACCTTGAAGACGGCAGGTCTGGCCCAGGGGCTGAATTAGGAGTCAGTTCCCCTGTGATGATTGATCCAGATGATGAAGATGAGCTTGATGAAGGCATTAAGGCTGAGTACACCAGCAGTGACCCTGATCTGGCTGATCTGGTCAATCGCCCCAGTCAACCCGACCTGAAGCACTTTGCATTGGTCTTGCAAGAGGCTCAACACCTCGCTGTTCAAATGAAAATCAGTGAGGACAAGAAAAAGCGAAAGAGACCAAGAATGTACCGTGGTGACTCAAAATGGACCAAACAACGCCACAAAAAAGTCTGGAAAGCCCTTGCTTCACAGGGCTTTCTTGGTCTCAAGTTGTTTTTGGCCTTGAAGATGAGGGAGGGGAGGGGATCTGGGGCACAGGAGGAGCATGAAAGTGTGTGTCCCAAAGTGCACAACCTTAACCAGCACAGGAAGGGCTCTGCACCCTCTAGGACGCTAGGACCTGTCGCTCCTGCCACATCTGGGAGCAGTGGTGGAAGTGTCATTCCACTGGCAGAAGAAGAGGAAGAGAGCTCACCTGGTTCTGACTTGGAATTTGGTACTTGTATGCACGGAGTCAATCACCACAGCAAGGCCTCTGTATCCTCTGAGGCACCAGAGCATACCATTCTTTCTATATCTGGAAGATCTAGCTACAGAGGAGATCTGAGGGAAGAAGAGGAGGAGGAGGGCCCACCTGGTGTTAAGGTGGGATCGGGTGCCAGTTTGCATGAATTTTGGGCTGAGTCGTGTGACACAGTCTCTACACTCCCCAAGACTTCTAGGTCCTCTGTGACTGGGGAACCTGATAACCAAGATGATAGTGATCTGGAGGAGGGAAATGTGCATGCACCTAGTATTGAATCAGGTGTGTGCGAGGGCCCTGAGGGCAACAGCGAAGACTCTGCACAAGCTGATTACAGTGCCGAGAACGTGGGACAAAGTGTTATTCTTGATGCCCTGCACTGCGCCCAGGATCACACTTTCCTTACTCCAAATTTACCCTTGGATAGAGCCTTGGACCTATGGAAAGACATTGCCAAGCTTAGCCATGCCCACATGATGCTTGTGGCAAAGAGTCGAGACCCATGTATTGGCACTGTTCTCTGGACTCACCTCACTGGAATGCTTGGTGTGCTGAACCTTTACTTGGACCCCACTCTCCAGTACACATGGAGGGTGTCTTCATTGGTTGTTGCCAAGATCGAGGGGCGTGGGGAGAACAGCGTGCGCAATTTGCGCCAGTGGATCCTTGATTTCATCCATGTTGGTGAGCTGCCATCCCACCACTATGGGCAGGCCCACTGGTCTATACTTGAGGAGGAAGATGTCAAACAAAGCATTCAATTGCTTTTATTGGAGTGAGTGAAGAGCCAACAAGTCACTCCTAAAGATATTGTCGAAATTGTGGCCACACCTGAGCTGCAAGATGTTTTCTCATGGGCTGGGATTACTAATTGAGAAATCTCATAGAGCATGGCAACTCACTGGCTCTCAAGGCTTGACTGGCAGAATGGTCAACCTCAAAAGGGCATGTATGCAGATGGGCATGAACGTGAAGATGTTGTTCAATATCGCAAGGCTTTTGTTGAAAGGTGGAAGGAATATGAAAAGTGCTTCCACCTATGGGACAATAATAGGGATCCACTTCCACTTCCAAAGGGTTTCTATATCCCTGGGGGTCGCTTCCGCCTTGTCCTTGTCACCCATGATAAGTCCACATTTTACCAGAATGACTTGCAAAAATCTTACTGGACACACAAGAGTGACAAGCCCACCCCATATCCAAAAGGGGAAGGACAATCTATCATGATCTCTGACTTTCTCACTGCTGATTGGGGTCGCTTATATGATGGCAATGAGTCTGTGGTTTCTCTAAAAGGTTTTCTATATGCTAACCATTCACTTTGGGCAGAGAAGCTAGAATTCTTTTCAAACCTGGTCTAAATCGCGATAGGTACTTCAATGCAGATGACCTGTATAAACAGGTTGATTATGCAATTGATATCTTTGAGGGGAAGACAAAGGGCTTTGCACAAGGGCTTTTCCTCTTTGATAATGCCCCTTTATATCAGAAGTGGGCATCTAATGCCTTGTCTGCTAGGAAAATGCCTAAAAGTATTCTATCCCTTTATTTCAGTTACCTTTAGGTAGCTAATCATTTGCCTTATAGATCCTAGAGCCAACTGGGTACCTGTTAAAGGTGGACCATGGATGTGTCCTGGCATTAACCCTCAAACTGGGGAGCTACAGTCCTTTTATTTTCCTGATGATCACCCCACTATGCCATGCTGGTTTAAAGGGATGGAACAGATTATAAGGGAGTGTGGTCTTTGGCTAGAGACTGGTATGGCTGCTGAGTGCCCAGGCTTTAAATGCCTTGAAGGCCAGACAAACTGCTACTGCTGCCACCTCCTCTTCAATCAGCCTGACTTTATTTCTCAAAAGTCACAGCTTCAAGAGCTTATTGAGTCCCGTGGCCACATCTGTAATTTTTACCCCAAGTATTATTGTGAGCTAAACTTTATTGAGCAGTATTGGGGAGCTGCAAAGCTTCAATTCCGCCAAGCTGGTCGTGCTGCCACTATGAATCAGTTGATGCAGAATGTGAAAACAAGTCTTGATAATGTGCCCCTTGATCAAATTCACCAGTAAGCAAAGTTGTTTCTTGCTTTAATTCTTATGTCTTAATGGATCTATAGGTTTGCTAACTGCTCAGCATGGTTCATTCATGCATATGGAGAAGGCTTAACTGGTGCACAGGCTGCATGGGCAAATAAAAAGTATCATGGCCATCGCACCCTTCCACCAGATATGATTAGTGAAGTTAGGGCTTCTATACTCCCATAGTGATATTTTTGCTTCTCCTCTCTCACTGTTTACTTGAAATCTAAGCTGTATCTTTTTGGTCTGACCTCAAGATTTGGCACGCTTACATAATACAAACCCTAGGGTTTATGGCTTACATAAGGGGTGCTGGTTCCTGGTGACATCTACCTTAAGTGGTTATGCTATGGGGTGTTAGTGGTGGAGCTGAGTTATGTGACAGGATGAGGCTAACCTTGTCTTTACTACTTTGCTCTATGTGCAGTGAGTTCAGCTGAGATGGTAGATTGCTAAGCTCTCTATTACCTAGGGTTTATAAGTCAGATATGTTTATAAAACTTCCTAGGACCACCTGTGTTGGATTGTAGCTAGATATGACCAATTCTTTGAGCAAGGTCCTTCCCTCAAGGACACCAAACCAGACCCTTAGTGCAGCATCCAAGTAGATAACTTAACCCACATTGGGTAAATGTCACTACCATGATATAGCATCCTTATGCTCTTGAACCTCATACCTTAGGCACATATCACCTATGGGCCCCACATCCAATAAACATAAGGGTGCAATATGCCATAACAAGAAGGCAATCCTGGAGGCCCACCCAATGGTGAAGGTGGAGATGGAGGTGGAGGTTGTTGTGAAGGTACAGCAGGACCCAGCACCTTGACCTAAGGTAACAAGAAGTTTGATAAGGAGACAAGAGAAGCAAGCCCCAATCTGGGAGACAATAAAGGGGCCCTTGAGAATGCAAGAAGGCCCTGAGCTTAGAGAAGGAGAAAGAGGGAAGCAAGAAAGAGAAAAAGAAAGGGGGCAAGAGTTGGCTGAAGGGGGAGAGTCTTTGGACAAGGTGTTGAATAGCTCAAAGCTAGAAATATACATGGGTAACTAAGGGCTATATAAGAGACAAGTTGAACCTCCTGTTAGGGCTTCTCAAGGGTGATAGGGTGTGGGAACTAAAGGCAAAACATGAGACACAATGAAGTAAAAGGTGGAGGAGTCTTCAGCTACACAATTGAAGGGGCCATAGTGGCAATCTAGGGGTAGAGGAGGGTGTAGCTGGGGATTGGGGGAGCTGGGTAGGTAAGTATGATACAATAAGAAGGAAAAACATGGGAAGGGGGCTGTAACAGAGGTGGAGGTGGAGGGGGGTGCACCACCATCACCTGCCAGACACACTACAGTGTGTAAAGGGGGCATAGGAGGACCATGGGCAAGGTCAAGGAGGTAAGTTTATTGGAAAAGAACCAGCAAGATTCATGGGAGATTGCTCCAAAGCAGAAGGGTTTATGACATAGTGAACACTATTCATTAGAGTCAACTACTTTAACCCCACCATCCAGAACATCTACCAAAAATTTATAATGTTCCTCATATAGCACTATACACAGTATGCAACCACCTTCAGATCATACCTAAGGTAAGTACTATACTAACAATTGGGGAATTGAACTAACTACTACATAGGTTAGATATATCACCTGCAATAACATGAATAATAATGACACAATACTTCAAGTGTTCACACATTGTTATAACCTTAAGATGGGAATGTCTCTTAATGTCAAATGCTGACACATTAGGTATGTGTATTTAACTATCTATTAACATTTCTAATACTTATGGTACCTATACATGTAGATGTCTTGCACACATAATCAATTTAGCAATGCAAGCACTGATAACAACACATAGCAAGTTGAAATTCTATGATGGCAGCCTATATGATGACAACCCCCCAGAAGACCTAGGGGCTTTAGAGTGTGATGAGATTGGCATTGTTCACACTATCTATGTAAAGGTATATCTCTATCACATCAGATTTCCTTAATTAATGTGTATGTAGGCACACTTATCAGCTCAATATAAAGAAGCCTTTAAGGCTATTCAATACCATTGCAATACACCACCTGTCTAGCTTCTACTTGACATGAAGGTGCAATGGAGTTCAACCTTCATCATGCTCACTCATGCTGAGTTATGATGAGGTGTAAACACAGGTGTCCTAAGATCCAACCCAACATGCTCTACAGACTATCCTTGTAACTTGTTGATAGTCATTGCAAAGCAGAGCCTAATAGAAAATTGCTTCCTGGTAAACTTGAAGGCAACTTGATCTTCTGTAGGCTGGTTTGCAATCCTTAGGATAAAACACCCTTGACCCTGCATGTTCTCCAGTTAGAAGCTCCACCTCCAACACCCTATTCCCACATCTTGTCAGGATTCCTCTGCTCCCATTGCACACTCCATGTGCTGCATCCAGGTTTCTTAGGATCATCAAAGGGTATCCAACCTTTAGCTCCAGTTTTGCATGTAGAAGTCTAGAGCAGTCAATCTTATTTAAGTACTTAACAGGATAGTTGAGCATAGGATCTTCTTCTCCGCTCTGTTCAGAGGTAGGAATGAAGACTGCACTATGAAACACTTAGGCCTGCCCAGGGAACTTTTCAAGAACTGTCTTGTTCAAGCCATCCACATCAGTATTTAGAGTAGATAGCACTGTGCACTCTGAAAAGTACTAGTTAGGCAGGTTAGAGGTGCTGATCCCAGGGTAGATGGTGTTTATGAGTGATTCAACTGTGTTTTCCCTGCACTTGAAGTGATCTGGCAGAGAAATGTTGCAACCTTCATCTGTGTGCTTTCCCTGGCCCACTTCCAGTTGCCACTTTGAAAAGTTAGCCTCAGCCTCAATATCAGTATTGAGTCTCATATTCTGATGGAGGTGAAGGATGGTGCTATCCCTCCATAGAAGAGAACACTGGATGCAGGCACCCACAATCTGACCCCTTGAGCCATGCACAATCACTGGTAGGATTTGCTGGAAGTCCCCACCAAACACAAAGGTTAGCCCACCAAATGGCTTGTCAGAGTTGTGAATGTCTTCTTTTTTTTTTTTTTTTTTGAAGGTTTATATTCTGGAGCAGTACATGATACAAAGCTGGTTGCAGGTGTAGTGTGGTAAGGGGTGATAAACTAGCGAGTGGCAGGGCAGCACGCAAGTGGTGCCGTAGGGCAGTAAGTAATGATAGTGAGTCACCTAATGAGGAAGACGGGTAGAAGGGGTGAAGGCCCAATACATTGTAGGCTCAGTGTATACAGAGTCAAGGTCCGTGCCGAAGCAAAGAGAATGATGGCGTGAGAAGTTTGAAATAACTCACGTCGGGTCCAGGGGCAGAACCTAGCCGGGGTCAAAGACGCGGTTCCTGAGAATGCCTAACTCAGGGACCAGTCGAGTAAACACGCCGCTTTCCTGTATGAATTTAAGGAAGGAGCGGGCGGCATGGTGGGGGTTGTCAAAGCCTGGGTTGGGGTTAGGACGATGACGGGGGTGTTTGTAGGAGCGGGCATCGAGGGCGCCGAAGAGGGCTCCAATGGGTAGGTGAGTTACATCGTCGAGCCTGTGTTTGGCTTGGAGATCAGCAAAAAACTGGCATGATAGGACAACGTGGGTGGTGGTAAAGGGCTCCCTGCATGGACACATGGAGTTGGAGATAGGGAGGTCGGGGTGATGACGGACAGCGTAGTCGTGGGTGAATGAATGTCTGACTGCGACTTGGAATGCCGCAGAGGTGGTGGCCTGAGTCGCATGAAAGCAGTCGCCTTTTTTGGGGCGTGACACGCTGAAGAGTGGGTGGTTGGAGCTGTCAGGGGGGTGGATGAGTGATATCCCATAGGTTCTGGAGTGTGAGGAGGGCGACTCAGAGTTACGTTTGAGTGTCCACTCCCTACCCCATTTGATAAAGGCATTTTGGTGTGCTACTTGTCTGGTATGAGCTTGGGTAGCTATGCGGTTGACCATGGCTGTAGGAGTCGAGAGGCAGGCCTCATCCAAGAGGCGCCTAACGTCCCGGTTCTGTATTCGACCCTGGTAGGCGGGTGCCCACGCTAGCGTGACGCTAACATCCCTGTGACAAGAGAGGAGGGAAAGGAGTGAATGATGAAACAAAAGCCACTCAGCCTGGTTGGCAAGAGGGCGCAGGTTTGAAATGGAAGAGATAGCACTGAAATTTGGGTGCAGGAGGTATAAGGAACGAGGCAGTGACAACGTACGGTAGCGCTGCTCCAACCACTCCATAGACTTCGCTAACGCAAACATGTCTGTGTCATGGCATAGGACGTTAGAGCCCATACACCATGAGGACACCAAAGTGCCACGTTCCAAAAATTGCTTGCGGTCGGCTAACCCATCACTGACCAACGATTCCATCAGTCTCAAGGCGCCTACTCCCACGATGAAGTCGTCCATCCGCCCCTTGTTGGTGACATCTGAGCCGACTTGGCATATGCCAATACTCAAGCTGGGTGCGGTCTCATAAAGATACCCCACCCAGTCTTTCATGGCCTGAGCATTGCCCTTGCCCAGAATTTCGAGCCGGTCCCCGAGGTCAGGTACCTCCCACAGGGCCACAGCCATTGGGTCAGCTCTCCGAACCGTAGGGTCTGTCCTCAAGCTGAGAGCCTCTAAGGCAGTAGGGCGCTGTTTGGATGCTCCAGACCACAACCAGTTTACGTCTGTGTGCACCTCCCCATGAAAAGTCATGTGAGGGCCGCTCTGGACCTCCTGCCATTCTGGCCTGAGCCGGCACAGAACTTGTGACAAGAGGGGGACGCGGTGGATTCTAAGGGCAGAGGTGGTGAGCAGCTTATCCAGGAAGATATGTGCAGGGTAGATGCGCAAAAGTTCGTGGAGGGCGTCGCGAGTCACCGTGTGGAACACACCAGCTACTACTACTTTAATGCCCTCGTTCATTACCTTCTGGATTAGGTTGGTTAGTGTCTTCTTGTTGGTGGCGTTGGCCCAGAGTTGACACCCATAGAAGAGAGTGGGGAGGGCGATGGTGTTGAACGCCAGGCGCCAATTGGTGGTATTGATGCCCCGCCAGCTATTGCCTAGGAAGGAAAGTGAGTGTAAGGATGCTCAGGTGCAGTTACACATAGTGGTGACATGGGGTGTCCAGTCTAAACGATGGTGGATAAAGAAACCTAAGTAATGTATGAGAGGTTTCGGGGTAACGGTAAAGTATGAATTAATGTCCGGATCTCGTAGGATAAGACGATGGGGGGGGGGGGGGCACGTGCTAGGGTAGTCGCTCTCATGCCTTTAGGGATGAGATAAATGAGCTCAGTTTTGTCTGCCTCTATCAGCAGGTTGGACTGGTGCAACCATTCATCGCAAAGTTCATAGGTGTCCTGGAGGGTACAGTTGACCAAGAGCCAGTTCCGCTTGCAGGTGCAGATGATGCCATCATCAACATACATTCCCAGGCTAGCTCCTTTGGGATCGAGGAATTTGCATAACAAGGGGGAGGTGTAGTATGCTGAGAGGACAGGGCTAACAGGTGAGCCTTGAGGTGTACCAACAGGTTGGTTTCGTTCGGGGAGGATCACACTGTTGAAGTGGAGCGCTACCCGTCTGCTGGATAGAAAGGAGTGGGTCCATCTCGCGATCGACTTGGCGAAGCCGAGGTTCCGCAGCATGTGAACTAGTCGATCCTTGTGCACGTGGTTGAAGAAGCCCTTGATGTCGAACAAGAGGGCCGCAACCTTATACCCGGAGTTGAGTCCTACCTGGACATTGTGCATGAGGCTGAGCCCCGCGTCCACAGTGCAACTATGTGCCCTAGTGCCAAACTGGGTGGTAGGGAGCAGGGAGTGTTTATCGGCGTCGTGAAGGAGGTGCTTAGAAACCACCTTCTCAAGTAGCTTGCTGACACAGTCCAGAAGTGAGATCGGCCGGTACACCTTAGGGTGTGTGTAGTCAGGCCGGTCAGGTTTGGGGAGGACAGTCACAATGGCTTTCTTCCAGATAGCGGGGTGGTGGCTGATGCTCAGACAGCCGGTAAAGAGCCAAGCTAAGTGCGCGCCCAGCATGCTATGAGCATGTTTGAGGATGAGCCAGCTAATGCCACTTTCACCCAGAGCAGAGTTGTTAGATGCTTCCCACAGGAGGGGGGTTACCTCGGACTCAGTAACAGGCTCAAAGGCCCTAGTGGGTTGTGTGGGAGGGTCGTCCCACTGCCCAGGCTTGATCGTACCGCTATCTTGTTTGAAGAAGCGGTTTGAGAGCTCATCACCTATTTCGGCATCATCGAAGGTTAGTTCCCCATTACTTTTATGGATCGCTGGTATCCCTCTGGCTCGCCTCCCTAAGCACCACTTTGCTACGTCCCACAGTTTACCCTCTGTGATGATGTTGTCGTAGTATGCCCGCTTGGTGCATCGTGCTGGGCTTTTGAAGGCCTTTCTTGCCACGCGTCGTTCTTCTGGGTCAGTAACGGTCTTCATGTTCTTGGCCGCTTCCCCACATTCTAGGTTCCACCAGGGGTTTCCTCTGCCTCCCTTCGGTGGTGCCTTGATTTCGAGGTGGAGGTCACACATGGCTACTATTGCGTCATGACAGGCTGCCGCCGCTTGTTCCACGTCGTGTTCTGTGGTCAGGGGCATGGTGTCGGGTAATGACACCTTGATATGCTCGGTCCACCTCTTGTTAGCCTCGTCATCCGTAAACTTGAATTTGTACTTCTTCACAGTTGCTTGTTTTCGGCCATGGTATACACCATTGATGAGCCATGCAGTGCGTAGGCCTGCATGATCAGAGCCGAGTGAGGCAGCCCAGTTGATGGTGACCAGAGTAAGCATCTCTTCATCCATTGCGGTGTGGTTAGCGAGGATGAAGTTGATGGTGCTGGGCTTCTCGTCGTTCCATCCAATACGCATAGGGATGTGGAGGGGGGAGATGATGGTAGATTGTGTTGCTCCGTGCCATTCATCGAACGTGTCTAAGCGCGAGCGAGGGGAGGGGGGGATAGTAGAGGGAGACCACTCAACGGAGTGCATGTTAAAATCCCCCATGAATAGGGTAGGGACAGTGGGGTCTAATAAAAGAGCGTAGAGGTTAGTTATGGCAGTGGGGTTGTCCACGTCGTTGTAAATATTGACGATACATAGGGAATGGTTGTCTATGTGTAAGTCAGTGATTAACAGAGAAGGGTGTTGCACTAGGTCCGTGTGTGGGATGGTATGTATGGGATGGAGTTGTCGCTTCGACATGAGTCTGCTGTACTTCCGTACGTAGGTAATTACTTTAGCGTGTCTAATGTCAGTATGGTATGGGTAAAAGAGGTGCCACTCAGGGTGTTTGACCACCCCAAAGACTTCGCTGCCTTCCCTTTCCTTATCAGCCCTTTTCACTCCAATCCGGCCAAACCAAGGTTCTTGTACACAAATGACGTCGTCTTCACACTCTTCCAGTAACACGTGGCATGCCACATTCATGCGCCTCATGTTGATGCATAGGATACTGGTGGGGTGTTCAGTCATTAGAGGGGGAGGGGGAGGGTTTGATCAGTCTGTAAGGGACTACCGTGTCGATGATATGGTCGATATGGTGGCTGGGGTTAATATGGACAGTGGGTCCATTGGACATGAGCGACTGTATGAATGCGTCTGTCTCGGATCAAGCAACTTTGCCTTGGATGATCTGGGCCATAATACCATGGATGGTATGGAGCGCCCATCCGATGTTCATGGTAGGGTGCGCTATTCCGATCTGCTGAATGGCGTGTTTGACCCGGACCAGTGTGCCCATGTGGGCGTGGGTTGCCAGGTCGTGTAGTGAGTCCATCTTGGGCTTCCCCTCCTCCAAGAAGAAGGCGTAGTCCATTCGTGATTCCATCTCCAGGAACTGCTTAGTGACACGAGCATGATGAGTCCGGCCGAATAGGAAGTCTTTGATGTGGTGTCCTCCCCTGTTGCCACCGAGAGCAAGGTCGTAGTTGCGGGCAACCGCTCGAAACACTGCCAGATTGTCTGTTTTGGACAGCGAGTAGGCGATGTCTAGAGGGTGTAGCCATCTGGCCTCAGTCTGGCTAGCGAGTATAGGGGTAAAGAAGGGGTCATCTTCAGTGCCGTCTCTGATGCGTTCATCAACAACCTCCGGCGTGGGCTCGGGTTGATCCTCCGCATCTCTGGCACTGTATAATGTCCTCTCGAACGTCTGGAACCTCTCGATGCTCATGTAGCATACATAGAGTGGTGTGACGCTTCCTCCAGCAGCTCTTTCGACGTGTCTGATGGCTTCATCTGCTCGAGTAGAGCCTCTGGAGCGCTGCCTCAGTTGGTCGTAGACCCACTTCCGCACCTGGTACACGTTGAGGGGCCACTTCTTCTTAACTGCGTACCTGAATGGCAGGCTTTGGTATGACAACGTGCCCAGGGGTCCTAGTCCCCAAGCTCCATTCAGTTCTGCAATTGCTTCAACGTATTGTGCGTCCTGAGGGGATGGTAGGAGGTTACTCATCACCTTTGATGCCTCTTCTACCGTGGCCGCATGCTCCTTGCGGATGATCGCGGGCATCTCTTCGATGCTAGAGGATGGTGTAGGCGGCGCAGGAGGGGAAAGAGTTTTAGAGGCGGTGGCAGTGGCACGAGCCTTGCGTGTGCATTGGTTCCCTCCCCACTTGCGTGTGACGGTCGTGAAGCCTTCGTCGGCCGCATCAGTGGTTCAGTCTGGGAGAGTAGCGGTGGACAGATGTCCACTAAGGGTCGACGTTTTTGGGGTGTCATTGAGGGTTTCAGGCTGAGGGTTCCCTGCTTTATCAGCCGTGAGTTTGTCCCAGAAAGGGACGGCAACTCGTTTCGGGCACTTTGGCAACCAGGCATTATGGCATCTGCTGCAGAGTAGGCATTTGACAGGACAGTCACAGATACCTACCCGCTTGTGGTTGCCTTTGCAGTAGCAGGCGTGTTCTTCGGCTTGGTGCCCTCCTCCGCAATGGTAGCATCGTACGGCAGTCTTGGGTATCCTGCATATTTTGGATGACGTAATATGGCCGAGTTCATGGCAGCATTGACACTGCCGCACGGTTGGCGAGTCTCCAGTGATACAGAAAATTGCCTGTGCTCCAAACATGTAAACTCCCTCCTTCTGTGCACAATCGCTAATGGAGCGGTCAGCGTCAGCAATAGTGAGGGACACCATTGAGTATGCGTGGGAGGGTATATTTGCCTCATTGCCCATCCAATGGGGCGTGGCACAGATAGCGGCGCTCTGGAGGCAGGGGTTCCACCGGATTTCATCCTCTAGATCTCGGCTGCTGAATATGACGCCATCCGAGTTGGACATGGGGACCTTTCTGAGCTGCAAGTAGGTCCATCCATCATTAGGGACAACTTCTCCAGTCTTGAGTGGTGCAATCAGCGTGCTACGATATCACTTGATAGTCGCGAAGGGCACTATTCCCGCAATCAGATAGACGAAGTTATGGTAGTTCGCGTTCTTCAACCATCTCCCATTGAGTATTTTGATACCTGTCACGCTGAGGTGTTCTACTGCCTCGTGGGCTCGGAGAATGATGGTTTCTGCCGGGGTGTGTGCTAGAGTCTCTTCCGCTGCACCTTTAAGTGGGTCAGTCCGGACCACAGTCACTGATGTGTTTCCTGGAGTGGGAGGGGCAGCAGAAGGTGATCCCTCCTTGGGACGTCCTGAAGCGGTGCACCCCTAGGTGGTCACATGTTGGCGGAATGTGGTCTTGGCGTTGTACTGCTGGTGGGCGGCGTCACTTCTGACTATGCTAGCCTATGTAGTTCTGGAGGGGGGGTCATCCACCCGCAGCATACTCACTATGGGTGCCGATGGTTTCGGTGGGTTGGGTGGGAGCTTGGCAGTGGGAGGGGTTTGATTTCCCTTGGTAGCGGGGGCAGGTGTGGATGGCTGGGCCGGGGGGGTTGTGCCATGGGGCAGGGAAACTGCAGGTGTGTCCTTTGGGTTTGGTCTGGGCTTGGGTTGCGGGTCCAAGAAGCACGAGGGACTGGCGTAGCGGCTTGTGCACTGGGCACAGGGGCGATTCCGAGTTTTGTGTCCTGGCAGTCAAGGCGCTGTGCTAAAATCTTAAATTGCTTATCAAACTGCCCTTTGATGATGGGCATCAGTTTGTTGACAAAATCAAGTAGCGGGTTGTTGTTAGAGGGTGGGGGGGGGTGCAGACGGTACCTCCTTGGTCTCCAAGGCTGTTCCCTCTCCCTGAGTAGGAAGGATCCCTTTGTCTGGGGCTGCTCCCGCCGAAGCAGTCGTGGCATAGTGAGGTAACACGGGGTTACTGGCCTTTGAGGGCTCAGTTGACTGACTAGTACCCGGCAAAGGGCCTATGAATGTCCCCCTCTCAGTGCGTGTGTTACCAGCTGCACTTAGTTTCACAGGAGGGTAAGTCCCAACCAAGCCTGCCTGCCCCAGGGCTGAGTCCTCAGGTTTGCAGGGGAGAGGGGTGTTGGCCTCGGTCGCCATGGAAGTACCTGTAGACAAGGAAAGGGTTGGCGGCGTTAGTGTGGTGATGGGTGGGATAAGCTGTTCAGTCTTTTCCGGCGCATGGATAGAATCGCGCGTTGTGTGACCTCGAGCTACTTGCTTTATGAGGACATTATCGAAGCGGTGCATACCATCTTCGGCTTCGCAGATTTCCATCGTCTCTTTGATCTTACCCTTATCCATGTTCGGAGTAGGGTCTGGGAGGTCTGCGGTTCCTTCACGTCTCTCTACTACCGCCTGATGATGGATGGGAGGGACATCGGGGTGGAAAGCGGGGGGGGGATGGGGGAGGGGGGAGGGGGAAGACTCGACTCAGACCGGTCTTGGATGGGGGTGGAAATAAAGCCAAAGCGCCGCACTTGCATGTGCAGGATCGCGACGGACGATTCTTGGTTGGGCTGTTCTAGGGATGTCATGAAAACGGCGTGTTGCCTTACCAAGTCATCCTTGTTTTCTTTCGCCCATCTCTCTTGCATACGCCCCACCATGTCTGTAGTGAGTGAGGTGTTGATGAAGCAGTCAAGGCGAGTAGGCTTAGTGTCAAGCTACTCTTCTACCACCCGTTCGAGCATGGCTGGGCACTCGTGTTCAAGCTCCGCCCTCACCATCTGCCATACATGTGCCTCCACCTGTTGGATCGTCACAGAGGCTAGCTTACTTACGGGCTCCATCACTGGGCCGCCCGCTGGGATGCCCATAGACAGGTGGAGCTCGCCTATGTAGATACACTTCCACTCTGCTATGTCATACCGGGCCGCACATTTGATCTTGTCTTGTACCACCTTCTGAGCTTCTTCACGGGCTTTCTGCTGTTCAGTGTCCCCGTTCTTCACCCGGTGGTATTCTTGTGTTTGTAGCTCTTGGTACGCTTCTTCCTGGAAACGTTGCTTCATGGTTTCATCCACTTGTGCCATTTCCCGTGCACCTTTCCAGATGCTCTCGACTTCAGTGGCGTAGTGTTCTTGGTAGGTGTTTCTCGAGTCTATCACTCGTTTGCGGAGTCGGGTTTCTACCAGTTGCTTCACTAAAGGTGTCATGTCAGCAATAAGGGAGTCATGGTAGTCCATGATCTCGCGTCTGCCTCCAATTGATCTGTTCTTCGGGTGGTCAAAGAGTCCCTTTAACTGATCGATCATTGCGATTAGCGCCCCACCCTCCATCATCGGTCTGGGTAAGTCTTGATGGACACTAAACTGGTCAATGGTATGATTCAGCGACGTAGTTCCCTGAACGTCGCGGCGGGGTGAACGGAGAGCACCACGTGTGATGGCTCCTAGTAGCGCCAAGGAGGCTCTCATCCAAGACTGTGGTGTCAGGATGCGTACCATCAAATCTCCCAAGCTTGTGGCGCCAGCATCCATCATTTGGATGACAAACTGGATGGCTGTGGAGAAAGTGATGTCGGCGAAGTCGGAAGTGTTGTTGCACAATATGGCCAACGGCTGTTTCAGGTAGTAGGACAAGTACCCTACTCCCTTGGTGGTTAGTTCTTGAGTGAGCGTTAGTTCCAATGTATGGGCTTCTTCTCACAAGTCTGTCAGCTCCTCCTCACCCAGATCCATGAGATAGTCCAGGAAGATTGACTGGTTGATAACTATTGGCTGGTACAACGTTGGTCTCTCTAACACATGTTGGATCCCGATAACACGTGAAGTTGCATCTTTGGGGTCGTCCAGCTCGGTTGCCTCGTTCTGAGTCTGAGCCGGGGCTGCGACACCTTCGAAGTATCCTTCCACAGATACGTGCTTACAGTCTAGGTCCATCTGGGACACTCTTGTATATCTCGAGGCATCTGATCGAGCTTGTTGCCTGCAAGTATTTGTTTCAGATCCCCCCCCTAAGTCCTCAAGCGAGGCCTCATGTGCACACAATGCAGCTTCACTTAAGATAGACGGTAAGTAGACCCGGATCTCTTCCAGCTGTGCATGCACGGGCGAGGTGGGGGCATTGGTGAGAGGGAGTTTGGGGAGCCCTCGCCAGTATTCTTCGGAGGGTGTGGGTAGGGCCTCACTGACCATTGGGTATGCCGCCCACATCTCTTGAGTAGTGTACAAGGCAGGGCGACTATGTTTACCAACCATCTTGTCGGATCCTGGTGAGCCAGGTGGTTGCATTATGGCGTCTGCGCCATCCCCGTCTTGGAGGGGCTGGCTGGTTTCTACGATGTCAGTGACGCTGACTTGGGACATTATAGGGAAAGACGGCATCCCTCCCACTCCTCCTGGAGGGGATCCTATGCCTAATGTAGTGATAAGTGACATTTTTACATGTTTGCTGTTCCTGGGAGGGTCAGGGGTATTTGGGTTACTGTGTTGCTCCATTGAGAGCAGATGATAGAGGACCAAAGCGTATGGGTGCGATTACTTCCAAGCAGCTCACTGTACGCAAAGATTTGATGAATATTAGGTATGTAAGAGTACCACAACCAAGGGATGGTGGTGGTATGAGAAGAAGGAGTGGAATGGTTGTGAATGTCTTCTGAAAGAGTGATCCACTATCTCCATAATGTGGTGATCTGCATAGGGGCCTCATCCCAGATCACCAAGTCTGTAGAGTAGATCAACTCTGCCAGAGGGGAGTTCTTAGAAATATTGAGCACTGAGGACTCATAGCATGGGATGGGGATTTTAAAGTGTGAGTGAGCAGTGTGACCTCCTTTAAGAAGAATGGCAGCAATCCTAGAAGATGCAACACAGAGCACAATCTTGCTTTGAGAGTGAAGGTGATAACAGAGGGTGTTATATAGGAATGTCTTCTCAGACCCTCCTGGCCCATGAAGGAAGAAGATCTCCCCTAAACTGCTGCTGATGGCAGAGGTGATCTTCTTAAAGGCATCAAGCTGATGCTGGTTTAACTTGGCACGACATTCTGCTGCAAGCTGGCCCTGCTCCTCTAGATTGTGCTGGTACTGCTCTACAATAAAGAGGATTGCCAAAGATGGCCCACTGGTTCTCAACAAACTGTGGCATGCTGTCCCAATCCTGAAGCCTCCTTCCAGAGTAAGAAAGGAGCTTGTCAATCAGATAGAGGCCATAGTCCTGAACCTGAGCCTCTGATGGCTGTGCTACATTAGCATAATGCTAAAGCTGATATTTCAGGTCATCATAGATGGCACCCCAGAAGGTGTCCCAGAGCTCCCTTGGGTTTGTAGGAGTGCAGTCCTTAAGGATGGTGACAAATAGTGGCAAAGCTGGTGACCCATGCATATATCTTTTGCCTCTGCTAAGCACTGTTAGAAGGGAAATTCTAATAGAGAAGGCTGTGGATTTCCTCATCCTGCAGCTGAGCATTGGCCTTAAACCATCCAGTAAGGGTGGTATCCTTATCTACATGTGAATCTAAAGTTTCCTGAATGTTCCCTCTCTGCTCAGGGTTGTACACAATAGGCTGCTGATTAGGAAGATGGACCTGAAGGTGAATGACAGGGGGCTCATGCTCCTGCATGTCAAAGAGGTAGAGGCGCCAATGAGCATCATAGCTGCTAATATAGCATGCATCCAGATACTGCTTGATCTTATCTGTGCAAGTGCTAAACTTCATAGTGGTGTGGTAAATTTTGATGCTGATTTGCAGCCATGTATAGGTCTGATAATGGTTCCTAGCATAGATTGTTTCATGCATTTGTGTATAGCTCACCAAGTGTGTCCTCCAGCTGTGTTGAATCTTCCTGACACCTCAATGAAATTAGCAGGGGTAGCAGTAGGTTTGTGCTTATAAGGAGCTTGGATATTTTAGGGGTGCTTCCTCCTAGTAAGTTTAGGATGGGCCATCACTTATGCATGTAGCTAGGGCAGTGTAGGAGGGAATGCTCCATTGTCTCCTTGGGGTGACCACATGCTAGACATCTTGGGTCATCAACTCTCTTAAAATGGTGCAAATATATGTTCAGCAGGGCATGTCCCTCCCTGAGTTGGAATATTTGGCTTGCTGTTTTTTATAAGATATCCTTGTTACTAATGTAAGTGATGTATTTCTGCAATAAGGGCATTAGTAGGTCATGGAGTCCCAGGTGGTTGTACTGGGGTGAGTTAGACCAGGCTTTGGTCCATTGCCACTTTAGGCTCTCATTGTGTGCTTGTCTGATGGCTCATAGGCTATGTTTGATCTCTTTTTGGAGGTAGGGGGGTAAATCCTTCTTGTCTGAGCTTGACCCATCCACTACTTTCTTAGCTATTGAGTTAAGTTCTTCATTTCCTGGGATGCCAACATGCCCTGCTGTCCACCTGAAGGTTAGTCTATAACTACTGCTACCTCTGCTCTTCTTTATTTGCTTGGTTGTCTTTAGTATTTCCACTGCTAAATGTTGCCCTGATTTGTTGAGTTTCAAGCTGATAGCTGAGAGGGCTGCTTGATTATCTATCCTGATCATGCACTTAACTATGCTTGACTGTTTCATTTTGATTAGGTGTAAACCTAGGAGGACTCCAGCTAGCTCAGCTTCATAGATTGTGTGCTGCTCTGTGGTCCCTAGATATATTTTTAGTGAATGGTTTAGCTTCCTCTCCTCTTCAGAATTGCTGCAGCTCCCACTTTTCCATCATGTGCTGAGCCATCCAAGTAGACTTTGATCATCTCTGTTGTGCATGCATCCACTCTTTTCAATGCTTCTTTGTTAGCAGGAATATCTATATGGACAAGGAGTAAGCCTCTGTCTCTCAGGTGGGTATGTACTAGGGGAATTTTCTCAATGATGCTAGGCTCTACTCCAATAACCTTGGTGAGGTTGTGTAGTGGTGAACAGTGCCTTTTTATCCCTCTCTTTGTGCTCTTTTTGGCTTGTGCATGGAGGGGGTGGTCTGGGGGGGAGCAATGTAATACATATAATCACACTGCAACATGCTTTGTTGATCCTTATGTCTATAGGGAAAAGCAATGCGTGTGCATCCAGGGTATCAGTTGGTGTCTATCCCATAGAGGATTTGTGGGATTGCTACACTTATGTATAACCTTCTTGCCACTTTTGGTGTCAGCCCCCAGGAGGGTTTTGCAAGTATGCTGATTTGTGACAACCATTTAGAACCTTTGCCCCTTATATATGCAAGTTGGGGGGCCCAGGTGAGGTGTTGATTGAGGATGATTCCAAGGTATTTTGTGCTTTGAGTGGGCTCAATTGTGGTACCTAAGATGACTAGTAGGGGCTAGGGTTTCTTGATGTTTTGGTAGGCAAAGTCTATTAATGCAAGTTTGGAGTATTCTATTGAAGAGTTGTGGAACAAGGACCACTCTACCATTCTGTTTACCCTTGTCATCATGTCTGCTAGCTTCTCATGCACCTCCTGAAATGTTTTTGCTGTAGCTGTTAGTATTGCATTATCCATATATGCCTCAGCAGATTCACTGCATTCCTACAGGATCTCAAGGATGTCCATGTTGTAGAGCTGGTATAACACCATTGAGAGTGGGTCCCCTTGCCCAATCCCATTGTTGAGCTCAATTAGCTCTAAGATGTGATTGTCAAATCTTAAGATGGTGCTGCATGAGTTTAGCATCAGCTCCATGAAATTGATGAATTTTTCCAGGATCTTTGAAAGCTCTTTCTTACTTAGGCTGTGAGTCAACTTAGATGTTACAGCATTTGGGAAGGCTCCCTCTATATTGAGGAATGGTATGGCTGTGACTTGATGTTTTCTCCATGCATCTTTGATCTTATGGGTAAGTAGGTGCACTGCATCTGTGGTTGTCCTTTCTGGTCTGCCTCTAAAGTGAAGGGCAGGCAAGAGCTTGTGCATTTCAGTGTAATAGGTTAGCAGCTCTGCCATGACTGCTGTTAGAACCTTGCTCATCATGTTTAGTAAGGTGATTAGGTGATACACCTTAGGCATGTCATAGCAGGGCTTGCCAGGCTTATGGAGTACTACTATCATTGATCACTTCTAAGGAGAGTAGTAGAGACTTCTTTCCATTATTGCTGAATATATATGGAATAGCCTGTTTAAATAAAATATCAGCACATTTGGTTAGGACAATGTTGGGAATTCCATTGGGGCCTAGGGCTTTGAATGGTTTTAACTTAGCCAGTTGTCTCCTGATTTGTTCTTTGCTGATTGAGTCAAAGCTGCACACAGGTTTCAGGTAGATAAAATGTAATGGGGATTCCTGCAGTGGCCTTGGGGGAAAGAACACTTTTGCTAGCACATTGCTTTTCTCCTCATTTGATGATGCAAAGCTATCTACTCTGTGGCTGGTTAGTTTTAGTACTAGGGTTCTGCTCTTACCTCCATACCCTGCTGGGGATGCTGTGTACCTATGGGCCATCCAGATATCCAGGTCTTCTGCCTTCTTGAGCCAGTCATGCCAGTGCTGCCTCTTGGTGTGCTCCAGGGTCCAGTGGAATGTCCTATCTGCTTCTTAATGTTCTGCATGTGAGTGGTGTTTAGGCCAGTCCATGTATTTACTCACCTTTCTACCCTTTTTGTTGGCATCTCTTCTCAGTTGTTTTAGTTCTCTTGTCTACCACCACTTTGCCCTTATGCCTAGATCCAATGTAGGGACCTTATCTCTTATGACTTTCTGGATGGCTAATATCAGCTCCATGCATGCATTATCCAACTGACTTTGGGTTTGAATTTGGTTTGGTGGCTTCAGGTGGTTGAGTTTGGACTCCAATTCTTGCTTAAATCTTTCCCAGTTGACATTGCAGAAGTTCTTAGGGGTGCTGTTGGGGGCAGGTGCTAGGTTAAGATCTAGGGTGGTTAGTACTGGCAAATGGTCAGTTTTGATACCTTGTTTGTCACTCAGGGCTTCATATGTGATGATTGAGTCCATCGCCCCCTCCAAGATGAAAACTTGTTTGAGGCACATCCACTTCTTTGTTATGTTATGGAGGTGTGTTAGATCCCTAGTGGGAGTGCTAAATCCAGTCTAGCTTCTGCTACTGCACTGATTAAGACTTCTGCATTGTTGATGGCTAGTCTGGTGAAAAGTCTGGTGTCTGATGGGTTGTTCAAGTGTGGGTGGTGTCTGTTGAAGTCACCAATCCAGAGGACATACTTGATAGCAGTGGTAGTTCAGCTGGGGTCCATTTCGTGGTCGTGATTATGCTTCTCCAGTAGACTGATTGTGTTGTTGTTGTTGCAGTTGTTGTATATATTATACAGTGTCATCTCACCCCATGTGCCATTGATTTGGATGATAGTAACATCTCCTGATTGGAAATCAACCTATTTCCATTTCTCAGTTAGTATGTTGCTTCTTATTAGAAGGATGGAACAGGTTTTAGCTGGCTTTAAGCCATGCATTGTGGGGTATACTGGTATCCAGTCTTTTGATGCCACTGTATTGCCAAAGGTGTTGATGGAGGGTTCCTGGAGGGTTACTATATCAATGCTATGCTTCACAAGTGTTGCGCTGCTGATTAGGGCATGTTGGCAGGTGTGAGATTTATTAATGTTTTGCTGCCAGATGGATAGGGTGTTGTGGTTGTTATGGGTGGTGTTCACTAGTGTGCCTTGGTTGGTTGTGCTTAATTTTTGGAGGTGATTGTTCTAAGGGGCATATATAGGAAGTTGGAAGGGAAACTGGATGGATTTCAATTGAGTATATAGAGATATTTTATACAAAATGGCTATGTTGTTAAGAGTAATAATTGTAAAGAGTAAATATATTTGGTTTTGAGATTATTTGATGGCATACCAAGGTCTGAGTTGAAAGTGGTGTAAAGCAGTATAGGAAATGGGGGGAAAAGGGGTGCATAAAGCCCCTGTTTGAGTTGATATAGAATGGAGCACTAGAAATAAGAATGGATTTGGAGTAAAAATATAAAGCATATAACATAAAGAAATACTAAGCCAGATCTGATCTGCTATTTCCAAGCTCTCTTAAGTGGCCACAAGTGCGTGTAGTAGTGAATGGACTTGGTTCTGGGTGTGTTCTTGAGTAACACTTGGGTTGGCCAGGTTGAGCATGCCAAAATGCAACACTCCCCCTTATACTTGACAGATTCCAAGGGTCTGCAAATAAATTGCAACCTTGAACTTCAGAACTGCCTTTGTGAGGATGTCTGTGGTCATCTGTTCAGTAGGGCAGTATCTGATATTGATAGTCTTGTTAGTGATAGTTTGTTGGATGAAATGGAATTAAATATTGATATGCTTAGTTCTTGCATGATAATTGTTGCTGGTAGCAAGGTGGAGCATGGCTTGGTTGTCATTGTGAAGGGTTGTTGAGGTGGAAGTGGGGCTGAATAAGGGCTTGGAGAGTCTATGGAGCCAAATGTATTCCTTTGCCATATGAGTTATAGTAACATATTTGGCTTCTGCAGTAGATAGGAGAATTTGTTCTTGCTTTCATAAGGCCCAGGAAACTGCTCCACTATTGATGAGAAAGACATGACCAGAGATAGCATGTTGGTGGTCCACCTCTGTCTCAGGTGTGTCTGGTATTATTGCATCAGTGTGAAGGTCAGAGTGTGCATGCCCATCAGATAGGCTCTCCCACTAAGTGAAAGTTGCTGGTCCCATGGCATGGTGGTCAGATTCAGTTCTAGTGTGCTTTCCACCAGGAGTTAAAGATGAGTGTGATCTGCTGCATGGAGAAGTGGACCTTCTCCTTGAGCATAAAGGTAGTCTAGCATCTGATAGTGTATTGAGTCAGTGAGCACATAAGCCACAAATATAGTATGCTTTTAATAGATAGTACACAGCTCTTTGAGAACAAGCAGTCTGACTGCTGGATTTATATCTGGGTCTTACTAGATCTTGCTCCAGACCTACATTACAAAAAGAACTATGTCCTTCCTAGGGGATTTATTCCTGGTCCCAGTAAGCCCAAGAACCTTGATTCATTCATATACACCAGCCTACATCATCTGTCTGCACTACAAAAAGATGGCCTTCATATATGGGATTGTTGAACAGGTCATGTCTTTACATCACAGGCCTTATTTTTCTTAGGAACTGTTGATGGTCCTAGGCTAACTGTGGTCCATAGTTAGGTTGAACACCATGGGGCTTCTGGGTGCCATGAATACTGTAGACTCAAGGGGCAACACAAGCTTGGAGGCCCTCATTACTATCCTGTTCTCCTGAGACCTACAAACTGTCATGGCCGCATCAGTCACTATATTTTATTTCGTATTTTTATCTATTTTATACAATTATATACGACGCCATATGGGCATCTCGGGCATAAGAGCCCCAGTTATTTTCACTAAGTCGTGCGGTCATGTGCATGACACGCGCCGAGTCATGTGCAGGAAGGCACATGAGCTCCAAGAGTCACATTGTATGGACACGTCACAGGATCATGAGAAGATCCTTCTATTTACGTCCATTACGATACACGAACGATATGATTGGTTAGAATAGTGTAGAGCGCTGAAGAACATTCAGGTAATGTACATTACGTGCTAGAAAGTACCATTACTCAGCGACGCGTCACCCTCTGAGTCAAAGAGGATTACAGTGCATCAGTCAGCACAATAGCGACGCGTCATCACCTGAGTCATAGACCTTACTCAGTAGTTAGTAAGCATGGCACTTATGACTCCGCATGGACCAAGTACTACAGTATATAAGCCTGTATTAGATAGTGCTACAATCTAACTTGTCCTCTTTGGACTTCCCTCTCAACCTACCTCCGCGTGATCCTTGCTCTGGTTCCCTGCAAAGGGAACATCTTGTCTTTGCTCTACTCCATGTCGTTTTGTAGGTTAGCGCATGATTTATCTCCGCATTACGCCGATAGTGTGAAACAGGCAGTTCACCCCTTCACCTCTTGACTTCAGCATTCTGAGTCGACCCCTCTGTCAATGTAGCCGGAAGTCATCTGCTACATTAGGACAAGTTTTATCCTTCGTCCTTTCGCATTTTACTTTGTTTACCGGCAAAGTCTTCTTCATTATTATAGGGTGGTTGACGTCCAACCAGTCCAGATTCTTCATACCCCTTACGCACTGCCTGTGGCTGTCATGCATCAGATTCTGTGTTGATCTGGTAATGTGCTAGTGTCTGTAAAGCCAGCATAGCTGTTGCTTGCCTTTAGTGGTGTATCGCTTGAGCATACATCATTGGGTACTTGTACTGGGAACTCCCTACCATAGGAGCTAAGCCCTTGCAGGAGTGATAACCAGCCAGGCTTCGCCTGCGACAACTGAGAGCGCCAAAGCAGATGTGTTGTAAGAGCCCTAGCCGGGTGAGAGGCAGCCAATAGGTCGAGGAGACTGTGGCAGACAGCCTTGGGTTCCTGAAGAATACCCCTCCATTATTCCAGAGTCTCTATATCTGCCGCAGCCTCAGGTGCCGTTGAAACACACGGTGTCTATTGGTCTCGCTTGGAAGAGCTCGCATCCCCTCTGCTTAGCGTTTCGCGGCAGTTGTATCTTGACGTCACAATCCACCCCCAGTTTCCAAACTGGTTCGTTTATTCTCCCGTGCCATCGTGACTGCTCGTCGCATTCTGAGAAGAAGGAGGGACATCGTTATAGTCTCACCGCAGGCCTCAGAACCTCACAGTCCACCTGAGAGACCTGCCACTCCAGTACCATCAGCTTCACCGCCAATTTCACCCCCTCCTTCTCCTACTCCTACCATCGCAGTATCAGAGCAAGCCCTCTCTGATACACACACCCTTAACGAAGAAGAAAGGGCCCTACTTGAAGAACGCAAAGCACAGTTCGTGCCAGAAAACATCATCGACCTTATTGTAAACGCATACACCCTCAATCGTCAGTTCAGACGAGAGATAAGGCAGTGGTTCCCACATGGAGTAATCTCGGGAACGGAATTCACCATCGACGACATCCACACATTTGCAGAAGAACAAGTAGCCCCGGACTCTCTAAGGGCGTCCCCCATCCAATTCGTGTATCACAGGAATAACTCTACCAAGTATTCCTTCTCAGATTCCATAGAAAGTAGCAGTGGCGAGTCTACAGAGTCGGAAGCAGCGTAGAAAGCAGCGACGGTCATACGCACCCCCTCCGTCTGACGAAGAAACTTCCCGAATAGTAGACTGGGAAACCCTCTCAGACGAGGAACGAAACAAATACATATTACCATCTCACACCATCGCCATCATGTCTACATCAGCAGCACCCAACCCTGTCCCCACCATGGCCGAGATCCAGACAATCTTAGGCCATCTTTCACACGCCATGGGTACTCTTACCCAAACTGTCACCGACCTGTCCACCCAGGTCGCCGCCCTCACCGCCCACTGTGTCGCCAGTAGCAGTAAAACTAAGGACACAGTAGCCAGACCCAAGCCATGGGACGGCAAAGGAGGAAGCGCTGAAGCTAGGCACTTCCTCGCCGCCTTCTTCAATTGGGGACTAGCACAAGAAGACGCCTTGAATACCTTTGACACTGCCACCAACATGTGGGTACGAGTGGAGCACAAGTGGATAGGGTCAGTACTCAATCTAATGGAAGGAGATGCATGCACATGGGCCTTGCCCCATCTAGAAGAAATCGCCAAGGGAGCCTATCCCTTCAGAGACATTTGGGCCAACTTTGAGAAGGCCTTCGTCAAGAGGTTCATCCCTCTTGACACATCGGAAGCAGCGCAAGAAGCGCTGAAGAACATACAGCAAGGGAAGCAGTCAGTGGCTGAGTACCAGTCTCGGTTCGACCAGTACACCCAACAGTTAGGATGGTCAGATGTGGATCATCGAACAAGGTTCTATGACGGCCTTAATGAACGCATCAAGGACATCCTCCCCATGACCAGCATGCCCACCGCCACTTTCAACGAGCTGCGCACAGCTGCTCAGACAATAGATCAACGTCTGAGGCAGTGTGATGCCAAAAAGAAGGGGCACAAAGGGGCCACTACACCAGGAGGCGGGTCCTCTCACCCAGATGCAATGCAAATAGATACAACGCATCAAGGGGGGAGTGGAAAGGAGGTCAGAAATCAGACCACCTACCACAAAATGATGAATGGGAAGTGCTACGGGTGTGGGTCGAAAGACCACACTAAAAAGGACGGCAAACATGAATGCGATGTTTGCAACCATAGCCAGAAAGTAGGGCATAGGAGCAACGTCTGCTATAACAAATACATAGGGAAAACGGCTAAGTCTGCAACCGCTGCAGCCACAGCCAATAGTACCTCTTCCAATACACAAACCACCACTGCCACCACTGTCGCTCCGGCCACAGATAGTAAGACACATGTGGACTTACTGGCCAAAATGATGGATCAGCTCAAGAACCAAGAGCAACAGATTAATGCCCTTAAGGCGTCTTTTTAGATCAGGGACTAGTGCTAGCTGCGACTAGCTCCCCTGCAGGTACATACGACTCGGTATTGGTTTCAGACTTGTATATACCTCGGACTGATATTACCACGTGTAAAGTAGTAGAATGTTCTGATGTTTCGGTTCCCCTTGACTCTACATCATCTACATCTCATAAGGACTGTACTATACTGCCTGAGATGAACTTTGTAAATAGTTCAAATAGTGTCTCTACCACTCCATTTGTAGCAGTGCAGCAAGTGATGAATTCTGATGCCGCACTAAATTCTGTAATTATCTCTGAAACCAAAGACAAAGCGTCCCATTTTCATGTGTCGTGTTATTTAAAAGGTCGTCATTGTACCATAAAAGTAGCAGCTATGATAGATGTTAAGGCCTAGCGGGGCCTTACTGTGCGACGTGCACCGAGGGTACGAGGGGAACAAGGACAGGGTACAAGGACGAGGTGCTTGGTGAACAATAACCAAGGTCAAGGGAGTTCTAAGAGACGAAGGTCCGCGAGGGACGACCAAAGAGCAAGGGTTCAAGGGTAAGTCGATAGACTTAGTGACGAGGTACGAGGGGCTTCGGTCAGATGGCCGAAGTACGAGGGACTAAGTCGAACGACTTAGGGTCTGTGTGTGCGCGTTGTTATAGCACAAGCGCAAAGCTTCGAGGTGGCTCCCAACTAAGGGAAGACCGACAGTGGTGGTGAGACGACGAGAAGGGAGCACACAGTTAGAAGAGTAAACAAGTCTGGTATTCGCTAGTATGATAAACGAAGACAAGACTGGAGGATAAGCGTATACATGGTCAAGCTTATATAGGTAGCTACTCAGGGTCCGTCCCATGAAGAGGGTACTAATAGAGAACAATAGGAGACACAAATGGGGAGAGGTAGAATGGGGAACAAGGGGAAGCGTAAAAGGGGAAAGGAATAGAAGGGGAATCGGAGTAGGAAGGCGTACATGGTAATGAGTCAACAAGTTAGTACTCCGAGGAAGTCCGAGTGTATGTCAAAGCGAAATGGTAAAAGAGAAAAAGAAAGTCTATGGTGAGCCGGATCACGACAATAGACTCAGGAGCAACCGCATTGTTCCTGGATAAGAAGTACGCCGACCGCCATAAGATGTGGCAAGTACCGCTTTCGAATCCCATCCTTCTCTATAACATTGATGGGACTCCAAATGAAGCCGGAAGCATCACTCATAAAGTAAGGCTTCGACTTCAAGTAGGAAAAGATGAAGAAAAATGTGATTTCTTCATCACCAGCCTCGGACCTGAGAAAGTTATCCTCGGGCTCCCCTGGTTAAGAAAGCGAAATCCTGCCATAAATTGGCAAGAAGGCACCATGCACCTAAATTCCAGTAGAGAACAACCTTCCGAGGAATTAGAGGTGGAGGTGACGCGCATAATGGCAAACCGAATGGAATGCTGCCGTCTCCTCGCAGAAAAAGTGTTAGACCATGCACAAGAAGAAGTCTACTGCCTTGCTGGGTTCACCTACTCCCAGAAGATTGCTGAAAAGGCAATCAAAGCCAAAGGCACTAGGACTTTCAAAGAAATGGTCCCAGAACACTACCGCGAATACAGTAAAGTCTTCTCTGAAGAAGAATCCCAACGACTCCCTGAGCACCAACCCTGAGATCATACGATTGACCTAGAACCAGACGCAGTTAAACACTGGAAGGTCAAATTGTACCCTATGTCGGCCAATGAGCAAGAGGAATTAGATAAGTTCCTGCAAGAGCATCTGTCCAAGGGATATCTGGTGCCATCTAAGTCTCCAATGGCTTCACCAGTGTTCTTTATTAAGAAAAAGGACGGAAAATTAAGGCTCATACAGGACTACAGACAGTTAAACAAAATCACTATCAAAAACCGTTACCCCTTGCTGCTTGCCGCCGATATCATCAACAGGCTCAAGGGAGCCCAGTACTTCACTAAGTTCGACGTTTGGTGGGGATATCATAATATTCGCATCAAGGAGGGAGACGAATGGAAGGGCACCATAGTCACTAACCAAGGACTCTACAAGCCCAAGGTTATGTACTTCGGCATGACTAACAGTCCCGCCACCTTCCAATCCCTCATGAACTCAGTCTTTGCTGATCTCATTGCACAAGAAGAGGTCGCCGTATATATGGATGATATTCTCATCTATAGCAACACCTTAGAACATCATTGTAAAGTAGTATGCGAGGTTCTTAATAGGTTGCAAAAATACGACCTCTACCTTAAACCCGAAAAGTGCGATTTCGAGAAGCAAGAAATGGAGTACCTGGGGATGATAATACACCCAGGAGAAGTACAAATGGACCCCGGAAAGGTAGCCACAGTCAAGGACTGGCCCACACCCACAAACCTCAAAGAAGTAAGAGCGTTTGTAGGGTTTGCCAACTTCTACCGGAGATTCATCAAGGATTTCTCTTGCCTCGCAAGACCCCTGCATGATCTCACCAAGAAAGAAATGCCATGGCAATGGCATCAAGAACAACAGGAAGCATTCAACCAACTGCGAGAGAAGTTCATTCAGGAACCAATCCTTAAGGTTTATGACCCGCAGTTACCTATAAGAGTCAAAACAGACGCTTCGGGATTCACCACAGGGGGAATCTTATCGCAAAAGTACCCCAATGGGTTGTGGCATCCCATCGCCTACAGATCCCAGTCCATGAGTAAGGAAGAGCGCAACTACAAGATCTACGACAGAGAAATGCTAGGTCTCATAAGAGCGCTTGAGGACTGGAGGCACTTCTTAGAAGGACAATCCTTCAAGGTGATCACCGACCATAAGAACATAGAGTGGTGGGCCACTATGCGTGACCTTAACCACCGACAGGCCAGATGGGCCCTCTATCTTAGTTGGTTCGTATTCAAAATCACCTACAGAAAAGGAGAATCCATGCAGGCCAATGCCCTTAGCCGGTTCAGCCATGACTATGTCTCAGACAAGGAGGACAATCGCCAGGTCCAAGTATTGGGCCCTCAGCACTTCCTTGCAGCAGCACAGCACCACTTCAAACCACAAGTGGACACCCTCGCAGAGCGAATCAGAAACACCAGTCAGAAGGAAGCCATGGTGCTAGAAGGACTTAAAAGTATTGACAAGTCAGCACCAAAGGCCCTGACAGACGGCACCGCCCTCTGGGAGGAAGATGAAGGGTTCATCTATTACAAGGGGAAGTTATATGTCCCAAATGACTGGTCTCTCAGGAGAGACATTGTACAGTCATGTCATGACTCAGTCACAACAGGACACCCTGGTAAAAATGGAACCCTGGAGTTAGTGAGCCGCTATTATTGGTGGCCACGCATGGGAGGTTTTATAACCTCGTACGTAGAAGGATGTGACAAGTGCCAACACTACAGAAGGGATACACGCCCTAAGGCACTAGTACACCCACAGGAGGTCCCTGAAGGCCCCTGGCAGATCATAGGAATTGATCTGATCGGCCCCCTACCAATGTCATGTGGGAAGGATACCATCTTTAACATAGTGGATCACTACACCAAGCAAATCCACCTATTCCTGGTGACCTCTCACATCACAGCTGATGGAGTCGCCTCCATCTACTTCGAGCAGGTCTTCCCCTTACATGGGATCCCCAAGAAAATCATAAGTGATAGGGGACCCCAATTCGCCGCAAGGAGCATGCGTGCCCTATACAAGCGTCTAGGGATAGAATCAGGCCTAACGACCGCTTATCATCCTCAGGCAAATGGCCAGGTAGAGCGCAAAAACCAAGAAATAGAAGCCTACCTATGCCTATTCATTGCCAAGAGACAGGATGATTGGGTCGATCTACTGCCTACAGCGGAATTCGTCATGAACAGTCGCCTCAACTCAGCAACAGGACACACTCCATTCAAGCTCCTGTACGGCTACACCCCTGACTTCACAATTCCACCAGGCAGGCCAACGGGCATCCTGACGCTGGACAAGCGGCTCCAGCACATGCGTTCTATAAGAATGGACACTGAAGCAGCATTACCCCTAAGTAAACAGCATATGCAAACTGACCATGAACTTAAAGGTTACAAGTTCAAGGTCGGAGATAAAGTTTGGCTCCAGGCAAAACAGATCAAGATCCATCAGCCCTCATCTAAGTTAGGTCCCAAGCAATTGGGCCCCTTCACCGTCACTAGAGTACAAAGTGAAGTAGACTACGAGCTGGATCTACCCCCTGCCCTCAAAATCCACAAAATCTTCCATGTGGATCGCCTGAGCCCCTACAGAGGCAATGAGGTCAATGGCCTCTTGCCACCTCCGCCCGAGCCAGTCCAAATCGACGGAGAAGAAGAATACGAGGTGGACCACATAAGAGACAGTAAACTCTTTGGTCACACTCTCAAATATCTCGTTAGATGGACTGGCTATGGCGAAGGAGAAGATACTTGGGAGCCCAGCAGCAGCTTGAAGCATGCCCCGGAGAAAGTAGCGGACTTCCACTCCAAGAATCTGGGCGCCCCCAGAAAGATAGCTGCGCTCCTTTATGTGTCCTTGCCTTGGCAACCTCTTCAAGAATTCACTGATGCCAATGCGGACGTTGCTCCTTAGGAGGGGGGTAATGTCATGGCCGCATCAGTCGCTATATTTTATTTCGTATTTTTATCTATTTTATATGATTATATATGACACCATACAGGCATCTCAGGCATAAGAGCCCCAGTTATTTTCACTAAGTCGTGCGGTCATGTGCACGACACGTGCTGAGTCATGTGCAGGAAGGCACATGAGCTCCAAGAGTCACGTTGTATGGACACGTCACAGGATCATGAGAAGATCCTTCTATTTACGTCCGTTACGATACACGAATGATACGATTGGTTAGAATAGTGTAGAGCGCTGAAGAACATTCAGGTAATGTACATTACGTGCTAGAAAGTACCATTACTCAGCGATGCGTCACCCTCTGAGTCAAAGAGGATTACAGTGCATCAGTCAGCACAATAGCGACGCGTCATCACCTGAGTCATAGACCTTACTCAGTAGTTAGTAAGCATGGCACTTATGACTCCACATGGACCAAGTACTACAGTATATAAGCCTGTATTAGATAGTGCTACAATCTAACTTGTCCTCTTTGGATTTCCCTCTCAACCTACCTCCGCGTGATCCTTGCTCTGGTTCCCTGCAAAGGGAACATCTTGTCTTTGCTCTACTCCGCATCGTTTTGTAGGTTAGCATGTGATTTATCTCCACATTACGCTGATAGTGTGAAACAGGCAGTTCACCCCTTTACCTCTTGACTTCAGCATTCTAAGTCGACCCCTCTGTCAACGTAGCTGGAAGTCATCTGCTACACAAACTACATACTTCCTGGGTGCAATCATGCTGACATCAACATCTACAATATTCCTAAGGCATCATCTATGCAGTATATCAAGAATTTAACCTGCCTTTTGCAGTGCCAAACTGAGGCATGGTTTAAGCTTGCTTAGAAGGAGACAGAACTATGCAAGCTGAGTATATTTCTTGGTCTTGATCAAAAGCACTCATCTGGCCTTCCTGGGTGCTTGACAATAGACCACATGTACATCATTGCCATCAACCTCCCTGATCTACTTCTTGGTCTCTAGTATGAAACAATAGACTGTGATTATAATGACACCAGGAATCTTTGGAACTAGGTAGTGTTGACTGGAGACACCTGGAAAGCACATGGCCTAGATGTTGCTTGAATACTATAACCCCAGCAACCAGAAAGAAAGGGAGTACTATAGCACAACATTAAATCAGCACAAGTACCAGTCCCTTCAAGATCAAGTAGAAGAAGACCAACAGATGAACAAAGAGAGCTAGAAGCAGCTCAGAAAATGGTCAAATACCTACAGTACATCCTCACCAAACTAGTTGAAATTTGGTGGAAAATTGAAAACAACACAGACTGAATTGTCATTGCTGGAGACAATGATCTGAAGAGGGGGTAATTCATTTTTACCACAATACCCTGTCCACTGGACACCTAGGAATCATAAACACCTACACCCTGGCAAAATGAGACTTCTGGTGGCCAAACATGAAGGAAAATGTATAGCAATATGTGAAGAGGGATATAGAGCATGCCAAGCCAATAAAATCAATATGCAGCTGCCCAAACCTGCAATGATCCCCATCACCCCAGAAAATTCCTTGCTATTCTAGACAGTTGCCATGGACTTCATCATGAAGTTGTGTTAAGGCCTAGCGGGGCCTTACCATGCGACGTGCACCGAGGGTACGAGGGAGGCAAGGACAGGGTACGAGGACGAGGTGCTTGGTAAACGATAACCAAGGCCGAGGGAGTTCTAGGAGACGAAGGTCCACGAGGGACGACCAAGGAGCAAGGGTTCGAAGGGTAAGTCGATGGACTTAGTAACGAGGTACAAGGGGCTTCAGTCAGACAGCCGAGGTACGAGGGACTAAGTCGAGCGACTCAGGATCTGTGTGTGCACGTTGTTATAGCACAAGCGCAAAGCTTCGAGGTGGCTCCCAACTAAGGGAAGACCGACAGTGGTGATGAGACGACGAGAAGGAGGCACACAGTTGAGGAGTGAACAAGTCTGGTATTCGCTAGTATGATAAACGAAGACAAGACTAGGGAATAAGTACACAAGTGGTCGAGCTTATATAGGTAGCTACTCCGTGTCCGTCCCATGAGGGGGATACTATAATAGAGAACAAAAGGCAATGTGAATGGGGAAGAAGGTAGAACAGGGAACAATAGGAAGCGCAAAAGGGGAAAGGGGAAGAAGGGGAATTGGAGTAAGAGAGCGTACATGGTAATGAGTCAACAGGTTAGTACTCCGAGGTAGTCCAAGGATAAGGAAAGTGATAAGGTAAAAAGAAAAGTAAGTCTGTGGTGAGCCAGATCACAACAAGTTGCCATTATTAGGCAAATATAATATGATCCTCACAGTTATGGATCATGACTGCAGTAAGGTGGCAATATTCATACCATGCCAAGAAACAATTACTGCAGAAGGGGTAGCAGAACTCTACCTGAAACACATATTCACCTGATTCAGTGTTCTTAAGAAGATTATCTCTAACTGAGATACCTGATTTATGTCACACTTTGCCAAAGGCCTGTCCAAAGTGCTGAAGATACACCAGAACATCAGTACAGCATATCACCCAAGGACTGATGACCAATTAGAAAGGACCAACCAGTGGCTTGAACAGTATCTTTGATTCTGATGCAACAAAAGGCAAGATGACTGGCACAAGTATTTGCCAATGGCCAAATGCCATAACCAAACAAACCCCTTATGATATGCTTATAGGCTATACTCCACAGATTGAGATAGTGACTAAGAACAAGGTCCCCTAAGTAGAAGAAAGATTAATAGCTATTGAAAAGGTGCAAATGGATGGACACCAAAATATTGTCAAAGCCCAGAAAATGATAGCCATAGTGAACCAAGGGAACAAGAGGTTCCAACTATACAAGGAAGGAGATCAAGTGTGGATTGAAGGAACACACCTGAAGACCCTGTACCCAGTGGCAAAACTTAGGCTGAAATGGCATGGTCCTTTTAAGGTTCCAAAAAACAACTATCAGAAGTGGTATACCATGTGGAGTTGCCAAGACAATGGAAGATTCACAACATGTTTTATGTGAATCTAACAACATAAGGAAATGGAGCTCCATAGGCCAAGATATACCCAGCTACCACCTGATATCATCAATGAAGAACCTGAGTACAAAGTCAAGAAGATTCTGGATGCATAGCAACATAGGAAAGGGTCCAAACTCCACTACCTAATTAAGTGGAAAGGCTATCCTATGAGTGACAGCTCCTGGGAAAAGGCAGAGGACATCCATGCAGATGAACTGATAGTGGAGTTTAAAGCACAAAGAAAGGCAAACAAGACTAAAGCCCAAAAAGTTACAATTAAGAGGGCAAGAATGACAAAAGGTCCCCATCCCCTTCCTTCCACACTACCACACACTGCTCCCTCTATATCTATCATGTCTGCTACATCTGCTCCCACCATTATTATCCCAATGCTCTCACCCCCTCCCTCATTGCCTGCCCCATTGGTTGCTAACACTTACAGTGAGCCCAGTGGCCCTTCTACTCCTCAACTGGCTATCAGCAGTGTTCCAATCATGAAGCACAGTGATGACACAACCACCAAACAAGGTGGACCTGTGTGCAAGGAAGATGAGTATCTTCCTCCCCCTCACTAGATGGAAAATTAACATTTATGATTGACAAAATTTAGGCATGTTCCATAATAGAAGGTATTTTTTATCCATTAATTTTTATTGTGTAAAATATTGATAAGGCCATTGAATATTGTTAACATAATTTTAACATAATATATTGACAATACTGATTTCCTTTTTTTTGTAATATAGCCTCTATTAGGTTCTAAAAGGCTAATAAGGAAATATATATTAACTATATGTTGTAAGGTAGTGGACATTAGGAACCAGCACCCCTTACATAAGCTGTAAGCCCTAAGGTTTATGTTACATAATCATTACATAAGCAGACAAATCTGGGATAAATATGGCTGCAGTCACTGTGGGCATTTTACAATACAAGGTGTCAACTTTGTCAACAAAGACCTTGCTTTATTGGGGGTTGGTAGGTGATGTGTGCTGTTAACAAGGAGAAAGACTCAATTGGTACAGAAATTTGTACAGGGCACTTTAAAAGAAGCAATGTTCTGGTACAAGTACAAAATTTTAAAAACATTATAGATTCTTCATGCATTATGGGAAGGTGCCACATTTTAGATAAGGTGATGTACTTAGTGAATCCTGCAGAGCAGTGTTTGACATGTGTGAACTCTTGACAGGCTTTTCCTTCAGTGGTGGAGGTGTGCTAGGGTGCATTTGGATTGGGCCGTCTCACACATTTTTTCTTTTGTAAGGGGAGATAGGATAGGGTTCTGCTCATTGCAAGACAATAATTTGTGCTATGTCAGCATTGAAGGAGTCTTGCAATTTTGTATGAATCAGATAGTGGTGCAATTCAAAATGCAATTCAATTAAAGCACCTCTGAGTAAGAGGGGGCTAGCAGACATAGAGCATAATAAGATAGGTAAAGATGTATTGTGTTGATGCTTCCAATCTTATTTGGTCATATTTATAATCTGCAGACCTAATATGCAGGATTTATAACCTCCCATATGACCTTGCTAAAGCAAGGTGATAATTTAATTCAGTTGGCTATTTTGTGAGATCTGATTGGCCAGATTTTTGCAACTGAATTGGACTACATTGTAAAATGCCCACAGTAAGTTTGACAAAAATGTGCAGAAAAGTGAGAAAATGTGTTTTTCAAAAATAAAAAAAGGCTAAAATTTCTAGCAAATCTCAATATTTTTTAAAAGAAATTTATACAAGTTGTAGCTACAGATGTCTACTTTAATTCATAAAAATAGATTGTTTTATTTTGACAATGTGAGAGAGGAATCAAGAGGGCAAGGAAGTGTACACTTTTGCTTGTGTAAATGGGTGCTGGTCTCAATGTCTGCTGCTTTAGGTCATGTGATGGCTTATGTAATATGGACAAAATTGGCTGTTAGCCAGACAAAAATGCACAGAAATGTGAGAAAATGCATTTTGAAACAAGAAAAAACCACTAATATCTTATTCAAAACTTGATATTTTTTAAAAACAATCAGTACCAATTGTAGCTATAAATGTCTATTTTAATTTGTACTGACTATATTGTTATATTTCAATGATGTGAGGGAGGAATTAAGATGGTGAGGAAGTGTTAGTTTTTGCTTATGTAAGGGTGCTGGTTTCTAATGTCCACTACCTTACTTTAAAAACATATTGACAATATTCAGTTGCCTTAACATTTTGTATAATGAAAATGGGTGGATAAAAAATACCTTTTGTTATTGAATTTGTCTAAATTATGTTAATGATAAAAGGAAGTTTTCCATCCAATGCCTGGTTTCATCCTTAACAAACACAGCTCCTCTCTCTTCTACCCCATTTATGTTGCCAACCCAAGGTTTGGGTTGGATCACACCAAGCTCAGAATAGTACTGACTTGGTTTATCATATATGCCCTAGACTATACCACCATTACCAGTACCCTTGGCATAGGGCAAGAGAAGCACATGATTAACATGCATGTAGGGAGGAGGGCTCAGAACTATGGGCTGATGATAGAGGACATGTGAAGGTAGCTGAGTTGGCACCACCAGCACAAATTCATCATCAATTGGATGATGATAGAGATAGGCAATCCCCACCTTGAAGGGGAGGTTAACCGTTTTAGGGCAAAGTGAGAGTTGAAAACACTCAAGGGCCTTTTGCATGATGCACAGTGCAAGGTTGATGAAATTATAAGGGAGTTGATCCTAACTGACCAGGAGTACACTGCCTGCAAGACCAGGTTGGGGATGGTGGACATGTATAGAGAGATACATTGTGCATTTGACTGTTCTCACCAACTCCCCACTTTCCACCACCACTCTTCTAACCCCCTTCCTATCAACCCCCAACAATCCCATCATTTGGAGATGCCTATCCTCCAAGACACCAAGGCCAAGTGGCCTGTCAAATGTTACCACTGCCATGCCTATGGTCACAAGGTCTAGCAGTGTCCCAAGAAGAAGAGCATCACCTGAAAAGCAGCAGTCACTTCAAGCCCACCACAGGAGTCCAAAGGGGAAGTTTCCCCTCAAGTTGAAGTTGGACCAAGCAGCCAAGTTAGGATGATGCTCTTGGAGTGCATCTTACTGCTGGACAGGGAGGAGTGGACACCTAAGGTATGTGCTCATTGTGGCAAAACCAACCCCAAGCATGGAGAGTTAGAGTGCCCCCTTTACAAGTAATGCCTGTTCTGCCACCACACTGGCAGTTGGGGGTTTGTGTAGTGCCACTGATGCATCAAGATGGGAGATGAGGAAGATAACAAAGAAAATTGGGACATAAATGAGGCAGACTATGACCTCTTTTGGGCTAATGCTGATGATGGTCCTATGGACATGTAGGCAAAGCTGATGTATCTTTGTACCTAAAAGGGGGGTTATATTATGATATAATCTATTTTCTTTTATCTTTTCTTTTCCTTTTCCTTATTTTGCTATCTCTCACACAAGTCACTATGACTCTATAGTATGTTCTCATAAGAGTCACTATAACTCTTGCCTATTGTCAAGGGGCTTGATTATGTTATTGTTTCAGTTCTAGCTTGTGATTACTGTGGACTGTGCTCTACAGTTGTTGTTACTTTGACTTAATTCTAGGTAGCTATTGTGACTTATTCCTAGGATCTCTACATTACTATAAAGTTAGGCATGCTAGGTAGCTTGTAGCCTTAGACTTGACTTTTTGTACTCTATGGTACTCAAGCAATTGATAACTGTTAAATACTCCATCTCTTACCCCAAAAGACCTCTCCTCTCATAGAATTGCTCTAAGTACCACTATTAGCTTAGAGGCTTTTCTACTCATACATCTCTATTCACTGAAGTTCCTCCTTAGAACTTCCCTTAGAAACCAGACCCCACAAGAAGACCCTTAGTGCAGCATCCCAGTAGAAAACTTAACCCACATCAGGTGAATGTCCCTACCATAACATAACATCTACTTAGTGAATCCTCTTAGGCAGTGTATACATGTATCTACCATGGGCAGGATGACTTGCAGGTGATTGAAGTCAAGTCAATCTCTGTCATTATGGCCATAATACCAATGTGCCCAGCTGGAGGAGACTGCAGCAAACATTTTTTCCTTATCAACAAGCCAGGACTTGATACAATAGCTTCAGCAGATGTAGATAACAAACTTAATGATAAGTAGATTATTTACTTTCATATATGTGTTGCTATGCAAAGGCAGAGGCATACACTCCAATTTAGGAAAGTCAGATGCATGGTGGAGTTAGTGCTATGCATACTATAATGTGTTGCTGATCCACCACCTGCTACCCTATGTTCAATGTCTCCCTGTCCCCTTATCTCTTTCTTCTGTTGATATTGTGCTGATCATGCCAAACCTTAAAGGATATGGAAGATTGCTCTGAGAACCTGATCTAGCACTGTGCTAGTCTGCTTACTGGCATGGGTTATTCACCTCACTTAGCAACAATCTCCAATAAGTCTCTCAACAACCTTCTCTAACTCATTGGGACACAAAAGAGCTTGGGGTTCTTGGATGTCAATACATATAGTCTCAGTGTTATGATCAAACATGGGACTCTTACTAGTTATGACTACAGAGTAAGTAGTATTTAGTTATAGACATCTTATCAGTCAGCATATAGGCAATCACATGTGATTGCTTAGTATTTCCTAGGAGTGTTATACTAGGGTTTGAGCTAGTATCACCATAGGATAGGCACCATTCAAGAGGAGCTTTAAAGTGTCCTCAATCATGTATAAGTAGTAGTCATGGAAGACCAAGAAACACCATCTTGGTCTTCTTGAATTGTTATTGTCTTTATCACTCTTCTCCTCTCTTCACTTGTCCTCTTCAGAAGACCTCTCAACCAAGAGAGGGATACCTTTGGTCCAGTGTGATATAGCAAGTCATCCACTTCTTGACCCATTATCACATTAAGAAGTTATCTCTGTGTTCAACCCAAGGAAATGCTCATATGACTCATTGCTAGACCACACTTTAGTCAAGTGCATGCTCTAACAAAGTGTAACACTCAGGGCTATAGACTCTTTGCACTTAGCACTCAACTTAGCTAGGTTTCAACCTCTTGAATGCAACCTTCAAGTTCCAGCACATTCTAGTTCTAGTTCCCCAGCCATGCTTCAGTTATCTCTGCTTGGCTCTTCTCTTGATGTTAACACACCTCATGTTATATATAGTATGGATGCTCTCAGTTCCATAGGGCAATCCAACACATTTACTCAGGTGAGCACACAGCAACACATCTCACTGACTTACTGTCTTAAACTAAGCTGTTACATAGGGAAAATATCATACTCTTCATCATGCAACCTATAAAGAACTTCTAGCTGCACAAAACCCTTTTTATATATATATATACTCAGAGTACAACAGGGTCTCAGCAAGTTTCACAACTCTTAAGTATCACATTTCCTTCATTTTATTACAGATATTTCAGTACTAATACCTCATAGGAAAGCATATGATAGTCTCTTAGCTAATATTAAAAATGTGCCCCCAACAACTACAACTTGTGACACCAACACTGGGGCCAGTGTGCCACCAGCACTTGACCCTGCAGGCCACCCCCTGGTCATGCTTTGAACATAGCATGCTTATAATGAGGCCAGCAGGGCACATGGAGAATTCTAAGGCCCTGGAAATGTGGAAAGGGGACCAGGGCAATCTGTAAGAGGTGAGAATGTTATATATTGGTTCCTTTAGAATATAGACAGGTCAACAGTTGATAGCCATACCATGTCTCACATGTGGACCACCTCCAAGGAGCTCTGGGCAACTATACTAGCCAACTACAAAACCCTCTCACTAATATAGATGGGCTTCACTCTAGCACTGCAGATGGAGTTCTATCTCAAGATAGAAGCTAAGCACCCATTTCTCTAACTATGCAAAGATCATTACAAAGCTCAGAAAATTAGGACAATGGACTATTTGCATTGGTACAAGAACCACATTATTGGGACAAACAATAAACACTATTATAGCAAAGTGGAGCCTGACTTGGAGGATACCCTGCAGGGCACTTCAAACATACCCAAGTGCACAAGGTGTACCCCATCTACATCCTTATTCCAACAAGTATCACATATGGTCATCAGATCAGAGTTGTGGTTGCAGATCCCTGTTGGTTCTGATGATCACCCACCCCCTCCTTCTATATTATCACCACTGCCACCTTATACTAACTCATCACCTGCACCAGGGTCTCCCCCTATGGCCCCAACTATAACACTTGCATAGACACTCTTGTCCACCACCCTAGACACACCCACTTCCCCTGATTTTCCAAATACACAATTCACATCTGCCACTACACCTACAACTAATAAGAACAACATGTCACCTGCTCTGTATGTTAATGACTCTGCCACACACTCTGTTGATTCTAGTAGTCTTGGTAAGCCACAGGATAACTGTCAGGATAGTGTGCCCACTATAGGGTGTCTGCCAAACCATGTCATATGCCTTCATTCCTTATAATCACTTCACACATCTAATGTGCCATCATCCCCACCACCACATCCCTGAGGCCATACCCAATCCACTGTGAGTCCCAACAATATAGTCACCTATTTGTTGCTCATAACCTCTAGTGACACTATTATGCAAAATGCCTTAAACCTGTCACCACTGCAGCTCAAGGATGTATGCAGTGTAGGTAACTAATCCCTGACTTGAAATTAACTACCATTAATGCCTTTGATAGGTAATATGCTGATGTCCTATACAAATAACAACCCCACCATGCCACCAAACAAATCAGAGCCCAATGGATCTGAACACACTAAGATTGAGACAGTGCTAGGCAGAGTCATCAAGACTAAGAATAAGAAGGTGTCTGTTATGCATCTGAGCACATCAAAGACTGCAAGGTAAGTCATAAATCACCATCTCTGCATACACTATTCACAGCATCACCCCCACAACCATAGGAATCTATTTACTATTGACTACCTCAAAGAGAACATAGCAATGTGTAAGGAGTTTGCAAAGGTGTGGAGGGATCTGGATGATGCTACTTGTAAGTCAAGTCAAGTTGGTGTTCTCTCAACTTCTATTAACACTAACACTGCTTATGTGTTATGTTATAGTAGGGATGTTTGCCCAATATAGGTTATGTTGTTCTACTATGATGTTGCACTAAGGGTCTTTGCTTAAGTCTGGGTTCAAAAGGGAAGTTCCAAGGAGGAACTTTAGTAGTTAATGTATAAGTAGAAACCTCTTAAGCCATCAAGGACTTATAAAGAGAATTCTACAAGAGGAGGTTCTTCAGGGTGAGAGATGGAGTGTTTAATAGCCTCTAGATTTCTCTAAGTACTGTAGAATACAAGAAGTTAAGTCTAAGGCTACAAGCTACTTAGCAGGCCTAACTTTATAGTAAATAGGGGATCTTAGGACTAAGTCACAACAGTGTTCTAGGATAGAGTTATAGAACTGCAGAATAAGTCTGCAGTCCACAGTAACAAAAGAGAAGCCACAACAATAAGCACAGCTGCAGAGTGTGGTCCATAATAACAAAAGGAACCCTCATAATATGCTGAAGAGTTATAATAACTCATATATAAACCAAGTACTGTAGCAGGGAGAAAAGAAAAGAAAATAAGACAGTATCATAACACAACCCCCCTTTTAGGCACAAAGATGACTCAGCTTTGCCTTATATGTCCATAGGACCATCATCAGCATTTGCCTAGTACAAATTGTAGTCTGCTTCATTTATGTCCTAGTTCTCCTTATTTTTATTATTATCTCCCATCTTCATGCAGTGGTGGTGCCAAGTGAACCCCCAACTGCCAGTGTGGTGGCAAAAGGGGCATTGCTTGTAGAGGGGGCACTCCAGTTCAGTGTGCTTAGTGCCAACCTTTCCACATTTGGCACATACTTGCCTTTAGCATCTTGGAGACAGGGAACTCTGCCTGTCTTATGAAGTCTGGGTTGCTTGGGAGGAGGTTAGGGGAATGATGGGGGCATATAGGAGACATTGGGAGTGATTGAATATATGATGGATCTTATAGTATACATCTGCCATCTTCAATCTAGTGTGGCAGGCAGTATATTCCTGATCAGTTAGCACCAGCTCCCTCATGATTTTATCAACCTTCTTCTATGTGTCATAAAGAAGGCCCTCTAGAGTTCTTTGAAGCTCCCCTTTGCTTCTAAAATGGTTAACCTCCCCTGTAAGGTGGGGATCATCTATCTTAGCCAATACCTCATTAACCACAAACTCACTCTGGTGGTACCTCTGCAATTGCCTCCACATTTCCTCCATCATTAGCCTATAATTGTGGGCCCTCCTTCTAATGTGCACATCAATTATGCATACCTCCTATCCTTTTCCAAGTGTCCCTTGACTGTGGTGTAGTTGAGGGCATACATAATGAATTGAGCCAAGACTATTCTTGGTTCCATTCAGTCTATTCCAAACCTTAGGTTAGCAACATCACCTTGCTTTGAAAGGTTAGTAAAAGTGGTAATTACATCAGAATTGTGTGATTTGTAAACATGTCAACATATGCAAGCTTTCCATGCTCTGTTAAACACTGTTCACATTGTATACAACAACATGTCAAGGAAAAGGACAGCCCTTTGGGCCATCCTTTTCCTCTCATACCCTGTTGCTACTGTTGCCCTATGGGCCACCAACAGCTTGACATCTCTTATTGGGACAAAAGCAGCATCTCCCAAGCTACTACCATTTGCTAGGGTAACCACTTTGTTGCTGCCATTGCCCTATATGCTACTGACAGCTTGATATCTCTCATTGGAACTAAAGCAGCATCTCCCAAGCCACTGCCATTTGCTAGGGTAAACAGCATTGCACTAGGCAGCCCTCCTGCTAATGTGGTTCATTGCTGTATCTATTCAGTATGCTAAAGATTCTTATGCACCTCAACTATGGAAGCCCAATGTTCCTTATAAATTCTAACACAAGGTCTCACCACTTTGCAATTTATACCAAGACAGGGTTGGGGTGGGCATGGCTTATTAAGGTGCATTTCATGACTCACACCACTGTAGAGCACCATCACTCACTTCTGATAGGAATGTGGAGCAAGGACCTGATGAGCCATTGCTTTGCATACCCCCTCAGATCCCTACAACCATCTTTGATGAACCAGAAGAAGAACTAGAAGTGGTGCTGCTCCCACCACCATCACCACTACAGGCCTAGCAGCTGCTCACCAAGAAGGTGACACCTGTGCCTTACCCAGCCATGCCTCTGTGACAAAGTTACATGGCATTGTCAACTCAGAGTTTATTTGCCATGCATCCACCACAATCACTACTTCCTACACCCCATGCCACAGAAGGTGTGTCCTCAAGTGCAGCCTGCGTTATATTGTTAGGGGTGTTAACTAGGCTCAGACTAACACCCCCTCTTTTTCACACAGGGCCCACTCAATGGTTCAGGACAACTGTGTCATGAAGCAAAAGTCAGAGGTCATTATAGGTCATGCTTGTGGCTTTACAGGTAATCCCATTGCACTTTCTTTCCTTTTGTGGATGCAAGTGGGACAACACCCAACTTATATATGCTGTTTTTATTAGATGGTGATCTCATTGTATGCTACACTGCATCTGTCATGAGCTTGCCATTCTAAGTTCATCTGCACCATCATCTAACTCATCATGGATAGGAGTCTTTTCTTTATGCACCACCAGCCCATTCATCTTGCTATATGTTACCTATTTTTCATTCAACTCACCCATTTCCCTCTATGGATTCTCCACTGAACCATCCTCTACTATTTTCCACTTTAACCTAAGACGAGCTTACCACTACCCTTCCTAAAGGAACTTTCACTTATGCTAAAAAGCACACTCAGGCTGCAATGGACAACATCATCCTTCATTTGTCCCCCCATGAGCATATGATTCTTGAGGATGCTGCCCATGCCAAAAAAAAGCACAAGATTAATGAATGAGTTGAAGCAACTGCTAAACCCAGTTCCCCACCATCACTAGAAGCACCTTTTCTGTTATCAGTATCAGAACAGTGCTGTTAAGAATGTATTTCTAATTTCATAGATGCCATAGGAAATGCATCTATCTCTTCTTCCATCTACATAACTTATGCAGGTTGCTTCTTCACAAAAGATGTCCTCCCTATTCCCCTTAATATTTTAAAACAAAAACAGTTATTCTTGCCAGAAAAGCCTCATGCCTGTCACATCCTTACAGATGGCATGCTGCTTCAATGAAGCAAAGATTCCCTGTACAATGAAATGGTGTCAATTTTGCTAAACTTTGTGCATCTTGCATATTGCATGTCCATCACAGCAAAATCCCATCATGTTCACTAGTGAATGATATGTGGCTGGGAGATGTGCCTATTGAGCTCAACATTCTCATGCTTCCTAAACAGATTCTTGTTGCAAGATTTTTCCCTGCCATCTACATTATCAAACATTATCCAAAACAAAAAGGAGTATGAACCTGGGCTACATCTCATCTCTATAGTGCTGTGCAAGGCAACATATCCACTTTCTGTCTTAACACTGAAGACATTGCTGAAATGACAAACTCAAATATCATGCCTCCTCCTCCCTCTGTTTTTGCTGCCACTATAGGTGTCACTTTCATTGGTCCAAAGAACCTCCTATAGAAAACACTCCCAGGTTTTTTACATGTAAAATGAAATTAAGTACAAGTTGCATTACAATGGCTAAAGGTGAATAATCCTCTTTATTGGGATGTTTATATTTCTGAAGCCCAACTCAATATCCTTCCTATTGATGGTATTCCTGATGAGATTTTGACTCTAACAAAACACTGTGAAGACATATTTTTATTGGCTCAAGAACAAGATGGATATATACTAGAAGATGATGTTGAAATGAATGGTAATATCTCCCATTTTTCACTTATGTTTCTTTCTCAATGGCTTTTCAGATGATAACTCCTCACCCAACAATCCATTGAATCCAAATGATGGAGAACTAGAAGGAGATGAAGACACTGAAGAGCAGAGCATCTCTGTTGAAGGCATTTCACTCTCCACTCTGTACTCACATGTTGCTCACAGTTGAAAGACCCTAAAGCCATTCCATTGTAATCACTTGGAGTATTTGATGTAGCTGCTACCAATGTAAAAGAAAATGAAGTGTTGGCACATACACTTTTAAATGTCGCTCACTCTAACAAAATGGATGGATGGGGAATAAAGCACAGTAGCAACTTCATAAATGAATATGCTCAAAAACATGCTAATGGCTCTTTATCTAATATATCTGATAGTACTCCTAACCACCTTTTAGAAAGCTTTCCTTGCCTGTTTCCTTATGGGAAAGGTGGCTTTGAACTTGATCAGCCATCTCATATGCTATACAATACACACATTTGTTGGGCTCTTTGCTTTCATGACAAGCACTTTTGAAAACATCTTCATTTTATTTTCCTAGTTTTCAGTGTCTTGCAAAAGCAACAGTTATGTGCTGCTGCTGCTTTACAAATATCCAAACAAACCTTCCTTCACTATAAACATCAAATCTAAAATTTACAAGCATCCAATTTTAAAATTGCTACCCATGAAGAACACAACCATAAGCCTTTTTCAAATCCAGTTATAAGTTGCTTACAGTGAAACCTTTCTACAATTTGCACCAAAGTAATGGGCACTGATGAGTCCCACATCAAGATTTGTTCCCTCATCTGGGGAATGTGTATTAAAAAAAACCCTCCTTCACTGTGGCTGACAATTAATCCATCTGATACACAAGACCCTATTATCCATGTTTTATGTGGTCAAGACATTGATCTCAACAACTTCCATCCCTCTTCCAATAAATGTTCAGATGGCATTGTGGCTAGTGACCCATATGCTTCATTGTCATTTTTCCACCTTACCATTAATGCTGTTCTCCAATCCCTGTTAGCTATCAAAGGCTATCAACATAATCACACTATCAAAAGAAAAATAGGAATCTTTGGTGAAATTGAGGTGTATATTGGCACTGTTGAAGATCAGGGATGAGGAATGCTACATTTACACATGCTTCTCTAGATTAAAGGCTCAGGAATGTTGGACAAGATCAAAGAACATTTATTAACAGATTATTTTAGAGAAAAAATCTGCCATTTTTTTTCTGCAAATGTCAGTGCTCATATACCTGACTTAATAGGAACTGCTATTTTAACCATCCCTCATGAGACAAGAGTAGCCTTTTCCTAGCCTATTGATCCCCAATTACCTCACTATGAAAAAGCATGAAATGACAGAGAATAAAAATTGGCCCAGACAGTGCAAGTACACCATTGTTCCCAAGCTTGCTTTAAGCTTGTGGGTTCACACTACATATGTAAGCGACATGCCCCTTTTCCACTGGCAGCTAATAACTGGGTAGATAAAAAAGGAAACTGGGGCCCTAAATGCACATATAGCTATCTTAATAACTGGTGTCCACCCATCCTCTAAAGTATCTATGCTAATCATGACATTAAATTTATCACAAATGGTGTTGAAACAAAAGATATCACTTGGTACATCACTTATTATGTAGCCAAGAAACAACACAGTTCTTCAGATACTTCAGCACTACTTGTAAAGATATTTGCTTTTCACAACTCACATGTCAAAATAACCAGATGACCTATTAAACACTAACAAAAAAATGATCCAACACTGTGCAAACACACTCAGTCATGAACAAAAATTTAGTGGACTAGAAGTTATTAGTTATCTTATAGGCTGGGGTGACTGATTTGTTTCACATCATTTCAAGACAATATATTGGTATGTTGTTGTTGACATGCTTAAAAAAACCTACCCATTCCTTCATGAAAAAAGTAAACAATTAATTTTCTTACAAAGCTGTTGTCCATACTGAATTAACATCCCTAGCTATTGTGCCCCCTCTCTGAAGAATGATTGTCCTCTTGATGCACCCCAGCCCAAATCTGTAGCCAAAGTCAGTCCTATTATTTCTATGACACTACTTTGATCATAATATTTATATAGATACATAAAACAGTCCAAATTGAAATTGTGGAGGGACATCTTCAATTAAAAGACCAATTTCAAGAATATGTTGACCAGGGATATGCCTTAGAACAGTGCTCCTATTTAGAATACTTCCTCAATACATATGATGGAAAGGCTCTCCTAGAAAATCCAACAAACTGTGGGTATCCTGCAAATAACTGTGTCCCTTACTGTCCAACAAGTAATAGAACTGGCCATTGTAGGATTTTCAGATCAGCTGGACACAAAACTATGCCTTATTTTCCAGGCCAATGGTTTGCTAAACCTGACTCTGAACAGCCCAATGGATTGTTTAAAGCCCCTATGCTTGCATTCACTTAGTAAACTGAAAACAGTTGACAAAGCATTTGCTGATGCCTTGCAAGCATTTCTTGCCATTGCAGGAAAGGCTACATCTGCCACTATTACAAATGTACAATTCTTCCATGAATGCTCAGCTGGTGCATGAGCACATCAATCTGTAAATGAAACTGCTGATGCACCAACAGACCTAACTACCACTTATGCATCCAACCCTCAACAACTGGAGGAAAATGCTTACAATCATGTAGATGCTGCCAACATTATTGACATCCCCATTACTGATGATATAATCACAAATGCCCTCAACAATCCTTACTCCATTTGGGAACAATTATATGCACAAGGAGCTATAACAGTTGGAATGGAGACTGGCACTTTACCAATGCAAGAATACAGTCTACCTTATTAAAGTGCACCTGCTCCTGCCACAGCAGAACAGATAACCCAATTCTGAATCTGGGAAACTACCCTAGCTAGTTCTAATACAGAAATTACAGATGCTGACAAGTTATCCCTTTCTTTAGATAAACATGCTTCCTCACTATCTATCATGTCTTCCTCCTTAATTGAACATATTATCAACCCTTGTGTTCAACAAATGCTCCCTTCTTCTGAAATAATTCCTATTACACCTCCTAAACTAAATAAATGACAGCATATGGCATACAACATTGTATCCCATCACCTACAGAGCTATTTAAATGGTGAAAATATGACTCAAGTATTAATGATAGTTCATGGACAAGGTGGAACAGGAAAATCTGCCCTACTAAATGAGATTTCCACCAAATTTAACAATCTTTATGTGCCTTCTCTTTTAGGTAAAAAAAGTGATGTCTGGTGTTGCTGCCAGTATTATAGGCAGGCAAACACTTCATAGCTGGACCATTTTACCTATAAGAACACCTACTTGTGACAAATGGATTACTCACCCTAGCAAACAAACATATGAAAGATGCAAGAAAACTCTTGGAGGGGGCACTATGGTTGACAATTGACAAAAAAGTATGCTTGCAACACCTACCCTATCTTTGCTTTCAAAAGCTGCCAGTGTTATTTGCTCAGTAGATGCCTCTATACCCTTTGGTGGGTTAAACATAATTTTATTAGGAGATTTCCATCAGTTTCCCCCAGTAGCCAGCTTTAAAAAAGAACTGTACAATTTATCCCCATCAAGTGGGCCTTGCATTCTAGGCAGAAATTTATTTGAGCAATTTAACATAGTGGTGAAATTAGAAGAGCAAGTATGCATTCAAGGTCCTATTTGGGCTTCAATCTTAGACTATTCCTATACTGGGGACTGCACCAAAGACAACATTATTGAAATTAACAAAATCATCCTCACTCATCATGACTGTGTCATACCTGATTTCATATAGGCTCCCTGGAATGACACCATGTTAGTAACTTCACAGAATGTCATTCACACTTTATGGAATATGGCCATGCTAGATACACACTGTCACAAAACAGGGCATACTCATTATATTGTTGATGCACTCAACACCCCAAAACATGGCTCACTATCCTCACAAGAGTGACTAGCAATTGCACACCTCAAGTTAGAGCAAACCAATCATCTGCCTAATAATGTTGAATTAACTGTTAGAATGAAAGTAATGGTCCTTGTAAATATTGCAACTGATGCTGATCTTGCCAACAGCTCTTGAGGAGAAGTCACTGACATTGTTCTTGACCTATAAGAAGTGCTTCCACCAAATGCCCCTACTACTGTTCATCTTCAATTTCCTCCTGCTGTTATCCTTTTTTGTCCACTTGTCACTAGTTGTAAACCATTCCCTAGCCTCTCTAATGGAACAGTCCCTATCTTCCCTATTGAGAAAATGTCCTCTTTAAGTGGAAAATGGAATTGTGCCATCAATAGATGTCAACTACCACTTACTCTTGCATATGCCTTCACTGATTTCAAAGCACAGGGACAAACAATTGAATGTGTGCTCATTGACATTGCCAAACCACCATCTGGCAGTATCACAGCTTTCAATGCTTACATTTCCCTCTTCAGAAGTTGAGGAAGGGACACCATTCATCTTTTACATGGCTTTGATGAAAAATTGTTCACCATTCATCCAAATGAAGAGCTCTGTAAAGAAGATGACTGCCTCACTGTGCTAGAAAATAAAAACTTAACCATTACAATGCAGGAGGTTTCAGCACTTTTCAACTTTGACCCATCATAACAGACATCCATACCATCCATCAGATCAAGCTCTACCACAGATTGTCAATGGTCATTTCCTGTGATGTGTTACTCTCCTTCCCTCCTCCCCCCCCCCAACAGTGTCCATTGACCTTTATCACCATCAACAGTAAAATTCCATCATCTAGCTCTTATTATGCTTTTCTGATCAAGCAAGAATGTCCATCCTATTCTTATTTATACTCTCTTGCAGCTATGTTGTCAACTTGTTGCCTCCCTCTGGTCTTTGGTGATCATTATTATGAAGTCTTAGCTGATATGACCTGCCTTTTTAAGCTTTTGGCCTGTGGCATTGTTGCAACACAGGCCTGGGCCACTACCTTATTGACCTACAGACCATCCATGTTCACAGTTCTGGGACCATTTCCAACATTGTTGTACAAGTCATATTATAATAATCCCATGGCCACTTTGGTGCAGCCCCAACCTGTCATTTCTAACCCTGTCCTTGTGCACATATATGTCATTTTCATGAACTGGTCAGCCTATTGATCTGTATTTTGTAGCACAAAGTATACCTAGTCAAGCTCACTGATCCAAAGAATATACCCCAGGTAGTCTTTCCTTAGCTCTTAGCTCAAAACACATTGTGCTCACCGTTCTTGGTATAGGATGATCCACAGGACCCCCATCATCTCCTACCATGCACATCTGGCCTGATTATCCTCATAAATGCAAAAGCTCAAGTCCAAGGGCTCTTTGTTAACTCAGCTTTTGCCAACAATTCATGCACACTCTGCACAGCAACACCTCAAGTCACCAAGTTGCTTGCACTCACTGCACTTGAGCAGGGCCCCACAGAGGGTTTAGGGACAGTTGTGAGCTTGTGAAGTGGCCTGGGCCATACACCCTATCACATTCCAGTTTCTTGCAGTGATGATATGCCATGTTCTCAACTCCATGAAAGTTGTCTCCTTTCTCAATCTCATTCCCCACAACCAAACAACCACACCCAGGCACATTCCAGGCATTCCATTTCCACCCCCTCACCCAGGTCCACCCAAGCTCCCATCCATCACATAAGTCATATTTCACAGTGCTTTTCCAGCTTTTGTCAGGTCCTTAAAGGCAAAAAGCTCCTGCTTATTTTGATTGACAAAGTTAGAGTGGCCATTTATCTTAAGCACTTACCCACAATGGATATGGCCATAGAGTGACACAGACCAATCAAAGTTCTTAATTGAGAGAAGCTAGAACAAGATATTTTGTTCACCTTTGACAAGATGAAGCGGACACTAGCCATTTGCACTCCAACCAAGGTAATCTTGGCATTACTGACTTTGAAGTCCTTGTTCTAACTCATTTTCTTTTGTAATTAGCTTCAGTTCCACATGTCCATTTTTGATGAAACCTTCAAGATGCTTCAGGGACAAGGAGGTGGCATTAATCTTGCCCTATGGTATAGTCAAGCTGCCAAAACCTCTATTACACACATTGCTTTTGTATGCAGGACCAAGGAAGTGGTTTTATAGACTCTGGTGCTAAAGCATGGATATTTTCATTCATTTCGATGCTATGAGTCAATCTTCCAGTTGTATATGGCAATGAAGGTACAGCAGAATGCTTAGGTAGGCATGTGTCTAGAGGTGTTGATGTCATCATCTCCAGCCCATATAGGTTGTGTTATCAATGGGTCAATGATCCATGGGCAAGAGCTTCTTGCTGAATCACCTTCTGGATATGTCATTTACAAGAAGTGCCATATGGACAACAGGTATGCTTGCAGCCTTCCACTACACTAGTTACAAGGGGCAGATTCAGGTATATAGAAGGAGTATGGATGTTAGTAATGCCCACAGATGATGCACTTATTGTCACCCTTGAGTTTAAAGGTCAGTTTGACTAATTTCTGCCCTAACATATCTGGTTTGCAATCAAATTTTAGGTGTTGATAGCATTGAGTGGTCTCTTTAAGAAGACACTCTCCTTGTCTTATTCAACACTGCGATATTGAATCTTGTGCATTGTCTGTGCATTTGCCTAGGTTTTTTCTCACTGGGTCATAAGGTGCTCTTCCAGAACAACTTTGCATTTAGTTGAGTGGGCTCTTCCAATCTTTTCAGTCTAGTGTGTTGGTCTTGGATCCAGCAGTAAATCCATCCCTCTTCCAATCTACTCTCATTATAATCATCAAGGCAGGTTTTTAGTTACAATAGCTCTCTACTCCACATAAATTTTCTCTTAGGATGTTGTGGAGTTGGATAAGGTTGAGATCACTTGCAAGTAAGATCCTGTATTACTAGTGCACAAGCTTTCATAACCACCACCTCTCTTTCTCATACCACCACCATCTCTTGGTTCTGGTGCTCATACATACTTGAACCTTTTTGTTGTAAACACCCTTGTAGTCAGTGTGTTGCTTGGAAGTATTCGCACCCAACTGCATGCTCTCAATGGAGCAAAACAATCTCTCTGGGGACACAAAATGTGTAAAACTATCAATTCTAACTGACCTTGGCATAGGACACCCACCTGGAGGGGGGGTAGAGATGCCATCTTTTCCCACTGTCTCACAAGTATCCATAATAGACATGGTGGAAACCAGCCAGCCAGAGCAGGACAATGATGGGGACTCTATCATGGGCTCACCTCGTATGCCTAGTTTGGACAAGACCATTGGCAAATGCAGCTGACACACATCATATACCATGCAAGAGATGTGGGCCACATACCCTATGGTCAGGGAAATGCTGCCTACACCATCTGAAGAGTATTGGAAGGGACTCCTGGAGCTCCCTCTCACTAATTCCCCACCCTCCCCAGCTAGGTCCCAGCCAGAAGAGATCTGGGTGTACAGCCCTTCTGTCCTCAGTGAGGCTGCATTGCATGCACATGAGGCATCAGAATGAGGCAAACCAATCATTTCTGAAACTGACTACCAACAGAAGTGATCCTGATCAAACACCTTGCAATACACCACTGTGTTGCAGGAGGTGCTTGATAAAACCAATGTAGCAGTAGAAGAGTACCACAAGGGGCTTGGCCAACTCAAACAGTTACACAACCAAGAGCCCCTCAAAGTGGTTGATGCTGCTGAAGAACACAAGATCAGCATCCAAGACATTCTGGAGCAACTGACACTATACAAACCCATAACCATTGACAGCAACATCTTTCCAGACTATATGATGGAACTGGATGACAAAGAAGCTGCCACACTGCAAGAAGAAGCCTGTACCCTTGAAATGTTGCTCACCCAGGAGTTGACAGTCAAGGGAGTGGGGTATTCCTCATACTACCTCAAGCAACTGCTTACTATCCTCTGCAACAACATGACAGAGTTTGTGGCTATTACTTACTCTACAGCTTTCCAGTTCACGATCCAGATGATGGATGCTGGTACTACAAGCACCAGTGACCTCATGGTCTGCACACTGATGCTATAGGGATGGATGAGGGGGGTATTGGCCATGATCGGGGCTATCACCTGCAGTGCTTTGCATTCCCCTCACAGGGACATACAAGGTACCACCTCACTAAACCACACCATAGACACCTTCATCATGCATCAAGACCTTCCCTGTCCACTCATGGAAGGAGGGGCACTCATCATGATGCTTGACCAGCTGAAGGGTCTCTTCAATCAACCTAAGAACCACTCAATTGGCAGTGGTCAAGAGATGATGGACTTCCACGATGCTTTGCTGGTGAACATGATGCCACAAGTCAAGAAGTTAGTGGAAGCACAACTTCATAAGTGGGTGATTGACTCCCACAAGATATATGAAGATCAGTACCTGTCTGAGCTCGAGACCATCTGCAAGGGTGTGTATAAAAGCACAGCAGCCAACAAAGAGTTCTAGAAGAAGGTCGAGCAAGAGGCCTATTAGGAACTCAAACAAGAACTATATGTGCAGATCAAGAATGGTGACTCAGTGCAACAGAAGGCATGTGAAGAGGCCCAGTGGATGGTCCAGGAAGAGATCAAACATGCTACATGCTACAACATTGCAGAGTGGAAGTGGGTGTACATGGGAGAGCTTCACCTAAGCATGGGCATCCCTGCAGGTGGCCTAGTGGTGGAGCCCATCAGTAAACTTGTGTCACTAACCATTCAACAGGCAGAGAACCACATCTAGCAAATTGTTATGTCACGGTAGGGACGTTCACCCAACGTGGGTTAAGTCGTTCTACTGAGACGCTGCACTAAGGGTCTGGTTCTGGTTGTCAAGGGAAGTTCCGAGGAGGAACTTCAGTGAAGATGTACGAGTTGAAGAGTCAGCCTAAGCCAATAGTGGAACTTAGGATTCTTCAGTGAGAGGAGAGTTCGGTGAGAGATGGAGTATTCACAGTCTTTGATTGCTCGAGTACCGTAGGATACAAAAAGTCAAGTCTAAGGCTACTACTACCTGGTGAGCCTGTATTTATAGTAAAAGTAATAGGGCATCCTAGGATAGAATGATAATGGCATCCTAGGATCTAGTCATCGAGCAATCATAATACGAACTGCGGCGCAGCCAGCAGTAATCACATGTAAGATGTGAAACAATAGATATAAGTGAAACTGATATATCCGAAACAGTAGTCCCTTCGCAACGGGCAAGAGTCATCATGACTCACAAGGGAATATCAGTAAAGAGTCACCATGACTCTTATGAGAACCAAACAAGTAGCAAGTCACCATGACTTGCATGAGAACGACCACGTGATAGGAAAGTAAAAGGTTGTCACGTGTCCTAAGGCGGAATGAGGAAGGGGATTAAAATAGGCAGTGTCATAACACAAATGGCAAGGGTGGAGCTTGAACATGAGTGCCCAGCCATGCTGGAACAAGTGGTTGAGGACTGGCTGGATAATAAGCTGAGCTGCCTCAATCATTTCATTAATTTGTCCCTTTCTGCTGACATGGTTGGAAGGATGCAGGCTAAGTGGGCACAGGATAACAAGAACGTGCTCACTGTGCGACATACTGTTTTCCTGTGGTCCATCGAACAACAGAACCAGGAGTCAGTTATAGTGGTGCTGTGATCACAAGCCCATCACTATGGGTTCCTTTTGACTCCTTTCGCAGAGTACACTGAACCTGCACTGTCTGTGGATCATACCCCCTCCCCTATCCCTTTCCACCCCAATGTCCCCCTCATGCACAACCAAATGACTGTTGAACATTGTAAGGGCACAGTGGATGTGCTAGATCCTATGCCAGGAGTGGACAAGGGCAAAGGCAAAGATAGCATGGACGAATGTGTCAAAGAAGATGGCATGCACTATCTTGACGAAGTTCTCATCAAACAAATCAACTGAGGCAAGATGGCCAAGGATTCCATCCATGCACCCACTAAGCCTGAAATGTTTAATCCACCTATCATTACACTCATGCTGCCAACCCCTTCCTTGTCCACAGGTACCTCTGAGGGAACCAGAGCTGTCTCCTCTCCTCACCCTGAGCCTGAGGACCGTCCACAGGGGCAGGCAGGCATGGTTGGGGCTTACCCCCCTGTAAATCTAAGTGCAGATGATAACATATGCACCATAAGGGAGACATCCATAGGCCCTTCACTGGGTACTAGTCTGTCACCTGAGCCCACTGGGCCAGGAACCCCACAATACCGAGCCAATGCCATAGACACCTCAGTGACTACAGCCCCTGCCAGAGGGGACCATCCAAATTTAAGTGATGAGACAGCCAAGGAACCCACAGGGGTGCTGATGGCTCCCCCCCTACCACCCATTGACCCTATGTTGTTGATGATTGTTAACATGCTTAAGCAGATTGAGTCACAATATAATACAGTCATGGTACACATGGAAGCACAAGATGCCAAGCTAGGCATTAAACCCATCATCACTATTCCCAAAGACCCTTGTCCTGCACCTAAACCCAGACCCAAGCCTACAGAAGCCCTGGCAGTAACATTACCCACCACTGTGCCTAAGCAAGGCCCAACCAAGCTGAAGGCCACTCCCACCCCCACTCCCCCCACTAGAACACCAAATCCACCTAAACCAACTGCACCAATGGTCAGTCTACTGCAAGTGGATGATGCACCACCATCCTGTGCAGGAATACTGTAACAAGGGATGGTGCAACAGCACAACCAAACACAGTCCTCTTTCTGTGACATGACTAACAGATAGGGATGTATGCCAATGGGATGACCATGTAGGGACTCCCCCACTGTGGTTGGACCATCACCAGGCAACACCACTATTTCCATAGTCCACACTGACCCCCTCAAAGGAAAGGCAGAGGAGGATATTGCATGCATCTTGCCTGAAACTATTGTATTGAGGTGTTACGTCATGGTAGGGACGTTCACCCGATGTGGGTTAAGTCGATCTACTGAGATGCTGTACTAAGGGTCTGGTTCTGGTTGTTAAGGGAAGTTCTAAGGAGGAACTTCAGTAGTGATGTACAAGTTAAAAGGTCAGCCTAAGCCAATAGTGGAACTTAGGATCTTTCAGTAAGAGGAGAGGGTTCGTTCAATGAGAGATGGAGTATCAAAGGTCTTCGGATTGCTCTGAGTACCATAGGATACAAGAAGTCAAGTCTAAGGCTACAAGCTACCTAGCAAGCCTGACTTTATAGTAAATACAAAGGATCCTAGGATTGAGTCACAATAGCATCCTAGGATTGAGTCAATGAGTCCGAAACAAAAGAACAATAAGAACTGCAGCGCAGTCCACAGTAATCACAGGTAAGCCATGAAACAATAGATATACATGAAACACTAGCCCCTTAGCAACGGGCAAGAGTCAGAATAACTTATATGAGAGAAAGAGAAAAGAGTCACAATGACTCTTATGAGAATGGTCATGTGTCATGAAGAAAGAAAATGAAAATAGAGTTGTATTGTAACATGAGGGCATGGGAAGTGGTAGAGCATCTCCATATAGACATGATTAAGATTCTCAGTGGACACTGGTCCAAGAACGCACATTATAACAACTTCATCTATCTTATTGCAGGAAAGGTACTGTTCCAGACCATTGAACGGTATTGGAGCGCCCTCATCATGCCCCTCAAAACTAGAGAACTCGTCCCCAACAATGGGTGGACTTACCTCCAGTTGCAGAGAGTCCCCACATCTGGCTTGGATGGTGTAGTATTCAGTAACCAAGAACTGCTGGACGAGATCAGATACAACCCCTGCCTTCAAACAGCAGTGATATGCACCCAACCTCATTGGATGGGAAGGCCAGAAAACATTGCCTCCCATTCCTATTCTACTGTCTCACTTGCAATTGCTAACACTGACAGAGCTGTCTCCAACTGTGCACAATGGGAAGGAGTTTACATGTTTGGCTCACAAGCTGTCTTTTGCATCACAGGTGACACACCTACTATGCAGCAGTGCTCATGCTGCCACAAGCTTGGACATATATCCAGCTCACCCATCTGCAAGCTGCTGAAGACCTCAGTCTGGTGCTACCAATGTGGCGGAGGCCACAGTTATGAAGACCACAACCACCATTGCAAAGGCACATACAAGTGGGTCAGCACATGTGATTGCCCCATTAAGTGCCTGTTGTGTGGCAGATGACACAATGCCCACTCACCAAAGTGCCCAAAGCGAGTGGCTGTTCTGTACTGGGACAAGGTCACCTCAACCACTACTGGTAACCCACAGCCTGAGAAACTGCACAACTCACCATCAGAGTGCTGATACGCCCAGTTACAGACTGGGCGACTAACCAATGATTTTAGCATTTCATTCGATATTACGGCTGATTGCACTCGGCCTTGTGGACAACCAGTATGAGCACAGCCAATGTGTGAGTAAGCACAAAACAACCAATGCATAGTGAAGCAGGTCTAGCTTGGTGGCCTGACCACACAATGATTCAGTGACTTTGGATTCCAAGCAGGAATCCTTCAGGAAATTAAGTAATTCAGCCTCAGGCTATATGGTGGTGTGGTGCACATTGCAGTGTGTCAGCGGTGCCCCTAGTCTGCAGGACCATCAGGTCAGACCAGAGGCTCAGCGACTGCATAGGTCATTGTAGTGTCTGGTAGACCACTTTGGGGCTCACTTTAGACCATGAAACTCTGTGGAAGGACCAGCCAACATGGTTGCACACTGCTGTCACTGGCCTGGTGATGGTTGACACAGGTTCACTTGAACAAGTGATTGTGGATGTGGGCTGATATGGCCGAAGGTTGGATAGTATAGGTATTTAAGGATTTGCTTCCTATGTATATACAAGGACAGTGTGGGTATGGCATAGTACCCAGACCAGTTACACTCTAGATTCCATTTTCCTTTCATTGTGAACACTCTGCACACCCATGTGTGCGCCAGTGTCCTCCAGTCGACCTCTGTCTCACTGCTCTGGCAGCTCTTTGTATTTCTCTTAGGCTCACATGCCTTCCACATCAGCTGAGCACTGAGTATGCCTTTGGCCAACCCTCACCTTGCACAACATCACTTGCTCAGTGCCTTATATTCCTCAACCTCCCAAACCCTTCTGCTCTTAGCTGCACTTTGACATGCTCAGTGGCGGCTTAGGGTATCAGTGCATGAAGGATGAACAGATGGGGGGACTCAACTTGAACACACTACTAGAATGGGTGGCAGCTGAGGGAGACAGTTTCACCACTGTCACCCAGAAGCGCCCCAACCACAAGACAAACGTGGTGAGAAACACAAGGGCATGCACAGCAAAAGCTGTGGATGTACTCAACATGCAAGCCCCCCTTGGAGTATCATTGTCATCGCCACCTATGGCCAGCATTGTGGAAATGCCCACGGTCACATGCAAAGAGCATTGTGCCAGTGTGGAAGCCACTTCCCATGCCCTCAACTGCATCACGCCCAGGATTGATAGCACCATCCTATACAACTGCATCATGGAATTGAACAAGTTGTGGGGGATGGGGCCGATGGGCACACTGTCATACCAAAGCATTCCCTTCTGATACACCATCAAAAGAGGATGGCCACTGACCAGTCACACTGCTTGTCACACCCTCCATGAGTGCCTACTCACCCACACAGGAAGCCAAAGTAAGGCTGACGAAGGTATCACCCTGATAGAGAAAAGCTGGAAAGGGATCATGCCACTCAAATACTGCCTGGCAAGCTTAGAGCAGTTCCAAGTCTTCAAACACAGCATGTACACAGAGGCAGAGCAAGAGGAGAACCTACCCTCTACACAAGAGCAAATAGATGAATGTGTTAGGGATGGGGTCAAGCAGGACCCACTCCTGATGCCCATCTATCACAACTTGATCGACACCATACACCTTAACCCTCAGGAGATAGCAGCCTCACTCAACTGCATCACCCATGCCCCCACCCTCCATGTGGCCAGACAAGACTATGATCTTGCGCTGGGCAGGAATGGTAATGGGACATATGTCAAAGACTTCCTCTTCAAGCACAACCAAAAAGTCACTGTGAAATTCCCCAGCCTGGAAGACCACTTTGATTTCACTTTCTTCAGCGATAAAGGCCTGACTGAGCAAGCATCCCTTCAGGACCTACGCACCTATGTGCATGGTGCCACCATGCTGCTTGTCAATCAAGCTATCTAGAGGGTAACACTCCAACATACAAGCAAGAACACAGGGTGGGCCTGATGCACTGTACACAGAGTAGCCTTCATGATGAGAGAGAAGGGGATCACACACAAGATGATTGATGAGTATGTTCTCAAAGTCCTTCATGAGGGCCCCACCATCAAAATCAGCTAAGACATACCTGAGGACTGCATCCTCAATGGGTTCATCCTGTCTCAGTTCATGAAGCCATCACTGCCCCCTTCCCATGACTAGTCACAACACCAACATACTTAGCATCAATATGAGACCCATGAATGCGGCATCTCATGCATTGTTGGAAACTAATGAGAAGGTCGATATTATACTTATATAGGAGCTGTGGTTCAGTTGTGTAGGAGTGAGAAGGAGTGACCTGGAGCGAGATAGACAAGATGTGCTAGGCAGAGCTAAACACTCCAAATGGCACCTCTACTACCCATACTATACAGACTTAAAACAGGCTAGGGTTATGGTATACATATGGAAGAACAGTTGACTGGCCTCTGCTAGGAGACTCCACCCCATTCACATTATCCCCAGAAACAACTTAGCACAGCACCCTTCCCTTATAATACTAGACCTACACATCGGACCACATTCATTATGGATTATTAACTTTTATAACAATGTAGCTGACCCTTCCATGCTAAACACTTTACTGTCTCTACAGATTGATGATACCCCAATGTACCTGGCTGGATATTTCAACCTCCACTTGCGCCTCTAGGCCATAGCAGATGTCACCCTTACCCCACCCACCAAACTTGACCCCTTTGTTGATTGGATAGGAGACAATGTATTCACACTCCTCTCCCCACCAGTGATACCCACCTGCAAGGGTCATGAGGGCAAAACACCAAGCACCATCAACCTCATATGGGCCAATGGCTCCAGCATCCACAACTACATGTTCACACCAGTAGAAGTGGACTGGGAGGCAAGTATGGGCTCAGACCATGCTGGGCTAAGGACCACCTGGCTTGTGACAGGCACACACCATGGGCTGAAGCAAACCAAGGTCAAGTCTTACATGTTGGAGTTTGACAGCAACGAAGCTGAGAAGGGGTGGTGAGACAACAGCACATCCCATCTGCCTGCCCTACAACCACTAGTCAATGAAGATGCCATTGAGACCTTTGCTTTAGCATGTCACAACACAGTAGTCAATGCCTGCAAGGATTGCCTTGAGTCAAAACCACCAGGCAAGTTGAGAGGTAATCCATGGTGGTACACTGACTGTAAGTTGGTGGCCACTGCAATGGAGACCTCGATGAGCTAAGAAGAATGCACTATGGCACACAAAACCCTTAAATGGGTGATGAAAGCTGCAAAGTGTGTGTACTACAACAACTTGATCAAGAACAGGAAAGTGTGGGAGGTAGCAAAGTGGAGATTGGGCAGGAGGATGAGTGGGATACCTGCAGTAAGAATGCCCAATGGTACACTGACCTTTGACAATGAACAGATTGGGGAAGCCCTCTCTGACCGCTTCTTCAAACAAGACAGTAGTCTGATTGAGGAGCGCCAGTGGGATAACCCTGCCCCCCTAGATGCAAGACTGGTGGAACCAGTCACCAAGGCCAAAGTGGATCTGCTCCTCTGGGAAGTGTTGAACCAATCAGCTCCTGGTGAGAGCAGTATTAGCTGGTGTATACTCAAGGCTGCTTGCTGCACCTCCTGCCATCATGCACTGGGCCCACCTCTTCAAGGCCTGCCTTATGGTTGGGTATCACCCTTACATCTGGAAGAAGGCAATAGTGACCATAATACCCAAACCAGACTGGCCCGACTACACATAGGCCAAGGCATACCACCCCATTTCCCTGCTGGACTGTACTGGGAAGCTTATGGAGAAGGCAATATTGAAGTGACTCCTTCATGACATGGACAAACACAACCTCCTCCCCACCACCCAATTTGGCACATGTGCTCACAGCTGCACCATTGATGTGGGCCTCTTACTCATCCATGATGTCCAAGTGGGCATGGCATCACAGTACAAAGTCACCACCCTCCTCTTCAACATCAAGGGGTTCTTTGACCATGTCCACAAGGTGAGGCTGTCCAGCATCCTGTAGAACCTCAGCTTTGCCAAGTTGATTGCAAGATGGGCCCTCTCCTTCCTCTCTAACTGAAGGGTGGCACTGCACTTCAATGTTATGATACAACTCATTTTCTCCTTTCTTTTCCACATTCTTATACAAGTCATAGTGACTCTAGCCCATTGCTAAGGGGCTTATATCTTTCATTTCAAGACTCGGCTTGTGATTACTGCAGACTGCGCTCCACAGTTACTTATTGTTTTGACTCAATCCTAGGATGCTATTGTGACTCAATCCTAGGATCCCCACTTACTATAAAGTCAGGCTTGCTAGGTAATATGTAGCCTTAGACTTGACTTCTTGTATCTTACGGTACTCAGAGCAATCTGAAGACCTGTGATACTCCATCTCTCACGAACCCTCTCCTCTTACTGAAGAACTCTAAGTGCCACTATTGGCTTAGACTTTGCTTCAACTTGTACATCTTCACTGAAGTTCCTCCTCAGAACTTCCCTTGACAACCAGAACCAGACCCTTAGTGCAGTGTCATGGATCGGACTTCTTGCTTACTATCAGGTTCTGACTACGGTAGTAAGCTTGTGATTGTGTACATTAGTCAGGGACTTTATCTTTCACGTGTTATCAGTCAGCAGTAGTATCACATGGTACTGTAGCTTACTGATTACTAGGATAGTGATACTAGGGTTCGAGCTAGTATTGCTATAGGTCAATATCGTTCGGGAGGCGCTTTAAAGCCCTCCATCATCTTGTATAAGTAGTAGTCGTAGAAGACCAAGAGTCGCTATCTTGGTCTTCTTGAATCATCGGTTTTCAACCCCTCCCTTCCGTCTCAGGTTCTACCACGGAAGAGTGCACTGCATAAGACTAGAAGTGTCTTCCCAGTTGCAAGGCCAAGTCGAGAGTCATCAAGGACTTCGTGATTCGACTTAGTATTTCTCAGAGTTAAGTACTCGCGTCTCATCGCCTAAAGCAAGGCCCACACTTACCGAAGCGTAACATGCAGCGTCTCAGTAGATTGACTTAACCCACATCAGGTGAACATCCCTACCGTGACATAACGTTCAACAATGTCATCCTTAACAAGTGGAACCAGCCAGTCGGAACCCCTCAAGGGTCACCCATCAGCCCCATCCTGTCTGCCTACTACACTTCCCCCCTCCTGCACAAGTTCCTTGACCCATGCGGCCCCTCTGTTATGTCACGGTAGGGACGTTCACCTGGCATGGGTTTAAGTCGATCTACTGAGACACTGCACTAAGGGTCTGGTTCTAGTTGTCAAGGGAAGTTCCGAAGAGGAACTTCAGTGAAGATATATGAGTTGAAGAGTCAGCCTAAGCCAATAGTGGAACTTAGGATTCTTCAGTGAGAGGAGAGGGTTCGTTCAGTGAGATATGGAGTATTCAACAGTCTTCGATTGCTCAAGTACCATAGAGTACAAAAAGTCAAGTCTAAGGCTATAAGCTACCTAGCAAGCCTGACTTTATAGTAAAGTGGGGATCCTAGTACTGAGTCATAACGGTGTACTAGGATTGAGTCATCACAACAATCAGTAACTGCAGCACAGTCCACAGTATGTATGAAACAAGTCTGAAACAAAAGATATAAGCCCCTTGACAACAGGCTAGAGTCACTATGACTCATACGAGAATGGTAAGTAAAGAGTCACTATAACTCTTGTAAGAATGGTCACGTAAGACAAAGAAAGACAAATAAAGGAGAAAATGAGTCGTATTGTAACACAGCCCCCCGTTTAGGTGCAAAGTTACTCCAGACTTTGCCTTACAAGCCCATGGGGTCATTGTTCCAGTAGAGGTCATAGTCAACCTCGTTGTTGTCCTAATTCTCCTTCTTGTCTTCATCGTCCCTCTTGGTACACCTGTGACGCCTGACAAATCCCCAACTGCCCGTGTGGTGACACGCTGGGCACTATTCATAGAGGGGACATTCAAGCTCACCATGGTGTGTCCCAACCTTTCCACACTTTCCGCACGACTCCGGGGTCCACTCTTCCCTGTCCAGCAACCCGATACGCTCCATAAGTGTCATCTTCTTCTGGCTGCTTGGTCCCACCTCTACATGGGGCTCCAGAGTCACTTCTCTCTCATCTGACTCCTGCTGGACTGTGGAAGTGGTGATATGGATGCGTAGGGCCCCTTTCTCCTCCCTCTTCTTCTGCTGTTTGCGCTTCTTGGGGCATTCTTGAACTTTATGCCTGCACTTCTTGCAGTGGTAACACTTGGGCAATGGCTTGCCCTCTTCATCGTGGAGGAGGGCATCTCAGCCCGGTGGGAGGTGCATGGGTCAACAGGGAGTGGCTTGGGGGAGTAACGGAAGCGGTTCGGGAGGCGGTACTCACAATTGAAAGCACTATGTATAATGCGGCAAGCATCAGCCATCTCCAGCCTGGTCTTGCAGGCTTCGTATTTGTGCTCCACCACTACGACCTCCCTCATGATCTTGCTGACCTTGTGCTGGGCGTTGCGCAACAGGCCATCTAGGGTGTTCTTCAGCTCCCGCTTTGCCCTAAAGCGGTTAATCTCCCCGGTCAAGCGGGGGTCGTCAATTTCTTGGAGGGCATGGTTCACCATGAATTCCGTCTCATGGTTCCATGCCAACTGTCTCCAAAGGGCCTCTGTCATGAGCCCATAGTTCTTCGCCTTCCTCCCCACCTGCACTTCTATAGTGTGCTTCTCCTGTCCTTCTCCAAGGGTCCCTGTCACCATTGTTTCGTCCAGTGAGTACGTGACAAACGTTGCCAAGACTATTCTTGGTTCGGTGTGGTCCAGCCCAAAGTGGGGGTTGGCAATGTAAACGGGATAGAAGAGACAGGAGTGGGGGTCATTATGGATGTAGCCAAGGGGAGGAGTATACTCAGCTTCCTGGACTGGAAGTTCAGGGAGCTTGGTGGCTCCATCATCACTGTGCTCCACAATTGGAACACTCCGGATAGCCAGCTGAGGAGTAAGAGGGATGGCACCCTCACTGTGGGTATCGGCGACCAATGCGGAAGGCAATGAGGCAGGGAGCTGGAGCGTTGGGACAAGGCTGGCGGGAGCAGAAATAGCGGACATTGTATAAAGAGATGAAGCAGGGTGTGGAAGGGGATGAGGTTCTTCTGTTGTTTTGGCCCATCTTATATACATTTTACAGGCTTTTGACTTGTTTGTCCCCTTCCTGGCTTCAAACTCTGCTATCAGTTTGTTCACGTGGACATCTTCTGCTTTCTCCCATAAACTGTCACTCGTGGGATAGCCTTTCCACTTGATTAGGTAGTGGAGTTTGCACCCTTTCCCACGTTGCTGCACGTCCAGAATCTTCTCGACCTCGTACTCAGGTTCTTCATTGATGATATCGGGTGGTGGCCGGGTATAGTTTGGCCTGTGGAGCTCCGTTTCCTTATAGGGTGTTAGAAGGTTCACATGAAACACGTTATGAATCTTCCATTGTCTTGGCAGCTCCACGTGATACACCGCTTCCGATAACTGTTTCATCACTTTGAAGGGTCCGTGCCGCTTCGGCCCGAGTTTAGCTGCTGGGTACAGGGTCTTCAGGTTGGTTCCCTCGATCCACACTTGATCTCCCTCTTTGTACGGTCAGAACTTCTTGTTCCCTTGGTGCACAATGGCCATCATCTTCTGAGCCTTGATTATATTTTCGTGGCCGTCCGTTCGTGCCTTTTCTATGGCTGTAAGCCTTTCTTCAACCAAGGGGACCTTGCTTTTAGTCATGATTTCAATCCTTGGTGTATACCCTATGAGCATTTCATAGGGGGTCTTTCGGGTGGTGGAGTTCAGCCATTGGTTATGTGCAAATTCCACCATTGGCAGGTACTTGTGCCAATCGTCTTGCCTTTCATCGCACCAGAATCGAAGGTACTGTTCAAGCCATTGGTTTGTCCTTTCTGACTGGCCATCAGTTCTTGGGTGGTATGCCATGCTGATGTTCTGATGTATCTTCAATGCTTCGCACAGGCCTTTGGCAAAGTGTGACGTAAATCGGGTATCTTGGTCAGAGATAATCTTCTTTGGGGCACTGAATCGTGTGTACACGTGTTTCAGGTAGAGTTCTGCTACCCCTTCCACAGTAATTGTCTCTTGGCAGGGTATGAATACCGCCGCCTTACTGCAATCGTGATCCGTAACTGTGAGGATTGTGTCGTATTTGCCTGAAAGTGGCAACTTCGTGATGAAGTCCATGGTGACTGTCTCAAATGGCAAAGAATTTTCAGGAGTGATAGGAATCATAGCTGGTTTAAGTGGCTGCATGTTGATTTTGTTTGCTTGGCATGCTGTGCATCCCTTTACATATTGCTCCACATCTTCTTTCATCTTTGGCCACCAGAAGTCTTGTTTTATCAGGGCATACATGTTTGTGATTCCTGGGTGTCCAGCTGATGGGGTATCGTGGTAAAAGCAAATTACCCCCCTCTTCAGATCATTGTCTCCGGCAACGACGATCCGGTCTGTATCATTTTCAATCTTCCACCAAATTCCAACTAGTTTGGTGAGAGTGTAGGTGTTTGACCATTTTCTGAGCACTTCTTGGCTCTTTTTGTTTGTCTGCTGGTCTTCTTCCACCTGGTCCTGGAGGGACTGGTACTTGCACTGGTTTATCATTGCACTATAGTGCTCCCTCTCTTTCTGGTTGCTGGGGTTAAAGTATTCAGACCCCATCATTCGTGCGAAGCTGAACAAGATAGGGGGTAGAACCACCAATGCCTTGTTATCTTCTTCACCATGTTCGTAGTCCAGGCATCGTGATAGCGTGTCTGCCCAACCGTTCTTCTTCCTGGCTATGTGAACCAATTCGAAGTCATATTCCATGAGTTCTGCATGCCATCTTGCCACTCTTCTATTGTGGTCACCTGGATTCTTCCAGTACAATAGATTGGCGTGATCCGTATGCACTTTTACTTTGAAAGTTGGTTGGTGCAGGAAATGTCTCTAATGTCGGAACATTTCCACAAGGGCTAGGAGCTCCTTGTTATATACGTCATAATTTCTTTGGGCATTGTTCATGGTTTTTGAAAAGAATGCTACTGGGTGGAGCACTCCTTGTTTATTTCATTGCATTAGGATGGCTCCTATTGCATAGTTTGACGCGTCAACTTCAACTTCAAATGGTTTCTTCTGGTCCGGTTGTATCAGAACCGGTTCTTCGCATATTCGCTTCTTCAGAGTTTCAAAAGTGCTTTCTTCTTTTGGTCCCCAGTTCCATTGAACACCTTTCTTAAGTTGGTCGTTCAATGCCTTCGCAATAAAGGAAAATCCATGGATAAATCACCTATAGAAGTTGCAGAATCCAAGGAAAGCCCAAATATCCTTTGTTGTTTTCGGCGTTTTCCATTCAGCAACTCCAGCGACTTTGACTGAATCCATGGTGACGGTTCCCTTTTCCAGGATTACTCCTAGAAATTCGATGCGTTCTACTTCGAATAGGCATTTGCTGGGTTTAAGGTAGAGATCTAGCTTTTGAAGATGTTTGAGGACTTTATTAACCACTTTCCAATGTTCTCTGTCATCCTTCTTTGTCGCGATAAGGATGTCGTCCATGTAGATGATTACTTGACCAGTTGCTGTAAGGTCATTAAACTGCGTATTCATCATTTGTTGGAAAACTGTGGGGGCATTTTTCAGCCCGAATGGCATTACTGTTGGTTTGAAAAGTCCGAGGTTCATTTTAAAGGCAGCTTTTGGCTCGTCGCCTTCTCAGAAGCGAATATTGTTGTATCCTGCTCATACATCCATTTTGGTGAATAACCTGGCATCCTTTACTTTATCTGCTAGTTCCTGTATTAGAGGCAACAGGTATCAGTCAGGGATTGTGAAGGAGTTCAGTTTCCGGTAGTCCACTACTGGACAAAGTTTTCCGTCTTTCTTCCCAACGAAGAAGAAAGGTGACAAATATTGTGATTTTGATGGACGAATATAGCCCTTGTCCAAGTTATCCTTGATGTATTCGTTGAGCTTTTCTTGCTCGCCTTTGGATAACGGGTATATTTTGCAGTCTAGCGTTTTCGGGGCGTCCTCTGTAAAATCAATAGCAATATCCCAAGGTTGGTGTTCTGGATATCGCTTCACCTCTTCTTCAGAAAAGACCTTCTTCCACTTGTGGTAGTGTTTTGGGACTACCTGATCCCAGGTTTTCTCTTCTTTTGGCAGCGCCTTTACTGCCATTTCAGTTGACGTAGAGCTTCTTTTGAGGATTTCTTCATCCATTCGATGAACAAAGAGTTCTTCCCCAGGGGTGCATAATGATGCAGCCTTCTTGATCCACGCATCTCATATGCGGATTACTTCTGCATCCGTTGTATATGAAAGGGTCTTGATGACAAGTGGTTGCATGCTTTCATCAAGGGTTGCGCTTCTCCAATCGATCAATAGCTGGAACGCAGCAAGCCACAGGTACCCTAACACCATCTCGTCATCTCCTAGATTGGTGACGAGGAATCACATATTCTGTTTCTTCTCCCCAGTTCGGACTTGCAGGTCAACATAGTACTTGATGATTCCTGACTTATTCTGGGTCCTGTCAATGTTCCACACAATGTGGGGTCGTGGCAGCTTTAGTTTGCCAATCTTCATTCTTTTCAGGAGCTTGAAGTCGATAAAGTTGTCCGTGGCTCCTGAATCCATGAGAACTTTTCTCTCAGCCATTGTATGTGAAGTTTGTATCAGAGTTGGGATTTGGAGACTTCAATATTTACAAACAAACACATCCTTAAACTGTAACGCACGCGCCATGGCCGCCAGGTTTGTGCATTTTAAAAATCCTTCCCATGCTCTTCAACCCAAGCTTCTTTCAACATTGTGTATTTCTCCTTTGTTGAAAGGCTTTTGATTAGGGAAGATCGCACATCAGTAGGGGTGAATTCAGTTTCGGACTGTTCCTCTTCTGATTCTTCCTCGGGTTCGCTTTCTTTGGCTTTAGCCTTGCGAGCCTTTTGAGGGGGTTTCTTGTCCTTTTGCTTGTCTGAACAGTTGTGGGAGAGGTGTCCTTGTTTGTTGCAGTTGTAGCAACAGCCTTCTTTCTTTTGGACTTCAATGTCTGGGGTGTCCTTTGCAGTGGTCGCCACTGCTCTTCCTTGGGTTCCTTTATTCCTATTAAAGTTGGAACAAGAGCAGTCGGCGTGAGTGTCCATTGCATCTGAAGCAGGGGCTGGCATTTTAATGCCTAGCATCTTTGCCAATTGGGTGGGGTTCATCTTTCCTGCTCCCTTCTTCCTTGGAGTTTCTTCGTAAATCCCCCTAATGTTTTGGACTGCGGTGTTGTCTAAGTGGTACTGGCGCACTCCGTTGGCCCATCCTCTGAAATCCAGAGGGCATACCACTTTATAGATGTGATCCATCATGCGATAAGGAAGTTTGGATGCGAATAAGGAGAGTGTTGACTGAGCATCCAGAGGATATGTTGCTTCAGCAGCAAGAGATTCAAACTGGGCGATAAACGCATCCACCTCATTTGGTATGAATGAGAGGTGGCACAATTTATCTTCTGCCTGTTCCCTTGCTCCCATATCCTGGAATGCTTGTTCAAAGCCTTGAGACACTGCGGTCCAGTAGAATTCGTCATTTGGGAGTCTTCCATTGTTCATTTCCGCAAGGATCCAGTTGGTCCATCTCTTGACCCAGTCCTTTACGTTTGGTGCCTTGATGAATCCGAGTAGCAGGGCCGCTCATTTCATCAGGATAGCCATCTGTTCAGCATCCAAATTTATGATACAATACAGGTTAAACTCCTGCATGAATTGGTCTGTGAGGGCTTGGGTACCATCAAAGTCGGTTGGGGGGTTTCCTCCAAGTTTGCCGTTTGCCACTCCTGGGCCTGGGCTGGCACCTGCCCCGCCTCCAATAGGGGTGCCACTGGGAGGGGGTCCTCTGCCTCCAGGTGTGCCTCTGCCTACTGGGGCACCTCCGCCTCCAGGTGCACCCCCACCTCCTGGGGGGCCACCTCCTGGCAGTCCGCTTCCTCCTGGTAGTCCTGGGGGCCCACCTCTGGAGGGACCACTTCCTGCTGCCATAGTGCCAGCAGGGGGGTTTCTGCTTCCTGTTCCTGTCCCTTTTGTGAAGAATGTTTGTACTGTGGATGGGGGGACAGCCATCATTGTTGTGGTTGCAGCTGTGGTGGTCGTCTGTGTTGCCATTGGAGAACTTTTCGTATTATGTCTCTTAGCGGTTGGCACGGTATGCTGGCCTGCCTTCAACGGTGTATTGTCTGGTGGAATCACTGATACTGTCATTGGTCTGATTGATCTTCTTCCCAGGTTATACAGGGAGGGGACTGGTTGAGTAGCTGTCCAACGCCTAGTCCTGCTGTCTCGCTGTATGAAGTACCACTGCTTGGTACTTTCTTCATATTCGATGGCGAGGTATACTGCACTGAGTATGTCATATACCCAATAACCTTCCTCGTCGTCGATTTCCTGCCAAAGGGCTGCTCCTTTTACGTGGCCAGGAACGTCGTCGTCTGTTCTCCTCTCGATGGGAAACGGTTTGAATCCAAGGATTGATCGGGATTCAGAGATTCTTCATCCCTTAGCCAGAGTGGCAATAGGTTTGATAGACTTGACTTAATGTTATGTCACAGTAGGGACGTTCACCTGGTGTGGGTTTAAGTCAATCTACTGAGACGCTGCACTAAGGGTCTGGTTCTAGTTGTCAAGGGAAGTTCTGAAGAGGAACTTCAGTGAAGATGTATGAGTTGAAGAGTCAGCCTGAGCCAATAGTGGAACTTAGGATTCTTCAGTGAGAGGAGAGGGTTCATTCGGTGAGATATGGAGTATTCAACAGTCTTTGATTGCTCAAGTACCATAGAGTACAAAAAGTCAAGTCTAAGGCTACAAGCTACCTAGCAAGCCTGACTTTATAGTAAAGTGGGGATCCTAGTACTGAGTCATAACGGCGTACTAGGATTGAGTCATCACAACAATAAGTAACTGTGGCACAGTCCACAGTATGTATGAAACAAGTCTGAAACAAAAGATATAAGCCCCTTGACAATGGGCTAGAGTCACTATGACTCATATGAGAATGGTAAGTAAAGAGTCACTATGACTCTTGTGAGAATGGTCATGTAAGACAAAGAAAGACAAATAAAGGAGAAAATGAGTCGTATCGTAACACCCTCCCTGGGCATGTACATGGATGACAGTGTCCTATGCGCTAGAGCTAGAAGGTGGCTCCAGGTCGACACCATGCTCTGTGATGCTTATAAAACATGCAATGAGTGGCTCCATTGATCTAACCTGCTCATAGAAGTGGATAAGATGGAGCTCATATACTTTATCCCCAGAGGCACCAGGCAGACTACGTTACAACCCTCCCCTCCCCCACACAGACTTATCCTCTAAGATCCTGATGCTAACACCTACTTTACAGTTACCCTCAAACCCGTGATATGTTACTTAAGTTTCTTTATTCACCATCATTTAGATTAGACACATCATGTTACCACCATGTGCAACCACACTTGTGCTTCCATCCACTCACTTTCCTTTTTAGGCAACAGCTGGTAGGGCATCAGTACTGCCAACTGGCAATTGGTTTTCAACACCATCACCCTCCCAACCCTCTTCTACTGTTGCCAACTATGGGCCAATGCCCCTAACCGTAAGAGTCTCACCAACTCCATCCAGAAGGTAATGAAGAAGGGCATCAAAATAGTTGCTGGGGTTTTCCACACCATGACTAGAGAAGCCCTCTTGGAGTTACTGTGGATTTATCCCATGCATATCTTCTTGGATAAACTAATGACCACTTCCACCCTCAGACTCCACCATGTCCCCCTCATGTCACAACTACTGCACCGGCTCAGGCCAGAGTGGCAAGAGGTCCAGAGCAGCCCTCATGTGGTTCACCATGGTGAGGTGCATGAGGACATGAACTGGTTGTGGTCTGGAGCATCCAAACAGCACCCCACTGCCTTGGAGGCTCTCAGCTTGATGATGGACCCTATGGTTCAGAGAACTGACCCTATAGCCATGGTGCCTTGGGAGGTTCCTGACCTCAGCGACCAGCTTGAAATACTGAGCAAGGGCAAACCCCAGGATGTGAAAGGATGGGTGGACTACCTCTACAAGACATCCCCCAGTCTGAGTATTGCTATATGCCAGGTCAGTTTGGATGTCTCTAACAAGGGATGGATGGACGACCTTGTGGTGGGAGTAGCTGCCCTGAGGCTGATGGAAACACTGGTCCCAAACAGGTGGCAAAACCAGGGCTTGGTGATGGAGTGTGGAGAGAATGTGGTGTTGTGGTGCATGGGCTCAATTGTCCTGCATCATGATGTAGATATGTTTGCATTGGCCAAGGCCATGGAGTGGATCGAGCAGTGCTACAGTACATCCTCACCACCCAGATCTAGTTACATATTGCACCCGAACTTTGGTGCCTTAACTTCTATTTCAAACCCTTGCCCTCTGACAAATCAGTTGGAGCAGCTTTTGTTTCACCACTCACTCCTATCCTTCCTCAATTGTCATAGGGATGTCAGCATCACACTGGCATGGGGACCTGCCCACAGGGGTCAACTTCAAAACTGGGACATTTGGCGCCTTTTGGATGAGGCCTGCCATTCAACTCCTACAGCCAGGGTCAACTGCGTCGCTACACAAGCATATAGCAAACAAGTAGCGTGCCAAAATGCCTTCATCAAGTAGGGTAGGGAATGGACTGCTAAATGAAACACTGAGTGCCCTTCCTCACACCCCCAAGCCTATAGGATATCCCTTAACCATCCCCCCGACGGCTCTAACCACCCACTCTTCACTGTGACATGCCCCAAAAAAGGTGACCAGTTTCATGCTACCCAAGCCACGACATTGGCAGCCTTCCAAGTAGCCATAGGACATTCCTTCACCCACAACTACACTATCCATCACTGACCAGATCTCCCCCTCGCAGATTCTGTCTGTTCATGCAGTGAGGACTACACCACTGCCCATGTCACCAAGTACTGTCCACTGTACGAGGACCTCCAAGCCAAGCATGGGCTCAACAATGTCACCACTCTCCTGCTAGGTGCCCTATTCAGGTTGCTCCATGTTATGTCATGGTAGGGATGTTCACCCGATGTGGGTTAAGTTGTCTACTGGGATGCTGCACTAAGGGTCTGGTTCTGGTTGTCAAGGGAAGTTCCGAAGAGGAACTTCAGTTAGAGATGTTTAAGTTGAAGCAACATCTAAGCCAATAGTGGTACTTAGAGTTCTTCAGTGAGAGGAGAGGGTTCATGAGAGATGGAGTATCAAAGGTCTTCAGATTGCTCTGAGTACCATAGGATACAAGAAGTCAAGTCTAAGGCTACAAGCTACCTAGCAAGCCTGACTTTATAATACTTGGGGATCCTAGGATTGAGTCACAATAGCATCCTAGGATTGAGTCATCACAATAAGTAACTGCAGAGTGCAGTCTGCAGTAATCACAAGCTGAGTCCTGAAACAAAAGATATAAGCCCCTTGACAACAGGCTAGAGTCACTATGACTCTTGAGAAAGATCACGTGCCATAAAGAAAGAAAATGAAATGAGTCATATCATAACAGCAGGGTCAATGTGGTATCAAAGGTGCCATAGTCAACACAGGAATGTCCATTATCCTACTTGCCGCCCCATCGTTTAGCTGACAGTATCCAGAAAAGTACTTCATAACGAGACACCCCAGAAATAAAACACTTCTCACAATCTATATGACGACTCTGGCCATGTTCATTCTGTACCGCATTCCTTGCTGCAGCATAGCAGTCCTATTGGCTGGAATGAGGAGCATTTTGAACAGTGAGGCATCTCTTCGCTCCCTAGCAAGCGAAGTCCCAAAGGATCCAAGAAGACTCTTTGCCATCTATGACCTCAATCCCATTACTTGCAGCTACGTTTGTTGCCCTTTGTGCTACACCCTCTATCTACATTCAGCTGTAAAGACCAAAAAGAGAAAGGTTCCAATGTCTTTCCACAACTTGAAACACCACCTTCCTGAGGTGGTTGCTAGTGACACCATAGGAGACACCCAACTGGCTGCACCAGCTCACTGTACGCATTGTCCTGTCTGCAAAGCCTCTATCTGTGGTGAATCCCTATTTGACACTACCATCATCAATGGCAAGGTGTACATGGTTCCTCAATACAAGTATGAGGTATAGGATTTGAAGCAATGGATCAGTCAGCTACTTTCCCAGCCTACTATCAAGGAACAGGTTTTCAAAACCTTTCAAAGACCATGGAAGGAATACATGGAAGACATATGGGATGCTGGACATTTGTGCAAGATCCTCCTCAAAAAAGGTGAACGGTTCCTCCCTGGGCTAGCAGACGAAATGTGCCTAGCATTTTCCTTCTCAATGGATAGTTTTAACCCTTTTCACATGAAAGAGGCTAAGCAAACAGTTTCGTCAATGGCAATTTGGCTGGTCCTACTCAACCTTCCCCCTCATCTGCAGTATCGCCCCAAAAATATGTTTCTTGCTGGTGTAATTCCTGGGCCAAAGAAACCTTCGCTTTCCGACATTAATCATAGTCTTAAACTCCTTGTCAATGTTGTAAGGGCTGCTCAGCCCGTAGGCCCGGAATCGGCCATTTCCAACTGCTTCAACATACCTGCATATTCCCCACACTACTCTTATCTCAGACATCTCCCTCATCTCGTTTGCCTTCTCCCTACCACCTCACCTCACCTCAATTCTCTCTGTTTCTTACCCCCATCTTGTGTGCCAAGTCACTCATTCAACTCTTTACATTCCCCACCTCCCCTGTCATCATTGGATATCCCTCAATCATCCATGCAACAACAACACCATCAACCCTAAACACCTCATGTTCTCACCTTTCACCACTCCTGTCCCTTCTCTATCCACTACCATCACTTCACCTACATCAACACCCTCAGTCGATCGATGACCAGCCCCGTCCCCTCAAACTAGTCAGCTCGCCAAAGGATCTTAGTACAGTGCTCTGTGTCTCAGGCATAGGCACGCCGTATTTTCTATCTTCTGTTGCCATTTCTGATCGTCTCGATATACAATTAGTGTGTGCGTCATCATCCCCTTCAGCGCTGATAGTCAGCCACGTTGCCCTTCTTACCGACCACCCCTTTTCACCATTCAAACTCGTGTTCTTGCCTCATGCCCTCCTCATGTTCTCTACCATCAACTTCCTTTGCATGTCAACTTTTCATTTACCCTTCCTCACCTTAATGCTCTCCCTCATGTTTATCAACTTCATTGTCTTCACGTTCCATACTCCTTAGGTACCAGTTCGGGTGTATATAAGGACTTGGAAATGCGCTCAATGTGATCATCGAATTTCTCCTCCTTTCTTTCTCTTGCATGCATTTTCATCCCAAAACATTTCGAGTTTGGTCCAAAACAAGGACACTCAAAAAGCAGGTAAAACACTTGAACTCTTTGTCTCCTTCAAAATAATCTTCTGTTTCCTTTCACATTTTCTACTAACCTTTGCATCCGGCTTAGAAACTTTCAAAATGTCGATCCTTCAAGATTGGCTATGGACTTCAATGTCTCAACTGTTACGGCCGACCCTTCAGACTTGTAAGTGTCATAGCGATGTCGTGATTTGGAGTCTCAGACTCTTACTTACCGGTTGTGGCTACAGTAGTAAGTAGTAATTAGTCATGGACTTATGGTATCAGTCAGCCGCTCAGCAATCACATGTGATTGCTGAGTGATTCCTAGGATCAGTGTAGTAGGGTTCGAGCTACTTACGCCATAGGACAGTTCCGTTCAAGAGGCACTTTAAAGCCCTCGAGTACCTGTATAAGTAGTAGTCAACGAAGACCAAGAAACACCATCTTGGTCTTCTTCAATTGCCATTGATCTCTCTCATCGCACACTCTACTCTCTCCTCGTCTCCCTCATCGTGGTGTGCAGTTGTCACCTTGTCCGGCACATACACCGGCAGGTTGAAGTCTATTTGGGCCAACGTGACTTAGGAAATCCGTTGCTAGCCCCATCATCGTATTGAGGAAGTTGCCTCTATGTTTGACTTGTGTCACGTTTACTGTTCTCTCGCCTAGGAATTCGTTCAAGTTGAACAAGTGCTACAGCAAGGCGTAACATTAAGACCAAGATCCTACCATCGTGGCGAGAGTAACAACCCGAGAACAGTGGGAAATCGACGGATTCCATCCGTACAACCTATTACGATGAGGTAGTCGTAACGTTCCAATCCGATATCTGAAGAACGCCTACTGGAGCAACCCTAGCGGAGTAGAAGGATACGTCATCGAGATGCGAAGGGGAGAACGCCCAGTTGAGTTTAGTTTCAACCGTCTGTGTTGGTGCGCGGTCGACTACATCCTAGACCGGTGGCAGGTTATCGCCCCATTATGACCCCATCACCGCTGTGATATATACACCAACGAAGTAGTCCCACGATCGGACTGGGGACCCCTTGACGGAGAAGAAAACACAAGCCACTCCGAAAACACTCACGAAGTGTCAGAAGACGCGTCTGACGATGAACCACCTCGATCCCCTTCACCATTAAATCAAGCAGAAGTCAGTCTTATCGAACAGGCTGAGTCTATCACTATTTTACCACCGATGGCCACTATCACTGAAGAACCCCTGAGCCAAGTACAAATGCCCATGAACCCCGTCACCGGGGAACCCCTGACCGCCGACAATGCAGCCATTATGAGGGCTATAGGACCAGACCATCCAGACCCACCAGGAGACGGATGACCTGGAGGAGGAAGCCCAGGGGGAGGAGGACCGCCTGGAGGAGGACTGCCAGGTGGAGGACCACCATTTGGGGGAGTACCACCAGTTGGATCCCCTCACGGACGAGGTCACTCTGATAAATTCGCAGGAAATGCGCCCGAGGTGTTCAAAGGGGACCGACACAAATCAGAGGAATTCCTCACGCAGTGGGAGCTGTATTAGGGAATCAACAACAACAACCCCATTATGGCTAACGCTTACAGGTGTTCCATGCTCTTCCTCACCTACATCCAAGGGAGGGATGTCAATGAATGGATTACTCACACCAGCCGATGGCTTAATAGACAGGTCACCGGAGGAATAAATGATTCCGACCCACGTCTATGGCATGAGGTCATCAGCGCCTTTACAAGACGTTTTTCCAACACCCTTGAACGAGAACAGGCCCAAGCGGCACTAAAGAAGGGAATACAGATGACTGCCGGAGATATTGACATGTACGTGACCAACTTCAAAACCCTGGCACGACAAGCTGGCTATCGCCTAGACTCCCCATTAACACTCGACATCTTCACAAACGGGTTACCGCGCGACCTTTACGAAAAGGTCTTCACCATGGATGACCCACAAACATTTGAAGACTGGAAGACTGTGGTTATGAAGAGACAGCAGCAATATATCCACATGAGGGCTCGCCTCGAACAACATCGAGGATCGGCGGGAGGGTCAGCCCCGAACCACGGTAATCAATCACGACGGGGAGGCGGGGGAGGAGGTCCAGGATGGAACCTCCCAAGGGACCCCAATGCCATGGACACTTCAGCAGACCGCATCCGAGGACGCCTCACTGATGCGGAAGAAATACTCGAGCAGTACCGCGCCAAACAACGGCCGTGTGGAGGGTTTATGGAACGCCGAGGAGGATGAAGGGACTTCTCCCAAGTTACGTGTTACACTTGCGGAAAGAAAGGTCATATTAGCAGGCAATGCCCACAGCACACCTACAATCGACGTACTGAAGCAGACCGATACGAACCAGAAGAACAACCCATCCAGGCCTCTCGAGCTCAAACCCCGCGCGAGCGAGCTACAAACTGGATGGCAGGAGTGGCGGCAGAACCTGACGAAGTGAAGGATATGATCTTAAAAGATCTCTGGAAACAAGAGGGTTTTCAGGACGCCTGAACCCATCGGCCTGGGTGAGGGCAGTCAATTGTAATTCGGTTATCATCACGCGCTATCGTTCTATGAAAATTCCAGTTTCGATTCGCACGAATTACACTATGGCCGACATAAGAGCATTAGTGGACTCAGGAGCCACCGACAACTTCATATGTCCCGCATTCGCCAAACGCATGCACTTGGGCATACAAGCCCTTGAATGACCAAAAAAGATATGGAATATTGACAACACAGAGAATAAAGCGGGACTCATTACCCACTTCATAGATCTGGACGTCCAAACAAGAGGTGTACACCGAACCCTTCGATTCCTCCTTACCAATATTGGAAACAAAGACATCGTGTTAGGGTACCCCTGGCTCGCCACCTACGAACCTCAAATGTCATGGAGGTTCGCCATGATCAAAGAAGACGCACTCCCCATCATATTACGATCCATCAAACCACCGCAAAAATTCCCTATTGCACGGACAGCAATCACCACTGAAGAAAAAGAAGCCGCCGTCCAGCAACTCGAAGACGAGGGGCCAGCCACGCTGCGTACCACGTCCACCGACTTAGCCATCAAGGCACAGCAATACACTATGAAAGCAGTATTGCCACCCGAGTACGCATCATTCACGAAACTCTTTAACAAAGAAGCCTCTCATCGATTCCCTCCTGCACGAGCCTGGGACCACGCCATCAACTTCAAACCCACAGCACCAGACGCCCTTGATTGTAAAATTTACCCACTTACGCAGGATGAGGACAAGGCGTTACAGGCATTCCTCACGGAGCAACTGCAAAAAGGGTACATACGCCCCTCCAAATCACAGTACGCATCTCCCTTCTTCTTCGTCAAAAAGAAGGACGGAAAGCTACGCCCTGTACAGGACTACCGACGCATCAACAATTTTACAATTCGCAACCAATATCCCCTTCCACTCATCACCGACCTCATCACGGATCTGAGCAATGCCCATATTTACACCAAGCTCAACGTACGATGGGGCTACAACAACGTTCGGATCAAGGAAGGGGACGAAGGAAAGGCGGCTTTCAAAATGAAGTACAGACTCTTTGAACCTACAGTGATGTTCTTTGGCCTCACCAACTCGCCCGCCACCTTTCAAACCATGATGAATCACATTTGTCGAGACGTTATTGCGAAGCACGAGCGGTTGGGCACCACGATACGTGTCTATATGGATGATATTGGTATTGCCACTCACATCGGCCACAGCCTCGCGGACCATATCGCCGCCGTCACAGATATCCTTACACTCTCCGCCGAACACGACCTCTACTACAAGCTCGAGAAGTGCCTTTTCCATGTGCCTCGTATGGATTACCTGGGGGTCATCCTTGAAAAGGGGGTGACACGCATGGACCCAGTCAAAATCACGGGCATCAAGGACTGGCCGACACCCACCAAAGTCAAGGATGTCCGCTCCTTCCTTGGCTTCTGCAATTTTTACCGCACATTTATCCGCAATTTCGCCTCTCACACCAGACCTCTCAACCACCTAACAAAGAAAGAAACCGAATGGCAATGGGGACCAAACGAAGACAAGGCGTTTCAAACGCTCAAAACCCTCGTAACATCGGAGCCAGTACTAGCACACCCTGAGCTGAGTAAACCCTTTGAACTGGAAGTTGACGCCTCCGGATTCGCAACAGGAGCCGTACTCCTGCAATGAAAGGCGGACAACAAGAGACATCCCATCAGTTACTATTCGTCCACACTTAACACCGCCAAACGAAACTACGACATATACGACCTGGAACTACTCGCTATCGTCAAGGCCTTCCAACACTGGAGACCCCTACTCGCAGGGTCTCCTCACCGTACCAAGGTCTTCTCCGACCACCTGAATCTGCAATATTGGCGATCGCCACAGAAGATCAGCCGACGGGTAGCAAGGGAAGTGTTAGAACTCTCCGAGTACGACTTTGAGATTCACCACATCAAGGGAAAAGCAAATGGAAGAGCTGATGCCCTCTCACGACGACCGGACTACGACTAGGGGGAGTCAGACAACGAAGGCATCACAGTCCTACCCGACAAAGTCTTCGCACGAGCTCTAATGACATTGCAAGTCACTAATGGGGAACGGAGGGACCATCAGGATGAAGCGACGCTCCGACCATGGGTGGACGGACACAACCTTAAAAGGATATCGGGAACCTGGTACAAGGACGGACAACAACAAGTCGTCACTGGCGGGTTGGATGACAAGAGAAGTATCATTCGCACCTTTCATGACTCGCCCGTTCACGGACACCCAGGAATACAACGAACAAGCCATTTGTTGGAACGACAGTACTGGTGGCCGGGACTGCGGAGGGATGTCATGGACTACGTCAAGGGATGTGCGGAATGTCAAAGGATTAAAGTCAACACCCAACCTACACGGGCTCCCCTTCAACCTATATACCCCAAAATTGACGCCCTTCCGTTCGAGACTGTAGCCATGGACTTCATTACCAAACTTCCCCTATCGCAGGGATATGATTCGATACTGACTATCACCGATCACGATTGCAGCAAAGCCACGATATTCATACCCTGCGTAGAGGAAATCACGTCCGAAGAAACTGCCGGATTATATGCCAGATACGTATTCCCACGTTTCAGACTGCCCACTACTATCATCAGCGACAGGGACCCTCGGTTTGCAAGCAAATTCACGAGAGAATTGTGCAAGACTCTGGGGATTACCCAGAATATCTCAACAGCCTATCACCCACGAACGGACGGACAATCCGAACGAACCAATCAATGGCTGGAACAATATCTACGCTTCTGGGCTAACGAACAACAAGACAACTGGTACCACTATCTGCCAATGGCAGAATTCGCGCACAATAACTGGCCTCATGAGGCCACGAAGATGACACCTTTTGAACTCCTTATGGGGTACCACCCATGGGCTGATTGGACCGATAAGCCCTCCTCCATTCCACATGTAATGACCCGCGCTAATCAACTAAAAGAAGCACGACGATGGACACGGGACCTTATCGCGAAAGCGCAGCAATCATGGGTTCGCGCCAAGACAGCGCCAAGATATCAAGTAGGGGATCAGGTGTGGCTGGAGGGACGTCATCTCCGGACTCATCAGCCAACCGCAAAATTAGCTGCAAGACGCCACAGACCATTCCGTGTCATAAAGGTGATGTCACCTGTAAACTATCAACTGGAACTTCCCACGCAGTGGCAGATACACCCCGTGTTCCACACCAACCTTCTCACGCCTTATCGTGAAACACCCACGCACGGACCCAATTACACACGACCCCCACCGGATCTGATCGATGGGGAAGAGGAATACGAAGTCTCGAAGATTCTGGACCACCGGCTCCACGGCAGAAGACAAAAACTGCAGTACCTCGTGGCCTGGAAGGGGTATCCTGACTCCGACAATCAATGGGTTGATAAGGAAGATGTATTTGCCGAAGAAGCTGTGGCGGAGTATGAACAAGGGCGACGAAAGGATAAAAGGCCCATCCAACGCGGCGAGTCCTCCCATCTCCCTTCCTCTCGAATACTGTCTACCCACACATACCAACCACCTTACATGCCATTCACACCCGATGCCTCCCTCTTGCAGCTCAACCAGTACTACCACGGCACCCCCGAGAGGATTTTTGCCATTGAGCTGGAAGAAGAGCATGCACAAAGCGCCAGAGAAGATACCAACCAAGTCGTCGTGGCTGCAGAAGACCGAGGGGGACGTGATACCCCCATCACCCGAGCTGAGTTCACAGCCGTCCTTGAACGATTCCCCACTCAAGCCACCACAGCCAACGCCGCCTGTCTGTCAGACGACGACGGAGGTCCCCTCTGGGACATCCTCGACGCCGACGGCCTTCCCACCTCTCTGGTCCCTTTCACTACCCACGAAATCCAACTTCTCGGGGACGCACTGGACCAAGGAGCCGAGATTCACGCAGCTCGCGACGGTGATGCACAGGCCGAGTCCCCACCTCTCCCAATACCTCCGAGAGTTGGGGCCGACCAGGCCGTGGCGGGAAGTGGTGGCCGACTGGAGGGATCAACAGCTGTTGGAAGCGAAAACCCGGAGGCAGGAGATGATGGCGAGGAGGGAGAGGTTGAGAGCGATGACGAGTTCGAGTGGTATTCAGATGTGCACGACCACATTTCCTACGGACGAGATGCTGACGCCCCATCCAACACCACGCGCCACGCCCTCACCACCGCCGGTGACCCTGTCTACCGAGGAGACATTCGCCCCCAGCTCAACGACAGGGCCATCTCCACCATCCGCGCCACCCATTGCCCACACGGGTTCAGGGTCAATCAAGGACCCGATTACATTCACTTCCCCATCACCACCGCCGACGGCGTGACGCGCCCTGCAAAATACGTCCAGGTCATCCTCAGACCTAACCCCATCGTCCTCGGTCTCATCGACGAGTCCGACTGCGTCTTCCCGAAACCGTTGTACGTGCGCCCCCATCGCTTCGGGCCCCACGAGGAGCGACCCTCTTACTCGCGCGAGGATCTTATGATCCTCGACGGCGGATACGACGAGGTCCTACGAGTCAACCGCGCTCTACGCGAATGCAAGAACGTTTCGCTCGTAGCAGAGGTCCAACGTTACTGCGCGGTTCGATCCACGATCACTAGGATCGAGCAGCGTATGGGGGAGTTGGAGCAGGAGTGGGGATGGCTCAGCACTGAGGAATTGGGGGTAATACACCATATGGAGAACGCTAACTTGATGGATGAGGTGGAAAGGCACATGGGAGGATGGATCGGGTTAGGCCAAGGTACGAGGAATTGGCCGCGGTCAACTTAGTTGCAACGTGGGCGTTGCCCCTTGAAAAGGGGGTGATGTTACAGCCGACCCTTCGGACTTGTAAGTGTCATAGCGATGTCGTGATTCGGAGTCTCGGACTCTTACTTACTGGTTGTGGCTACGGTAGTAAGTAGTAATTAGTCATGGACTTATGGTATCAGTCAGCCGCTCAGCAATCACATGTGATTGCTGAGTGATTCCTAGGATCAGTGTAGTAGGGTTCGAGCTACTTACGCCATAGGACAGTTCCGTTCAAGAGGCACTTTAAAGCCCTCGAGTACCTGTATAAGTAGTAGTCAACGAAGACCAAGAAACACCATCTTGGTCTTCTTCAATTGCCATTGATCTCTCTCATCGCACACTCTACTCTCTCCTCGTCTCCCTCATCGTGGTGTGCAGTTGTCACCTTGTCCGGCACATACACCGGCAGGTTGAAGTCTATTTGGGCCAACGTGACTTAGGAAATCCATTGCTAGCCCCATCATCGTATTGAGGAAGTTGCCTCTACGTTTGACTTGTGTCACATTTACTGTTCTCTCACCTAGGAATTCGTTCAAGTTGAACAAGCGCTATGGCAAGGCATAACATCAACCTTGGTAACAAAAACTAACCCTTTTCCCTTTTGCACTAGGAATTTCGGTAACCATGTCTCTTCGCGCATCGGGCCTCTTCCTGGCTGGGCAACTATTCCCTTCCGGCTGTACTTCATCACTAACATCTATCAACCCTATCAATTATCGATCTGGTCTGCTTCTTCGTGTGTACCTTCCACTCTCCCATTCGACTTCTATCAGGCCTTCTTTTCTCTGCCCCTCCCTTATACCTTCTAGTCCACTCTCTGC